>JAHGAU010000003.1:0-1200000 GCA_019925105.1 Niebla homalea
TTATAATACCTTTATAACCTTATTATAATAACCTTTATAATACGCTTATAACCTTATTATAATACCTTTTATAATACGTTTTTAATTACTTTATAACTTTATTATAATACCCTTTATAATTCCCTTATAAACTTTTTTTAACCTTTTTATTTATCCTTTATAAATCCTTTATAATCCTTTTATTATTAATATCTTTATTTATCCTTTATAACCCCCTTAAAATACCTTTTTAACCCTTTTATAATACCCTTATAATCCCCTTATAATTCCCCTTATAACTCCCCTTATAAACCTTTATAACTCCCCTTATAAACCTTTATAACTCCCCTTATAAACCCCCTATAAAACCCCTTATAAACCCCTTATAATACCTTTAATAAACCCTTAATAATTCCCCTTAATAACCCCTTAATAACCCCTTATAAAACCCTTAATAAACCCCTTATAATACCTTTAATAAACCCTTAATAATTCCCTTAATAACCCCTTATAATTCCGCTTATAAACCCCTTATAAAACCCTTAATAAACCCTTTATAATACCCTTAATAAACTCCCTATAAACCCCTTATAACCCCCCCTATAAACCCCTTATAATCTCCCCTATAAACCCTTTATAACCCCCCCTATAAATCCCTTATAACCCCCCCTATAAACCCCTTATAACCCCCTATAAACCCCTTATAACCCCCTTATAAACCCCTTATAACTCCCCTTATAAACGCCCTATAATACCCCTTATTAACCCCTTAAAACCCCCTATAAACCCCCTATAATACCCCTTATAAACCCTTAATAATTCCCCTAATAACCCCTTATAACTCCCCTTATAAACCCCTTATAATAACCCTTATAAACCCCCTATAATAACCTTTATAAACCCCTTAAACCCCCCCTATAATTCATTATAACCCCCTTATAATACCCCTTATAATTACCTTATAATTCTTTATATAACCCTTATATTCTACTTAAGTATTAGGGTTTAACCCTAATAACCCGTTTTTAAATTACTACTTTAATTTCCGATTAAGGTAAAAATATATAATACGTATTATTACGAATAAAAAACCTATAAAAATAATATAAAAAATATAAGTTATCTTAAATTTTTTATTTAAATTAATTTATTAAATTATTCACTTTATTTAAATTAATTTATTTATTTAATTCACTTCTTATTTTATTAATTCATTTATTTATTTTATTTAATTTATTTTATTTAATTTATTTATTTAACTTATTTATTTAACTTATTTATTTAATTTATTTATTTAATTTATTTATTTAATTTATTTATTTAACTTATTTATTTAATTTATTTAATTTATTTATTTAATTTATTTATTTAATTTATTTATTTATTTTATTTATTTATTTTATTTATTTTATTTATCTGCTTATTAAGCCGTCCACCACCCTTGAACCCTACCGCTCGTTCATAGTTTATCTTTTACTAGCCAAAACCCCCTTGCGGCAGCGGTTTTCTCTATAATTAATAGTGCTTTACCCCCTTGTTTTATTTTAATATAAAAACCCTTTATAATTAACTTTTACCCTGGATTATTTACCCTGTAAAAATGAATCAAGCTTAATACCCTTAATTCATTTAGGGTAATAACTAAACGGTGAATTCAGTAATACTTTATTATTTTATTATTTTATTATTTTATTATTTTATTATTTTATTATTTTATTATTTTATTATTTTATTATTTTATTATTTTATTATTTTATTATTTTATTTTTTTATTTTTTTATTTTTTTATTTTTTTATTTTTTTATTTTTTTATTTTTTTATTTTTTTATTTTTTTTTATTTTTTTATTTTTTTATTTTTTTATTTTTTTATTTTTTTATTTTTTTATTTTTTTATTTTTTTATTTTTTTATTTTTTATTACTTTATTACTTTATTACTTTATTACTTTATTACTTTATTACTTTATTAATTTATTTATTTAATAATTTATTTATTTAATAATTAATTTATTTTTAGGGTTATTTTTTACTTTATTTTTTACTTTATTTATACTTTATTTGTTACTTTATTTATTACTTTTTTATTACTTTTTTATAACTTTTTTATTACTTTTTTATTAATTTATTTCTTAGTTTATTTCTTAATTCATTAATCTATTTATGTTTTAATTATTTTATTTATTAATCCATTTTTTAATTATTTTATTTATTACTCTATTTCTTAATTAATTAATTTATATATTTCTTAAGTAATTTATATATTTATTTATTTCTTAATTAATTTTCTCATTTATTTATTTAATCATTTGTTTATTTTCTTATTTATTCATAAAGGGTATTTTCGTGATAAATCATTTATCCTTAGCCTTTTATAATAAGAGATTTTATTTAATTATATATTTATTTACCTGTTTATTAATTAATTTATTATTTATTTATCCGTTTTATAACCTACTTGTTTTTTCCTTTACTTATTCCTTTCTTTATCCATCTATTTATTTATTTATTGTATTTTACCCATTATTTATTTATCGTTATTTCCTTTTTCCTTTTTTTATCTAGCTTTAAATTCCTTGTTTATTTATTTATTAATATTAACCCTTTTAACATAATTATTAATAAATAATAAAAGAACTTGTTTTTTCTTTTAATCTAAACTCGAATATTCTATTATAAAGGTTTTTTTTTTAAAAAAGGTATAAGGCAAATATTTAAAAGCTTTTCTTAAAAAGATATTTATAAATTATTTATCTATTCATTTCTAAATTGAATTAAGGTGAAATTATGCAATAACATCTTAATAAACCCGTTAATCTCCGCATTTCTATAACTCCTTTTTGACCGTTTATAAGTTAAAATATCCTTTAACTCCACTTTATCCTTAATAAATAGGTATTGGATATTTTCCCAATGTTATTTTATCGATAATTGAAAAATCGGCTGGTCCTTTATATGGTAAAAATAGGTAAAAAGGGTTTCGAAGACCAGGCTTTATCAATATAAACAGGATTTTTTTCTAGTAGGTCTATAACCCTTATCTATAGGTAAAGGCTTAAACCGGGTATAAAAATCCTGAAATAAAAGATATTTAAAATATCCCGAATATTTATTTATATCCTGATAATAAAGTCTGTTAATCTAAGTCCTTATAAAAAGACGTATATCGTAAATATTATAATTTTAACATTTATCAAAAAAGTATTATAATAATACCGGTATATCCGAATTCGTATATATTTCATAGTTAATACAGTTTTTAGACCAATACTATAAAGTCGATTCCAGGTTATCCAGATTTATTTCGTTTTTCCGGTTTTCTAGTAAATATTGATCTTTTAATTTTAAATCATAAGATTCCTATAATTCGAAATCTGTAAAATCGATATTTATAGGTCCGGTAAGGTCCGTAAATAAATCCTCTTCGATTTCGGTATTAAGTTTTTCCTTTTAAATAAACCCAAAGTAAAAATCACATTTTTCCTTGTTTTTCTTATATTTTTTCCGGTTTATAGAGCCGTCTATAATTAAGTCCAGTATAATCCGTCGACATTTATCGTTTTCGACGTAATCCTTTATATCCGGATCTTCGGGCCGAGATAACCGAGGGCTATAAAGGATTATAGCTTCACTTTTTTCCCCTTATCGGCCGGCTCGTTTACTTTCTTGACTATAAGCCTTTAAATCCTTTAATAAACCGACGTAAATAGTAACCCGTATATCCGGTAAATCTAGTCCCATAGATAAAGCCGAAGTAGTCGTTAAAATAGGGGCTTTTTTATTACGGAAATTATCGAGTATTTAGCGTTTTTGATTTATAGTCCCGATTTTTACGTGATATTTAGGTATATCCAAGACTTTACTGACTTAATCCGTAAGGTGAATTATCCCATAAAAGATAAAAATTTGGTTACTTGGATAAAGCCTTTTTTTTGAATTTATTAAAGGTAGTAAATTATCCCTTAAATTATCCACTATAACGTGTTCTTGAATTAAATATTGAATATTTGGCCTTATAGTTGGTTCCCGTAATAAAAATGTATTGGATATATCGATACCGGCTAGCTGGAACCAGGTATTTTTATTTTTTGGTGGTAAGGAAGCCGTTAAATAAACGAGTTACGTTTTATATTTAATTAAGGACTTTAATTCCTTAATTTTCGGCTGAAAATCTTTGGTAGTATCCAGTAAAATGTAAGCTTTATCAACAATAATACGGTCCAAACGGCCTTATCGTTTTAATCGATTTAAAAATTAATTAAAAGGTTTAATAACGGCTGTTTCCGGGGTGATTAATATAATATTAACCCAATCTTTAAAGCTTTTTAAGGTTTACTCCAGACATTTTGTTAGCAGCTAGCGCCACCCCTGCGCCGGCGCCACAGTGGTGCGCCATACTGCTGCGCCAAGGTAGGCCGTTAGGCCTTGGCAAAGGGCCTTGGCAACGGCCTTAATATGCGTCATTCATGAGCCGTAGCTCAACAGGCGTAAAGCGGGGTAGTCATCACCTTTACCTTAAGTAAAGGCTATGCCCCAGTTCTTTCTGAGTTCCTTAAGAATTAGTCTTATTACCAATCTACTTGTTAAAGTGGTACCCAAGTATCCAGACCGTAACGTCACGTCTTCTACACCTACCTTTACTAGTCCCGCCGGCGTGCCGCCAGCGGGGTCAGTCTAACACATTTAAGGCCTTAATTTTAAGCCTTAAGTAATATTTCCTCCCTTAAAGATATAAGGGGTAATACTATTACGGTAAGTTTATTTGGGCTAACAATAACGGTAAAGACTATAAAAAAAGCACTTTTTCCGCGTCCAGTACTAGATATAATAACGATTGGACTTTTTCCGGATAGAATTGCCGTTAATCCGGTTTTTTATAAACCCCGAAACTCTAGATTTTAACCGTATAATTGCTAAAAGGCCGGTAAAATTCGAGTAAATCGAAATCTCTAGTATTTTTCTTTATAAATTTCTTTGGTAGAATTTATAAATAACTCAGATTTCTAGTCCAATTTTTCCGGTATAAATAAAGTACTTAAGAATTAAAGGAATTAAAAGAGTTAGATGAATAAAGTTATGAATTTTTCCCGTTAAGTATATGTTTAGCCCGGTATTTCGTCCAATAACCGGGAGTATATATTACTAGTAATATTATTAGTATAAGCGGCTTATAAATTAATAATTTCATCTTTTTTATTATTATTGTCTGGATTAATAGCGTTTTCTTAGTCTTTATTAGTGAATTTGCCGTAATAACGTCGAAAAATAGCAATAATAATATGCCGTTAAGTTAAGGTTTTAATATTTACTCCTACCTGGGACCGGAACTCCTTGGATAAAGCCGTATTAAAAGAATTGGACGTCCAGGTATTATAACGGTAAAGGATATCTTGAAATTCCTGTTAATTTAAATCCTTTTTTTAAATTTCGTCCGAGTTATTATTAATTACCGTTTGGCGTCTTAATCGTTTTTATTGTTTTTTTGATTTTTCAGTTTTTTTAAGGTTTTTAATAGAGTGAATCCGTTTAGGCTAAAGGTAAAAGGTAATATTTAATTTTTCTAAATATAAATTCGATAAATTCGTTTTTAAAGGAATATAAAGTTAAAGGTAATAAATAAATAAAACCGATAATTTATAAGGTATAAACCGGTTTATAACTTTAGTCGATTTAATAGTAATAAAGCCTTTATAATATAAAGTAATAAATATAAGTAGGCCGTTTTAAATAAAGATATTCCGTTTAGAATTTAATTAATTTTAGTATTGAATTAATTGGATTTTAGGGCTTTAAGCTGGACCACCTTAAGTAAGCTATAATAAAATTATTAGCTTTTCTTTGAATTTCCGGTTTTCTTTAAATAAATAATAAACTTTATCCAGTTTCTAGTAAGTATCGTTATTTTTAAATTTAAGAAAACGGTTTTATAAGGTCGGTATTTAATAGATTTTTTTATAGAGTTAAAAATTACCTTTAAAAGGTAATTTATTCCGTTTATCCATAAAGAAATTCTAGTCCGGTATATTATTAATAATATCGTTAGAAAAAGTGGTAAAATCCACGGAGGGTAAATCGTTTTAACCGGTAAATAATAAATTATTAAATAACCGGGATTTAGCGGTTTCTAATAATTTAAATACTACGGAACGGTATTAATCTATAATTAATAAGAGATTTTTATAAAAACCTCGTTATTTTCCCAGGATATAGTATTTTCCTTAATGGTATTATAATTAAGGGTAAATCTATAAGTCCGTAATTTAGAAACGAAGTTAATAAGCCGTAATAAGGTATCGGTACCAATAAGGAATAAGTAATTTTTCATTAATTTAACAGTTTTACTAAATAAGGTATTAATAGGTAAATCGGAATCTGAAATTAAAGGTGAATTTATCAATATATCTAAATCAATAATTTAATCCTTAAATTCCGGTAAACTGGGTCGAAGGGTATAAGCCCTTAAAAGGATAAGGGCTCAAAAAAAGGTAATAATACCACTTAATTTAGTGGTATAATTCGTAGGTGGGGATTAGGTAAAATCGGTATTAATACCGTATATTATTAAGTTATTAAGTAAAGGGCTTTAATAATCGTCCTTAGATAAATCCTAGTATAAAAGGCTTAAAAAAAGCGTAATAATAAATCCTTAAGTTTATTTAAAAAATATAATAAATCCTTAAAATTATTATCGGATGAATTATTAACGAGTTCTTTGTTAGATTTATTAAAAAAAAAGGTTATTAATATATATATTTAAATAAAAGATAAAAGTAATAAAAGTAAAAATAAAAAAAAAGGGTAAAGTAAAATATAAAAAAGGTAAAAAAAAAAACAAAAAAGGGTAAAAATTATAAGTTAAAAAGTAAATATAAATAATAAATAATAAATAATAAAGAAAAAATAAAGATAACTTACTTTTCTGATTAATCTTTTATAAATTTTAATACTTTAATAAATAAAGTAAGAGATAATTTGGTATATTTATACCTTAAACGGTTCCCTGGAGTAAATAACCTGATATTCTATAAATAAATAAATATACCAAGTTAAACCTCGGTATAAAAGTAGATCATATTTAGACCGATATATATTATAAACGGTTTTTCGTTTATAACGTTACCGATTTCTTTGCGGTTTATATATTCCAGTGAATTCCGGCTTACGGTACTTGGCTTATTAATTAAAACCGCTTTTTTAAATAAAGCCTTAATTAATTTTATTATTAAATATAATAATAAAATCGATAATTACTTTAGATCGTTCAATTTTAAAGTTGGTTTTACCGGGGGTTTTAATTAAGACCGGGCTATAACTGGATTGAAATTGGATAAATAAGTAGCCTACCCGGTACGGGCTACCTAGGTATTAGCCTCGAATTTTTCCGGTTCCGTAATCGTTATATTCGTATTTTCGGTAACCGTTTTGGTTCATTCCGTTAATTTCTTCATTTTAATAATATGGATAAGGGCCGGTATATCCAATAAGTCTGTAATATTATCGTTATTTTCAGTATTAAATACTTTAAATAAATAACGATTCAATCCTTGGGTATATAACTATTAGAATTTAATAGATGTCTATTTATTATTCAATTTTAATTAATTTTTTCGATAAAAACTACCTTGTTTTTAAGCTTAATAAATATCCGGGTGATCGTTCCGCTAATATATCGTTATCGTATTCGGGGATAAGTAAATATAAGTGCAATAAATATACTTTAAACCCGAAGAAACGGGTAATAAAGGTAAAGGGGTAACCGGTCCGTCCGGAATATCGATATTATCTAAGTAAAACTTAATAATATAAGTAAAAATCTTATTCCGGGTAATAAGGGCAAGGTAAAAGTATTATTTATCCAGGTGGCCGCGTAATTCCTAGAACCGGACGCCGTATTTATAATCACGGCATATTAAAGCCTTATAATTAGATAAATAAAAGAAGGCCTTTTCAGTAAGGGCTTAAGGTAAATTTATTATATAAATGGATATAAATAATATATAAATAAAAGGTAAAGGTAAAAATAGGTAAAGGTAAAGGTAAGTAAAGGTAAAGGTAAAGGTAAAGGTAAAGGTAAAGGTGAATAAAGGTAAAGGTAAATAAAGGTAAAAGTAAATAAAGGTAAAGGTAGGTAAAGGTAAAAATGAAGGTAAAGATAAAGGTAAAGGTAAGGTAAAGGTATAAGTGATAGTAAAGGGTAAAGGGTAAAGGGTAAAGGGTATTTAGTTTACTTAGGTATTAAGTAGATTGAATAACTTAAGTATAATAAGAAAAACAGAAATTTAAAAAGGGGGAAAAGTGATTATATAGATAAATTATTAATTAAGCTTTTACCAAGAGAATTATAAATTATAAGGCTTAAATAAGGCCGAGACCGGGCTTAAATAGCTAAGTTACTTAATAATTTAAAAATAAATAGGCCGGTTCCGGATTAATAATTATTGGTGATAACAGTGTAATAATTTAGGTAGCAATATAATAATTTAAAAATAAAGATCTATTTATAGATTATTCTCGTATTTAGACAGATATTACGGCCGGATCTTAAAGCCTTAATATAGGGAGGCGACGTTAGCCGTTATCCTATATTAAGAAATACTAAGACCCTTATATTATTAATAAAATAATAAAAGTATTATATTAATTTTTTTTTATTATTATTAAGTAATATAATCTTAAATAAGGTACGGATTTAAGTTTTCCCGTTACCGTTATAAAGCGCTTTTTTAAGCTATCTTTTAGATTAAATAGATTAAATAAAAGATTAATAATAATCCGGATACACCTTAAAACCTTAAAGAATTACTTATAAACCCTTATAGGTTAATACTACCGTAGCCGTTAATAGACGGATTTTCGTTTTTCCAATACTATTAAAGAACGGGGAAACGTACGAAGAAAGTTAAATTACCAGATTTTACCGGGGAATAGCCGATAAAAAAGTAATAATTAACGCCGGGAAGCAAACTTAAACCCTATAACCCGGAATTCGTAAATATTTAAAAATCGATAAATAAATAATTACTACTCGGACGAACCTTAGAGGTCTTGGGATTAATAGGCCGTACTGAAATTTATACTTTTTATATAGAGAGTGAATAAATCCGGGCCGGTTTTACCCTGGAAAGAGTCATTTTTAAAAATGACTCTTTCCTGGGTCAAGTCCGAGAAGGCTGAATTAACGCCGAGTGGGCAAATGACTCTTTCCAGGCAGGAAAGAGTGAGAACTAGGTGATAGGTATTATAATTAAGGGTAAATCCATAAGTCCGTAATTTAGAAACGAAGTTAATAGGCCGTAATGGGGTATCGGTACCAGTAAGGAATAAGTGATTTTTCGTTAATTCAACAGTTTTACTGAATAAGGTATTAATAGGTAAATCGGAATCCGAAATTAAAGGTGAATTTATCGATATATCTAAGTCGATAATTTGATCCTCAGGTTCCGGTAGACTGGGTCGAAGGGTATAAGCCCTTAAAAGGATAAGGGTTCGAGAAAAGGTAATAATATCACTTAATTTAATGGTATAATTCGTAAATGGGGACCAGGTAAAATCGGTGCTAATACCGTATATTGCTAAGTTACTAAGTAAAGGGCTTTAATAATCGTCCTTAGATAAATCCTGGTATAAAAGGCTTAAAAAAAAGCGTAATAATAAATCCTTAAATTTATTTAAAGAATATAATAAATCCTTAAAATTATTATCGGATGAATTATTAGCGAGTTCTTCGTCAGATTTACTAAAAAAAAGGTTATTAATATATATATTTAAATAAAAGATAAAACTAATAAAAGTAAAGGTAAAAAAAAGGGTAAAGTAAAATATAAAAAAGGTAAAAAAAAAAAAAAAAAAGGGTAAAAATTATAAGTTAAAAAATAAATATAAATAACAAATAATAAATAATAGGGAAAAAATAAAGATAACTTATTTTTCTGACTGATTTTTTGTAAATCTTAATACTTTAATAAATAAAGTAAGAGATAATTTAGTATATTTATACCCTGGACGGTTCCTTAAAGTAAATAACCTGGTATTCCATAAATAAATGAATATATTAAGCTAAACCTCGGTATAAGAGTGGATCGTATCTAGACCAATATATATTATAAACGGTTTTTCGTTCGTAACGTTACCGGTTTCTTTACGGTTTATATATTCTAGTGAATTCCGGCCTACGGTATTCGGCTTACTAATTAAAACCGCTTTCTTAAATAAAGCCTTAATTAATTTTATTATTAAATATAATAATAAAATCGATAATTGCTCTGGATCGTTTAATTTTAAAGTCGGTTTTACCGGTGGTTTTAACCAAGACCGGGCTATAACTGGATTAAAATTCAATAAATAGGTGGCTTACCCGGTACGGGCAACCTAGGTATTAGCCTCGAATTTTTCCGGTTCCGTAATCGTTATATTCAAATTTTCGGTAACCGTTTTAATCCGTTCCGTTAATTTCCTCATTTTAATAGCATAGATAAGGGCCGGAATATCCGTAGGTAAATCGTTATTATCGTTATTATTATCCGTATTAAATACTTTAAATAAATAACGATTGGATCTAGCGTTAAATAACTATTAATATTTAACGGACGTTTATTGGGTATTTAACTTAAGTTAAGTTTTTCGTTGAAAACCACCTTTTTTTCCGGGTTTATAAATATCCGGGTAATCGGTACGATAATGGGCCTTAATACCGTTTAATGTTAAATAAATATAAAGGCAATTTATATATTTAAAACCGGATTAAACCGGTAATAAATATATAACGGTAATCGGTTCCTTAAGGATTTAGATATTTCCGGAATAATTATTATTAATATAATTAATTATTTTACCCCTTATTAAAAAGGTAAATTAAGGGTATTAATATCGGAGGTAATTACGTATTTCATCGATCCTTATACCGTATTTATAATTACGGCAAATTAATACTTTATAATTAAATAAATAAAGGAAGGCTTTTTCGGTAAGGGCTTAAGGTAAGTCCATTGTATAAATAGATATAAATAAAAAGTAAAAAAAAGGAATAAAGGTAAAGGGTAAGTTAGTAAAGGTATAAGGTAGTAATAAAGGTAATAGGTATAGTAAAGGTAAAAGGTAAAAGGTTCAAGGTAAAAGGTAAAGGGTAAAGGGTAAAGGGTAAAGGGTAAAATAAAGGGTAAAGGGTAAAGGGTAAGATAAAGGTAAAGGTAAAGGTAAGGTAAAGGTAGAAGTAATAGGTAATAAGTCGAGTAATAGGTAATAGGTAAAGGGTATTTGGTTTACTTGGGTATTAAGTAGATTAAGTGACTTAAGTATAATGAGAAAAACAGAAATTTAAGGGGGGGGAAGGGGTATTATATAGACAAATTATTGGCCAAGCTTTTACTAAGCCTATAACGATTATTTTGGAGTAAATACGAGTTCCAAGGCTTAAAAATAGCTAAGTTTATTAATAATCCAAAAATAACCGGGCTATATAAAGGCTAATACTTAATGGCGGTGGCAACGGTAATAGCAATATAATAATTTAAAAATAAACCGGTCTAAGCCGGGCTTACCGACGTATTCATAATAATTTTATAATCGGCAAATAGGAATACCTTAAAGGGTATAAGTTAATGGGGTATATATTTATAAATAACCCTTTATTATATAATTAAAAGGGGGGGGATTATATTAATAAAAATTATTACTTATTTTTCGGTTTTTTCTAACTTACCTATTTAATATATAATTTTTTGAAGCTTTTACTTTAATACTATATATATTAATAAACCTTTTATTACGGGATTAAATTACTAAAAAGTAATACGAATAATAAGGAAGTTATTAATAATATAAAGTAAAGGTTTTATAAGTTAAAAACCTTTTTTAAATATATATTTAAATATAATGGATAGATTTTTTTGATTTTAACTTTATTTAAAAGCTTTTTTTCTATATAATTCGATTTTTTCCGGTAAGTAAAAGGGTGGATAAGCCTTAAAATATACCCCTTTAAAGGTTTTTAAGATTTTAACGCCGGGAAGTAACCTTATACTTAACCGGTTTTAATAAAGGAATTTAATAACGGTAATAATTCAATAATTAATTACTTAAATTATACGAAATAAACTAAGTTTAAAAGCTTATACTTAGATCTACGTTTTCTTTATAGAAGTTTTTATTATAAAGTATAAAGTAAGGGATAAGGTAATAAGATAAATAAAGTTTTAATAATTTTATCTTAAAACTTAATAACTTTATTATAAATATATTTCTTAAAATACCCTTAAATTATAAAGGGCTTAATATAAAATAACGGTTAAGACTTTAATATCGCTATCCTATATTAAGAGTACTTTAATATAATAATTATATAATTTAATTATTAAAAATTCCGAATATTTAATAAGGTATTTAATAATATAAGTATTAATAATACCCGGATTATAGTATATCCGGGTTAAATTAATACTATTTTAGTGAAAATCTTTTTAGGTTTAATAAATATAATTAATAATTAAAAATAACCTAAATATACCTTATTAAACCTTGAAAATTAAACGGAAAAATATTTACCTTAATACTATTATAAGTATTAATAAACGGAATTTTATTTTTCCGATACCGTTAAAAAACCCTAATTTTAGGCTAAAAAGTTTAATTATTATATTTTAGCGGGGAACGGCGGGGGAAAAAATAAGTTTTAACGCCGGGAAGCGAACTTAAACTTAAACCTCCAGAATTCCCACACTTAGTAAAATCGATAATTAAATCGCCCCTTACCCGATCCGGGTTAAACGGGGCTCGTTTTATAGCCCGTGCTGAGCTCTATACTTTTACTATATAAAGTTAAGGGATCCGGTCTGGAAAATACCTTAAATTATTTATTTTTAAAAATAAATGGTTTAAGGGTACAGCAGGGGTAAAGCGGAATTCCCCCCGGCGGAGGGAATGAATGGGTGGAGGCTGCAACCATTCAAAACTAGATGGTAGGAAAAATTAAAATATTTATATTAATAAAAATTAACTTAAGAACTATATATAATTACTTTTTTATATAATTTATTTAATTAAAATATTAATAAAGAATTTTCTATTTTTAATAACGTTAAAAGAAATTTTATTATAATAAAATTAAAAAAAATATAATTATAATTACCTATAAAGTTAATAATAAGGAAAATATAATATATAAAATAGTTTTTTTATTTTTTATAAGTATTATAATAACCGTCTTAAGTAATAAGTAAACAATTAATTATAAAGTATCCTTTTATATAGAGTTTTAAAACGTTATAATAAAATTAAATAATTATTAAAGTCCGGCTTTAATTACGGGTTAAGTTTAAAGTTATAAACGGACTTTTAATCGTAAATTAAAGGTGAATTATTTCTATATTAAAGGCTATTTTATAAAGGTATTTACCGGCCGTTTTTAATTAAATATAATTTAAATAAGGTTTTATATATAATATAGTTAATATTAATTTTTATTTAAGTCGTAAAATTCCTTAAATAAACTATTGTTTAACTTAAACGTAAGTAATAAGGTATTACCGTAATAATTATAATTTATATAAGCTATATATATAGCTTAAATATAATAAACATTATTAATAATCTTTATAATAAGATCTTTGTTTAACTTTATTTTTTTAAGATTAAAATTTAAAGAATTATCCGGGAGTTTTTATTAAGGTATAATCCCGTAAAATTAATAGCTTAATCCTTAAAAAAACCGTTAATTAAAAATAATAATTATATATTATTAAGATTATAGGCTTAATTAAACTTTTAATAATTATATAATATACTTCTTAATATATAAAGAGAAGCTATTTAATAATTATATTTATAAATTAAAAAAAAATAAAAAGCCTTATAAGGTATTTATTAATATATAATTATAAAAAAAGTAAAAAAAAGAAAATATATAGATTAAATAACGGATAATAAAATCCCTTAATTAAAAAAATAAAAACCGTATAATTAATCGGAACCTTATATATTAAAATAATTTATAATAGTTTAAAGTAATTATTAATAATCCTTATAAAATATAAATATTATAAAAAATCTTTTAATTATATTATAAAAAACTTAATAGCTTTTTACGTTAAAATAATAATCCTATAGTTATATAAATTAAGATTATAATTAACTATAAAAATTATTAATATTAATTAAGGTAATTTTTAATCTTTATATAATTTAAATTAAGGTTAATATTAAGATTTAATAAATCCTTAAAGGATTTTAACGTAAAGAATTAATTATATAAATTAATATTTATATATAATTATTTAAAAAGCTTATTTTATATATTATTTAATTTATTATATTAATCCTTAAGGAAACTTTATTTAGGCTTTTTTTCCATAAAATTATTTTATAATAAAAAAATAAAAAATTATTATAACTTAATTAAATTAAAGAATAAATCTTTAAATAAAATCTTTAAAGTTTATTAAAATATTAATTATAATCCTTTTTATTAATAATTAATTTATAATTTAAAGTAAATATAATTAATTTATATAAAATTATCTAAAATTATTATAATAAAGAATTATATAAAGTTATTATTAATAATTTAATATATAAGTTATTAATAATTTAACTCTATTATTAAATTTAAAGTATTATTAATTAAATATTATTAATATTACCTTAATATAAAATCTTATAATTGCGGTTAAAAACATTAATGTTAATTAAAATATAAATAATAATTTAAAAAAAATAACTATATATAATAAATTATATTATTTAAAAAAGTATAAAATTCCGTAACCGTAATTTAAGCTTTATTTTTATATAAAGCTTAATAAATATTATATATAATAATTAATAGTAAAAAAACATTTTATATATATAATTAATAAATTAAATTAATTAAAAGCCGATTAATTATTTTATATAATACTTATATATATAGTTAAATATTTTTATTATCCTTATTTAAGTTATTATTATTATTAATTTTATAAAAATATTTATTAAAGCTTATATAAAATAAATTAATTATATATAATTTTTTTATAATCTCTAGAATTTATTAAACGTATATTTAAAGCTTATAATTATAATAAAAAAATTAAAAATATAAATAATAATTTAATTAACGGAAAATCCGCGTAAAGAAAATTAATAATAAACTTTAAAAATTTATATATTTACTTAATATTATTATTTTTTAAACTTTAATAAAAAAGATTATTTATAAATAATTAAAATAAAAATTATTTAAAAAATATAATATTATTTAATTTATAATATATCGATTTAATTTAAAACGATAATAATAATATAAATATTTTATACGGTTTAATATACTTTTATTAATTAAGATTTTTACCGATAATTCTTTAGATTCTTTATTTATATTAATTAATATTATATATAATTATAATTATAAAAATTTATTATATATAATTATTTTTAATAAATTATTAAACGTTTTTTTATTTACAGATAACTTTTTTAAAAATAATATAATATTAATATTAAATAATTAAGGAAAAATTTAAGCTTTATAAAATTAAAGATTTAAATTAAGTCTTTTAAATTATTCTTTTTAATTATATTAACTTTATTAATAAGAATTATTTAAATATTAACGTATATAGTTTATTATTAAAAAATAAAAAGGAATAATTATTATAATAAGATTAACTTTAAATTATTAATATAATAAATATTAAAAAAATAATTATATATTAATTATTTTAATTATTCCTTTAATTAACTTTATTTTTTTCTTAAATTTAACCTTATACGTTTTAAAGATATATTTTATGACTTTCTTTTTTACTTAATTATATATAGTTATTTTATTATTATAATACGGTAAAATATATTTAAAGAATTCTTTAATTTAAAGGTTTTTAATTAATAAATTATATAATAAAAAAAGTATTATATTTAAGGGAAAAAAGAGCTTAAGAAAGGTAATTTTATTTATTATATTTTAAACTTAATGCTTTTTAACTATATATTAATTTTAAAGATATCGCTTAATATTTTTAATTATAATATAATATTAATACTTTATATAAAAAATTATTTTATATTAAAAGAAATATTATAACTTAATATTCTTTATATTGTAAAAAAATAAAAGGAATAAATAAATATAATTTATAAAAGTTAAAATAAACCGGATATAATTTAAATATATAAAATATAATCGTAAAAAGTATATATTAAAAGAAATAGTTTATAATATTTTATATAAATTTAACCTTAAAGACTTAAATTAAACTATATAAATTCGTTTTCCGTATTTTAAATAAAAAATATTATAAATAATATTTCCTTAATAACGGTTTTATAAAATTTTATTAATAAAGGTTTATTTAAATATATTTATTTTCTTTTATAATTTTTATATAAAAAGTTAATAAATTAAGTACTTAATTTTTAAGATATATTAAGATAAAGTATCCGTATTTTATATAAAGTTTAAATTTAAGACTTAACAGATAATTTACTGCATACAGCCTCTCCTATTGGTCAGCTATCCGTACTTCATATGAAGTCCAGACATTAATAGTATTAGGAGCATCCATATGAATCACGTGCCGCATGGAAGGGTAATCGAGACCTGCACTTAAGGCTGGCGTAGCGACTAGGATAGGACACCCGGTAAAAGCACTCTATATAATTATAATATTCTGTCTTTCTATATCTAAAAGCCTTATATAGTAAAAGCCACCTTAAATCTCTTCCGTAAGCTGAATACCGAAGGCTTTTTAATGGACGTAATAAAGTATCCGCGCCGTCCTTTTCTTTACGGATAATTATTAACGATATTCCTTCTTATAGAAATTAATAATCGCTTAAATTAATTATTAATTAATATTAATATTAAATATAAATTAAAATAATATACTTAAAGATTAAACGTAATACTATAAATTAAAGTAATTATTATTACTCCGATAAAGGGTTAAACGTATTAAGAATAAAGACTATTAAAGATTTAGTTTTACGATTAATAATAACGTAATTATTAAATAAATAAAAGGGTATTTAACTTAATAAAGTATTATTAATAATTTTAGGTTTTCCCGGTAATTTAATACCGTAAGGATTAAATAAGCCTTATTTAAAATTAATTAATTTAACCGATTAATTTAATAAAGCCGGTAAAGGAAACTTAAGAAATTAAAAGAGACCATAACGTTTATATTAATAAAAATTAACCCAAAGATTATATATAATTACTCTTTTATATAATTTATTTAATTAAAATATTAATAAGGAACCTTTTATTCATAATAACGTTAAAAGAAATTTTATCGTAATAAAATTAAAGGAAATATAATTATAATTATTTATAAAATTAATAATAAAGAAAGTATAATATATAGAATAATCTTTTTATTTCCCGTAAATATTATAATAATTATTTTAAGTAATAAGTAAATAATTAACCGTAAAATATCCCTCTATATAGAGTTTTAAGGTACCGTAATAAAATTAAATAATTATTAAAGTCCGGCTTTAATTATAAGTTAAATTTAAAGTTATAAACGGACTTTTAATCGTAAATTAAAGGTAAACCGTTTCTATATTAAAGGCTATTCTATAAAAGTATTTATTAACCGTTTTTAATTAAATATAATTTAAATAAGGTTTTATATATAATATAATTAATATTAATTCTTACTTAAGTCGTAAAATTCCTTAAATAGATTATTATTTAACCTAAACGTAAACGATAAAATATTACCGTAATAATTACGATTTATACGGGCTATATATATAGCTTAAATATAATAAACGTTATTAATAATCCTTATAGTAAGATCCTTATTTAATTTTACTTTTTTAAAATTAAAATCCAAGGAATTATCCGGGAGTCTTTATTAAGGTACGATCCCGTAAAATTAATAATTTAATCCTTAAAGAAATTATTAATTAAAAATAATAATTATATATTATTAAGATTATAAACTTAATTAAATTCTTAATAATTATATAATATATTTCTTAATATATAAAAAGAAGCTATTTAATAATTATATTCGTAAATTAGAGAAAAACAGGAAGCTTTATAAAGTATTTATTAATATATAATTATAAAAGAAATAAAAAAAAGAAAATATATAAATTAAATAACGGATAATAAGATCCCTTAATTAAAGAATTAAAAACCGTATAATTAATCGGAACCCTATATATTAAAATAATTTATAATAGTTTAAAATAATTATTAATAGTTTTTATAAAATATAAATATTATAAAAAGTCTTTTAATTATATTATAAAAAACTTAATAGCTTTTTATATTAAAGTAATAATCCTATAATTATATAAATTAAAATCGTAATTAATTATAAAAATTATTAATATTTAATAAAATAACCTTTAATTTTTATATAGTTTAAATTAAAATTAATATTAAAATTTAATGAATCCTCGGAAAACTTTAATATAAAGAATTAATTATATAAATTAATATTTATATATAATTATTTAAAAAGCTTATTTTATATATTATTTAATTTATTATATTAATTTTTAAAGAAATTTTATTTAAACTTTTTTTATAAGATTATTTTATAATAAAAAAACGGGAAATTATTATAATTTAATTAAATTAAAGAATAAATCTTTAAATAAAATCTTTAAAGCTTATTAAAATATTAATTATAATCCTTTTTATTAATAATTAATTTATAACTTAAAATAAATATAATTAATTTATATAGAATTATTTAAAATTATTATAATAAGGAATTATATAAAATTATTATTAATAATCCGATATATAAGTTATTAATAACTTAATTCCGTTATTAAACTTAAAATATTATTAATTAAATATTATTAATATTACTTTAATATAAAATCTTATAATTACGGTTAAGGATATTAATATTAATAAAAATATAAATAATAATTAAGAAAAAATAATTATATATAATAAATTATATTATTTAAAAAAGGATAGAATTTTATAATTATAATTTAAGCTTTATTCTTATATAAAATTTAATAAGCATTATATATAATAATTAATAATAAAAAAGCATTTTATATATATAATTAATAAATTAAATTAATTAAAAACCGATTAATTGCTTTATATAATATCCGTATATATAATTAAATATTTTTATTTTTTTTATTTAAGTTATTATTATTATTAATTTTATAAAAATATTTATTAAAGCTTATATAAAATAAATTAATTATATATAATTTTTTTATAATCTTTAAAATTTATTAAATATATATTTAAAGCTTATAATTATAATAAAAAAACCGAAAATATAAATAATAATTTAATTAACGGAAAATCCATATAAGGAAAATTAATAATAAACTTTAAAGGTTTATATATTTATTTAATATTATTATTTTTTAAACTTTAATAAAAAAGATTATTTATAAGTAAATAAAATAAAAACTATTTAAGTAATGTAATATTATTTAATTTATAATATACCAACTTAATTTAAAACGATAATAATAACGTAAATATTTTATACGGTTTAATATATTTTTATTAATTAAAATCTTTATTAATAACTCTTCAGATTCTTTATTTATATTAATTAATATTATATATAGTTATAATTATAAGGACTTATTATATATATTTATTTTTAATAAATTATTAAGCGTTTTTTTATTTATAGATAGTTTTTTTAAGAACGGTATAATATTAATATTAAATAATTAAAAAGGGGTTTAAACTTTATAAAGTTAAAGATTTAAATTAAGTTTTTTAAATTATTCTTTTTAATTATATTAATTTTATTAATAAGAATTATTTAAACGTTAATATATATAATTTATTATTAAAAAATAAAAAAGAATAATTACTATAATAGGATTAACTTTAAATTATTAATATAATAAATATTAAAAGAATAACTATATATTAATTATTTTAATTATTTTTTTAATTAACTTTATTTTTTTCTTAAGTTTAATTTTATATATTTTAAAGATATATTTTATAATTTTCTTTTTTATTTAATTATATATAATTACTTTATTATTATAATACGGTAAAATATACTTAAAGAATTCCTTAATTTAAAGATTTTTAATTAATAAACTATATAATAAAGGAAATATTATATTTAAAAGAAAAAAGAGCTTAAAAAAGGTAATTTTATTTATTATATTTTAAACTTAATATTTTTTAATTATATATTAATTTTAAAGATATCGCTTAATATTTTTAATTATAATATAATATTAATACTTTATATAAAGGATTATTTTATATTAAAGGAAATACCGTAACTTAACGTTCTTTATATCGTAAGAAAATAAAAAGAATAAGTAAATATAATCTATAAAAATTAAAATAAACCGGATATAATTTAAATATATAAAATATAATTATAAGGAATATATATTAGAAGAAATAGTTTATAATACCTTATATAAATTTAATTTTAAAGATTTAAGTTAAATTATATAGAATTACTTTCCGTATTTTAAGTAAGAAATATTATAAATAATATTTCCTTAATAATAACTTTATAAAATTTTATTAATAAAAATTTATTTAAATACGCTTACTTTCCTTTATAATTTTTATATAGAAAATTAATAAATTAAGTACTTAGTTTTTAAGATATATTAAGATAAAGTATCCGTATTTTATATAAAGTTTAAATCCAAAACTTAGCAGATAACTTACTATATATAGCCTCTCCTATTAGTCAGCTATCCGTACTTCATATAAAGTCCAGACATTAATAGTGTTAGGCTGGTCTTAACGATAAAAAGCCCGGGCTCTTGATAATTACGGTAACGTTATAATTAATACGGATAGCTATTATTATATCAGGGTATTAAAGTAAATAGGTCCTAATAATAAATGAATAATAGCTATGAAAGTAACTATAATACAGGTAATATACTTATAGTAGATATATACGTTAAGCCCCCCCGGGAGCTAATCCTCATGGGGCAAGTAGGCCGAGCATGGGAGCAAGGCCACTTAGAACCATGATAATAAGTTAATTAAGGCCTTAAATATAATTAATAAGTACCGGAAAAAAATTTAAAATACTTTTAGGAATTATAGGAATAATATAATAAGATAATACGGAGTAAAAGGAAACGTCAATAAGGTTATAACGTTATAATAATAGAAATTATATATATAGTTAATAACTATATATATAATTAATATTATAATTATTTAATTTCTATAGGTTATCCTTCCGTAAGATTATTAAAGTTTAAGCTTTAATTATTAACTTTATTTATTATAAATATTATATACGCGGATAAGCCAGCGTTATGAAAACGATTATCTTTATTATAATATTATAATTAATAAGAATAGTTTTAATAATAACCGCGATAATATTAAAAGCGAAAAAACGTAAGCGTTAAATTATAAGCGCTTAACGTATTATTAAATTAAAAATATTAAGTAAATAAAGTTATTAAAATAATAAAAGGTTAATAAATATATTTATTAAGGTTACGTTAACGTTCCGGTAACTTTAATAATATTATCCGCTATATTATTTTTAATAATATATAAATTATAAATATTTAACGCTTAACGTTATTAACTTTAACGTTTAACGTTAAATTCTAATAATATTAACGTATAAAAATAAAAGAATAAGTTATAATTCTACGTTAATACGGATTACTTTTTCTTTCTTCGCTTTCTTTTATATATAAGTTAATAATACTGAAACTAAATATAAGGATATTATACCGCCTTTTTTTTCCTCTGATTCTTAATTAAAAGTACCTTTTTAATATTATTTACCGGAGAGGCTCCTTAATTTAATTTTCAAGTATTATTCTTAAAAGCTAAGGTTAACCCCTTTAATAACGCTGTTAAAAAAAATATAACTGTTGGTGTATAGACCCAAAAGTGTGATAATATATGAATAATGATTCTACCTGAAGGATGGGAGCATTATAAGGATGCTTATCCTCTACGTAAAAATAGTGTCCTATACTTATTAATGCTCTTATATATATATACTATATATAATAAATACTATTAAAAGAAAAAAGGTTATTGCTTATAATAACGTTTATCCCAATATATTAATGTAAATATTAATGCTTAATAATACGTTATACTACCTATATCCTATACTCTTATACGAAAGTCTTACCCAATTTTACGGGGGCGGCCGTAATTATACTTAAGACGAAGCATATGAAAAGTACCGGTAAACGATAAGGATACTGCGTTAATAAGCGCCGGTAATCGCGATAAAATAGGTCTATTACGGTGGGTAATAACGACGTTATTAAATTCAGGATATGTAGTATAGAATTCACGTAGTAAGTTTAGGTATAACTTTAATAACGGAAACTTATTATTATATTCTATATTTTAAATAACTTATTTAATTAAATATCTATTATCTTTTTCTTTACGAATAATTCTTTCAATAATATACTCTTCTTTATTCTCGGAATTAGTTTTAAAAGTAAACGGCGCGTTACAGTTAAGTTATTTATTAAAAGGGTCTTTTACTAAGTTATTAATTAACTTTAGTATATTAATTAAAATAACCGGTATTATTTTTATATTAATAAGTAATTCGAGTTTATATATAAAATAATTAATTTTCTTAATAATAATAAAAAGTCCGGCGCGCTATTAATATAGCTTATAATTTTCGATACCGGGGATATTATATCTATAATATAACTTTAAATAGATTAAATTATTAATATTAAATTAAATTAACTTATAACTTTAATTATACCGGAATTTAATTATTATCTATATAAATTCCAGCGAGTTTTATATTTCTTTACGATTTTATAGTTAAAATATATTATACTTAAGAATTAAAAAGGTTATTAAAAGGTTTAAGGGATCGCGGATATTTATATTATAATAAATTTTATTTAAAGTAAATTTAATTAACGCCGATTTTAAATTATTTAGGATACCTTAAATATATAAGATAATATCTATCCAGCTATAATCCAGATATATAATTATAAAATAACGTAATACGATTTCGACCGTTTAATTAATCCGTTTTAATTAACCATTAGTTTAAGGGTAATATATACTGGACGTAAGAATATAAATATCCATTTCTTTAAATATAGATTTTTAAAATATAAAAATAAATTTACGATCTTTATTTAATATAATATTAAAGGGAATTCCCTATCCTTATTTTATTAATTCGGCCAGTAATAACTTTACCTAATTATTAACCTTGAATTTAATATTACCGGGAAGCAAAAGTACCCGCTTAAAGAACTTATCGGTAATAATAAGGAATATATCGTAATTATATTAATTTAATAAAGCAATAATAAAGTCTATATAAATTATATAGAAGATAATTAACGGACTTAAAATTGGTTAAAGCGAGTTATAAAGTATATACTTTTTAATTTAATTTAGGCTATACTTAAGGTAATATATAATATATTTCCGTAGTTATTTACTTAACTTAAGTAAATATATTAAGTTCGTTAATTTATCGTAGGATTAATTAAAGTTATTATATAGTAAACTATTATATATTTATTAAAAAATTATTTTTTAAGTTTATTAAGTATATATAATTATAGTAAATAATTAATAGATTCTAGATTATAAATAAAACCGTCTTTTAATATAAAGCGTAATTTAATTTTTATATTTTATAAATTTAACTCTTCCTTAATTATTAAGACTTTCTATAATCTTATTTATATTTTATTTTTTATATATTTTTCTTTAATTTATTCTTTAAATTCGTTTAAAATATAAATATAATAAAGAGCAGTTAATTTACTATTATTTACGTTATTGAGAATTCCGATTTCTATAAATAAAATTTACGTATTATTAACCAATTATAAAAGTATATTAAAAACGGTATTTATTAAACCCGATTTATAACGTAACGAAATATTAAATATTAATAAATATTACGATATATAAATTAAACGGAAATTAAGCTTATTAATTATAAAGGTCTTTAAATTTATTTATCTGGAGATACCGATAATTACGTTATAATCCGTAAAGATTACGTAACTAAATTTATAATAATTCGTTTTAATTAAGTATTTAATTTTACGTATGACCCAGACTGCACCCGTAGTTTCCAACTCCGTAAGTTAATAATTTTTCTTAATTATATTTAAGCTTTTATTAAAGAATATTATTAATTATACCTTATTGCGTATAATTTTTAATAAATCGTTAATCTCCGTAATACTATAAAACGACGGATTATCCTTAATATAATATATTATAGCCGTAATACTTAATTCCTTTAATATATTAATATTGGTAAATAACGGTTAATTAAGATTATAATATATAAGAAACGACGGTTCTGAAAACACGTTTTTTAAATCCTTAAAAATACGGTCCTCTTCTTAAATAAATATAAACTTAATCCGAGATATCTTCTACTTACGGCGTAAACCAATATATTCTGGATCTACTTTTTTTAAATCTATAATAAAGGAGGTTTTATATATTTAAAGCAAGGTAATACGTTAAGTATAATTCTTTATTCTGATACGTAATTAATTTATAAGATTAAAGAAGACTTTAAGGTCTTTTAATAAATTAAGAAATTTAAGGTTTTAAATAACCTTAATTTTATTATTAAGCGTAAATATCCTTAAAGAATTAACTCGTTAATTAAGGAGCTTAATCGTAAGGTAATTAATAAATAATTTTATCGGTAAAAGGTTTACGCGTTTATCTTTAAGAATTTAAAAGACTTAACGTAAATAAATAATATACTCTTTTAATGAATAATTAAAAATAATTATATTATTTATAAATATTTACGTAAAATCTTATATTAAACGTAATATATTATTTATTTATCTTTATATATATAAAAAACTACCTTTAAAACCCATTAATATAACCAAAGATTCCTTTTAACCCTTATAGGAAATAATATAAAGTTTATACCGATCGGATTTATGTACAAGAAATTAATAGAAATAACCGTAAGTATTGACTATGGTTATATATTTATAACCTATAATTAAAGAAATTATTTCTTATTATAATAATAGTAAATATAAATCGGAAATCGTAATTTTATTAAGTAATTAAATATTAATTATAATATAACTTTTACGTCTATTTAAGGTATTACGTTAAACGATAAAAATAGGGTATAAAAATTCTATAAATTATATAAATTAATATAACTTACCCTTATTATATATCTTATTTAAAGCTTAATTTATAACCTTTTAATCTTTATATTTAATATTATATATTTTCTTAAATTTAATAATTATATTAAATCGAAGGTTAATAAATATATATTAATTTTCTGGAATATTAATTATAATATTATTATTTTTAAAGATATTACTGAATTCTTTAACGATATTACTTAATTAAATTTATATATTTCCGTTACGCGTATAAATCCTAACGTTAATAAATAAAACTTATTCTTTACGATTATTAATTTATAATAACCGGTCTAAGTAAGTTTCTGAATAACTAAAAGTTATAAAGATTATTCTAAAGAATATAAAGATTAACGTTATTATTACGGTAGCTTTGCGAATTTATAACTTAAATTTTTAGGTTCTTTATCCGTAAGTAGTAAATGGTATTAATAAACTTAAGACTATTATATAATAAAATTACGGGGGTAAGTTATATAAAATTCTAAGTTTTACCTTACGTAATAGGTTAACTTTTTAATTAATATCGTTTTTAATTTGGATAACCGATATTTTTAAGTTAACGATATACGTAAATATACCACCTTAAAATCCAAGATTGTATAACGGTGCTAACTATGGTTTAAAGATAAAATCCCGGGATTTAAATAATTCTTTTAAAGTCCCTTTTTTCTAATATATAATTAACACTTATATAGTACTATAAGCTGGGACTTAAGTTTATTACTTTACGTAAATTATACGTTGGAGTTACGTTGCTTTTTTATAAAAATAATTACCTTAATACTTATATTTTTATAAGTATTAATAATATATTTTTAATTATTAAAATCGATTATTATTTTATTAAGAGTTATAATATCGGTAGCGATTAAAATATTAATAAGTAAATTACGTATTAAATGAATTTCGACCGAGATTTTTCTTAAAATAAATATTATATTCTTTTCCCTTAAAAAGAATAAATTGAATATTATAAATTTATTAATAATTAACTTAAAATTATTAACGTTTATAACCGGAATTAACTTAAATAATTTCTAAATTTTAAAATTTAAATTTAAAATTTAAAAGAATATAATATTGTAATCAATAATCGTAATAAGATACCTATTATTTATATAGAAGTCTATTACGGGTAAATTAAGGGCAAATTAAACTTTACTTATAATATACTGATATACCCTAAAAATAAGGCTTATAGGGTACGTATTCTTTACTATAGTGGAGTTAATAATTATAGGTGTTATACTGTTAATTTATTAAGTTTATATATATTAATTATTAACGGATTAAATCCGCTAATTTAACGGAGGGGCCTT
The DNA here is from genome assembly GCA_019925105.1 of Niebla homalea. Classification (NCBI taxonomy): domain Eukaryota; kingdom Fungi; phylum Ascomycota; class Lecanoromycetes; order Lecanorales; family Ramalinaceae; genus Niebla; species Niebla homalea. Next base: position 26,405 of record JAHGAU010000003.1, read on the forward strand.
AAGAATACCTAAGTTTACTCCCTCTAATTTCCAATAATTATATTTAAAATAAATAAAAAGTTTATTTTACGATAAATACTTTAATACGTATTTAATATAATAATAACGTATAAAGGATTAATATATAAAATATACCTCTTCTATAGTAAGGTCGTCGTTATCTTAAGATCCTTTTAATTCCTTTTTATCGGGTAGCGTATTCTCTTCTTCTTTATTTTTAAATATAGAAACTTAATTAACCCTTTATTTTATATAGCGTATTCAGTATTTAAAATCGGACCCTTTTCTTAAGGGCCTTAATTTTCTTTAGTTTAACGTTAATATTTTCTTTTGCGACGTTAAGGATAATTACCGCTATCCTTTTTCCTAAGGGCGTATATCGTAAGCTTTATTTTATCTATACGCTTAAAAGGATAACGTTAATAATTAAGAAAAAGGACTAACTTCTGAATTTTCTATAAAATTCCGGTTATTTTAAAATAACGTATCCGTTCTACGATTTTACGGATATATCTACGGAAGTACGCAATATTTAATTGCGTAAGCTTATTAATTATATTTAAATTTATTTATAAGTTTAAAGTAATTATTAATAATAATAGTTATATTTAATAATTATAGATCCCGCTAAAATTCCAAGTTTAACCCGCCATAAATAAATATAAATTAATTTTAAATATTATTAAAATTCAATATACGCGTAGCCCGTAAAATGGTTTACGTATATTCGCGGGGTTCCCGGTTCCGAAAAATATTATTTATAATATACTTTTTAGTAACCAGAATATTTAGGTTAACTTATTAAGGTAACTTAAATTTAACGATAATTTAAGAAGTTTATTTAATTAAATTATCGTTATATTTAACGAGTTATTTTTCGGTATTTAATAATTCTATAATATATTATTTTAAAGTAATACCTCTTAAGTATAATTATAAATTATTCCGTAGTAATTATATATTTATTATTTAAATAATATCTTTTAATCGATTAATAAAGATATATATATCCCGGAAAAAAATATACTTCCCGGAATACTTAATTATAGGAGTTATATTAGAGGACTTATTTTTATAGAAAGGGTCGAAAAATCCGACGTTATTGAGATTGAAATTTGTTAACCGGTTTAACTATAAGCTTTTTATTAATTATATTACGTTATTAAGAAAAGGAAATAAATTATCGTTAAAATTATTTTACTATTAACTTTATATAATAGCGGGAATTAATTCTTAAATTATACCCTATAATTATATTATTTATTCTTTGGTGAAACCTGTTATTTTAGATTAATTAAGCAGATTAATAAATTAAATAAAAATTACTTCTTCGGCAGAGGTATTTTTTATTTAATATAATAAACCTGGGTTTAATAAACTTAAGTTTAATATATTAAATTTATTAGGCTCGGATTCCGGTTTAATACTTAAAACCGGAAGGGAGTATCGCAATATTAATATTAATATAAAAGGTAAATTTAATAATTATTATAATAATAGAAAACTATTTAATAGAAGTAATAGTCTTACGGTATTAAGTTTCTAAGGACTTTAACCGTATTAACGTAATTTAAATTTATTTAATTTTATTAAAGTCAATAACGATCTTAATAATTATAACGATAATAAGGCGTCTTTAAAGTATTAAATATTACGTTAAAATAATAAAGGATCTGAAATCCAATATTTAGGAATTAAATTACGAGAAGAAATAATAGGTTCTATAGCTTCAGAAGATTTTAACTGAAGTAATCTATTTACGGTAAATATAGTTCTTAAGTTATTTAATTATTAATTATTCTCGATTATTTAAGCGATTCCTTCTGAAGTTAAATATAGGATCGTCGTAGCTATTAAGTTGCCAGATTTTAATAGGGCGTTTAATTAATATATTAAAATAATAATACTAAAATCCGGTAATACTTAAAAGGTTTATAATATATATATTTTCTCTATAGTACCGTCTTTAGTCTTTTTTTAAAAATGTTTAAAAGCGAATTAAAGGCGGTATTCTAGAGGGTACGAGGTTAATGCCTTTAATACCGCTATAAAAGAAGTATCCGCTATAGTTAATAAATTAATACTTCAGTTTATATTAACGGATCTTATAATGTACGTTAATATAGTATTAATATAAATAGTTATTATTATTATTTATTGGTATATAGACCTAAAAGTGTGATAATATATAAATAATGATTTTACCTAAAGGATAAGAGCATTATAAGGATGCCTATCCTCTACGTAAAAATGGTGTCCTACACCTATCAATGCTCCCATGCATGCATGCTGCACATAACAATAACCTTTTCTTTTTCTTTTTTAAATAAGTTAAAATCCGTATCTTCCTCTTTCTTTTTATTTCTTAAGTTGTTAAATATTATAAACTCGGGGTTTCATCTTTTGACCCCGGATATAAAGTTAGGAAATAGGGAATAACTCCTTAATAAAGTCGACCTTTATAAAGGGCTTAAACCCCCCGTATTAAGCCGATTTAGCTATTAAACGTTAACGTTATTGTCTTATTATTATATTATAATTTACTTATTTACTTTTTAAGTTAAATAACCTTTTTTCCCGTTATTTTAACGTAGACAACGAGCGTTTTTTTTTTAATTTAAAAGACCGATACTATCTTTTTAACTTTTAAGGTAACTTAACGGAATATATATTCTGTTTAATTAATAATAATTAATATTTAATTAATATTTAATTAAAAAGCTTTAAAATTATAAAGGATATTATTATACTTTTATATATATCGGGCTTACGCTTTAATAAACCGTATATAAATCGACCGATATTTACGTATTTATTAAGTTATCCGGGGCTATAATTAATCCGGGAACTATATATATATTAAAATAATAACGGTCCGACGGCGTTAAGAATATTTACGGGAAGGTAACGGGAAAAGTATTATTTATTACGATATTTATAATAAAGTAAAAGGCTTTACCGGTATAAAAGTTTATTTTATAAAAAGTAAATTAAATAAAGTATTATTATATATAATATTAATATTATATTTATATTTACGTTAATAAAGTATTATTACGTATACGTTATATTACTTAAAGATTAAGGTAAACTTATATATTCTATTAATAAATAAAAATAAGTAAATTATTAACGTAAATAAAATATTTATATAACGTTAACGTTATTTACTATAATAATAATATAAATAATAAAAGTATATAGTTATATACGTATTAATTTATAAATACTTATATAAACCCTTAATATATTATATTTATAAAAGCGATTAAAACTATTAAGGAAAAAAAAAGAAAAAGTATAAAATAAAATAAAGGTTTTATTATAATTGCGTACCGTTTCTATAATAACGTTTACCTTTATTATAACGTAATAAATTAATAATAAAGCTTTAAGTAATTATTAATTAATATTATAAAAACTCTTTTCTTATTTACCTTTTCTTATTAAAGTTTATAAAAAGGTTTTTAATAAGCTTTATAAATTACGTTATTTATTTATTAACGTAAAAGATTTTTATTATATTATTATTAAATAAATATTATTATATTTACGTATATATTTAAGGACTCTTTTCTTTTTACCTTTTTTTTACTGGGTTTAATAATAAGTTTTTAATAAGTTATATACTTAGCCGGCTTTACGTTAACTTCTTAAATATATCTCTTTATACTTTAAAGATCAGCGTATAAAAAAAAAGATAGTTATTAATAGCTAACGTTATTAATTTGCTCGATCCCTGCTAGAGCATGTCCGGCAAATTAGCTAGTAGCTAAACTACACCCTTCTTTACGCCGGTACTATAATAATACGCTATACTGCTATATTAAGGTAAACCGTTAAACCTTAATAAAAAACCTTGGTAAAAAGCCTTAATAACGGCCTTAATATACGTTATTTATAAGCCGTAACTTAATAAACATAAAGCGGGGTAATTATTACTTTTACTTTAAGTAAAGGCTATGCCTTGGTTCTTTCTGAGTTCCTTAAGAATTAATCTTATTATTAATTTATTTATTAAAGTAATACTTAAGTATCCAGACCGTAACGTTACGTCTTCTATACCTACCTTTATTAGTCCCGCCGGCGTGCCGCCAGCGGAGTCAGTCTAACATTTTATTTAAAGAATAAATAACGGATATATTTATTGAATTATTTAAATGAATAAAACTTATCCTTACCCATAATTTATTAAGGTTTTATATTATATTAAAGGATAAATAAGAATATATAAAGTAAATTACCAATATTATTATTATTATTATTAAAGGGAGTATTAAAGTATTAATAACTTCTTATGGTATTATTTAATTTATGTACGTATTAACTTAGAAGTATTGTATATATTAAAGTACCTGGCCGTACTTCTTAGGACAGCCGGGTATCCTTTGGAGATAGATTTGCGCTTCCTGCACACACCTAGATACTTGAATCAATAAATACGTTGCATACCCTTTACATCAAAAACCCAACATCGAAGCCTCCAACATCCAAATCACCACTGCAACGTTTCGAATTTTCATCATGAGACTCTCACGAAGAGCCAGCTACCAATAGAAAATTCTCCGGAGCCGCCTGGAAGGAAACTTACTCCGTAGTGCCAAGCTATGTCAGTTGGGGTCATACAGCGCGACCTGTTGGATGCGACGGGGTAAAGCACCCCCAGGGTCAAACTCTTTACGTAGTCATCTCCGGCTTACCAAATTGGTAATGACAAAGCAACCCCCAAAGGCTGTATGCGAACATGGATGGCGGTACGCCGTTGGCAGTCTTGGGATGGATCGTACGAGATCGCGACTACAGACCAAGTAAATTCTGGGTGGGGTCTTTTGAGGTCCCTTCACGTTTGGAATATAAAAGCCAGACAAAAGCCCAAGAGTCTTCCACATCTTACACACTGTAATTTCATGATCTTCTAGGACAGTCATTCAAAATCCCGACAAGCAGTTCACTAGACGTGCTTTCAACATTCAGCCTGGCCTCCTACAATATGTTCGCTCTGAGCTACACAGTCTTCCTCACTGCTCTTATTTCTTCTGCAAGGTTATCCACGATCCCTGCCACATTGGTCAATTGTGCTTTTGGCGATATCACAGACTCACTGTGCACCAAATAGCCCTCCAAATGGTGGCGACGCCCCTAGTGCCTTCAATGAGGCATTCACGTACCACCCAACATCGTCGCCCTTGTGCGGCTCCGGCTTCAATATTGGCGGTGTTGCTCACCAAGCCTGCTACGAAACCCTGAGAAATCCTCAGGGAGCAGGGTTCTGCGTCAATATGGAGGGATGTCATGATGCTGTGACCGCCATTGCTCAGCGCAGATACTTCCAAAATTTCAAGAATGTTTGCGGACAGAGCTGGAACGATGGTGCCACACCCATTGGCTCAACGCGAGAGGCAAGCGATGTGGGAAGGCTGGGGTGTTTCAGAACGTGAGCGACCCCAGCGCATTCTTGTGTGGAACCATCACTTGGAGCACGATTACTGCACCGAATCCAGTTGAGAGCGCTTACGAACGCTTCTGGCCGGAATAAGGCAGCGAGTGCGGAACCGGAGGACTATGAGGATTAGTGAGACTGTCATCACAAATGTGGATACTTCAAGCATCTAGGTCGCAGAGGAGGTCATTTTCAGTGTATGTGAGACACAAGATCAAGTTTCAGGTCGCCGTGGAGGACCTAGGATTCGCTCGGCTTTGGTTTAGTTGATGATACAGGTTTTACAAGTAGAAAAACTAGCAAACTCACGGCTTTGCGTTTTGCAACGTGACTCCATTAAACGTTCAACAAACCAATGTGCAGCCACCCTTGCGTCTCATTATCTTTTCGGCTAGTTGACGCTCTCACTTTCAATGTAATCTCCGCTCACACATATTGCTGAACTCTTAGTTATCCCTTGTGTCATACTTCGAAGAATTCTGCTCATCCGCGACTGGGGATTTTACTGAATAAGCATTTAGATGAAGGATAGCCAGGTCCTGACGACTGCCACCCAACAAATGTTTCATCCTTTGTTCCATGCAAGCTAGCTCGTGACGAGACGTCACTCGAAGGCTGTACGACACTTCTCTCATGTCACGAGGCAGAACAGCCATGACGCTTTCTCACCTTAAAAGCAGGCATTGCCCTGTCTTCTCTCTCCACCTTCAACATCAAGTCTGACCATCAAATTTGGAACAAATTACTGAGCCTCACTTTTCCCTGCTACAGACAATAATACATTGCCTGACTGCGTCTCTACACCCCGCCCTTTCCATCATCCCATATTCGCATCGAATCTACGCAATGGATGGGACCACAGACAACCCTCATACAAGTTCAGCCGCCACGAAAAGCCAGCCGGAACCACATGATCTCATCCAGGAGTTGGCCATCGTGGTTCGTCCCACCGTCGCATTGCCAAGCAATGTTTCTTCGGACCTGGGAATGAGGTACCACATGACCCTTGACCAGATAGGTGATGCGTACAGCTTCGCAGTGGAGCACAGGGACAATAATAAAACTGCGCTGGGAGATCTTGCGGCACTCGAACCTGAGTTCAGACAGCAGGTCATGAACGTAAAAAGCTTGAGGTTCGTCAAGAGTTCCGTGAGAATGAAGGCGGTCATGGATATCTGGGAGGGATTCTGCAAAGAGCAGACTTCCAACGGAGGACCGACTGCTCTGAAAGATTCTTATGGGGTGAGGAAATAGGATACGTGACGATCGAGGACGCAAGGGTTTTGGGGGACTGTCTGAAGGTATTTCTCGATTCAAGATGCATGAAAGGACCACATGGCGGTTACTCAATGGCAAAGAAGCCCGAGATTTTGATCACCCATGCAGCATGGACATCAGCAACACTTTTGTAGAATAGCAGTTCAATGTGCTATTTCGGGATATGAAGGGGCTGGTCAGCGACATGTCGAACTCGGCTTGACAAAAGCTCTAGGCTTCCTGCTCAACAAAGCCTAAGATGCAACTTCTATCTTCCACATGTACTTAATTGATTCGTTGCCCTCCTCCAATGCTCTCAGTCAGCTACCTCATTTTCCTGAGCGAGTCCATAGACAGAGGGTCTGAAACCCGCATGGCCGATCTTGAAAGGTGAAGTTTTTGTTTAAAGGTGTGAAAAGGCTTGCCATGATTCTATGCACCTGGTCAAAGATTACTCAACATAAGCAATGTTGCAGTACAGAGCTGAACCGCTTTCAGATCAAATTGGAAATTGTTTATTGGTGCCCCGTAGGAGACCCCCTCATTGGGCATTTGAACAATTAGTGATACTCGTCGCAACACTGGTAAAGTCTATGTCTCATTGTTTGACAAATTGACTGGTGGATGGCTACTCGTTGCCTGAAGGCGTATGTGCTTGGAAATTCATTGGAGGAAGATGGGGCTCTCCACAGCAATCACTCTTTCCCAGAGTCCTTCCCAGCTTGCCTGGGCGCGGACGTTATTTGCAATCATGCAGCTGGGCTTTTGCCCAATGCTAATAGACTTGAGACCCTGCTCCCGCAGGAGACATTCGAGAATGACTCTTCTCCTGATGTCGAGTGTAGGGGCATGTAGCCCCAATAATTCAGGTCCTTCCTTATAGCGCGACGTTCCGGCAGACCAGGCAAAAAGCATTTTCGCTTTTTAACAGCGACTGCATAGGTGACATTAAGTCGACGTCTAATGGTTCGTTACTCGTACCACCGTCCAGTGCCGAGCGCCCAGTGGGTGTAGATGTAGAATTGCAGCAATTTATTGCCACCAAGTGGAGTGGCGTGCGTGCGACTAGGGGCGTTGGTGGCTTCTGTGTTGGCCTAGTTCCACGACTTGCACAGCGAGTGCGCTCAGATCATGAGTCACATCTGAGTGGAGAATCGTGCGACCGTCATTTCAAACAACGGCTTCTGCGCTCTCCACGATCGCTGTATTTCTGGGAGCTTGCCTTTGCTACTTCCCACATAATCCAAAACCTGTATATGAGGTTTGAGCCATTGTCTGATAAGATGCTCCTCTGGAGAGTTTCCCGTAATTTGACGGGGAACAAAGGTCGTCATTCTAGCGGTTTTAATGTCCATAGGAAGGCAATTCTGGAGCCATATGTTCCGAGCCAACTGCGCCCACAATCCAAATGCATGAGCAGGCCTGCCTGTCACGACGCTAGTCATTTGAGTATACAGGTCAGTGAAGAAATCGGTAGTTGGGGCTTCCACTCTACAGCAATAGGTTCTTGAGGGGAGTAGAGGGTAGGGAAGCCATGGCAATCGCTACCAACGCTAATATTTTCATCCTCGTCAAGTATATCTGGAGGCAGTTGTCTCGGGCGAGAGAATGAAAGCAGTAAGGTAGCCATGTATTCCTGAATATCCTTGTCATAGTTGTCGTGGGCTGGAACCAACGACCTAATTTGAGTGTGAGGCTGATCCTCATTGTAACCACCAGGAACTGCCGGAAAGTAATATCGCAGCCACAGAGCGAATAGATTTGCATCTTGTCTGCTTATTCCAAGTGGAACCACTACTTTTGCCTCTAATGATCCCGTACTAATATGAATGACTGGATCTTCATCAAACCCATCCCCACGTATGGACTAATTACGATGCCTTTTGTGTAAAGGTCTGCTCGAACTTTCATCAACACGGATCTGCCTTGCGCATCTCGTACTCAAATCGGAGGATGCTTCAGCACCGTCTTGACTTCAGCATCGCTCAGGGGCACGGCCTGGTCCCTGAGTGTGTGACCTGGGCCGCAAGGGCGGTGGGTATCAAAAAATCGCACCAAGTCCACCAGAGGGTTTTATATGGCGAGCTACGACGCTCAAGACTCACAAGTCATAATATGATCTACCGACTCTATCGGTGTCGCCGGAGTGATAATTACTTCCTTATTCATACCCGGTACCTGAGCTTTTTTCACGGCCAACTTCGAGTGCTTTATTCTCGCATTGACCTACCTCTCAGTCATCCTGTCGGCATTACAGATATAGCCAGTCGCAGATCAAGCTCATAATGCAGAGACTGGCTCCAAGGCCTTGAGAAGGGCGACGACAGTTCTAGGAGCGGCGTCAAATCTTGGTGTGGCTGTCGCACTAATAGGGTTGGCCATGCTATCACACTTCTTGAGTTTTGTCAATGAGATATTTGCAATGAGCGAAAGCTTTGATGTCGATGAAGATTTCGATCTGAACAAGTCATACCCGGGCGTGCAACTGGAGCGAAATACTAATTGCGCTCCAGAGGCTCCCTGAACTTTCGGCCGCGCGGACCCTCATTCTGGTGCATGAATTAACTTGGAACGAAGGTGTCTCTGAGCAAGTCGAAGATCCTGCTAAAGTATCGACTTCGTGAAGGCGCAGTATGAATCGCCGGAATTCGCCGTCTACCGGATGGGCGAGTCCACGCACATCATGTCCATTCTTGAGGATTACTCGGCGCTGTTCCTGTCTCAATCAAAGGTCTATGACTATGAGTTGGAGACCTACTTTCTGGTCTTTGAGGGTTTCGATCCTGTTCGACAGTACTGTTCCAGTGGTTTTCTGAGGGAGCTTAAATCATGTGCCCTGGACTGAACATAAAACCTTGCGATGTAGCCATACATCATGGGACGTTGTTCATGGCCAGCTTTCAATAAACATTGAGCCGCTCCACGTTCAACAACGGCAACCAGAATCCAGCCTAGGATGATTGATCAAGCCGGCAGACTGGTCATCGCTAGCTCATTGTGAACGGATTGAAGGAGCTTTAGCTCAGCGCCCCGAGGGACTGGGTGAGAGTACCGTATGCTGAAGAAGAGAATCTGTGAACGCTGAAAGGGTTTATGTAGTGCTCGCCGGAAGAGCCAGCTGTTCGGGAAGACCATTCCATCACCGACCCGGAAACCGTTCGAAAACAGCTTCATTTAAGTACGCCACTTGTCTCTTTGTGTTGGAGGACAGCAACCTTGGGATGTTCCGGACACTGAGAACTTTACTCGGCCGGCTTCCCACTTCTCGTAAGGCTGATCATGTCCGAGATTTCAGTGCTTGAAGTTCCTGGACTCAATGAAAATGCACAAAGTTGTGGCCCCTGGCCCCCTATAGAAATGAATTAGAACCGCTACAGTTTGCCTGGCCGGACCTGCTTGAGCGATAAGAATAGTTCCTGAAACTTCATCCTGATTTGGAATCTTATCATTTTCTGGCCGCAGCATAGATCCGCCAAAGTTATGCGACCCGTGCGCTTGGCATTTCTTTCACTTATATCGTGCACTCCCCTCTGGATTTTTGTCAATAAACATCCGATCATTACATTCCTCGGGCGAGTAGTACTTCGCACTGAGTCAACAATGACTTTCTTGACGAGCATCTTAAGTGCGCTTCCCATTTTCATCCTGCTCCCAGCTTGTCGAGCCGCCCCAATCGCGAACAGCACCATCCCAGCGACATACACAATTGCCTCTGGTGACTCTCTCTCCACCATCTCCTCCCGCTATAACACCACACTCCAAGCGCTTGAAGCATGCAACCCCCAAATCGTCAACCCGGATCTGATCCTCCCAGGCCAAATCCTCAGCCTTCCGCAACCATCTCTGGCATCACAGATAACGAGTGAAAGCACCCAAACATACACCGTTGTTGCTGGCGATACCTTCTCCCTCATTGCAGCCAAAGTGAACATCCCGCTGGAGAAGTTGGAGGCAGCAAATCCCCAGATCACTGACCCGGACTTAATAATTGCTGGTCAGGTCATTAATCTTCCCACCTCTTCCTCTGACGCTGTTCCGGCGCCGAGCAAGTATACTGTCATGAAAGGAGACACCCTCACATCTATTGCCCAGAAGCTCAATACTACCGTGTCAGCCCTCGAGAAGGCAAATCCCTCCGTCAAAAATCCCGATTTTATTGTCGTGGGTCAAATTTTGGAGATTCCGGCAAAGGCTGGTGCTGCTGCCGCTCAAGTTGGTGGAACTTGCGGAAAGCTACCTTGACAATTGTTTGCAGCGTTTCATCTGGGTGGAGGAAGAGAGTCGATGATCTTGTTTTTGCTCCGAAGTCTACTGTCTGTATAGTAAGGCTAGCGATTGATTGTTTGACCACAGTGTTGTACGAGACCGTCTCAAGATTCTGACCTTACAGGTCTCAGCCAAAGTACTCCATGGTACATCTAACACTTAGCTTGAGCTACAAGATTTGGGACTTTTTGCCTCTCATGATCATTTTAGGTGTGAAATTTAGTGTGCTAAGGTCATCCATTTCACGTATTTTCTGATCCTGCTGAAAGGCAGTAGTCAAGATCCCGGTCGCAATTCAGGACCGGCTGTCTTGAGTGCTCCCCCAAATCACAAAGACAGCAAGTGGTATTCTGCACCGGATTCTTCAGAAAACAAAGAAGGATCATTATGCCTATCAGCAGCGACGATCTCTCAAGGGTTCAATCCTAATAAGTCGAAAATAAAACAATGTCATCGCCGAATGCAGCTTCGGGACTCCATGTGGAAGGCGTGGCCTGTCCAAGAGAATCATGCGCGATGCTTGAGCCTGCCGATGAATGCTGCAACTGCGCCTCCATATGCAGGATCGTCCATATAGTTGTGCCGGAATCTGCGTCGCGGCGCCCTCATCCCAGCAGGGCGTCCAAAGCAAGAGGATATTTTGATTGTGAAACAATGATGGTGAAAATATTTGATCTGGATTTCTGGACAGGATATTTCCATCCCACTCTAGCTTGAAGGGGAGTAGCTGGGTGGCGCAGCTGGATTAAGGTATTTTCAAGACGGGGAAGCCTCGTTTCAGAGTCGTCCTTCATCCGCAATTGATGCCACGTGTGACAATCTAAAATAGCTACTGAGATGTCTGGATAGATCAGCGACTCAGAGTTGTTTTTCTGTGAAAGTGTAAAGTGCGTGATGGACAGCGCAATGGCCCTGAGCTCGGCAGCCTCTTCCTGTAAATCGCCAAGATGTCAAGTCACTAGCACAGATTCGTGTCATCACCCGCCCTCTTGACAATGCGTTTCAAGCTTGTATAATGCGGATTCCACGGCTTTCCAAAACCAAGTGATTGAGGTGCGGAAGGGGGGAGTTGAAGATCCAACCTGTTATCACGTCAAGGCAAGGCACGGTTCACTTGCTGGCTTGAACACCTCGATAGAGTAGTCCTGCCCAAAGTCACCCTTGATTAGGTCAACCGGGGAAGCCTCCAGAGAGCACTTATTGGTAATTGATGCAGTGCAAACAAGCCAAATGTATATGTGTCTTCGCTGGCTTTCAAGCAGTTAGCGAGACGATCGAAGGGTGGCGCACAAGATGCCTAAAAATTCGCTCCATTATTGCATGTTCGAAGTAAGCCGCAAGAGCAAGCGTTCGATTCGATCTACAGATCTTTGTGAAAAGTTGCCGGCCCCAATGGCTTCCTCCACTGCTAACCCTTGACAATCAATAGCAGCAGTGGCAATGACACCGCGAAGTCGACAAAGGCGAATACGATCCAGGTGTCCTGGAATTCGATCTTTTCACCCAATTCGACTGCATAGAAGCCCACGCAGAAGCCGGAAATCTGGCGGCAGAAGTGCAATAGCGTACCAATCTCAGCGGCTTGTGGACGATAGCACTGAGATGGATGTCAGCAAATATGCAGCTGGTGATAATCTGAAACAAACGGTTGCATGCCTCGTTGGTATACGTATACACAATCGTTGTAGCGATCTAGAGCCCGAAGCTTGCAATCGCAATGCCCATACCAACACCACTCCAATACGTCTTCCTCTCGATGCAGACGCCTTCGACGATGAGGCCAAAAAGCAACAAGACGATGGCAGGTCCCAGCGATGGCAGGTCCCAGCGATGGCAGGTCCCAGCGGAAACAGCCTGACTTTTGGCTCTCTCATGCCTTCCCTCGCCAAGGCTCGGCGACCGCTGGTCCAATATGAGAAGCCCCCGGACAATAGCTCTCCAAGCAGACTGCCAACTATCAAGGAAACGCCAAGAAGCACGTCCGTCTGGTAAGGTGTGATATGATATGTCCTTGTAAAGGTGTTCGCCGATGAGATGATGAAAAGGATGCTGCCGCAGCGGAAGCTTACAGCGTAGTAGAGGGTCGGGAGAGACGCGGAAGGATATTTCAACATCTGCAGTGGGCGAAGAAAGTCAATGATCCTGATCGTACGATGCGGGTTAGATCTTGTCGCGCATCGTCACGTTGTGCATCCAGGATCTGAATGGGCGATAACACTGCTCGAGCTGCATATGTGGATACAAGGTCTCAGGAACTGTCAAGAGGAAGAGCGGAAGCTTGATCGCTGTGATGATGACGGGTATGTAGAAACACCATCGCCAGGCCAGAGGGCGCTCGATGAAGCCTTCGATGATGGGTGCGAGATGCCCGCCCGTAATCAGTGATAGGGTGTAGATACCCATCTACAGCCCAGGCTCGTGGCCAAAATACAGATCGCACATAGTGGCGACGCGAAGCTAAAGTGCGTGCGACTCTACCAAAAAACCCCATTCCGAGCGCGAAAGGCGAGCAATTCGCCATAGCTTGAGGAGGCGCCTGATGCAGCGCTTGTGGCGATCGAAACGGCGATAAAGATAATGTAGATTGTCCGCCGACCGTAAACATTGGAGATGGGCTTTCAGAACAGAGATGAGGCTCCCGCAAAGGCGATGAAGATGCTTGTTATGTATGCGGTCTTGGTGATGGTTTGGTGGAGGTATTTGGAAAGTGGCATGAATGTCAGGGTCTAGAGATGCTATGAGCTCGCATATTCCAAGACACGACTGCGAGAGAGTCTCAAGATTGAAGGACCATCACCTACTGTCAGTGCAGCATTGAAAAATGCCAGAAAGGAGAGCATCGAGACTTCCAGGAGAACAACCATCTTCAACCATGGCCCCCAATTCAGTGGATCCAGAGGATCTTCTGTTGGCTGTGAAGACAGCGGCAGGCCTCTATTGTCGAGTCGCAGACCCGCATAGCGCGCGTCATTAATGGAAGAGTCATTCTGAACATGGCTACCTAGGCTCCTTGCCTCTACATCGTTTGAGGTTTTATCCATAGATGTTGATACGGTCGTGAGCTGAAACATGACAGTTGTAGAAGACCTCATCTGCAAGCCAGACGTGTGATCTGGAGATTAGCGAAGGATCATAGCGTTGAAGGATTCATGATGTGGTTGGGCGCCTGCAGCTGCAACCGCTGATCAGCGAAGGAGGTTTCCGTCCCTGCTGCCACCTTTCGTTTGTCGTCCAAGGCTGCTAAGCGATGCACTATAGACAGAGCTTTCAGAATAATACAGTTTCAGTCTCCTACAAGTATAGAAACCGCTCTTCCCGGAAAGGGCGTGCCTCGCACTGAAGCCGGCAAGGGACCAGGTTGATGGTCATTACTTGCGAAACTTCACCGTCGATGCATGATACCTGCGTGAAGCTGCAAGCAAGCAGCGAGCTCCACAAGTTCGTGGCTATGAGGTGATTAACATATGGCACAGTCCAAATCCTTTGTCGTGCAACTATCTGCAAAGGTTAAGATTGACAGCACTATCGCTGTAGTGAATCCTGCAGGATTTTAGGGTGTTCAGAGGGGCTGGACGAGGGCCAACTAGTGATCGCCTAGCGACTTAGCTGAAGCCAACAGGATCCCAACCAGTCGATTAGGGGTCGGGATCGGGGCTTCGACCTTCCTTCATGGAGCTCGTCAGGGGGATTGAGGGTTTCACTTTACCATTGTCCCCTACTACCACAAAAGCCTCTAAAGAAAGCCGGGAACAATCTGCGGAAGGGTACAAAGTATCTCGAGAATCTCAAAACTTAATTTCGACGGCCTTCAATCGTTATTGAGTTCAGGAGTTATGTGTGCTCCCAACGAATCGAAGCCGAGCAATCCCGAAGAGTAGAACATGATCATCAAACACGAGACTCGTGCGTGCCTTGTCATTGATTGGAGAAACATCTACGCGGTAGGTGTCGACTAGACGTGAACGCCGTCTCAAGACGGGGCTCCAGCGGGCTCGTGCTATTCGAAAACAAACAAACAGTCTTCTTTCCTCTGCGACATCCTTCTGTGACTGGGCGGAATACCAAGGTCAGTGATGGGGGCTGCGGCATACCTCCATGTCGAATCATCATCGTAGGCGGCGGTATTGGCGGGCTCTGTGCAGCGTTGCAACTTCAACATCACTGCAAGGAGGACAATAAGGAGATCGATGTCTATGAGCAAGCAGCGCAATACTCTGAGATCGGGGCCGGCGTCGGCATCGGCGTCAATGCTGCGAAGCTACTCCATCGCATTGGCATAGGTAATGCTATGAACGCGATCGCTGGGAAGCGTCAAGGCATCCGGATATCCTTTCATCGATTCGACAACGGAGGCGAGATCGTCACAGTGCCGGCTGATGATGCCCGTTCGATCAGACAAGCTCCTGTGCATCGCGCCGAGTTTCTTGATTTGCTGTTGAAGACTGTGAGGGAAAGGAATGCGGCGACATTGCATACGAAGAAAGTCTGCAGCCGAGTGGAAGTACGGCTGCAATCATTTGAGACTAATTGCTACATACTTTCAGGACTAAGGCAGGACGGTAAGCATTCACTTCGAAGACGGCACAAGCGTAGAGGCAGACATTGTAGTCGCTTGCGATGGTATCCACTCCAACATCCGAAGGCAGTTCATATCGGATTCGCCCACATATAGTGGGCGCATTGCATATCGGGGACTGGTGGATGTCAATGCCATCGAGTCTTGGTGGCCATTCAAGTCATTTTCGATCAGCTGGCTTGCCCCTGGCAAGCACTTCTTTGTTTTTCCCGTCAGTCAAAACAAAACCTTGAACATTGTGGCTTTCGTGTCCACGCCCGAGGAGACTCTTGGAGATCTCAGGGAAAGCTGGACCTCCAAGGGAGACAGGCGGCAATGTGCAGAAGACTTTGAAAACTTTGACGAGGTGATGCGGAAAGTCATTGATCTGATGCCCCAGCATGCGTCCAAGTGGCTGTTGAACGATCGAGAACCCCTTTCGCAATAGACTTTTGTCAATGGCAAGGTCGTGTTGATGGGAGATCTGCACACGCCATGCTACCACATCAAGGTATGTGACATCTGATCCTGTTCGCCTTTGTCGATTGTCTATGATTGCCCTTGGCTGGACTTTCAAGGTGCTGGAGCTGGTCAAGCGATCGAGGATGCTTATATCCTTGGACGCGCACTCCACGATTGCTTTGCCACGTCCGAATCGCCAGGCGAGAGACGAGAGCTAAATGCCTGGTCTCAATTGTATCAAGATGTCCGGCTTCCCAGGGCTCAAAAGGCTCAAACGACCGCGCGGGAGGCCGGGGAGGTGTATGAGATGAGCGCTGATGGTATGGAAGGCCTGTCGTACGATGACTGTCTACCTATGGTCAGCGATCGAATCAAGGACAGGATGAAGTGGGTCTGGACCGAGGATATCAACGAAGCCTACGAAAGCCTGAAATATTCGATGGGTTTATAACCATCTGTCAGCGGATTACTTTGTCCTTACACATGAAAGCTCTCCTAGTCTCCATAAATGGAGATCGTCGAAGCAGATCAAGTAGTCTGTACGCCCTAGATGGGTCAGTCGAAGTCTTATGCTGATGCCTGTTTACTCGCGGTCCTTGCGTTCAGTCTCGCTCGTCAAGAAGATGTCACTGAGCTCTTGAGTGGCTACGTATATAGAGCTCCGCAGAGCAAGGAATATGGTGGACTCTTCTGCAACATGATCCTGAAGACCTACCGCAGGGACCTTCTCACTTCTCTTCATTGCGCCGCGGAAATCTCTCATGGTAAATGGTTGGGCCAGTGTCTGATTCAGGGTCCTGCATGACCCTTTGTGTATGATCAGTCACATCGAGATCATGACGAACATGACTGCCACGTGCACCTCAGTAGATCATACGGCCCGTACCCGGTCAGTCCGTATCCGTGTCATCAGGTCCGAAAATTGGTTTTCGTATTCGTATCTTGCCGCAAACACGCATCATTACGTCATGACTTATGGTTTACTTATGTTGTCAGTGGCTGCCTGCTTTGCTTATAAGAGCATCATGTTGCGTTGCCTCAGCTCGACGAGAATAGGCAGGACTCCACTCACTTTTCCTAGAGCATTACCTGCCATCCTACTAAAGCCACATATCACCAATCAAAACCTCTACACATCACCCAAAGCCAAAATGGCCACCGCCCCCAATGCCGCCGACGTTGCAGCCGCAAAGGTTCCCTCCTCCGCTCCTGGCGAGAACTTCGAAGTTCGGCAAACCCATCCATCCGAGGATTACGAGCCCGACCCATCAAAATCGCTGCCTCTCTCTCCAGCTCGCCAGCGCCTTGTAGATGACATCATCGAACTTTACAGCTGCCGCCCCACGGTCGATCGTGTGAAGCGGTACACGCCTGACTGTGTATATGACGACCAATTTGTGTATGCGAATGATCGGTACAAGATGGCCGGGCAGTGGTTCGCGCTACCAAAGGGGTTCAAGGACAGTTCGAACCATGGATATCAGGTCGTGGTGAATGAGCCGGGGTTGATCCAGTTCAGGAATAAGCAGGTAAGGCCCTAACTTGCGCTGACCCACAGTGCTTCTCACGCTTCAACGGTATCTTTGGCGGCTGACTGGTGTACAGTCATGGACCTTTGCAGGTATCCCCAAAACCGCCATGATGAACGCCCTCGTCTCTCTTTCGCTCGACCCCGCAACCATCGACAGCGACTTCATTCAAGTCAAGTACCACAAGGATCAGGCCAATGACAAGGACTATAGTCACGAGGGTATTGGTTTCCAGATCAAGAAGTGGCAAGCCGATCATGTGTCCGACATGATGGACGCTCCCGAGGTCAAGATGTTTGAAGCTGATAAGAGCGCTGCGAAGGAGCCGGTGAGGAAATATGGGAGCGGCGATACTGATGGGCAGGCACCTACGAAGGATTTGTAGATACACTATGATAGGAACTGCCACTTTCATTTATCAACATGAAACCTGGGAGATCAGACTCTTTTCCTTTCCAGAAATGCTTGCCGCCTCTTTCCCTGGAGATCGTTGAGCTCTAGCGATGATTCCAGATACCAATGAGAATTCGCAGCCCCATCGAACCGAGACATTCATGTACTCAAGCACTGGTAACAATCGGGTAGTCTATCAGCGAGACTCAGAAGAGATGAATCAGACTGGCCGCACTCCAACTACTCCTCCCCCGAGAAGGCAGCACCTTCATACGTGTAGTTCTGGTGATTTCCAACACCATCATATTCCTCGGTCTCGCAACACTTGAGGTCTTGACTCCAGGGATGTTCCAGCTGGTAGCTGCCAGAGGTAAGGATTGACAGTTGATGCGCTTAACAGACGCATCTCCCACGTGTGGTCCGACTCTCGCGAATATATCGAGATGCTCTTGTTGTCTCGGATGATCCCCGCCCTTCAGCCAGCCACCGCACAGGTGTTGGCCTGTTTCTCTCCAATGCTCTGACAAAGGTGATGGGAAAGTCACTCAGAAGTAAGGTCGTGACAGTCGTCGTTGTCCTTACTCATGCTTGTGGGAATTTGTAGGCTGGTAGGTCGAAATTCCATCTCTCCTATCCGTGCTTCAATATTTCATCGGGTGGATACTCAGGGGCAAAAATTGGCGCGTGTGCGAGTGAAGCAGACAGCACAGCCCGAAGCTGTTGGCGACAAGGGGCCAAATAGATGGCCATTCCGTCATATCCAAGGCTCAATGATGCTGGAATGAGTGTGTCAAGACAAGTCTGGCCGGGATTGGAAAAAGCATTCAGTAGTGAAAAGTCTGCAAGGGAACATGTCTTGCATGCTTGTGAGGATTGGAAAGGTCAAAACATGGGATGGTCTTGACATGAGTACCTTTCATACCGACAATCCATTCTTAAACACATGAGCTCAATTGCCTGCGTCAATACGCTGAAAGCAGGAGAGCTGTTGCTCAGCTCGAAACACTGATTTCGCCAAAGATGCCCACCACCATCTCCATCCTCGTCAGAGCCTTCTTCCTCCTCGAATCATTAGTCTATGGACTTCCACCACTGGCGCCTCATGGCCAGCTTATCAATGCGGGCTCGACCCCAGCTACTGCCGTATCAGAAGTGACAGTGCTGAACGGGACTGCGTTGAATGGGACTGCGCTGAATACCGCCATGGACCCCGACCCGGCCTTCCCACCATACGAAACCTGGCAGTGCGGCGTCTATCGTCCTGCTCCTCTCCAACACTGCATCAACGCATTGATTCAATTTCCCTTCAAGAGTGGTGAGGGAGAATTCCACCCAAGCCGACCGCACGACCCTAACCCCGATTTTGCGCTTGGTCAAGTGAGGAAGTGGGGTCAATGTAGGGTATTCATAGACCTTCTCGACAATAAGACGCCAGCGGAATGGTCATGGGATAATCTGGCAAACTATATATGGGGTTTTTGGACTCATGCACGGGGAATAAGCGGGCACCGACGGCACAGTGGGTCACGGGTGGCGATCTCCAAATCAGGCTCAATCTTTGGGTTCCTGGCACGGGTCTCAAATAAGCGTGAGGAGCACTGAGGTGCAAGAGGAGGGCCATGTGGACCTAGCGTGATATTCATCCTGGATCATATTGATGAGCTCATGGGGAACAAATTGCGTCCAATGACCAAGCAATAGTACAAAACCATCGGCAGGGAGAGCATCTATGCCTTCAGCGACAGCTGGCGTGTTATGGCGCTGGTCTTGATCTTATCTGATACACCGTCTGAAATCGGGGGCGAGCATGCCTTGTCTCCCTTGGATTCAGCTTATGGACCTCATGTGACCTGGTTCCAACAATGTAATTCCTAGCTCATGAACAAATTCGTGGGTCGTAGATTTTGAGGGTCCGGTTTACCAGCTTGAAGTGATTCTAGATGCCTTCCTGCACCGCATTGAAGATCAATTACGTGATACGCGGAGCAACAGCTGTTTGGGCCTCTTGTTAGGACGGAGCCCAGCATTTGATGCTGGCTTTCACCATCATGAACTAGCATTCACAGCCATATCATCGGCTCTGGATTCTTTGTCTTCTACATTTGTATCCCATTCTCTTCAAAGGTGCGTGTGGACTTTCCCAAAACGCTGTCGCTCACGAGAACCTGGACTGGCTTCGCAATGGCACCAGGTGGCCATCCGTAGAGGTGCCAAAATGAGCATTCGTAGAGATTTGGAGGTCCTCAAAGGGCACCTCCGAATTGATCAAGACGATGAGCCTTCTGCTTCGGGGAGCTGAATAGCTGGTGGTGGTATTGTGCAAGGGCTTGACCAGTACATGAGCCGTCATGAAGGGAGGCTTTGAGGGAGCTTCATATGGGCCACGGGCCAGTTCCCATAGGAAAATCTCTATAATTACTGGTCATTGCGATATCTCCAGGCGCTTGATGTCTTACAGACCAGATTCGATGCAGCGAACCTAAGCAGTCGATGGAGATGAACAAAAGAGCATCGTGAATTCATCAAAAGATTGTGTCCTCTGTCTAGCAGACAATATGCGTCCTCTATCTAAGATCTGCGGTTTTGACGATCTGATCTCTCCTCCATTCTAAGCTCACATCTTCACCGTTGAAACATCGCGCGTTGAAGAATACGCTTGCGTCTAAGCGCAACATGAGGTATTGACAATTTGACTGTGTTAATCCCGCGATCCTCCTTGTGCCCATATGTTGGCCGGTGTGTTGCGGGCATGGAGTGCGGGCAAGGAGTGTTATGGAGCAGTCATGCAGGCAATGCCAAGACATCCTCATGACGCGTGTAGATACCATCACCTGGCCGTACATCCCAGAACACCTAGTTGTTTACCCACAGGGCACCTTTTGTCTTCATAGATAGACCATCACATAGATCATACAGAATGCACACACATTGCATACCTACTTGCTAGCTGTGCATCCGACACCATATGATAATGGTATTATTCATGAATGAGGTCAGTGGCCGTCTTCGAAACATCTGATAACGACCAGCCTCCATCAAAGCCTACACTACTATCAGGAACGTGAAAGACGTGAGGGGCTTTTGCTCCTACCATCGCAGACAGTCTACACCCACTGTTCTATGCATGAACACTCAGATAGGGTGCTCGAGAGAGCGCTGAGTGCCGATCCGTCCGCGTCCCATATCTGCCTTCGTATTCCTACACAAAAACCCAGACTTCCACCAAGCATGTGCAGTGCACGCTCTCGAATGACTCCACCACAAGCTCCATTTAAGCTTCATAGATTCCACCCAAGCTTGGAGCCTCTCTGCTGTCCTGTGATTGACCCTTGCTGACCCACAGACCACCAATCAGATCTTTGGCCCCTCTGTGTGTGTTTCACTCATCATCCCTCTCTCGACTACCTATGTAGCTCGTATACTTGACAACTCTGCCGTAGTGATACAGGCTATTACAGCGAGTCTTCCGGCCGTAAGGCCACAAATCAGAGCTTTCTGCCCTCTCCTTATACCTACGATCGGCTCATCTCATCCTCTTGGCACATGTTCTACGCTCGATGCTCAGATGATGCCGACCTTTTGACGCAACGGACATCCCTCAAGCGAGGAGCTATATAATCACGATGCTACCTTGAAGAGGACTCTTATGGCGTGGATTAAGTCCAAAGAAACTTACTGAAGGAGCAGCACGTCATGGGAGATGGAGATGATGTGCAGACTTGATAGATATATAAACGCGATCCTTCTTCACACGTCTCAGGTGTTGTTTGTGTGCGCCGCGTGCACCGTAGCAACTCATGACATCTGCTTAGAGATTAGCAACCCAAGCGAACATCCTTCCTCCAAGTCATCATGCGCGTTCCCCCAACCTTCCTCCTCCCGGCGCTCCTGCCTCTCATCTCCGGCGCACCAGCACCGAGCCCAGAGTCCGTTGGCGCAGGTGGCGAGTGCATGGATCCAGGAATCACAGTAAGCAGTAGAAGGTGGCGCTGGGTCCCAATTTGGTCTCTGGAGCTCGAGTAGATGCAAATCCGGGTGGAGGTGACCTGCCCTCCAGTTCCTTCCCACATACACCTCCCCCTCCATGCAGTTGCTGACACTCCAACGTGCGACTAGGTCAAGCCTCATTCTCCAAGACATACAGCGTCTCCACTACCGTCACCGGCGGAGCTGGCTTGGATCTCACGGGGTGAGTCACTTGTCAGCTCTCCACATTGAGCACGTACGTAATCCATCGCAGCACCAATGATATTACCAAGATCCTCACTCTCGGCATCGACCTCAACCCTTCCTTCCCCATCTCCAAGACCACAGGCACCGCTAAAGCGGCAATCGGCGGCTGTCCCGCCAACGACCAATTCAGCTACTCCATCGCATTTGCCCTGCAGGCCTCCGTCTGGAACTGGCACGTCGTGGGCACCAAGACGTATGGCAGGTGGGATCCTCTTATGCGGAGTTGCGACGCCGATCAGCTTGCGCACAAGGATGGCGGCACCTTTCCCTACGACGCGTAGTTCCCGATCAAGCAGGAAGGCGCCGAGGATGGGAGTGATGCCGAGGTGGAGTTTCAATGCTGTACTGTTTCGAGGGGGCCGACCTTTCTGAATAATTCCGTATGTCCCAATGCGACGTGAGGGATATCAATGGTGGAATGTGCCGTTTTGATGAGCCAGGTTTGATGTAGACCGCCGTCGCTGCGGTCCATGTGTACTTTTTTGTATGTATCGATTGAGTTTTCGTCCAGCGCAAATAATCAAATTCTCACAACTTTCCAACAAAACAGATTCCCCGCCCTGATGATGCCGTTACATTGCAACTCACTTTGGGTGGCCTTAGCTATCATATCAAGAGCCCAGCGGCAGAGTGCGGGTCACCCAAACAACGGCGATAGAGCAGCCGCCGTTACCCCTCCTGTAGGTTGCCATTACAGATGACAGGACTGTTCAAAGGCATTTTGATATTACATCATCAACTAGCGACCGCAAATAAGAGTCACCGTCGGACCATTCCGTATATTTGGTACCGTAAACGCAGGAGGCCATTATGGGAAGGACTTGGGAATCAACATAGAGGAATTTGGTGGGCTTGCCTCGGGATTCGCTACACTTTTCCAGCACGGAGACGAGTGCTCCCTGATAATTTGCGATCCAAACCCCGTCTCTGTTAGCTCGGCTGATGGATTCGAGAAAAGCAAGAATCAGAGCAATGTCCCAGTTTGTGTGTGCGCCTTCTTGAATAAGTAACCCGAGCGTACTTGTCTCAGGAATATCAATATCATGTACCACCGCTGCGTGCACGGCGGACAGAGACGCCCGACCGAGCACTCGAAGCAAGTTAGGATAAACATTGACTTGGGCGGTATGCTCTCTGGGGATAACGTCCAGGACGCTTGGGCTTGCATGATGCTTGTTGATATCAGCGCCCTTGCTTACAAGCAGCTTGGCTATTGACAATTCGTGTGTTTTGACAGCGCCTATGAGTGGCGTCACAGAATTTGCATCGCCGAGGAACCAATTCGCAAACAGCGTTTGCTTCTCGAGGTCTGCACCGTTCCTGATTAAGAGATTCACGATCTCTTGTCGTCCTGCTCCAATGGCGACTCCAAGTGGAGTTTGCCCGTCTGAATCTGTCTTGTTGACCTTAGCGTCCTTCTCAAGGATGATCTCGACCACGCTAAGAGATGCTTGCATCGAAATAGCCCGGTGAAGAAGGGTATCGAAATTGGCGATCCGTGCATTTACATCTATCTCGGCGTCCAGAAGAACAGTAAGCGCGCGCTCATGATCGACGTCAATGGCTCGCAGGATGCAGGTGCCACTAAAACCACACGGATCGGCACCAAGTTCGAGCAGCCGGTAAAGAACGGCACTTCCTTTATTCTCTGGGCCAGCTGAGTCAATCGCTAGTGTAAGAAGATCTTGATCATTGATATCGACTGGGCCGGCAACCAGTAAAGGCTCCAGAAGTCCTTCAAGTCCCCACTGCACAGCCAAACGCAATGCGAGGTTGATTGTGTCTCCCTCTTTAGCCCAGCGTTGTAGGCTGCTCTGTGACCGCAGCAACTTAAGTGCTTGTTTAGGGTCTCCATGTGTCAATGCATCGATAAGCTCCTGGTTTGGATCTTTCAAGGTTACCCAGCTCAACAACTTGTTCAGATGAGACTTGAGTGGTTGCGACGGGTATTGTGCTTTCTGTGTGTTCGATAGAGCTTTCAGTATAGCCTGGTAACGAGATCCTTTATATCTTTTAAACGCAACATGGTCCGGCGAAGCAGGCCTTGTTGTCGATGCAGATCCTGAAGTTCCGGATTCAGGCTCAGAACCGACATCGTCTTGTTCATTTTCATTAGCTTGCTCCTCAAAAGCCCCGTCCGCCATCGCCCTCTTGAGCCAGGTGAAGATGAAATCCTTGTTCGCGTCAAAAGCGGCCAATGGCATGCCCATTTCCTCCAGCTCCTTGCGGATCGATCGCCAGAGCTTTCTGTCAGCGGTGCACAGGCTATCGACGGTCTGCATAGAGATGACCGAACCCTCCCGATGTCCCTTGCGAAATTCCTTGAGTATTTCGTCCAATTTCGCTTCAACACTGGTTTGGCAAGTGCTGGTGGCGTTTAGCGACTCTAATGGCGCAAACTTGCTACCGAAAATGGGCCACTCACCTGATGAAAGCCGTCAACATGCTACTATTCGAGACCAATCGCGCTCTGATGTTGGCGACGTCTTCGAAACCCCATCGCATTCGAGTCCAAGTCTTTTTCGTTTTGATGGGCAGAACTTCATACTTGTTCACGAGCTTCTCAAGATCATCCAGCACGGTTCTGCAGCCATCGACCACCCTCGCCAGCCTCATCTGTCTTTCATCTGTTCCAGGGCGCGGCAACACTGTCTCCTCGACTTCTTTCAAGACGGCGTGAAAAGAGAGGAGCTCCACGTGAATATTGTCAAAGCTCTCGGGAGCTCCTTTGCCTGTCGCAATGTCAGCTCTCCGAGGTACTCTAATGCGATCCAATCAATTTACACGACTTGTAAAGTCTCCATGCAAATTGACCAACGGCGATGAAGTCGCCAACACTAAAGCCAAATGACATTTTGAAGTGCCGATTGTGATGGGAGGAAGAATTTGGGCAGGATAACACGGGTTATATCGGGCACAAGTTCGAGGCCTTCAGCCTTGTGTTGGCTGGCGCCAGCTTATCACATCAATTTGGCATGCATGCACGGGCATGGATTGATTGGCTAATCTGATGGGTGGAGTCAGCTACCACCTCACCCCACGTTTTGTACCTTGGTACCGCCGAATATGCCTCGCTACCCTGCTGCCTTGATCGATTCTCTTCCATGATGCATCCTCAACAATGATCCCTCATCCCCTTCAATGAAAGCCAAGAAGCGTATGGTTGCCAAAGAGGAAGTCTCCGACATGCTTTTGCACGCCGCCAAACTTCATGAAGCGACAACTTTCACTCTCCAAATGATTGAGCATGCCCGCCAAAGTCTTGAATTGCGACGCACATTCCACTTTGTTAGGACAATGATAGATCTCCTGCAAATGCGCTGGACTCTGCAAGTGCTGGTCCAGATGTCGACTGGCTGCGAATTGGCGATGGCAGAGGTAGCATTCGTATCCATTCCCGTTCCATGCATTCTGCGTTGACCAGCTCTCTCCGTGCCATTCGAGCAGCTTATTGGTGATCATGCCATTGGGATCGCGCTGATGGAGCGCTTTGAAGATGCTCTCACGGTCAACCCCTCTAGTATTGGGGCAGGATCCAGTCTCAAGGTGGTGAGCGACACCGCTGCCTGTGGTGAAGCCACGCTTGCAGAAGGGACAAGGGACGTTGGCCCCTTGATGAGTACGAGAGTGAAGGTGCTAGAAATACCCTCGTGTCAGCAGAAGGTTCATCGCTTCGTCTCGGCCTGGCTTGTGGGTCGTCATACCATGCGGAGATTATTGGCGTTGTCGAAGCGGCGCTCACAAGACGAGCAATAGTGTTCCCAATGACCCTGAGCGTTCATGTGCTGTTCAGCTGCTTTCCAGCTGCTGAAGTCACGGTTGCAGGACTGGCAATCGTAGCGATGGTGGTTCCAATCATCCATATGGTCATCACGCTCATAGTGACTGAGAAAGGACTCATCACAGCTATCGCAATCATACCTGAACCACCAGGGTATCAGCGTGTTCAGCAAAGCAACAAACTATTTTTAGGAGCTTACCTCGGAGCCCAGTGATCGAGGGCATTCATATGCTGATATCTCGCGTGGGTAGTGTTAAACAAGCGATCGCAGGTCTCGCATTCATACATGTTGCTGAGCAATGTCACTGGAAGGTCACCTGAATCGACTTGTTGGTTGTATGATGAACAGCGCTACGAGAGCGCAAGATGAAGTGACAATTCTGCCCGACACGCTCACAAAGTGTTATGTGGGCTCACAAGGTGTTGTTATACGGGGCAGGAGCGACCAGCAGTCAAACTTCCAGCAAGGCCGGGTTGATTCGCCGAACGAGAGGTTTGAATCAATTAATAGCAAACGCCAAACGCTGGGTGCTTCTAGAATCTGGACGACGAGACGTTCGCTAATACGGAGCAATGCAGGTTGACATGCAAGCGGATGCTTCTCCGTGCGCGTTGCCTGGGAAGAAAAGCGGGGGCGGGGATGTTCCTGCTTCAAACGGGAGGCCGGGGAGGGGTCCGACCACTACCAGAGTTATCAAAGACCCCTGTGTCCCTGAAATCGGTTAGTCGGGGGGGTCCTCCTGAGACACCATTGTCACCACCCATCTGCCTGCCTCAGGTGCAGCATGCGACGATTGATGGCACCTTCCTCTCTCTCACTATCGATGTCTTTGTCATGGCTCCAGAGCACCATCTACATTCGGTGCCGGAGCTCAACCTTCTCTCAATGGCGACGGAAAAACCCGAATGACAACATGCAAATGCAGATTATTCATAGGAAACAATCCGAATTATCCTCCAGGCTTGCATTGTGACAGTAATCGTGACAGCAAAGGTCGAAAGTTTGGATCGGTCCTTCGGCTTCTGACAGTCAAATCCTACCGGGTCCACCAACGCTTCAATCCGCGCACCCAGCAAGAGCCTGCCACCATATACAAGATCGAACTTCATCTTGACCAGGACGCCATGGTCTGTGATGAGCAGGAGCTGCCGCTGAATCTGCGAGATCAAGGCTTCGTACAGGGGTGGCGCCAACCGAACTCTCAACTGGGGTGATGACAACCGCCTTGGGAGGAGCATCTCCCTTATATCGTCAGTGACAGGAATAGGCTGCCGATCCTTGCTCCTGTCGCGGTGCACATGCCACTCACGCATGGTCAAGAGTAAGGAGCCCGTTCCTGCGTAGCCCAGCTTCTTAGCGTAGCTGAATCGAAGTGACTTGAGGAAGGTAGCCCGCGCAATGGGACGAAATGGTGCAGAATGTCTCGTCGGGTGGGGACATGTGGAGGCCACGCAGTATGATAGACGAAGGTCCTGGGAAGGTTCTCCACGCGTGTAGCCATATCTAGCTCCTCATAGGATCTTGCCAGATAGACTTTGGCCAGATACCCAGGGATTAAGGGGAAGGCCAACTGCCCAACAAGGATAGCCGTCATCCACCTTAGCCAGTGACGTGTGTAGCCAGCAGGTTGATGGTCGATTGGGCGTGCGGATCCATTTGGAGATTTGTCTTTGATGAGCGTAGATTTTGAGGAGGATCCGTTGGTGCTCGTAGGGCTTCTTAATGTGATGGTGTCGTTTCGGGTATGACGCCCTCTCTGATTCGAACGACATCTGTCCTCGACTTCGGCTCGACGGGCAGTGGCTGCGTCCGGGTATGTTCTATTGCTTCTTCTTGCCTCCTCTTGTCGTCTGCAGCTCTTTGGACCAGAAGGTCTTCGAGCATCTGACGGGCGTCAGCAACCGTCAAGAGTTGCAGGTTCGTGAGAATAGCAATGGGATGATGATCTGGAGCGAAGCGGACCTACCTTTTTGTTGCATCAACCTTCCGATCAATGAAGGCTTGCTTTTCAGCCCCTCGGTGTAACCACCTCGATAGAGTATGCGAGCTCTGAGCTCCTTGGATGACAAGCGTTTCAATGTTCCTTTCAATTCGGCTTCGTGTGCTCGTGCCGTTGCCTGCCGGAATTCGCAATCAAGCTATGAGCGCCATCTAGGTATGCTTCTGAGAAGAAAGAGATGAGAATCTGGATTGCTAGAAGGAGCCGCATGCAGCAAGTCGGCGCGATGAAGGGGGCATCTCTTTGTTCATTTCGAGCAGCACGATATTGGATTCGCACAGGCAGATGATAAAGCCGTAGCAGTAGATGACAAAGTGCGGCAAGGATAGCGCGGTCATCCAAGGCCTTGACGGCAATGCTAGATACAGATCAATAAGGTCGTCCAACCGTATCACCATTAGATATCGTTAACATTCAGTCGTACGCAAATGGATCCCAGGCGCCAATGTTGCCCTTCATGCCTTGGTCCAGCTTGGCTATCTTGGCCATATCGTCGCTGTCTAGGTCAAAGTCGTAGATCTGAGTGTTCTCCTTGATCCGAACGGGGTTCTCGCTCTTGGGGATGGCCACGACACCTTCTTGTAAGACCCAGCGGATGACCACCTGAGCGGGTGTCTTGCCATGCTTCTTTGCAACATCACCAATGACTGGATCTCCCAGCTTCTTGCCCTGTGTCAATGGACTGTATGCTTGGACTGCAATATTCTCCTTTTTGCAGTACGAAGCAATCTCTTTCTGCTGGTTCCATGGGTGCAGCTCGATCTGATTGATTACCGGCTTAACCTTAACGCCCTCACTCTTCATAAGGGCGTCAATGTGAGCTGGTGTGAAGTTGCTGACACCTATGCTCTTCAATTTCCCCTCTGCAAGAGCGTCTTGCAAACCGAGCCATGCTTGATGTCGACCTGAGGGGCCCGACTTGGGGTTGTGGATGAGGTAGAGGTCGAGATAATCGGTTTGCAGTCGCTTCAGCGAGTCGACGACAGCTTGATAGGCAGCTTTCCGGGTATGTTGAGGGTCCCACACTTTGGATGTGACATAGATGGAGGAGCGGGGGAGGGAGGTTGCTGTCAGAGCATTCTATATTGACAGCTGTTGGTCAAGAGTGCATATTTATCCCTTGGGGTAGGTGACGGCTTACCCCCACCTCATCCTCATTATCATAGAGCTGAGCTGTATCGATGTGCCGGTAGCCCTCGTCGAAAGCTTTGAGGCAGGCGGCTTTGCATGTTGAAGATTGAAAGACTCCAAGACCCAATTGGGGGATGGTGGTGCCATTATTGAGCTTGACAGTCGTTTCGATGCTGAGAGAAGACATTTTTAAGCCTTTGCACTGGCTACTGTCTTTGATGAGTGGTATGGAGGTGGGAGTAGATTGGTGTCTCGTCAATGTCAATCGGATTTTGCGGGCACGCGTTCGGATATGGGCCAATGACGTCACGCATAGTTCTATCTTAAGTGAAGGACAGTGGCAACCCTTATGGAAAGGACTTCTTTGTTTGATGTGTCAATGGAGTCGTCGCTGGAGTACGCCACGGTGCCACCTCTCGAATGGATTGCAATAATGTCATCGATTATCAGCTCTTGCCATCTGCACTACGATAATTCAATCAGGTAGAGCACCAAGAGCCCGGCAGAGGCATGGAAGGTAGCATCCACCCAGCTCCAACCTTTCCTTTCTGGTATTTCCGGTACCTGACGACGACCAGCTATGCCCGTGTCCCGTTCCTGCATGTCCTTTCCAACCCTGAAGCAAAGCACGTGGCTTCAACGTAGCGCACACTAGAATGTGAATGGTGCTTGATAGTATCATGCAGCCTTGAACCACCATTATCAAAGTTCACTCTCCTTCAACTGGGGCGTGGGATGACTTAATTATGCTCTACTACTCATAGCGTCATCGGAAGACACATCGAAACCCCGCTATTGGCGCGTTTCTGCCATTTCACACCCAAGACACCTCTTTTTTCTGGTTTTCACAGAAGTTCTACACTGTAGGTAAGCCACCAACTCACACAAATCACACGTTGTAGGAGCTAGGAGGATTACGATCCTAACCTCCGGGGGTCCTGCGGTCCTGCCTCCCGCTCTCATGATTCAGATTATGCAAACAATCAGGCGCAGAGATCTGCCTCTACGCCTTTACCCCGATCGACTCCATGGACTCGCCCGAAATTTATATTATTATTGATGCCTTCCCTGGCACAGTGGCACTATCATTTTGTTTCAAACATTTCGGTTCTCCCCTTTCAAGTGAGGAGAACTGGTCATCATGCCTCAAGCTCATAGCTAAGCTTCACCACAAGAAATCGAGTACATGATTGCTCACTACAATCACAATTGTTCTCCAGAGGTCATTGCGGCATTGAGCGTCAACATCGCCCTTGCCGTCATCTTCGTTTTTCTCCGGTGACTGGCTCGCCGCGCCATCAGATCGCCCATTCAGGTGGATGACTGGATGATCTTCACTACTCTGGCTGTCGCAAGTGGGCAGTATATAGCTGGCCTGATTGGCATTCACAATGGCCTGGGCAGACACAGGATCGTGCTGAAAGGAGACTACGCTCCATGGGCAAAGACTAGCATCGCATACGCCATCCTCTGTGTCGTGGCTACTGCACTGGTGAATGTCTCAGTTCTTTGCCTCTATCGCCGGCTCTTCGGATCCGGGAGGAACTTCAAGCGCGCAACTTGGGTATTTGGTAGGCTCATAGCCATCTATACCTCAGTCAGCGCTCTGGGTTCAAGCTTTCAGTGCATCCCAATCGCTTCTTTGTGGGATGTAACGGTAGATGGCTATCGCTTTTGCTTTAACTACAGACTCGCCACCTTTATCAATGGCATCCTCAACATTATCATGGAAGTCGTTATATTGGTCTTGCCAGTCCACGCCATCTGGTCTCCACAGCTTGGCACCAAGCTGAAAATGCAAATCTTGGCCATCTTGCTCCTCGAATCTTTGTACCTCGTTGACAACCTCATCCCTTCCTTACCCTTCAAGTCCAACCAAAGATCATCGTTCCACCGCGCATAATAGCTGACTCTCCCTCTCCTCTCATCAGTGTCATCGTCGGCTCCATGTATCGTCTCACCACCCTCTACAAGATCACCTTCGTCGATGCCACCTGGGTCAATGTCGACCCCATCATTTGGTCCATGGTTGAAGTCGGCATCGGCATCGTATGTGCCTGCCTACCCACCCTTCGCCCGCTGGTCTCTGGCAACGTACGTAACAATCGTCGGGCCACGTCCTACAGCCACTCACGTCCCCAGGCGGGGCGTCGGCAAGCCGGGTCCATCCCCCTTCACGGTGAATCCGCGCAAGTCCTACGTTCAGACGGATCTGCGACGTGGATTGGATCGCCAAGGAGCCCTACATGGCCTAAGAGACTTCCAGCGCAGCTCAGAGGCTTTTCTGGTATCGGTGGCAAAGACGTTGGGCTGGTATCCGAGTCGGTTTATCAAACGGACATCGAGATGCCTCCTACGCGGCGGATTGGCAACCCGGTGATTGATGGGAATGGATAAGAGTGAGGGCTACGAAGTAAGACCTGGACTACCCAAGAGCAATGACTTTGCTGAGGGCATGCTGCATCCCTTATGAATATTGGATTTGGTGACAGGCTGCCTCGAGAAGCCGATACTTCTCCCCACGACTTTTGTCTTTCAGTGCAAGGCGTATCAACCGCAAATGGCACTGGGATGTTCAATCCAATGGTCGACCATCCACTCTAGTCAAGGAAGATAGCCAGGAAAGCAGTTCTCGAATTCTTTCCTCCCGAAATGGATTTGACGAGCGCGTCGCCCTATGATCAGCGCGGCAAAAGTCAGGAAGTCGATTGTGAATGAGGCAATCACTGTATTGGGTCTGCCAGGAAGCAGCGTCAGGACATGCTCTATCCAAGCACCCACTAATCAACATGAGTCCTTGCAATTTGAATGCACAGGGATCGCAATGTTGATTGCATGTTTCACTCAATTTGATCCAAAACTGACTTGTGGGGATGCCCAAGATGCCCAAGACGGTAACGAAAGACGGTTTTAAAGATGAGGAAGACAAGGGGGAGGGACGCGTTTTACGAGTGGCACATACGGATGCAAGGCTACTGAAACCGAGGGTCGTCACTCTAGCGGACTCTGTCTATTGGGCGAGAGGCGCCTTATTTGACAGCCGGGCTTCAGAATCGTGGTATTTGGCTATTTCGCCTGGCTTGAACAACTTTTGCCGAACAGTGTGGTTGGCGCTTTGGCTCGCATGTGTAAATCCGAGTGGGCTGGTGTTGGGAGAACATGCAGATCATAATCCTTGGATGTGTGGATTGCCAGGGCCGCAAGGGGGAAAAGCTGTTGAAGTAATCGGTGCGTCCGGGGATGCTCTTCTACACTCCGACGAATGACCAGTTTCATGTGTGCGTGATGTGCATGATCAACCTCCAATGAGCGAGACACTTTTCGGCGATTCATCTTTGGTGCAACCACACTTGATGGGTATGCATGGAAAGCGCATCAAGCGCCGCTACGAACTTCAATATTGGACTCCAGCGTAAGGACTCAATGCGATTGAGGAAGTCGAGGACGGTCCTGCTATTATTATTGATAACGGCATAATTACAAATGCCTCATCAGCAGTCGCGTGCACCATTTCAAGGCTTGGTCGCAAAGGGCGAGCCGCTGGGGCCTACTCTAAGTGCTACAATGACTCTATGGCAGAACGTCTGTGCCGCATTCGGGACATTGTGACATGCAGGGACACGACTGCAAATCCAAACACGCCGAAGGTTGTCCGCTGATCCGTTGTCTGAGTCTCTCTCTCTCTCTCCCCCTGTGTCCGCAATGTTATTAATGTCAGCTTCCGGATGACGACTCGATTATGCAGCGTGTTGCAAATTAACAGGCTGAGCATGATATCTGAGGGTCTTTTGCGACGTGCGCATACCAACTCGAACGCGAACATGCCTCTTCCCCGCATTGTTCGACTATCCGTGGGCTTTGGCCTTTGAATGACATCGGACCATTCATGAACATGCGCTTCTTGAAACGTGTCCCAGGTCCCTCGATCTCCACCCCGGAGATAAATACGACACTAGGAGGCGTTAGCAGCGCATTAGCCAGCTGCACTATGCCAGTCAGGCACACGACCATGGGGCATGGGTGGAAGAGGCCCAATTCTCCGGTAATCTGCTGCCGGTCCAAAATACCTGACCAGACCCACAAGAGTCAAGACACCGCCGCTGTTCCTTGCGACGCTCTTTGTGTCCGATATCACGTTATCATTTCGTAACATCGTTATTGATAATGGCGAACTTGGACCGGACGCCAGAGCAGCTGGCGATTCAGCGTGCGCATATTACTGACGACAGAAAGCCTGACATTCTTGCCGCCCAAATCACTTGCTTCGTCGCTGCCTATGTCGGTGTTGGGTTGAGATTCTGGGCCAGGAGGTTGGCGAGAGCACAGATCACGACCGACGACTACTGGATCATCACTGCGCTGGTAAGCACCCAGCGTCCTCAGAACCAGGTAATTCTGCGCAGACAAGTGTACTGAAGGGGTCAATACTAGGTCCTCTTCACTGCTGCTTCAGCCGATGGCTTTGTCTGTAAGCAAGCTCCATTCCTCGCAACAATTACACCGCAAGCTGACTGGATTCATGATCAAGGTCTCGCCCTTGGCGCCGGCAAACATGAAATCACGCTGCACAACCCAGATGCTTTTGCCAAGGTGCGGAAGGCGCCTTTCCACCGTCTTGGCCAATGTGCTGACGGCAATGATAGGCCTCCTTTCCCTTCATCGTCCTCTACCGTGTCTCCATCGCCGCCATCAAGTTCTCCATCCTGGCCCTCTACCGGCGCCTGTTCCCACAAGCACGCTTCCGGACCATCCTGACCTGGTATGGCGGCTTCCTGATCGTCTACACTGTCATCTTCATGCTCCTGGACATCTTCCACTGCCAACCCGTCTCCCGAGCGTGGGGATACTCCGGAAAAGGATGCTTGAACATGGACACCGTTTGGGTGGTCGGGGGATCCCTGAACGCCATCACCGATGTCATCGCTTTATGCCTGCCATTACCGCTGCTATGGCGGTTACACGTCACGAGAGAGAAGAGATTGGAATTGATCGGCATATTCCTGTTGGGCGGCTTCGTCTGCATCGTGAGCATCATCCGTGTGATCAAGCTGAGCGGCTTGTCTTCCTCCATCGACGCTTCCTACGTCTTCTACGCCACCACCATCATCTGGTCCACGGTCGAAGTCGGGGTCGGTATCTTATGTGCCTGTCTGCCCATCCTGAGGCCCATCATCAACACCCTCTTCTCCCTGACACCGTCCAATAAGCCCTCCAGGGATACCTTCCAGCCCACTAGGCGCAGTACCACCTTGCACATGAAGTCGTTTCATAAGTCGCATCCCAGTATGTTGGGCAGGCACGAGGGAATAGATGATAGAGCGCCTTTCGCGTATCTGGAGACGAGTGCGATTCGAGATAGCAATCCGAAGGTTGGGGAGCTGTTAGAGGAAGGTGGGGTTGGTGGAGGAGCAGGTGGTGGTGGTGGGGTCCGGGGGCATTTGACCGATAGTATTGCTGTGACGACGAGGATCGAACAGGCGGTCGATCAGTATTCGCCGCCCCCAAGGTATCGGGAGGATCGGGATGCCAAGGGATTGAGATGATCTGACATCAGTGGCAAGAGATCAACGTCTCCGCGAGACGGATGAGAACCTAAATATACGGCCAAATGTGTATGTGTACAGAGACACAAATCTAACGGAGTATGAGAAACAAGAACGCGGCGAAGTCCCTCGCTCCTACAAGGGTGCGCTTACGGCTGATGGTCCAAGAGACTGTGTGATCGGGTACCATATCACTCTCAAGAGCCATCATGCCTTGGGCCCGAACCTCACCGCCATCTCGCAGCCTGGCTGCTTTGCATCTGCTTTCCCCCACCTCATACGCAGCCCATCGTAGCAGGCAACACTCGATCCTCTCTTTATCTCTGCGAAGGGTCCAATCTTCAATTCCAAAAAGCAGGAACGTCTCGTCTTGGCCTCCCCTCCAACCTTAAAAGCTGGCAACGGCCCTCGTAGGGATCCAGGACCCCTGGTCTCTTAGTTCCTAACCAGTCTTGTATGGCGTATCCGGGTCACGACTTGAGGGTCATGGTTACTACCTGATCGGCGCCAATCTGAGCGGAATCAAAGAAATCCAGACGTCGCTACTGAGCCACCGATACTCGAAAAAAAGTGGCCCCTCGGAAGATTCATCAACACGAGGAGAGTGGATTCACAGGCGTGGTCCATGACAGGCAGCTTCGATCATGATTCCGACGATTGCAGACGCAAGTCTGAAGATAGAGCATTCGATGGATATGGATGGATGGATGGATGTGACCGTCAGTCTCAGCACAATGGAGACACTTCCTGCCTTAGTATACATGGCTGGAGAGTGAGTCCGTTGGCCTGGACTGAGGTTAACGTTGCTTGTCATATCAAGTGACAGCTTCTTCGCCTTGGAGGTCTGTTGTGGTTTCAAATGTTGTACGAAGAGCAGCTCATGCATACGCCACCCCATCAGTCAGGCTCTGACTTCCGGACTCAGGCGGGGATCGACGGAGGGTGGCTCAAAGATGATTGAGGGTAGGCAGTATGCATGCCATCCTGCTGCGCTTTGCTTGGGAGCTATTGGGCATCGGCTCCTAGGGATCTTGAGAATTGGATCCGTTTTGCCTAAATGAGGTGCGATGTGACAACCTGCCATTGGTGCGAACGGTAAGGGTTTCGAGCATGCGAATCATGACGCGATCAGCCTTTGCACATGGCTTGCCCAACGAGTGCCCGAAGCGTAGTGTACGCGGTCCTGTCACGCCGTCGATGGTTGTAAAATTTGGATAGTACCTTCTGAATCAGAGGTGCAAAGGCATGAATGTTTGGCTCAAAAGACTGCATAGCCTAGCTGTATGAGTCTTGGTCTGCAGATGCTGCATGGGACTTTTGTTGCCTCACTCATGCATGGGACTTTTGCTCCTCCAATCATGCAGAGCTGGGGTTTCCAGCGTGCTTCATCAGGCTTCTGCGGTAGCCTTATGGCTTGACTCCTCGTACATAAAACACTGCCTCCCCACCGCGCAAAGGGGATACTGAGTAGCCATTGCCCTGGCCATTTCGACAAACGTCGAAGCCTGGACTGTCTCGACACCAACGCTTTTCGTATGCTTCTTACTGGTGCAATTCAACCCTCGTGCTCGTGCATGATTGTACCAACGACTGCTGATCATGGCGACCTCATCCGACTCGGCCATCGCGCTCATCTCTCAGGAGGGCATGAGTATTTCTGGCAAAAAGACATGGGCGTCAGAGAGGGATTGGGTCCGACATCGAACACAGATTACACACCTCTACCAGGCCAAAAGTCTGGGAAAGGTCATGGGTATCATGGAGAGCCAATATGGCTTCAAAGCCACGTAAGTGGACCACAAAAGCGTGCCCAGCTTGCCGTACTCACCCGTTTGCTCCCAGACCGACGATGTACAAGAATAGAATTCGACATTGGGGGCTCGACAAGAACTCAAAAGAGCCTGAAATGAGAGCCATGGTCCGCAAGCATGATCGCCGACAGCGTCAGGGGAAGGCTTCTGTCTTCCGTGTCCGAGGTAAACCTGTTGAGTTTGGAGATATCATCCGCTACTGGGAACGAAAGGGGATGTCAATTGAAGATGTTGTCGCCCAACGAGCGATGTCTGCGACACCCGAGGCTGTAGTGGAATGTTCGACCCCAGTGCCATCACCACCCTCGACGCCGGAAGGGTTTGCGATTCCGGAGAACGTGATTCGAAGTGTAAGGGACTATTATCATGGTTCTTTCGAGTTGGGGACGTGGTACTCAACGGATCCGCAATATCCTTGCCGGTCCGCAAAGGCTCGTGGTGCTGAAGATACTATCCAAAGATTACTTGCGCAGTGTCAACTGGCCTGTCGGCTTTTCACACTGTGTAAGTTCGAGGAAGCAGGCCGGACGTTGATCTATGCGTTCGCAAGCATCGAGCATATCCTCCAGGAGCAGTCCCCTATAACGCTATGCAACCTCTTCTCGTTAACAAGGTACATCGCTCAACTGAACAGACTAGAGATAGCAATAGCTCTACTGCGCCAAATTTCCAACATGGGCGAGCTGATATTGGGAGGCTGTCATCCACTCAGTCGTGTCTGTCGGTGGCTCGCTTCTCTTGAGTCGTCTCACTTTCAAGATGTACTGACCGTCTGCCACCAAAGCGCATGCGACCAATTTGAATATTTCCTTGGTCCGATGCATTGGTCGACACTCATTTCTCGCCTAGATTACATACAATGGGCACAAGATGTTGGCCAAGAAGGAGCAGCGATCCAGAAGCAGCTAGCCAGCTGCATTCGGAGTCTTGGCCGTTCGGATGTTAGGACTTTGCAAAGCTATAGGGCGCTCGCCTACCAAAATCTGAAGAAGCGGGACTATATTGCGGCTCAAAGACTAGCTCGAGAGATCATCCATCATACTCAGGGTAGTGAGCCACGAAACCATCTCACATGGGTTCACTGCGAAGGACTTTGGGTCATTGCGCAATCTCAGTACGAGGTTGGAGAGACAGCTTCAGCAGAGGCAAATCTGCGCCGAGCAATCGAATTGCGTATGTGGGAACAGGGTACAAATGACAGTCAGGCAAGATACTGGCTTGTGAAGCTGGAAGAGTGGGTGAGAGTACAAGGCAACTTCGCCTCCGCTCTTCAACTTGAAAATTGGAGGAATCAGATCCTCGACTCAATGGAGGCCAATGATTATTGAGTGCTATTTGTCTTAGGTTTCAATTCAGCAAATCAACAGATCCGATAATCATAGCTTCTTGTCTCGACACAATAAGAAAGCATTTTTGTGGAAATTTGTTGAAGTTCCCGTCTTCCATCGTTGTCAGGTAGCAAGAGCAACAGGGCTCAAATTATCTGGATGGTGACTCACCCAGTGCAAAGATGGTATGACTGCCTTACAGAACTACAGATTCTTGCACCAGTTGGCCGTTACCCCATGCATTGCCCCTCTTACCGAGCAGAGCTGCATGCACAAAGCAGTTAAAGTCGACGCAGAACGATTCCTGACGCGCAATCTGTCATTTCCCTCTAGGTTAAACCTATCCCACAGTCCACATACAATTTCATTGATCATTGACCAGACCACCTGAGGATGCGCACCGACAGAATCCTCAGGACTTGAGCAGCTTCGACCCCGACGTGTGACTGACAGATAATTGAGCCACATGCTTGTGTGGTTGCTATTCAGACTTGAAACCATACATCGATTGCAAAACCATGACAGTGTAAAGTAAGGTCCAGTGGAAATGGATGAACTTGAACAAGGTCTTTCGGGGGCTCTTGCACCGTGCTGAGATCTACGATGTGAAAACTCAGACGTGTGGTACTAAAGTTTGCCCTCAATAACGAACCCTTGCTGACGAACAGAGGGGTGCAAACCATAGCGCGCGTGATGGTCCCTGAGCTTGAACGTATATCTTCCACCAAGGACAACGTCGTAGTAAAACTCGTTCCAGAACGTCAGTTTCGCGAACCAAGGTCCAGGGACATGTGCGACAGGCGACAGATACAGCCGGTAGAGTGCGCCATACACGCCATACAGCATAAGGCCGATGATGACGATCGCAGCTATATTCTCTCCTGATGCTTCAAAGCGTACCATGGTCGCTGTTGACGGCCAAGATCTTGGCTAGGGTGATTCTTGTGGGGAGAAGGCCGTAAATCTTTGAGGTATATGGAAACAAAACGTTGCGTGGGTGGTATCCTATTTTATATGTTTGCGGGGCAGTCCAGCTAGCGCTTGCCATTTCGGGAAGCCGATGTCATTATACATAATCACCTTGCCAATGGCGAGTACAGTAGACTCCCCAGCAAAACTCGGGGCAAGCGTCCAGATCCAGAGCCCACTGTTTATTCAGGATCTCGCTTCTATCGTTGGTTACCAAGAGGCGAAGTGGAGTTGTGATCCAAACATACCTTCACAACAATCGCGGAATCCCCTCATAGAGGATTCTGCGCTGAGACTGGTTGTGGGTACTCACGAAACTCGGGTGAAGCCAGCTCCTGCATATCGACGTCCTACTTTCGATTGTAGGTTGAGCGATCATCTGACTTTTGTAAACTAGAGCACTGTGTTACGAAAAGGATGGAATTGAACCAGATTGTAGCTCCCAGTCTCCTACCTACGCGATTCGTGATCAAAGGTACCCAAGCTACCCAAGCTACCCTATAACCCTCCTCCTTGGCATTCATGCCAGTCATTACCCGGACAATACAGATAATACGCACCCTGTGATACTTGTTGTGGCGTGAAATGCCCTACCAGAGCCCAAGCTCCGGATGCTCCTCCAGGGCAGGTGTCATGCGCATTTAGAACCCCGGTGCGGTATTATCTGTACTGCCCGGTAAAGTGGTCTGTCCGGTTGGGGCGTCACTCCTTCTATCACCCTATTTTTAATTGTTCGATCGACATCATGCCATTGGACCAGCTATGTGTCTTTTTTCTCCAACTCATGCTGCATGCCCTGGTCACGATACATGACCCTTGCCGTCATATGGAGAACTTGTGGTGGGGTACTTAAGAGATCCGGCGCATGAGCATGTGAGACAAGGAGGTTATGCGCCTTTAGACAATAATCATAGGGCGATTTTCTAGGCTCATGAGCAGTTCGGAGAGAAGAAAGACTTCTTTGACAATTGACGCTGCAACGAAACCTGAGACACAGAGTGATGGGCGCTACTACCGCAGTACAAGAACAGTCCTGAGTCACTTTTTTTACAATAATGCTTTCTCTCCCAGGTGGAGGATTCTATGTTCGTTTTCATCTTTCCAGCGATAGCCTATCCATCAAAGACACCGTAAAAACCATGGCTGTGCCTCGGTCATGCTGGCTTTCCTTTATCAGCGCCCTCATATTGCAAACAATTGTCGCTCTCCCGAGAGGCGCCTCCGCTGCTCCAAATCTATCCCTCAACAGTAGGAGCGCCGGTATGAAAGATACCCTACCGAGCACGCCTGTCACCAAAGCCAATCCTACTGGTCCACTTGCCAATCTGACCAACACAATCGACTCGCCAGAGTATATGCTCCTAATACCCTTTGACTTAGGGACTGGCTGATGAGAGTCAATCAAACCTAGCTTCCCGCCTGGCCTGGAGCCTCCCTCAGATTGGTGGCCCGTACGTCTCCCTTACACGGATCCACTTACCACGTTGGTCTTTCACAGATACCACCGTGTGGACTCCTGGAATGACACGCAAGTGGAGCAGGCGCTTCAGAAGGCTATCCAGGAGTCAAGTGATCCCCACCTGCGCACCCAATTCATGGAATCAGGTCGTCGATATGCTTGGTCACAAGAATGGAACGGCCAAGTGGTCGCTGTAGGGGTGCAAGCCGACGCCGCTGAAGCGTCGGATGATCCTCCCCATGAGCTAATTGGACTGACTTTTGGGCTCTGGACAAGTTGTCTCATCGGCATTAATCGATTCAGGCTTGCGTATCCCAGTGTGTATCCTGAATTCATGATCATGATGAAAACAGGAGGATCTCTCAGCCGCATTGTAGCACGGGGAACGTTGCAGGCACCGGATGAACAACTCTTGCAAGAGACAGCTCCCTCTATTGAACGACCATCATCTGGCCCTCCAACTGATA
Organism: Niebla homalea; assembly: GCA_019925105.1. Classification (NCBI taxonomy): domain Eukaryota; kingdom Fungi; phylum Ascomycota; class Lecanoromycetes; order Lecanorales; family Ramalinaceae; genus Niebla; species Niebla homalea. The sequence continues at coordinate 67,029 of JAHGAU010000003.1, forward strand.
CCATTGCTGTTACGAAGCGATCCCCCTTGAATGAAAATGTTGACACAAGCATTGCTACGCCTAACAGCTCTACCATCGGAACCAATCTGGGCGGCGAGGTGGGTGCAACAGGGTAAGATTACATACAACTAATCTCCCCTCACTGGGCTACTTGCTGATTCAGGAATCCCTGCTTACATAGGTTCCCACCTGGTCGTCAGCCTCCCCACGACCCTTGGCACTATGAAATCACCTTCTCCCAACCCCCCACCGAGATGAATTTCCGGGACTATGAACACGTGGACGGACGGGACGAAACGCGAGTCGAAAAGCTGATCCAAAGAGCCATCCTTGCGTCGAGCGATCCCAAGCGACAGAATCAGCGCCTAACCAAACCTCAATATGCTTGGACGGATCAGGAGATGCGTCTTGTCTTGGAGCCCCAGCCGGCTGAACCCTCGATAGAACCCCCGTATGAGCTGCTTGGGCTTACGTTGAGGATATGGGAGTCTTGCTTGATCGCGATCAACCGTTTCAGGCTGGCGTATCCCGGTGTATACTTCAAATTCGATATCTTTATCGAGCACGGCCCCGCGGAACTTTACTTGGGAAGTGGAGGTCTGCTGGGAGGTAATGATAATGTATTGGATGACTCCCCGTCGCTGCAAGCCGCAACTGCTGGGGGTGATGATAGTGTCCAAGTGGCATAGTCACAATGATGCTTTATAGCGATGATCGGTCTCAAGCCAGGATGTCTCTCAAACATGGATCTTTACAAATTTCATAATCAATTCTCGATCCACACGTTTCTCGGATTCGACGGCTCCATTGATCGATAGCGTTCACATGTTTCCCATGGCCGGTCATATCTGCGCAATACTACTGATCGCCCTCTTCCACTCCGCCAGACCAAAGGAACGAGCTTTGCTTCTATAAAGCTTGCCGGCTGATTAGATAGAACCTAGGAGTATTGTGGGATAATTCGGAGGAGGCCTTAAGCCTGCACTTTCCTTCGATTGTGGGTCTTATGGGTTACTTCTTCCAGGGCTGAAGGTACCAGAGAAAGTAGGGGGCAGGCCTTTAAACTCAGGCAATTGAACCATTTCTATCGTGACTTTGCAGGGTGATGAGTTGTTTACCGCTGTGGGTTACTAACAAAGCAGTACCACCATGGTTCGAGCTATAGCAATGTCAAGCAGTAGCCCCACCAATTTCCTTGAGAAAAGTTTTACACTCGACCCATAGAGTCTGAAATACTCTGACGACAGCGCGGCGTATAGCTTCGGAAGTATGGACTGGTCTCATTCCGTCGTGAACAGCGCGCAACTGAAATTGGCTGCACGTCTACACGCCACAGTGAGTTGATAGTTGCGTCAAATCCTATCACCTAGGCGAATGTCTTTGAAAAGCTAGACTAGCAAGCTCGGATGGTCATGCCTGGATACACTCAACCCCAAGACCTAGATCTCTTCCATCCTTCGTCTGTTAAAGATAACAACCTTCTTAGGAAGAGTCGAAACTTACTTTGTTCAACAACGCCTGTCATTCTACTTCCTCTTCGTTCGGAATCCTTTCGTTTACGCCTGAAGCATGTTACGGTAGACTCTACAGTATGCCTTGCAATTGAGGCTGTCGGCAGGAGCTCGAGGGTTCTTATGCAACCAGGATTGAAGCCCAACTCCTAGCTCCAAAGGGTGGTAGTCTTTGAACTGTATACATACATAATACACCCAGGGGTGACAGGATCACTAAGCCTCGGTATCGAGGAGGATGATGTATTATTCGTCTCAAGGGGGACGCCTAGGACGTAAAATACGAGTATTGAAGGCATCGTACAGCAACATCCCATCTCCCATCGATTTCCACCTCTCCGCGCAATGCCTGCAGCGCAATTTCAAGACGGAGGAGGATTCCACCGTTCCAATTAATGAAGTCCAGAATCTATCCAGTGTGCGCATACCAAATGCTGGAGGACTGTTGAAGTACCTAGGTTCATATATAAATGGCCGGAGAGTGGGCGAAGAAGTAGAAAGGTGCGTCGAAAGTAAGAATGGCCTAGCATCCTGACCAGACGCGCCACACAGAATTTAGGTGATCGCGCTGTGAGAAAAGAGTTCTCCGGAACGAGAGAAAGATGTGCAGACCTCAGACATGAGTGGGAGGGGTAGGAGGAAGGGTAAAGAAGGAAATTTAGGTTTAATGGTCTTAACAAGATGGAGTACGTCTTATGCCTAAAAAGAAGTCTAAAACTTTTGTTGAATGAACCTTGAGTAAGCGACTGGAACGCCTCAGAGATGTTTGGACTGGACAGCGGCTATCGCTAGGAATCATGATAAGTCGTCGCCTTGCTCAAAGCAGCAAGCGCAAAGCGTGCATGGGGAGACGAGACGGTCCGATCTTGCATCTGTTCTATTTTTATGTAAGGTCCAAGAATCATTCTCAGCTCACTTGAGGTTTACCGTGCACCTTCGTGCGCATTGGGCGCTGTCTGAGTGTGGAAGAAAAGGTTCGAGCTGCAAGATAGGGAATGAACGCAACAATGAAAAGTCCCCTATTCACCTGTACACCTTGCCTGTCACAGTACAGGTATCCAGATATTCGCCACGACTGAAGATAAAACGATGTCCAAAGATGGCTTTGTTGGTCCTACCGCGACTGCTCATTCCTATCATGCTTTCCTTCCTCTGCGTCTTCATCACCAGTGCAACGCCCTTTTCTAACGATCCTCCCTCAACCTCGCCGATAACGTCTTCATCGTCCTGCACCGGCAGCAGTCTCAGCACCGGCAACATCACCGCCACAAGCCCCATCGCCCCTAGAGTGTAAACAATCCATCCCCCTCCCCCCCTTTTCCGTCCCCCCTTCACGCCACACATTACTCCCGTTGATCCAACAAATCTCCCCACAAAAACAGGAAACTTCCCCATCCCCTCGACCAATCCTCCCCTGCGCCCTCGCCATCGACGAATTCTTTCGAGAGGCCTCACCCACGGTGCTCCAACTCCTCGTCGAAGCGCTCGCCTCCCCCCATCATCGTCGGCCACACGCGCCGGATGAGCAGTTCTCCTCGGGCCGTCAACAGGGGGGCCGTCACTTACGGTGGGGGTGGATTTCCGGTTCTATGCGCGCATCGGGGAAACGCTGTCGGGGGGTGAGATGGTGAAGGCGATTGAGGTGCGCCAATCCCATATTGTTCCTTTTTTTTCTTTATTTGCCGGTTGGAAAATGGGGGGGAGGGGGAAATGCAGATGGATGTAGCTGAAATTTTGGATGAGATTAGGCGTTGGGTGATTACATGGCCAGTCAGCGGGGCATTTGGGAAGGAGAAGCGGGTGCGGATTGAACACCAGGGGCAACGGGAGGGGGCGGTTGCTGGCTTGATGTTTATGGAGAAAGTGGATGGGGGCTGTAGCGAGGATGCGCTGGAGCAGGATGTGGATGGGGTGGTGGCGACGTCCTGAGAGATGAGTCCCAAGGTATAGGTTTGGGGGCGGTGACAGCGCCACGATGGATGTCATGTCGTTGCCGGCGGTGTAGGCATATTGACCGACCTCGGTGAGTCCCAGGGAGGAGGTCGTAGTCGCTCGCTACAAGGGCTGCGATCGATGAGATCTCCAATAGGCACAGAGGGGCCTCTGAGCTGTTGGAAATGATGCGATTTATCTCCTCCTCTTCGTGGGAATGTCATTATCACAAGGGGAGCGTGGCCGCATCCTGTTGTTGCATTGGAGGACGTAGGTGACGAGAGTATTGGCACGAGGCCTGAGGAATAAAGAGGTCGATAGCTTATGACATCCATGAAGAGTATACGATGTACGCAGTATTCCGCAGTCCATGCTTTTTCCAATCCCTCATTCACTGGTTCGAGGAACCCCCCCCAGCGAGTCTCCCACATCATTTTGGTCTCCTGTCCTATCATCCTTTCCCCTCTTCAATAGTCCACTCTGATCAAGACATCTCCCCCTTGGTCTTCTCCGCCATCCCCTCGACCTTTCCCTTCATCTCAGCACCTTTGCCCTTCGCCTCTCCTGAGAGCTCACTCGCCTTCCCTTTTGCCTCACCAGCCATATCCTTCGCTCCCCCAGCCATATCTTCACCTTTTCCTTTGGCTTCACCAGCCATCTCTGAGGTCTTGCCTTTTGCCTCGCCGGCCATTCCCTTGGCCTCACCGGCCATCTCTGATGTCTTGCCTTTGGCCTCGCCGGCTGTCATGCCTGCAGCAGATTTGAGGGATTCGGCTGCTCCCTCTGCAAGAGAGTATATCAGTCAGCTAAATCTTGGTGCGCAGATGGTGTAAGGCGTGTGTAAGGTTTAAGAGTAGACCATACTTGATTTATCTAGGACATTTTGGGCAGTCTCTTTTGCTTGGTCTACCGCGGACTTGCGAACGAAGGGGGAGGTGGCGAAGGCGCGAGTGCGGATGAGGGGGAGGCTGCGGGTGGTGAGGGTGCGTGTGAACGACATGATGATGGTCAAGGATTGGAACGGTCGTGATGATTGGATTAGAATAGTTTATTGGTGATGTGTGCTGTGGAAGCAGGATTGAAGAAGCTGACGGAAGAGTCAAGGAGGAGCTGGTGGTGGTGAGAAAAGCTGCTGGCTACGTCATTCGGCATTTTGGAGGCTGAATTGAATTCTTAATTCAGGCGCTTGCGGGGGCTGGGATCCCAAAAAAAGAAATTAAATTTCAGATGCGCACGTCCGGGTTCAGAAAATGAACGGTAATAGTGTATGAAGCTTTAGGTAGCACTTGGTGGTAACATGATTTGAGATCCGGTCGCTCTTGAGCCATCGTCAAGCGCTCAAAGGTCTACCAATTCTGATTCAAGGCCGGCCTTGAAAACAGACATGGGACGCTACGAAGGAGAATCTGCAAACATGACAGGCTTTTGCGATGTTGAAAGTGCTATGAGGGTGACCCCTGAGAAGAAACCTTGAGCTCAGAGCTGGGATGAGTAGTGAAAAGTCTTCACGATGGGGCCGCATTGGTGTCTGTACAAATTACTTCGATTATTATCCATTTCACTCGCAGCTCCTTCTTGCTTCACCAGCGCGACTGGCGCAATATCCTTCTTCCTCGCCCCAAGAAGATAATCCAAAGCAGCCGCGACGATAATGAACACGAAGATGACAATCGCCCAATTCATGCCTTCAGCGCCAGGCAGTGGCGTCTCGGGGAAGAAGCTCATTACAACGCTCACAATCAAGAAAGCTAAAGCGACCTCATTGATCAGACCACCCCAACGCCCCAGGGACCAAGGCCGCGGGATAACTTCTTCGTCACGCCGACGCTTCGGACGCACGCTGCCGATGGAAAGACTGTAGGAGAACACAAGAGCGGCATTTGACAGAGAGATAATAGCTCTAAGCGCGACATCAGACCCAAAGTTCAAGGCCGTAATGAGGAGATAAACGAGAAGGACGATGAGAACAGCGTTGACTGCAACGGCCCATCCAGGTCGGATCTAATGACACCGTCAGTCACTGATTATATCATGTGTTGGTTTGGTGCGTGGGAGAAGCTCACATAGCGTATCACGGCAGCAAAGGGAAGACATCCATCTCGGGCAAAGGACCACACTTAACGAGGAGAAGACGCGATCACCATGATTGTGCCGATGGGTGACAGCGCGATTAGAATAGCTATCAGGATCGAGGTCGCGGAAATCGAGCCAGTGGATCTGTATAGCACTTCGATGATCGGGATCCCGCTCTGCGTTGGGCCATCTCCCAGCCCAAGGACTGCATCTTGCCAATCCGGACCAAGACAAGAACCGAGAGTCACCAGCATGAGGAGACCCAAAGAGGCGTTGATGATCGATCCCCACATCATTGCAGAAGGGATCACCCCCCCGGAGTCTTTCAGCTCCTCAGACATGTGTGCCCCTGCATCTGGACCAAGGAAACACCACCGCGGCGGTGTGATGCCCACCAGAGTCGAAAGCCCCTTGTTGCCCCAATCGCAATGGTGTTAGAACTGGGTAAAGACTTCTCTTCCGGGTGCATGCTCGCTCGTTGCCCAAAGCACAGCCAAAAAGACGAAGAATCCAGCAACATGCATAACCATAAACACCAACTCCGTGACCGGCAGTGCTCTTGCACAGAAAACGTTGGAAGGCTCCGCAGACGATGATGAAGAGGGTCCTGAAGAGATCCTGGGTCAGTATTACCAGTGGAAAACTTGAACGAGCGTTCAACGCGATGAAGTCGATCATTCACGTCTGCCACAACTCCCCAACATCCGCCCCCACATCGCTCAACAGCACCAAACCCTGCACAAGTGTGCTCGTCAATTGCGCTGCGCTGGGCACCCCAGTGACCCACCCCAGCACACTCGTCCACCGGACCAGATAACTCATCCCCTTCTGCCAACTCCGGGGCGCAAATTCGCTGACCCAATGCTATTGCCCTCCGGCCGTTGGCGCCATAGAGGCCATCTCCGCCATACTTGCGATCATGCACAACGCGCCCACAATGACGAGGACCGTGGGCCACATCACCCCTGCGTTGCCTCCATTGGTGAGACCGTATTGGAAGGCCAGGAGCATGGATTAGCATGTCGATTGGAGGATGATGACGAATGAGATGATGGAGAGGAAGCGAAACAAGCGTTTGAGCTCTTGGGTTTTGCCCATGCGATGCAAGTCATTTGAATCGTGAGTAGTGTTGCCGTGGTGGTTGGCTTCTTGCGCTGCTTCATCTTCGGACAAGGTTGTAGTAGTGGTTACAATGCGATTGCTGACTTACCCATGATCATACCGGATGGCCGGTCACTGAAAAAGGCGAATGAGTCCAGATTCGAATGACACGATGAGAGGGTCTTGGAAGACCAATTGAGTTGCGGCGCACACGTGGATTTTGAACCGTCCATCCTGACTCCACCGCTGCTTTGAGTCTGGCCAAGGCAGGGGCCCTTCACCCCTTCAGGCCCTTCAGCGCGATTGAGCTTCCGTGCTCCATGTCGTCTGTCTTTGGCTGTTAAAGGGGCAGCATCACATCACCTGCATGGAAGGATTCTGCACGCATGGAGCCATCCCTGAAAAGGCATGAGCATTCCACATTTATCCTTGCAGATTCTCTAGATCATTGTGGCGTTCATTAGCCGCAGGAGCTACAAAGTCTAGACCTTTGGACGAATGCCTTCAGAGAGTTTCACTATTGGTCGCAAGAATATCGCTATGGCAATTTTGATTGGTTTTGCAACGCACCATCGACGCAGCATGGCACTTCGATTCGAAACTTCCAGAGGCATCCACTCCGACTTTCAGAAGGACAAGGAAAGGGGCGTCATAGGGACTGAACCTGCAGCAGACCTACAAGTATACTGATATGGACCCTGGCTTGTGTGTCAATCCGTCGGCAATCTTAAAGAAACTTGCTCCCACTCAGCGGTCACTCGGAAAGAATCGTCGATATAAAACTGAACCTCATGCTCATTGTTGACTTGGTCGTTCCACCGCATTGCGCTCAGCTCCACACCAAAATCCTCTGGCAGAGGTGCCGAATAGCTTTCGACGTTGTCACTGCGCACAAGCCCTAGTCAACTAAGGCCTTGGTCTCTCCGCTGTCCTCCAGCCCAAGACTACATAGTAGACGTCTTTGTCATGCCGATACCCCCTTATGTGGATGGTTCCACCGTCTTGAGACGGAGACCAATTCGTCGGGAGGTTCTGTATACTGATCGACAAAGGGAGCGGATGACTGCCAAAACCCTGTGGTTGCTGGCTGGATGATATGGAGGGCGTCAGGCACTCTCTAAATATATATACCGCCTCGTATGGGCGTACAAGGTGGTAGCTTGCCACGCATCGTTCATCTACACATTCGCTAGGGCGAGGTGGCGTACACTAGCTGCAGATGCAAAAGTGCTCTAGGCCGTTTCATAAAATTAAAATGGTTGAATGCATACGAGAGATCGGGATCCTACAGTGGGCGTGGAGTGATTGGAGATTGGGAAAGATTTCGATTGCTTCTAGGCAAACACACTCTATTGAAACCCATTTTACTTGGTATTTCAGTCGATCCCACCTCCTGCTCCAGCAACCCATATCCAAACGCAACAACGATGACCAAAAGCACCGAGGTGACCGAGACCCCTCACCACCATCTCAAATCACCTGACTGACCGTCATGTCCTCCTTCCAGGGGGAAAATCCATCTCATCGAACCTCTCAGGCGCCCTCCTGGCCCTCGTGCTCCTGCGCAATCTCACCACCTGCACCATCCTTGCCAACAATCCCCCACTCGGCACTCTTACCACCAACCCATGATTCTCGGGTACTGGTGCCATAGGCGCAGGACTCTGCGTCATCACCGGCGCCACAGATGGGGTCGGCGCCCTCGCCGGCGCATCCACCCTCTGCGGCGCATCCACCCTCTGCACCTCAACCCTGTGATAAGGCGGCGGGGCTGGTGGCACCCCTGATCTCCACCGCTGCAACTGCGATGGTTGGTTCATGAGGCGGTCGAGGGCGTAATCGCGGCGGGCTTGGGCGCGGCATCTTTCCTGGAGATCGAGCGTGTTCAACGGGCGTGGGCCGTCGTAGGGCCCGCGGGGGTCGGGGATGTCGAAGGTGAGGTGGCGCTGGGTCTTGTGGGGGTTGATGAGGTAGGTGTGGAGTATGTAGGCGAACAGGGAGAGGATGAGGAGGATGAAGAAGAGGGATAGGAAGGGGGAGGAGGTGAGGGGGTTGAGGGAGGGGAGGGTTAATTTGGAGAAGGAGGGGAAACTCAGCTTGGGGAGGGAGACCGATGGTACTGGTATAGTAGGCATGCTGATCTCAGGGATGCTGATCGCTGGCATGCTCATGGTGGGCATGCTGAAAAGGCTGGTAAAACTTGCCGTCATAGCTGAGGTTGTTCTGGGTTTGATGGTGACTTCAGGGAGGTCCTGAACGTAGTTCGTGTAGAGAGGATCCCGCCGGCTGTAGACTATTCTCTCTAGCATGTTGATCAAGGCCTGCGGAAATGTTTGCGGTTTGAGTAGGCTCAGATTGGGTGATATACTGACTCAATAGTGGGTAAGATTGATTTATTTGTGATCGATACTGGGCTGAGTTAGAAGTTGAGCCTTTGTTAGGATCGCTTCTGCTGTATGAAAGCTTTGTGGAGATGGAATTGAGATGGAGATTCCAGGGAATGTGTCAAGGGGTGATATACAGAACTAACAAAGAAGTGCTTATTGTTTCATTTGACAAAGGAGGAATGGCATTGTCGAGCATCACTTGGGAATGGCGGCCACCCTCGGAGATCTAACACAATAATCCCCGTTGGCAGGTACAAAGGAACGATTGAATCCTAGACAGCACTTTGAAACAAAGTCTCATTGTCTGCAGACCTCGATACATGTCTGGATCGGAGTTGAGATAACAGGAAATCAAGATGTCCCTACAGGAGTTACTTGTTCTCCACTGTAGCCAAGCACTTCAATCACTGAAGTTGGCCATCTGCAGACACTACGCTCAGCTTCAACTACTTACGATACCCTCCAACGATACCAGTCCGACGTCAATACTCGAACCACCGTCTATTACCATTGCCCTAGGAATCTCACGGAATGAGTGGCCAAGCCCCCCTCGAGCCAGACCATGAGTCCGCCAGTGCCCAACCGTCGACGATTGGAGCTGGAATCCAAACACAAGTTGCTGCAATAGGATCGTTCACCTTCCCAAGTGAGATCAAAGTCAGCGATACAAACTGCGCCATCTGCCAAGAAGAATTTAACCAGGGAATGAAGCCGGAGATACCGATCGCTCTCCCAGGCTGCGGCCACGTCTTTGGATCAGTATGCATCTCACAGTGGTTGCATACGGCTGAGCGCGATCATGGATGTCCCTTGTGCAGGAGAGAGCTATTTGAGGGAGTCCCCGAGAGGTTAATCGATGACGGAGACGAAGAGGATGAAGAGGATGAAGAGGATGCAATGCCCGAAGAATGGGATGGAGGCGTCCGAATTACCCCTATTGACACGCCTTTCACTCCGACGGAGCTTGCAGAAGGATTTGCTCTGATACAAGAACTTCAGGTCCAAAGTGCGACGTCCAGGGTCAACCAGCAGCCAGCAAGCAGTTCACGTCAATCACATCTCAATGGAGGACTACAGGAATATCTCACTGAAACCCCTTCGCAAGCCCCGGCCGAAGATGGAGGCGAGATGCTGAGGCAACCAGAGCTTATTGAAGACTTGACTGTCGCCGCCTTACGATCTCATCTTGTTGACTGGCCATCGACAGAGAGAGCTGTTGACATGGTTCGAGCGGGGCAGAGATGGTCCAGGGAAACTGTTGTTGAAGACATAATTGAACATCATCGCAAATATTTCCGTAGAGTCTCTGGTCAGCGGCTATCATACCCCGAGCAGACTCGGCGGGTCTATGATTTCGTGAAGACAGCGTTCCGACTTGCTGCCCAGAGGCTCCGCGAACGCCCTCCTCACAATGACCAGCCCTTACGAATCTTGTACTTTTTTCTGGAGAGGAGTCTCAGGGAAAGCGCAACAATTCTTAGAGACTTCGACCTCGTCACGCTGACGGATCTGATCAAGGCCGGTGTAATCTCCTCACCTCGACTGGAGGTATCATTTTTACACCGGACGCGAATGTCCCCTTATGTGCCCGGGGATATTGGGTACTTGAGAGGTGGTGGAGGCGAGCCAAGACCGTATATGGCTCAATGGATGCGGGCCATGCCCCTTTTGGCCGCCGCCGTTCAGGAGATCGCCGAGGCTGAACGCCATGAGCCGTTGCGTATTATTGATATTGATTGTGAATATCGCTGGAACCTGGACATGGAGGCTCTACCACCAGTCGTCGCCCCTAACCACATGCCGAGGGCCGAAGAGTCTACGCCTGACAGCCTGCCATTTCCGGTGATGAATCCGACTTCCCCACTCTTGACATCTCCTAGGCCAATGGAGTCCGAGAGCCAACCAAGCCGAACGACTGACACTCAACGCCATCCTCCATCGATTCGCCAGGATTTCGTGACCATTGAAGAAAACATTGCTCGGCTTACCCAAGCAGTAGACCGCACTGTGGCCACTGCCAATGGCCTTCTTCAGAGCTTCCAGCCAATCCAGGACGCGGAGCGGCGAGCATAAAAGGTATCGAAAGTACACATACCGACCAAAAGCCAGTAGCCGATGCCATCAAGCAGAGTCCAAGAGAAGAAGCAGAGAGCAGGCAGTCAATAAGTACAGATCCTCGAGAAACTCAACCACATGTAGCAAATTTTGCACTCAAAGTACCAAATCAGTCGCTAGTGCGAATGAGTAGCTGTTGTGGCTAACGTGCACGAGATACTCATGAATGTTTGAAATTATTTCCTCCTTGATTAAGCACGAACATCTATTCCGTTTCAATTCGTTATCTCCCAAAATGCTACGTATGATCTGCCATCGACAGACTTCAGGCTCTAATTTACCGGAAAATGCTTGTACCATACCGAAGAACAAAGGGTCGGCGCACAAACCTCGTATGGCTGAGCCATTGTGAGATCAGGGGGTCTTGGGCCAAACAATGTCAGCCTTTGAGCTTAAATATATATCTGCCACGCAGCATTATCAGTCATGAATGACTGGACTGTCTATGTAGGAGGACCAATCCGCACTTCATAATCCTCCATCTATTGATTGCTTCGTAAAAAATTAGATTTTACTTACTACTCTTCGATCTCTAACCTTGGACTCTGTACACCGCCTTACCACAACTCTCACAGCAATGTCTGTGACGTCGAATGACACGTCAGCGCCACCAGCTCTCGCAAGATCATTTAATAGCGACGATTCGAGATGCCACATCTGCCAAGAAGAGTACGATACTGGAGATAATCCTGAAATACCCCTAACTCTCTCATGTGGACATGTCTTGGGCTCGATATGCCTCTCACGATGGCTGCACGTACCGGACAGGAAGCATGGGTGTCCGATGTGCAGGAAGACGCTCTTTAGAGCTCGAGTTGAGGAGCGCAACGATGATGAGCTTATGTCGCTCGGTGGAGAAGATGCTAGTGAGCCCACACGTGCCGGCCGGAATGCGCCCCAAGCCTTGTGTGAGTTTACTTCGTATGCCGAGCTGCAGTATTATCTTGCTGACGACTCGGATTCACTAGCACTGCTTGACGACGAAATGCCCACAGAAATGTACAATATATTTGGTATCGGTCGTTCGACCGTTAGCATTATTGCGATGCATAGAGCTCGAGACGATGGCTGGAATATTCCGACTTCCACCGTCTTCGAGTCAATGATTCAGGATCATCGCCATCTCTTCAACAGGAATTCTGGTCCTAGGCACTCTTACCGAGAGGAGACTTACAAGCTTTATGATCACATCAGGATAGCGTTGAGGCGTTCAGCTTCTTGGCTGGACACTCGACCGGCCTACAATGCCAACGCCACCCGAGAATTGCAGCATCAGTGGCAGCCAAGCTTGAGAAATATCGTGAATAACTTCCGATCTAGTGACAGGGAGACCTTGATCAACTTGATCAAGGCTGGCATATTCACAGCCCCACGTATGGAGGGTTCTTTCGGCCTCCGCTTGATGATCGCCGAGCACGTCTCCAGCAGCACCGTGCCGTTTGGCGATGGTGAAAACCCGGCGGGTCCTCACATGTTCAAAGTCCTCCGGGCGATGCCGAAGCTGACCGGAGCGTATGAAAGTATTGCTCGGAGCGAGCTGTGGGACTCACTGGAGATAGTGGAATACAATTTCCAGATGCTGTGGGAGATGGACATGGAGATAACACCTTCACTGCCCGGGCCTGATCGTCAGACCTGGGATTGGGGCGGGATCTATGCGGACAACGCCTTCTGAGGTCACCACCGTCGGCGAAAACTGGCCCTTCGCCGCTTCCCACGTGTTGACACTGAGCCAAGGAGAGGATATACCAGGAGGGGAGGGCCGGGGGCGTCGAGGTGTTAAGTAATAGATGAAAAATTGGGGCTTCCAGATGTAGCGACCGAGCAAGCTTATAGTAGAATTCACCGTATTGATCAACAATAATGGTTAATTCAGAACATTGCAAGTCATCGATACCCAAGCCCAAATGGTCCCAGTATAGGTCATGCTGTGTGTATCTTCAGATTGCTTAACACTTCTGCGAAAAAGGTTGCCTTCTGGGTCGCGTCTCCCAATATGGCATTCACACTCCACGAACAAACTACACGTCCGCGCACGGCTTATCGACACTTGCTCAAACACCGTCGTAACAATGAGTTCGCAAAAAGCTCAACATACCCATTGTTCCTCTCAACACAGATCAGCTAGTGTCGAGGAGGCTCTACAAATCCTCATATCCATCGACTTAATTGTATCTCGCGCAGCATTTCCTCACCAACTCTCTGCAGAATCTCCCGACGCTCTTTCAACGCCTCTTCATAACCTGTCCTAGACGATCTCATCTTACGACTATCTTTTCATAAAATGAGTAATTTCCTCAACGTGAGTGCTCTTTGGAACAGGAGGGCTCGAGAAGATGCAGAAAGAAGCGCATCACAGCCCGAGCTTCAAGCAGGTTCTACATCAGGAAATTGGACACCCCCAGCCACCATCAATGTTGACGACTCCAGATGTAGCATTTGCCAGGAAGAGTACAACAAGGGTTCTCCGCCTGAGATTCCCCTGACACTTCCGTGCGGCCATGCGTTCGGTTCAGTTTGTATAGCACAGTGGCTGCATGTCCGGAATCGTGACCATGGGTGTCCGATCTGTCGGAACATGCCTTTCGACAGGAGAGAGGAGACACATGAGGGTCTTGAAGAAGGAGGGACCGTCCACGAGGAGGACGACGACGAGTCGGACATAGAGACGAACGATGATTTGCCAGGATTTAGCGCGGACAGGGCGACATGGGAGTATCTTGCTATTGACGGGCCTGCAAGGTTGGAACAGATGGGCGACGAGATGGCAATTGTTATGCGCGGTATCCTGGGACATCATCCTTCTACCGAGTTCATCATCGATACGATACGAACCGGCGATACAAGGGGTTCCGATATCACAGTTGAAGACATGTTCGATGATCATGCTCGACCCAACCAAATCCCTGTTCACCTCAGAATCTTTCACCGCCAGGAGACTGCACAGCAGTATGCCCTTATCAAAATGAAAATCGAACGAGCAGCTACCTGGCTCCGCCAGCGACTTACCGATTACGTGTTGCGGGAGTTGTTAGCACGGCTAGAAGTCAGCCTGAAAGCGCAGGCGCAGGTTTTTCGAAATCACGACAAGGAAACATTGGCCATCCTCATCAGGGCAGGGTTGTTCCACTCGCGTCGGATGGATGCCTCTTTCTCCCTCCGCGTGACCCTTTCAAGAATCGTGCCAGGGGAGATCCGCCAGTTCGAGAATACCGGCCAACCCGCTGGACCTTTCCTATATCGCGTGGTCGAGGCAATGCCACGCTTGACGGCAGCTTACCGGAGCATCCTCGATGCACAAGTTAATGAACCCTTATCCATCAACGATGAGATTAACTTCATGGAGCTCTGGGATGCCGACATGGCAATTGAACCTCTAGCACAATGGCAACCTCTGCCACGGGATTACAACCCAATTTTTGGTTTTCCCCCACGTCCGACACAGCAGCAGGACCCTCAACCAATGGAGTCCCCACCACAGCCGCCAGCCCAATATCCAATGTGGACTGGCAGAGCAACGTTCTTCAGAGATAACGGTGCAAGACTGTCACGGACCGGAGCAATGGCCACCGCTTCTGCGAGCGAGGATATGGCTGGGCCTGTGGGCACCTCGAATCAACCAAGCGACCCTACACCATCCAGTGTCCAGCAACAGCTGCACAGGGTCGAAGAAGCGGCTGATGCCCTGGGACAAGCGACGAGGCGGAACCTCGACCTCGCAAATAATACTCACCCGTCAAGTATGGCAGGCTCACACCCATTGTCAGAATCAGCACTTTGGAGACACAATTCCGCTATTGCTAATGCTGAACGACCAACATTGGCCGCAAGGGACCCGCTTCGCCTGCCCTCGTTGGCAGAATTAGAGGATCAGGATAATCAAGTCATGGATCAGGTCTTGGAAAACGTCCAAAGCTGTCCGACTATGTAAACGTGGGTGAATTATCCTGGATATAGAAGTCAGAGGCGACGTGATATCACTGGGCGAAGGCGAACAAGATACATTGGGGCTTTATCGGCCGGGTCTTCCGTGATAGAGCGTCGTCTTCTAGCGCAATGACTTCGACTAGGGGTCGATACAACGGAATGTATGCAAATGTCGAAACTTCCTACAAATTGAGTCTTGGTTACCGTCATGCTTTGTCGTTGTCTTGAAGTATTTGGCCGAATCTGTCGAATGAGCTCTGCTCGGCTTGCCGTTTCCTGCTTCCCGGGGAAATCGACTCACTTGTTTTCGCAGCCACAATGAAGATGGCAGTCTCAGAGAATTGTAGTCAAGGCATTGGTCCAAAATTCCCGCGTGGCTTGTGGGGTAAGCAGGGAATCACTATAGGTCGCTCATGGGTTGAAGTAAGCCGGAGACAGGCGTCTGCGCACATTATGTTCTATCCCTTGAATTCTGCCTAACAATGGACTCCGGCTCCCCGAAGGCGGACGAGCATCATGCGCGAGAACCAGCTGCTCAAAGTAGCAGAACCTTGAAGTTGAGACAATCGGACGGCCCAGTCGAGCTTCATTAAGGTGGACCTTGGGATACGGCCACGCTAATGGCAAGACCGGCTTTGCTCATGACTTGGAGGATTGGTACCTGCATTTGTAAGGCCCGTGCGTTAATAGCCGTGCACGATGCAACGAGAACGTGTGGACCCACCTGCATGTCAGCATTGCTTTGGGCGGGGGCTGACTGTGATCCACCGGCCTGCAAATACGAGGTTCGGGCTTACTAGATGGCGACCGCGCGTACATACCCATGTGACTTACATGAAAGATGTCCTCACCATGGATTTTTTCAATTCCAGATCCTTGCAGCCTCTTTGCACCTCCTCAAAACCGCTCTTCATTTCGCAAACATGCACCTTACATCCATCATTACCTTAGGAGTCTCGCTCCTGACGGGCTTTGTCTGGACAGCGACCATCGCGGACGTCGCGGCTTCGAACTATGCACTCGCCCAACAATGCATCGACACGGACGAGGCCGTGGTGGCGATCACGGCTGACACTCCTGCCACAGTAGCTCAGGTATGGCAACGCGCGTCTTTGCCAATTTGATCATATCGATCTGCTGACTCCCCATGCTAGGATGTCCCCACAGCTCTCCAATCGATGACCAACGCGATCGCCTCCGCGCATGCCGCCATGACGCCCACAGCACCGACTTCGGACAACGTAACGGAGTTCATGTTGGCGAGATCCTGGGGTCTCTTTGCCAACGAGGTCGAGGAGCTGATGGGGGATTATGTCGAGCAAAAACCTAATCTGGTGGATGTGTTTGACTTGAAGAGTGCTATTCTTGAGCAATGTTTGGCATTTGATACAAGCTTTCAGGTACTACTGAAGTCCCGTTTCGCTCTTACCATGGAAAAGAAGGTGTCGAATGTTGAATGCTGATTGACTCGTGGTTAGGACTATGCGGCCTTCATGTTGACTCTAGTCGAGCCGGATGGGCACTACTATCATGAGATCCTTTACAATACCGCAAATGCAACGGGCGTTACGAACACTGGAAACACCGGGATCAATGAAACCATCTATGAATACGAGAATTGACGCACGTTCAACTTCTGTGCAACATATCCGTGATACCGCTGGACGAGGTCAAAGAGCAGCTTGTGGATTGCGAAACAGCACGATAGTCGTAACACCAGAGATTGGCCGAGCAGCCCGGTTTGAGATCGTTATTAGGGGAGGATCTGGGAACAGAGAGAAGAAACATGTTGATAAGGCCTCGTATACACATTGCAATACCTTACCTTTTCCGTGCGCCATTCGCAATGGAAAGGAGGCTGATCATTACCGTCTTGCTACGTTTTTGCGACATGCATATGCTGCTGCCTCTTTGGGCCATGTTCAACGGTGAAGTCCTAATTTGGGGCACCCACCATCTGCAT
Source organism: Niebla homalea (assembly GCA_019925105.1). Lineage (NCBI taxonomy): Eukaryota > Fungi > Ascomycota > Lecanoromycetes > Lecanorales > Ramalinaceae > Niebla > Niebla homalea. Next base: position 84,038 of record JAHGAU010000003.1, read on the forward strand.
CTTTACGGCACGGGTGTGGGATGGCCCGCCCAAAGTGGAGAGAACGTTGCTTACCAATTCCACAAACGCATTGATAATGGAACCGCAGCAGAAGCAGGCTGTGCGTAGCAACTTTCAGCCACGAGGGAGGTGACTGCCTTCTCTATCTTTATCTCGGTTTCTGCTGCTTTTCCGCATTGCTGTCGAACATTTCGATTTCCGTGGAGACCGCGATATCGTGCAACATTGCAGGTTGCAGAAGTCCAATTCACTGACGTCGTATTTGCAATAAGTTTTCCCTCGCTCAGATGATGAGTTGCGACCGATATTCAATTGGATGCCAAAGGGCCATCACTGAAGGGGTAATGAGTTTGTGACCTGTGAGAGTATGAACAGTGGTTGGATAGCTCTATGTAAACGTGTATTTTGGAGCAGGCGCCGCCATTTTGCGATCTCACCAATCATGTTTGCAATCGTAAACATGCTCCTGTGGCGTAGAACACGTTTGATCTAGATTGTGCATGTTATTTGCACTCACAGCTCAAATGTCAATCGCAATATTGTCTCTCGACAGCACATTACGCTTCCAATATGCTGATGCCCATAGGATGAAGAAAAAAGGTCTAACAAAGATCTGCTGGTCCTCGCCCGAGGGCCGTAGGAAAGCGTCAGCCCCTGTGACGTAATTCTCATCCCCTGAGCCCCTTTTTTTCTGGTTACCAATCTTCGCATTTGCCATTCGTTATTCAACCTGTCAGACGTGAGGACGCATGAGAGTGGATGATATATATATGGATATTGAGTACATTACATATGGTCTATCTAGGAAGCATAGTGCTATCTATATGAAATACCTGGGTGGTATAAGATGTACGGCCAGGTAATAATATTTATACGCGCTATAATAATATCTTAACACTATCGCATAACGGCTTAATAATACTTTATACAATATTATTATTATACTTATACCCAGGCTAATATACCCCCTTAAAATCGTAATATTATTATGGTAATAAAATAGATCCTAAATACCCTTATTATAGCTACCTCTTAATTACTAATATACCGTAATTATTATAAATAAAAGATACGGTTTAAATTTAACGTTTAAGAAATTAAAAAGTTAAAAAAAAACCGGTAACCTTAGGAGTAATAATAATAATAAAACTTTTATATTTTAAGTTACTCCGGAGCTTTATATATATTTAATAAAGGTCCGGATATTAACTTAAATAATCTTCTTAAGTAATTATTATTAAATATATATTAAGAAAAGTTAAAATTAATAAAATCGTAAAAATAAATAAACCCGGAAAGATTATTATATACCCGATTTATAATTATAATTTTTTAAAAGTTAAATCCCTTAAAAACGATATTTCCGGGGTTTTATTGAATTATATTATAATATAAGGTTTTAAGGTTTATCGTTTTTAAGACTTAAAAGTTTTATGAATTCTTTATATTTTTATAATAATAAAACCTTTATAAGGCTATCCGTTAATATCTTTATTATAAGTATATACTTAATATTAATTGTTTTCTTCTGGTATTCTTATTATAATTAATAATAAGTATATTTATATAACGGAATTTTATAATAAATTAAAAGTTTATCCCTTAAATTATATGGATTATTTAAGTATTATTATATTTAATCTTTAATAAGTAAAATAGGTTTAATATAATTAACTTAAAGAAATAATTTTATTATATTAATTCTTTTATTATAAAAGTAAAACCGAAAAGCTCGGCTTTAATAAAACTTATTATTACCGTTTTTTATTTTATTATTTTTTAATTAATTAAGCTTTTAAAAAGCTTAAAGATATAACCTTATAAGTTATATTATATTTTAAGATTATTAATAAATAACGTATTTAAGGATATTATAAAAATAATATATAAATTAATGATTTTCCCGTTATATATAATAATATAATACTTAATATATATAAGGTATTATAATACCCTTATAATTATTTCTAAGTATTATTTTAACGGATTTATAAAAAACTTAAATAACTTAAACGTTAAGTACATAATATCCGTCCTCGTAATAACGGCTACGAAGTTAATAAAGCCGATAAATTATTAATATATATAAATCTTATAAGGTAAGGCTTACCCGGTATTTTTAATAAAAAGTTTAATATTCCATAAAGGTACTTTAAAAACATAATTTATTATAATATTGAATTTTACCATAAGCTTATTAATATAATTATCTTAATATAAACAGATTTCTCGACTTAATTAATTTTATATTATTTTTATACTTAAGAATTATTTTATTTTACTTAAGTTTCTTATTTTATAAACCTTAAAGAATTTACTTTAAAAATTATTTATTTTTTAATTATATTTATAATCGTAAATAACAACGATATTATTTATAAAAAAGAAAACCATTATATAGTTATTAATAAAAAGATATTCGATTTCCGGGACTTATTTTAAATTTAAATTTATTAAAGTTTTTAAAAGATTTTTAAATTATAAAACCGGTAATTATTTAAGTTTATATAGAGTTTAAAGTAAAAAAAATAAGTTTTTATTTTTATACCCTTTTAATATTTTAATATATATAAACTTATCTATCTTATTATTAATAAACGTATTAACGGCGTTTTATTATCTTATATTTAAATTAAATACGGTTACTATAATTATAAGTACCTTAAGAACCCTAATTATTAAGGTAACGGTAAATATATCTTAATCGGTCTTTTATAAATTACCCTTTATATAAAGTCTAGCTTTATATTTAATAAGATACTTTTTATCGTTAAATTTATATTTAAATACTTAGGTAATAGGTATTAATATTTTATCCGCTTTTTCAGTATATTTAATTAAGATTTTTCTTATATATTTTTCTTTTTAAAAGCTTTAAGCTTTATTTCGATTATTAACTTAAAACCCGCAATATATAAGTATTTTAATATATAATAATAGTATTTTAATTCAATAAATAAAGTATTATAATAAAGCATACTTATTTTTAATAAAAAAAGAGATAACTTCTCGTTTTTCTTATATAACTTATAGGATAATAGAAACGTAATAAAGGTTATATAGTATAATAACTTTAATCTATTTATAGTTAAAGTAAAAACTATAGTATAACTCGCTTTTTTTATACCTTTTATAGCTTTTTTTCCTTTAATAATATTATTTATATTAAAGTCGGATTTATTATTGTTTTTCTTTTTCTGCTTTAAAGCTAATAAAGCTAATAAAGTTAATAATAGATTTAATAATAAAATTAATAATTTATTACTGTTACCGTTACCGTTACCGTTTCCTTTATTTCCTCCGTTATTATCCTTAAATGCCGTATTATAGTTTATTAATATTAAAGTCGGTAAGGATAAATAATTTTTTTATTATTCTTTTTCTTTTCTTTTTTATATAGGGCCAATAATATTATTTATAAATTCCTTTTCTTTTTTACTATTTAATAATAGTTTAATAATAATATAAAATATATTTATTTCTAGGATATTAATTGAATAAAAGAATAATTCTTTTTTAAGTTAAATTAAGTTAATTTTATTAACCTTATAGAACTTATTCTCTTTAAAGAAAACGTCCTTTATATAAATTACTTTCTTTTAATTAAATATCTATATATTATAAATATTAATATTATCGTAATTAATAAAAAAACTAATATATATTTTTATTATTAATTTCTTTTTCTTAAGGATTAATTTATTAAATAAGTAAACTTTATAATTATATTATTTAAGGTATTAAAGGTTTAGCTTTAAACCGGTGGCCTTTTTAAATAATATAGCTTATAAATACTTTCTTATTAATATTTAATTTATAAGGAAACCGGCCGTTTATACGATTTATAGCTATAGGAATTAAGGAAGTTTTTTTTATAACCTTATAACCTTTACTTTTATAATTAATAAATCACCTTTTTATTCTAAATAACCGTTTTATACAGCGGTATATAATATTAATAACTTAAAGGTAATATTAAACTTATTAATAAAATTATTAAACTTAGATCTTAAAAATCTTTTTCCGTTTAATTAAATAAAGGTTATATTATAATAATATTATATTTTAATTATTTTAATAGCCTTCCGTAAGATATTTATTACTTTAAACTTATATTTATAAATATATATTATTTAAAAATCGTATTTAAAATAAGCGATATATAATATTTATTAATCCCGGTTTATTATTATATTTATTTATATAAGGTTATAAATAATTAAAAAGAAAAACTTTATTAATATTTCTACTTTATATAAGGATCTCGATATAATCCGGTAAGCTTTTAATAAAATATAGTTTTTATAATTATTTATATTTAAGGCTTTAATATTATTAATAATCTTTATTTTTTTTAGCTATTTATTAAAGGTATTATATTACTTTATTAATAACGTATATAAGAAGCTAATACCATTAACTTATAGTTATTGATTTAACGATAGGTTTACCGGTTATAAATATTACGTTAAGTTATTTAATATTATCTTTAAATATATAATACTTATTAATCTTTTTAACCAGTATTCTTATCTGTTTATTATTATAAAGGTAATAACGTTTAATATTAAAATAAATACCCTTATTTATAAGGATAATACCAGGTATAACGTTAATTATAAAGTTAGGTATATACGTAATATTATAAAGTATAATAAAATTATCACCTTTAAGGGTATCGATATTTATTTTAATTTTTTTATAAATAGTAACTTTAAGATTATTATTATTAATAATAATAATATTATTCTTTCTATCTATTTTTTTAATAAACTGGTTTTTTATTATTTTATTATAAATATAAAAGCTTAAATTATAATTTAAAATCTATAATAATTATAATATATAAGACTTTTATCCTATATTAAATATATTAAAATTATTACTATTATTTTAACCTAATATAAATAAACTATTTTATTTAAATTTAAAGTTTTTAAATTTTTTAAGAGCTCAATTAATTCTTTTTTTTATTTTAATATCCTTAAGCTTATTATTTACTTATTTTTTAAGTATAAAATTAAGTTTAAAGTTAATAGGTTAATCAGGTTAATTTATACGTAAATAATTGTACTCGTTAAATTAATATTTAATACCATAAAGGTATTCTTTTAACTCGGTACTTTTACCCTTAAATATAGGCTTATTATCTTTCTTAATATTATTTTAATTTTTATTAATAATAAAAATTAAGTAAAACGGAGTTAATTTCTTTATACTATTATACTATATATAATTTTAAAATTGCTCCTTAAGATTAATAAAAGCTATTAAGAAGTTAATTAAATTATTTATACTGAACTTATAAAACTATATTAATATAAGAGTTTATTTCTTAATTACGTTAATAAAATTACGGTATATCCGTTTCTTATTTAGTATTTTAAGGATATTATTATTTTTAACTTTTATAAGTACTTAAGTATACTTATTAAGCTATAATTTAATATTTTAATAAAAATTAAGTTCCGTTATAATTTTATAATATTCTTTCTTTACCGTTAAAGAATAAGCGGAATCTAAAGGTATAAGTTTAATTTTAAAAGTATATAAATAATTCTATAACTAATAATTTACGTCCTTAAAATAAATAAGGTTCGCCTTATTAATTATTAAGTATATATAGTCGTTAATTTTAATAAAAAACGCGTAATATTCTTTTTATTTTTATAATTCTAACTTTTATACTTATAAATTATTTTTATAAGTTATTAATACCCTTAAGTTAATAGCTTTATCCGCTATAAAAACGGGTTATATTAATTTTAATAACTTATTTAAGCTTATTAATTTTATTATAAAAGTAAAGTTAATAAGCTTTTAAACGTAATATTTAATAACCTTACCTTTAATAACGGTAAGTTATAAATCCTAATCTTTTAAAATAATAAACTTAATTTTATATAAGTTTATTTTAAGGCTATAAAAAAATAATAAGTAACAAGCTTATTATACTCTTTAATTCCTTTTTTATTTTTAATTTATATATAATATATTAACCTTAAAGATTTAATTTAAGCTTTTCTGGATAGTTAATTACGCCTTTAAATTAATTAATAAATAAGTGGTTATAATAATATATGATACCGGGCTTATAACTATTAGACGTAAGGACGTATAAAAGTGGATAATATATATATAAATATTAAGTATATTATATATAATTTATTTAGGAAGCATAGTGTTATCTATATGAAATACCTGGGTGGTATAAGATGTACGGCCAGGTGATAATATTTATACGCGTTATGGTAGTATCTTGGCACCGTCGCATAACGGCTCAGTGACACTCCATGCAATACCACCACCATGCCTGCACCCAGGCTGACACAACCCTTTACACACAATTACAGATTCGGCATCCCTTCACTGAGATATCAGCTCGACTACCCAGCTGGTGGATTACGCCATAAACTCGAACTGGGAAATCTCTCAGCCCTCAGGCCTAAACTAGACCTGCGCCAACACATGAAACCCCCGCATCTATCTTCAGATCGATTACTTGAAGCTATCTAGGAAAGGGTCAAAAGAGGTGGATTGGAATTGATCCTGATTGATACTTTATCCACAGCTTGGGCTCTTGTGGACTAACCAAAAAAGATCGTATAGATCATCGTCGTCATCTCTTCCCCTGCCAAGTATGGCGTATCCACGCTTTACATGCTTCTCGAATTCCTACGTTCGAGCCCAGCGGTGTCTCCTGCGGGAAGAGACGTGGTTCAGCCCTGGTCCCTAGCCTATCTGTGACCCATGATCGTCGAGCTCGTCCTAAGCATCCGATCCTTGCACGTCATCGCAGTCCCTTTGAAAGATACGCCACGTTTCTCCCAAGCTGACACGCAATGAGCATGAAATTCCAGGTTGAGCTAGCGCAGCCACCGCTTATTCAGCCAGCAGTAGCTGAAGAGTGTCGGACTGGGTTCTCAGCGGCAGGCTGAATTTTTTGCGAGGTCGTAGTCACAATGATCCCGGCGTGACCTCGGTCTTCATGACTCCACCTTCTCCAGCTACGATACTGAGTGATAAGTGGGGCAGGAATAGATAATTCTGGGGCTTTTCTCCGGTTCTGAACATGACTTGGATTTAAAATTAAACTGCCCGTGCCTTAAGTCATGCTGGATTACCCTTGGTTCATATACATCTGCCAGCTGTCTGATGCAGAGGCTGTCTCGAATATCTTTTCAACGTCGGGCAGACTTTTCTCGCCCACTCGAAGCCACAGGTGTGGTCCCAGTACATACTTTCGCTCCGGGATAGTCACGGAGAAGTACTAGACATGCTCATTATCTTTGGACCTAACGTCGGTACAGTGAGTACTTCCTCGCCCCTTCTGAAGACCATACCGCTCATTCAACAGACGGACGGACATCAGTGGTAAAGACATCCAAGGGTCACAGCTTCAACCTTCAATGAGCACGTTCATCATCGCGTCTGCATGGAGAGCATGCTTCAATTCACTGGCTTGATCCATTAATGTTCTTCCAAGTCCTCTATCAATACTGTGGCTGCAGATACTCGAAGAGTATCGCTTCAAGTCATGTCATGCGCCATCTTTGGAAGTTCTACCCTTTCGAGGAGCCGATGAACGCAATTCCTCCGTGAAAAAGGATTCTTCAAGCTATGGAGAAGCCTTAACAATAATCCTGGATGGTTTCATATCGTTGGTCATGCTCAGACGGAAGAGTCTAAGTAACTCATGGCTGCCCAAAACTTTTCGAGGGCTCCATCAAGCAACGCTCATTTTCCAACAACACCTACCAAAGCCTCAAGGGGTGAAAAGCAGGCGGTAATGCGTAACGATAAGCTCGAAATGAACATTATGATCTCCTTCGTCCGTGCTTTGCAAGCTAGTGTCGATCAGAAAGGTAGCACCACAGGGTACCATCAAGAGGGTCTTACAGAAGATTAGGTCTACAGCATACATCCGTATTCAAACTTGCGGGCCAGGATGCTACCGCCGATTCGCTCTCAATAAGCTTTTTTTTTGCTGGCAACCCAGCCCGGTCTCCAAGACTGTATTGCGGAGGAACTTAATGCGGTCCTTACTGGCGTCGCATCCAAAGGCGTCATCCTATGAGGCTACATTTCCGCGTCTCCCACGCTGCTCAGCGATCGTAGTAAATGACCCTCCTCCTGCAGTATGCATGAAAGCAAAGTTGGTATGTGATTGCCATTTTGAGACAGTGCGCCTCCACACCGCCATTGCAATCGCCAACTCAACCGTCTCTAATCCCAAGCCTCTTCATCACATACAGTGGAGCAGATGAAGGAGCTGCCCACCCGCAACAATGCCGTCGTCTGCTGGTCCGGCGGCGCGCTCGCGCAGCCGCACATCGCGCAATCTCGCACAAGTCGAATTCGTCGGCGTGCTGATGGGGCTGTTCCGCAATTTCCAGGTGGAAGTGGTGCACTTGGAAGGAGAGGACGGTGGGATGGCATGGGCGAGACTGCTGGATCAGATTCGGATGGACACGGGAATGAGGCTACTTTTGCAGATGCTACATCCGAAAAAGGCGGTGCTGAAGTGGAAGAGACGGTAGCATGACATTGCAATTGACTATGTAGGATGGAGGATGGTGTCCAAGAGGAAAGGAGGGACAGAGGGTGGTGAGGAGAATGAGGAAGGGATGGGTGGATCACAGGCCAAAGCAGCTAATGAGAAAATGTTCGTCGATGAAAGGGTACCATGGAAGAAGCTTGGAAGCTTATTCGTGAAGCAATATGTTCTGATGGCGCTGCAGAGTGCTATTCGGCATACAGATATCCTTGCGGACTTCTGAATCCATGCCATACAACTCGAAGATGCTTTCATGAAAATTCACTTCTAATTGGATCTCGTGAATCACATCGCTGCCTCTCTTCATCTCATTGTTTGATCAGGTCTATTCACGGATCGAGTCTCGACATCAGGAAATGCACGCTTTCCTTTACCCTCCCTTTCACACGCTCCAACCCTCCTTTGCTCAATCTTGCCCCCTTCACTTCACCCGCACTCCACTCTCTTTTAACTTCTTCTCGCCGCCGTGCCAATGCACGCCGCGGTACCATTTGATGTTCTGCCCCACGGCCTCGACCGCGAAATCATAAAACGCCTGCCGCATCTCCGGCGGGAAGCTGCCCTCGACCACGAAATCCAGACTCGAGAGGACAGGGTTGGACGTCTAGGCGTATACACTATCTCGTTGAAACTTGAGAAAGACCTTCAATATGTTGGAGGAAGCGTTTTCGAGGCGTTTACTTCGATAATCGACCCGTGCCAAGTGATCCAGTCCTCTTAGTCGTGTAGAGGTGATGGAGTAGCAGTAGCTTATCAACGCTTTGAAACCGTTGCGCGGCCCAAGTACGAAATAATGAGATCATCCAATCTCATTCTCGATATCGGACACCAACCTCGCGCAATTGCTGATGAGGACAATATTGAGGCTAAGCTGGAGGTTGAAACAGATCCGATGGAGTCGCGGCCCCCAATTGCCCAATCACCCCGGTGTTCTTGACCGCTTGAACCGCCCCGAGTTTAGTTCTCACCCCCTGAAACAGCCCCTTTTAGGAGCGCCAGTGTTGGACTCGGACAATCCCAATTCGAATCTCTTTTCTTCCGCCTAGGACCAGAAGCCACCAACAACATGTCCCACTCAGATCTGTGGCTGTCTGAGTCTTCTGTCAATCTTGATGCACGGTCGGCTGTTGAACCTTGACCTCAGACGCTGAATACCAAGGTTGGTCTGCGCGGTCAGATCTGTAGTAGACTGCTTAAGCAACCAAAACACGGCTCGCTGAACAGGCTGAATCAGAAAATGGGGGCCACCACTATGATGCCAAAGGCTACGAGACTTGGCTTGTTCGGATGCTCTCGACAGGATCTGCAATGATTATCTATCAACACAATACATTGCAACGCTGAGTCGAACTGACACAATCGCGCTCCAAAGTAAAGAAAGTATCTCAAGCATCAGCGAAATGTCTTTGGAGGCTATACAGTAGGGTTCTGTCATACATTCGTCGTTTTGGCTCATGAGGACGTTAAGAATATTCTCATGGGGCTATTGCCTTGCTAGCTTGTGGAAAGCGCTCACTTCCAACGAAAGCAGCATACAAATAGCGTCCAAGGTGTCTCCCGCGCCGTGTCTGGGATTCCAGCGACCGAAGAGCGTTTCTGACGTTTGCCTGGATCTTTTCCACCACTATGACCAGTTTAATCTCCCGCCGCTGTATGTCAAGGAACGGTAGATTTTCTATGTGATGTCTGCGGAGTCGCAAAATATGATAGGCCGTTCAATGTGGCCTGTGAGGTAGAGTTCAGGAACCCATAGATGGGCGGAACTCAAAAGATGTGAATAAGTAGGTTGATCACAAAGCTATGTTAAAGAGCCCGCGTTTCCCGTCTCGATTGAAATCCACAATAACAATCTATAGGCTCGAATGAAGATTTAGCCATGCATCCATCCTTTCTCCACCCTAATCATCCACCTCAACAGCCAACACCTCAATCACCAATCTCAACGTCGCACTATCCGGCTTCGGCACCACCCTCCCTACCCCCTCACCTTCCTGTCCCTGATCCCTCAAACACCCATCCCACCCCACGCCCGCATACCTAGTCACCAGATTCATCCCCCAGCCCTCTTCGTGCCGGTACCCCGGCCCCCCAGCTTCGCGATCCCAGAAGTCGAAGCGGACGAAACATTGCGACGATGATCTCATGCTCTCCATACCGGCCGCATCGGTGGTGCTGCTACCACGACGATGACGAGGGCGACTGGTTGCCACCGCCCCCTTCGCCACTATTCCAGAGTCGTTTCCCAGCATGACGGTCGTATCGTCCACAACAAGACCAGGAATATCGTGCGGAAAGGTGAAGGGGATGGTATACTCCGGACGCGGCGCATCCGCCGGGTTCGTGGTGAAGGGGAAGCCGTGGCCGGATGCGGGCTGCAGGGTGAGCAGCTGCCGGAATATTACGTCGATGCAGGACTCCGGGTCGCTGCGGCGAAGCGGAGGTGGTAGGCTGGGGCAGGTGAGGTTGTAGGTTTGGCGGCCGGGGATGATGGGGGTGAGTGGTGGTGGTGGTGCGGCGTGGATGGGTCTGGTGAGAAGAAGGGTGACGAGAAGAGGGAGGATGAAGGAGATGGGGGAGGGCATGCTGGGGTGAGGAGTAGAGGCCAGCAATGCACAAGACCGGGTCAGGGTTGGTGTGGGTGAGATATGAGAACAGATGGGTTATGAAATTGACACTGAACAGCAATCTTGACTTTCCTGCTGCTTTGTTATCATTACTGCATCGGAGTGTGTCGTGAAGTTTCTCCCACCATATACACGAAGCATTGCGCATTGGCCGTATGTTTCAGCTGCGCGTCAGTACTACCCTCGCAGAATTGGCGACGCAGCGGCAAATTTGCGTTGACCAACCATTCGGTCTGCATGCGCATGAAAACACCCGATAGGTCTCTGCAGATCTTGCTCTTCGGGATTTTGAAGCTCCGAGGGTCGGAAGAAGAGAGTAGACGACGTGACCATCCATCGTCGAGAGTGACCCGGCCTGCTCACCTTACCACGACGAATGGACAGCCCACTGTATGCACCAAGATGAAGAGCCACAAGCAACGGGCAGAGGCGCAGTAGTCTCCCAATAACGAACATTCCTTATTACAATAAGACCTCCTCGCATCTTATCAACCCTTACCAGTCTAATGCCAATATCAGCAATATCAGAAACCAACGCCCTCACACGACCATCCTCTCTATGCATACTCATCCAAAAAATCACCCCTCGATCATCCCATTAACACCCCATCCGACTCCTCTCCTCCACAATCTCCACATGCTTCCTGATCCCCTCGCTCACCTCCCTTCCAAGGGGCACATTGTGCCCACCCTCATGCACGAAAACAACCCTCTTGCCGCCATCCACACCCGCATCGCACAACTCGATCAATTGCTCGCTCTTCCACGCATCGACATCATTGCGCCCGTAGATGTGCGCGGTGGGGATCTCGATCCTCGCGTCATCAACCGCGGCGTTGTACCGTCTGACCGTGCTGTCTCTCTCGTCCGCAGGTTCAAATGTAGGTTTGGCAGTAGTAGTTCGAGGGGGAGGGCCACGACCTTCTTCGATCTCCCGTTCATGCGCGTGGTTGACGATGTCACCGCTCATGGAGCTGTCCGGGGGGGACGAGGAGGAGGAGGAGGGAGAGGGGATGTAGAGGGCAGTCACGTCGGCGCCGCGATCGGGGAAGTGGGAGAAGGGCGCGCCGCCGGCGATGAAGATGGCGAAGCGGAAGAGAGGGGGGGAGAGCGGGTGGAGGCGTTGGTGATTGAGGATCACTGATCTTGCCGCGAGCGGCGGCAGTACGCGTCAGTCGTTGTGAGTACTTTGGGCCTGACCTGCCACTTTCTGCCTGAGACAGGAGGGGGCATGCTGTGCAGCGGGACGTACTCGCTGCTGCCAAGGCGGCGCCCTGATCCCACGATGTCAGTACATTGACACCTCCTTTCTCCCAGACTTGCGGCACGGGGTGTTGGTGGCCCTGGGGTTTTTCTGACTCACCTGACTAAACCCCATCACGGCATCAAATGGCCCTGTCTCCGATCATTGTCAGGCTTTTATCGCCACCTTATTCGAGCGGCATTCTGCCCCTGCTCTCTGGATGAGGAGTGTTATAACGCACCTTCATCTTCTACGACCTCGCCAACATACCTCATCGCTTCCTCCACCTTCTTCATCGTGTTGATGTTATGATAGCACAGATAAGGTGCCGGGAAAATGTCCGAGATCTCTGCGTAGGTGCTGATTGGGTATTCTCCCGGGAGGAAGTCATATGTGTAGTGAGGGGGAAGGATGGCCCGGAAGGCTTCTGTGAATCATGATTCAGAACGAAGAGCGGCTGGGAGCGAGCGGGAGCGGGGGCGGCGCAGGATGCCCCAAGAGCGCAATTCACAGGAAAAGCAAGTAACACGAGCGACAATCATTTGTCGAGGATACTGGAAAGTTTACGGGAAAGACTAAGTAGACAGGAGGGGAGTAGGCAGAAGCTGAGGTGATAACAGAGCGTAGATAGGTAGAGGCGGGGCGAGCAAAGGAAGCGTTTACGGACGTGTCTGCGATTCGAAAATCTTGTCGGACGTGCCTTTGCTGTGAGAGCGCTTAGTTCACGTTCAAACAATAAAGGGCTCTGACACGTAAGGGGGGCAACCAAGAGAGGAGTTGGCGTCACCATGTGGCGTCATTAACGTACCCATGTAAGCAAAGAATCTTCATGGCTCCTGGACAACTTATGCGCTGTGAGCAGAAAGATCAAGTGAGAACATGGAAGAAACCCCCGTTATGAATGCAGGAGCGACAGGAAAGTGCATATGCACATGCAGGTCAGAGTTTAGAACGTCCATATCCAGATGCAGGATCTACATGGTACAGCTAGCTTGCGAAGCCATGCATAGACACAACACATCGGTTGCTGCAAGGCTCTCATGCAGTCACAACGGTTCGAAAGCGTGTCCTTTATTATTGTACCCTACCAAACGAAGCATCCTGGCAGCAAACTTTCCCCGAGGTCATTAAAGTCCGCATTCATATCAAGATACAGCTAGAATCCTAACCCAGACTCCTGTTCCCTTCGGCAAGTACCTTTCCTGCAAGCCTCAGAACCCTGGCCAACTAATGGATTTATCCCGCTTACTTCAGTAAATCCGGAGATACCAACGTACTCTTCTCAGCAATCTTCACAGCTAGCTGCGACAACGGCACCGCGCTTAGGATGTCGAAGACGCTGACCTGGCTCTTCAGCTCCTTGAAGATCCACTAGATCACATGGTCATGTCAGAAAATCAACCCTGTGGAAGAAGAGACAGTGGTGAGTAAGGGGCGACACTTACATTCCGCACCTCAATTGCCACCAAAGAATCGACCCCGTACCCATGCACGGGCTTACTTGTATCAATGTCCTCCGCAGCCATCGCCAACGCATTCGCCAGCTTCCCCGTCAATCCGACTTCCACAACCTCACCAGCCTGCGCAAGGCTCGTCGCTGCCGACATCAGACTCCTGAGCTCCTGTGGTCCGCCCTCGGCTCCTTCTGACGCGGCCCCAAGCTTATCCAACCGCCTCAGATACGAGAACATGGCCTCGTCGAAATGGATAGCCGTCTTCAGATGCTCCATCGATTCCACGGTCCCTCCTGTCCCTGCACCCGTGACCATCTGCGCAGGCATCCTAGTCTCCTTCTCGCTGTATCCCGTGATAGCGCTGTCAACAAGACTATACAGTTCGTCCGGCTCCATCGCCATCCTCTCAAAATCGGCTCTAGCCTCAGCAGTCACCTTCACATTCTCAGCCACCCATCCAATCCCCGCCATGACGGTCAAGTCCAGAGTGCAAGCCGCCAGTCCTTGCCCGCGACGATAATGCGCGAGGCCATCTTGGAAGGTGTTACCAGCGGCATAGTTGGCTTGGGAGCCGTTGCCGACGATGCCCGAGATGGAGCTCAACATGACGAAGAAGTCTAGGTCACGAGGCATGATGTTGTGCAGGTTCCAGGTGCCTTGAATTTTGGGCTGGGTGGTGGAGGACCACTTGGCGTATGTCATGTCTTCGAAGTAGGTGTCGTTCAGGACCATGGCGGCTTGTATGAGGCCCTTAATTTTGGGCATTCGGGTGCTGATTTCGGAAACGGTGACTTCTAGGGCAGAGGCGTGGACAGTATCGCAAGCGAATGGTACTGCGGAGACGCCGATTTTTTCGAGGTCTGAGATGGTGTTCTTGGCTTCTGGTTTTGCGTCACCGGACCGAGAGATGAAGGCGAGATGTTTGGCGCCGTGCTTTGCGAGCATCATGGCAAGACTGCGACCGATGCCTCCGAGGCCTCCAACAAGGACATAAGTTGCGTCTTCGCGTAATACTAGAGGATGGGGATCCCGTGGGACGACAGGTACAAGGTCGTCAGGGTGTGCCTTGAGAACGCATTTGCCTGTGTGCGTGCCTTGCTGCATCAAGCGAAAGACTCGTTCAATTTCGGAGTACTTGTAGACCGTCGTTGGATTCACAAGGCCCACCGCGCCGGACCGGATCAGATCGAAGCTTTTGTTGAGCACGCGAGCGAGCGTTTTGGGCTTTTTTCGAGACATGTGCTGGATATCATCAACATTACACTTTGCTGCTTTTGGCACGACTCACCTCAAGATTGACACCTGCAAACGTGACATTGCGCAAAAAGGGCATCATCTCCAGCCCACTGTTTGCCAGGATATCTTTCTTCCCAATCTCAATGAACCTTCCAAATGGTGCAATGGACTCCCAGGTTTGTCTCAGTGCCTCACCGGCCAATGAGTTCAGCACTACGTCCACTCCTTGACCACTAGTCGATCGCATAATGGCCTTTGCAAAGGTCAAGTCACGAGAATTGAAGATGTGGTCATCAGGAATGCTATAGGTCTGCATAATCAGACGGCGCTTTTCAATGGATCCGACTGTTGCGAAGACCTCAGCTCCGACGTGCTTCGCGATCTGGATAGCCATCTGTCCAACGCCTGCATTTGCACGTTAGCCAATGTTGCTTCCCACCCAGATCAAGCAAGGTCATGGACATACCGCCCGCGGCACTGTGAATCAGTACTGTCTCGCCTCGCTCGAGGTGGGCAATCTCGATCAAACTTTGATAGGCTGTCGCTACAATCGTTGGCAGAGATGCGCCTTCTTCGACGCTCATGTTATCAGGGAGAAGCTCTACATGGCCTTCGTCGATGTGTACCAAGTTGGCGTAGCCACCGAAGCCAGCCACGCGGTCCCCTATCTGTACCCTGGTGACTGCGGGTCCAGTCCTTTTGATAACACCAGCAGCATCGACTCCAAGCAAGGTGTCAGCAACAAGGCCCATACTTACCATGATGTCCCTGGTAAACATCGGTCAGTCTCGACGAACATAAAAATCAAGGGGCATGCTGACATTAAGTTCACTGCGCTGGCTTGGACCTCAAATTCGACTTCATGATCACCCAACGGAGCAAGTGGTCTTGGATCATCGATAAAATGCAGCGAATCGAGCATACCGGGCACTCCAACGTCGAGTCGAAGGGGCCGACCTGGCTGCACAAATGGTTGCAATTCAGGGGCAGCTTTGCGTCCCCGCATGTGTAATGAATGATTCTTCGGCTTGTCATCGAATAGCCTAGGAATGTAAAGTTGTCCATTGAACTCAGCAACCTCTGTCTCAGCATGCAGGAATTCAGCCGTGAACTCCGATCTGAATGAGGTCATGACAAGCTCAGCCATTTGTGGCTGCGAGAGTGAAGCCTTGGTAGATAGGTCGAGCTGGTGAATGCGGATCTCAGGCTTCTCTGTCCTGAGTGTGCGCATGAGGCCTGTTGTAGCAGCGAACCGTGGGTCGCTTGTAGGATCTACACTCAGACCGGCCCGGGAGATCCAGAGCCCTCCCCGTGATCTCAATAGCGCATTGTGTAGTCTTTCAAAATCAATCTCATTGAGATCGTGGACGGCAGGCTGCTCCAATTCAAGCAAAGAGACTATGCCCTTGTTAGAGACTAGTATGGTGCCATCAGACTGCGCTGCTGTTGCAAGTGCTAATGACGCCTTTTCGACACCAATTCCACTCTTCGAAAGACACTCAGCTAGGGCGTCAGAAGATTGGCAAGCTTCAGGCGTGGGATTTTCTGCTTCGAGCAGCACAATGTTCGCAAAGGGAAATGGCGTTGGTGGCGCGGGCTTGGTAGTGACCATCATGGAAGCGCAATGGCTGTTCCTATCTCCGGTGTCCTTCACGACCAGGTCGATGCCGCTGAAGTCGGCGCTCAAATGACGATGCCATTCACTCTCATCCAAAAGCGGTCCTCCGACCCGGCCGTCTTCAGCCTGCCACCAGGATGGTGAGGTACCCATGATGAGACCTAGACGATCGGAGTCTTTGGTGTACTCAGTGAGGAGCAATTTGCCTCCAGGCTTGAGGAGGCTGTTGCAGTGTGCCAAGGCCTTTGGAACACTTTTGCAAGTGTGGAGAATCTGAAGCACAGGTCAGCCGATATGGATTCATCTAAGGAAAGGGGTGATTGAATACATTGCTCGCTATGATCACATCGAATGACTCTTTCCCGAGACCCTGACTCGAGGGATCTTGTTCAATATCAAGTATTTTCAATCCAACCTTGTCTTGCCAAGGGCGCAGGGTTGTTCGTACAGAGTCAAAGGCTTTGTCACTCGAATTGGTAAAGGTATATTGGTTAAGACGTGGTGTAGAGGACCCGGTATTACCCCCAAGGATCTGAAGAGCAGGACGAGTCAGGGCAGAGGGACCAGCTGCAATCTCCAGATAGTCAAAGTCAGGACGCTTGTGGGCTTGAAGATCAAGCCAAGATCTTGCTGCAAAGTTCGCCTTTTCGAGGCCAACAGCATGCGTCTGGTACTCAAGTAGCATACTACCCCTGTCGGCCTCAAATAATGATGTCGTCGTTCGCTTGAGGATCGCAGTGAGATTGGCTCCAATTCTACAGGAAGAAAATGTCAGCGTTGCCTGTAAGAGCATGTGCTTATGGACGTCGGAAGTGCTCCGTGAAAAGAGCATGAACCTCGCTGCGACCGCCAGCCCCTTCAGTTGGCACACAAGGAAAGTGGCAAGCTCCACGAAGAACTTACAGAGCAAGTAAGCGGCCGTCAATACCTCTAGAGCTAATGGTGTTCAAGAGTTCGTCATCATTTTCCGACGTATCAGCGTATGAATTGGTTAGAAGCACACGGTGGCGCGCCCATTGAACGAAGTGGGCGTGATGCGGTGCTAGGGTACCTTCGTCCTCAGGAGACAGGTTGGCGAGGGCTCTGGAGATATGGACTCTCGCGACCTTCTCGAAATCCGCCACATCCTCCGCTCTGGTTGCGATTCCTTCGGCGTTCCCATGCTCGATATCAAAGACTTGTGGGACGTCCTCCTGTGAGATTCTACTGACGTCTGGCCTCCAGATAAATTGAGAGCAAAGTTTCTTGACGAAAGACGAATCATCACGCGAGTCAGACTGGCCGAGCTCGGTGCAGAAGATGCCCTTGACGACGACTTTCGGCTCATTCCAATGCTCGTCACTCATGTATATTGGCCCGACAAAATTTCGGAACCCTTTGCGACTGACTTTGGAGAAGCCGCGGAACTCTGCTCCTGCACCCTTGGGCAAGTCTGCAGATACGTAAATAGAGTCAATTGCAGTCGGTACCATGCTATACAAGTCTGCGTCAGTACTTATCCGGCCCCTTGAATAGGATCATGGTCATTGAAGGAACGTGGTCAAGGGAGCAGCTGAAGATGTCCCCTGTATAAATAAGGTGGGGGATGCGCAAGCACAGAAACTCACCCTTGGGTGCAGTCAGTAGCGCCAGCAACGAAGCTTTGAAAGATTCCGTCTAGTGTGGTCGGATGCAAGAGATGATCGTATTCGAATTGAGCCGGCATTGCAGCCTTTGTGTCAGTGATTTGTAAGACACAGCAGGTGGAGCCCTCCCCCGTATGTATTTCTTTGATCGGTTGAAAGAGGGATCCGTATTGCATCCCGCGCGATGCAAACCTGGTATATAGATCTTCGCTCGTCTCCATATTCGTACACTGTCGTTGGCATGCGAGATAATCCGTTTTGCACGCGTCCCAGTCTCGACTTGATTCGGTCTGGTCACCCTCGGAATCTTCTTTTGATCCATATTGAACCTGAACCAGTCCAGAGCAGTGCTCGATGTGCTCTGAGACACTGGGGTTGGAGAAGATGGTGAACTCCAGCCATGACGCATCAATTCCTTTGGTACCTATCTTGCGAGGTTTGACATGCAGGGTCATCCCAACACCTTTGTCTTCAGTAGGGATGATGAGAGCGCGACCAAGAATGATATCGCGGAACTCAAATCCTTTGACTATCCTGTCTACTGCCGCAAGTTGTTTGGCGGCCTCCAGCACAGCGCAAAGCATACCTGCTGCAGGATACAGAATTGCGTCTTGCATCTTGTGTTGTGCAAGCCACGGTAATTCAGAGATGCGAAGTATGTTCTTCCACTGGGCCTCATGCGGGTTGAAGTCATCCACCGGTTTACCTAGGAGATCCAGTCTCGGTATCTTGCTCAGGCGGTGGCTAAGACTCGTCGCAGTCTCATGCCAGTATTTGTTTGTGTGACTACAGGATGTCAGTCAACAAGCTGATAATCCCTGAATCTCATAGACTAGAACTTACTTCCAGGTATAATTAGGGAGGTCGGTAAGCGTCATAGCGTCATGAGGTCGGGAGTCAAGGGAGTTCAGGTTGTGAAATGCGAGCGGCTGTCCTTTGACCCAGAGCTTACCGGCCGCCTCAAGTGCCGTATCAGTCGCGCTGTGACCACGAGTGAGCAAAGCAAGATATGCGACATCTTCAGCTCGGCCATTAGCCTTCAGTATCTGCTTAAGCGGACCTTGAAGAGCGCTGTGAGGTCCAATCTCTAGAATGGTGTCGATGATTAGATCCCGACGACGGCGGCGACCTCCACTGTTGAGTGGCGCAATGCTATTCACAGCCTTCACGAACTGCACAGGAGACACCATGTTGCGTACCCAATAAGCAGCGTCCAGATCTACGGCAGACACTTGAGTGCCGGTCACTGACGAAAACATCACTGGAGCGGAGGATGGTGGTTCGCAAATATCTAATCGACCCAAGACTGCAAGGTAGTCTTCTGCAATTGTCTGCATGTGAGGACTGTGATATGCATTTTCCACCTTCAGTCGCCTGGCGAAAACGCCATCGAGGGTGAGTAAACCTTCTAGCTTGGTCAGGGCGAGGCTATCACCAGAGACGGTCACATTGGAAGGGCTGTTGATGCAGGCAATCATGGCAACTTCTGAGGGAGCCAGCTTCGAGATGTATTCCTGGGCCGCTTCCTCTGACAGACCCACAGACATCATCGCGCCATCCAACTCGGGCCGGATTTTCTTGACATTCTGGGATAGACGACCACGATGGTACGCTACCTTCAGACAGTCGTGCATTGACAACATCTCTGCAGCATATGCGGCGGCTATGATGCCGTCAGTCATCTGCACGGCAGCACTAGGCGCAATATTTCGTTCACTCACCGATCTCGCCACTTGAATGACCGCAGACAGCAGAGGGTAGGACCCCCCAATGGCGGAGAAGATTGACCAGACCAATTTGAACAGCTGCGCATAAAGGTTGAGAAAATTTTGACATGTCAACGCGTGAATTCTCCTGGGATGCGGTCAATTCCTCCAATAAGCTCCAATCAGCGCCCAGACTGATCAGTATCTCGTCTGCCTCGTGCAAAGTTTGAGAGTAGACTTCATATGCCATGAGCTCACGACCCATGGCGTACCATTGGGCCCCTTGCCCGGTGAACACAAAAGCGATATTGGGAGCCTTGCCCAAGCGACCACTTTGGATCCTATGGGTCAATGCTGTTATGAGGTCCTTAGGGGATGAAGCATGGAATGCCGCCCTCCACTGGAAGAGACTCCTTCTGGTGGCTAGTGTGTTAGCAAGATCGCCCAACAATTTTCCATTCCCCTGAGGATTGCTAGCCGATTTCTCACTGATGTACTGAGCTAACGAGCTTGCAAGGCGCTGTAGGCCACCCTGTTCTGGAGACGACAGAACAAACAGCCTCGGATGGGAGTCAGTGTTCTCCGGGAAATACTTCTGAGAGTCACTGGTAGGACTTCCACGCATGGTGCCGTGTCCGGAATCTGCATCTCCCTCCGAGTCTGGCGTCAACGAGGCATCAGGAACTGTCGAGGTGTTGCCAACAAGTCCGCGTTGCTTGAGATAGTGGAACGCATCATCCAGGATGCAGTGAGCGTTGCTTCCTCCGTACCCGAAAGAATTGACAGACGCGCGACGCAACCCATCTGTGGGCCAGGCAATCGTTTTGGTTGGCACCTTGAGATTCCATTCCTCGAGACGTAGTTTTGGATTCGGCTTTTCGTAATTGAGACTGGGAACGATGACCCCGTTCTCGAGGCAAAGTATGGTCTTGAGAAGGCCAGCAAGACCTGCGCAGCCTTCCAAGTGGCCGATGTTGGTCTTCACGGAGCCGACATACAGTGGCTGACGAGGTGCTCTTTGACTTTTCCCGAACGTGGCACCCAGAGCTCCCAATTCGAGAGGATCCCCAACTATATCTGTCAGCAGAGCCTCCCGTATCACTCGCATCCCGGGCCTGCCTAGCTCACTCACCAGGTGTGCCAGTCCCATGTGCTTCAAAGTACTGGGTTTGAGCAAAGTCTAGACCAGCGTTGTGGTAGACGGTCTTGATCATAGATGCTTGCGCATCCAGATTTGGTACTGTGATTCCGGGTGTCCGGCCTATATCCTATCAGGCATCTTCAAAAGGCGTAGGAGAATCTCGAAAGATACCATCTTGATTTGTGCCTGTTCCTCTCACGACAGCACGAATGGTGTCGCCATCTCGAAGTGCATCATCCAAAGGCTTTAGAGCCATGACGCAAATACCCTCACCTCTCGCGTATCCATTGGCTCGTTCATCGAAGCTATATGAGTATTAGTGTAAGCTACTAATGTCAGGCGGAGTGTACCCACGAGTAGCACCTGCTGTCAGGGCTCAGCATGTGCAGTGAGGACAAAGATGCCGGCATGTCCGGACTCAATATCATTTGAGTCGCACCAATCAGACTCATGCGGCTTTCACCACTGCGAATGGATTGGCATCCCAGATGACTATAAAACGATTAGGCAAGGCTCCACTGGCTTCCATTGGTCTTACAGTGCAACCAATCCGCTAGAGCAAGCCGTGTCCAAAGACAATGAAGGCCCATTAAGGTTGTAAAAGTGCGAAAGCCGGCTTGAGAGCATGGCGTAGCCGCCACCAATGGCCAGGTACAGGGGGGTATCATCTGTCATATAATCAACACCTGGGTCTTTCGGGCTCAGCTTGAGGATGATTCACCGATTTCGCGAGCTTGGATTGCGTCGTAGTCTACAAGCGTTAACTTTCATCTTCTTCGAACAAGAGAGTTAATTCAAGACCTTTGCTGGAACATCCGATAAAGCAAGACGTGTCGCTCGCCATTACCTTCTCCATGGGTATGCCAGCTGAACAATGGTCAGTTGTCAGGCGTCGCTCTTTCGCCAGGTGAGGGGAGATACCGTTTTCCAGACACTCGTATGTAACCTCAAGTAGTATTCGGAGCTGTGGATCGAGCGCAGTGGCTTCTGCCGCGGTCAAGGAAACTACAAGGGTCAGCTTCGGTGCCTTGGCTCAATAGGCGAAGTAGGTGCACCATACAGAACTACAGCACGAAGACTTGAGTCAATAATTTATCACAGTCACAGGGGAAGTCTGGTCATCATACCGGAGCGTCGAACAAGCCAAGGTCTTCTTTAAGGAAATGACCTCCCCTTGCAGTCATGGTACCGCCGCGAGCATTATGGGGATGCCAGTATCTGTCCATGCTATATCGGTCTGGTGGGACCTCTGACCATGCGGCACGGCCTTTGGATAGCATCTCGAAGAAAGCTTTAGGAGATGTTGCTTCGCCCGGGAAGCGACATCCCATGCCGACAATTGCAATAGGCGCAACTGCGTCCTGTTCTTCTGAAAACATCCTGTATACTGGAACTGAGATAGGCGGTCTGGCTATCAGGAGACTTGGGAATAATATGGGAGCCTCAAGGATCTTCCACAAATGAACGAAAGAGCAAGGTAAAGGATTTGAACGAGGGCTCTAGGGGCAACTGGGGACTTTGAGGAGAACAGACTTGTGGGAGACAATGAAAGTAGCGACCAGCGTTTTTCTATCGGAAATGGAAGAGGGGGTGGCAACTTCTGATGCTGGTTTGGGTCGTGAACAGCTAGAGCGACAAGATCTAACACACCCGTTGGAGGTTTCCAAATCGACGCTCGGACCGTATCCAGACCACAGTCGGGAAGTAGAACTGCATCATTACCTGTAAGACTTACACATCCTTCATCCCCAACCGGATGAGTGTATGAGGTCGCCATTCTTAGCCCAGATTATCCAAGGGCTGACATCAACTTGGGGATGATTGGTCCGATACTCCGGCTCTAGGTTGAGATAGCCCACAGCCATACTTCCCCAACAAGTATGAGCATCGGTAAGTAGAAATTGGATGATAAGGTCATCCAATATGCTCGGGCCTCGGGACAGCCTGGAGATACGATACTTATGCAACCGAAACCTGTCAGAGACATAATCTGCTGCACGTGCATACCCCATCGCGCCCTCGTCGATGTATGTCATCATTTTCGAACTCCATCAAGAAGGAATGTCGTTCAGGTCCAGGATGCGCTCTCGGCTACAAGTTGTCTTGTTTATTTCTGTACACGCGTTGGCACTAAACCTATCTAGGACTTAGTCAAATCCGGACCGTATTGTACGCAGCTTGTACCACTATGTATGATTGATCAGTCTCCGGCAGCGTCATTTATTCTCGCGAAATCAACGTGAGCAAGTATTCCAGCGTACTCTGCAACTTAGCGATAAGACTTGGAGCTGGCTCTTTGGAGTGGCTAAGTTTATCTCCCAAATAAGCTCGTTATCAAGTTCGGTCCCAGTCTGATGTGCGTCCGATGAGCAGCTGTCAAAGCCACAAGAAGCTCCACAATTTGCCACATGGAACCCACGAATGAAGCCCGAAACTGCCTGATGATCACGTTGCCCAAATGCGCAAAGCTCAACGCGTCTGCGCATGTCAGATGGTAAACTTCATAGTCCTGCATCTTGACTGCCCAAATGGGATTCTGACATGCCAATTATGTTCCGGAAGCGTACATCTTTGGCATCCGCGGTCGAAACGGTCTTGCCTTAGCCAATCACATCATTATCTCATAAACCTGTCACGGTGTCACCATGAAGAGAGCCCGCATTAGCGTGATGATGTGTCTGCGCCCATGCATCAACCTGCATGCTTCTGCCGGCGTCGTGGCAACGAGTTACCCTCCACCTTGGGTGCACAATCCCCACACCCCACAGCAGACTGGTTCGGAGAAAACACCCGCATGCGTTTTCAAGTATAGTATTGGTACAAAAGAACAATTAATACTCCGCCCATGCATGCCGTCATACTGGATCGAACATCCTTGGTCAAATCGCGAACAAGCTTTTTTTTTAGCGATTCCCAACCATCAGCCTCTACAGAAGCTGAGCCATGCAGGCCAAGAGGGGTATTATCTGTACGGATGTTGGGGATTGTTCCACTTCGTCGATCGTGATGAACAAGCTGTCAATGTGGCTTTTCCAGAAGATAACGACCATAGTAAACAAGCGTCGCCAACCACCCGTGAGACTGCAGTGCATGATAACGGAAATCCTGCATTTTCAACTGGCTGACCGCAGAGGCATTATCCATGAAGATTCGGACTGCGGATACTGCACGCCATGTAACTTTTGCAACAGCCGGCATGAATCTACTAAATGCTCGTCCAAAGAGTCAAGTTCGCCCGCGATCCCCTTATCCGTCGGCTCTTGAGTGACATGGAAAGATAGCGCAATGTACTTCTGCCGGCAGTTGGTAGATTGAAGGAGGGAGATGGTCTCTTCGATTTCAGGAAGTTTATCTCTTCAATGATCCTGATCTTGCAACAGCCGCCCCGCTCGTCAGTACTCAAATTTCATCATGCCTGAGGCTCTGCTGGAGACAAAGGCCGCGCCCATGGCAACGATGCCTACAGGCGAAGCGCCAACAATTGATCTTCATGATCCATCGCTCAACGCAAAAGAAGCTGAGACAGAACCTGCCGGCAGCTCAGCCTCATCTGGGGTCCTTGAGCAAAGTACGACAAGAGTAGTGCCTGTTCGTCTATCAGGCAAGCGATTGGTTGTCGTTGAGGTTTGGTAAGCCACAGACTGCCTTATTGATAGCTAGCAGGAAGCGCTGATTGATCTATCAGTCTCTGCCTTGGTCTCCTTCTCAGCATCGTCGATACCTCCATCGTGTCGACGGCGCTCGTCACCATTGGTGAATACTTCGACAGCTTTGTCAAGGCATGCTCGTCGGCTACATGACTCAGCTTGATCAAAGTCAGCTAATTGTCCCTTCAGACAACATGGATCGTGTTGAGCTATCTGCTCTCCTACATGAGTACGCATATTTGATCCGCCGTCCTATTTCCGCTAAACACGAGAAGCATTCTCGATCATATGGGCGCGTACGAGCGACGTGTACGGCCGGAAACGGGTGAGTCCCTGATATTGAAGAGCCCCTAGTGATTATGTGGGATACTGACACAATCTAGGCAATCATCGTTGCCTGGATCATCTTCACAGCCTTCTCGTTGGGATGTGGTCTGGCGAATTCTATCGATCAGCTTATCGCCTTTCGTACTCTACAGGGTATCGGAGGTGCTGGTCTCTATTCCATGACCAACGTTGGTAGGTCAGGTTGAACCTTAGGGATGTCTCAATATACTTACAGCTACAAGTAATACCTGAGATAACTCCTCAGAAGCATTTCGCAGTACTGGAATCCAAGCCAACCGCTGATTGACCTGTTGTGGGCTGACTCGTAAGACAGACAATGAGCGGAGCGACAGGCGCCGTTTTTGCAGTCTCATCTGTGCTCGGCCCAGTGCTAGGAGGCATCATCTGTGATCGCACGACCTGGCGCTGGATCTTCCTTCTCAATGTCCCATGCGGAGTACTGGCGGTGCTCATTATCCTACTCTCTTGGTCAGACTCGGCCGACAAGAGGAGCCTCTCTCTTCACAAGGTGTCGCTCACACAGATTGACTTTGTCGGTACTGTGTTACTGATGGCTGCAACTGTGCTGCTTATCGTTGCGCTGCAGGAGGCCGGAACGGCGACTTTCTCGTGGGGCTCCTCCGTCATTATTGGCCTGTTGACCGCCTCTGGAGTCTCTGTCCTGGGCTTGGTTGGGTGGATAGGCTACCTCGAGAGCGGAGAGGACGGATCATCAATTACCCCAACTTTCCCGTCCCGGTTTCTTAAACAGCGCGTTATGAGCACTGCTTTCCTGTGAGTCTGCAAACACCCTTCCAATATCATCGCAAGTCCTCAAGCTAGCCTCTACCCTCTTTTTTTTTTTTGGATACCCAGTAGGACCAGACTGACACTCCTTCCGCAGCGTAGCCCTCTTCACCGGCTTTCCTCTCTTCCTCACCCTCATCCAGCTCCCAGAACGCTTCCAGATCGTCAACGGCACATCTCCCATTGGTGCCGGTGTGCGCCTGATGCCACTGCTCTTCGCAAGTGCCTTCGGCTCCTCATTCGCCGGATTCTGCTCAAGTCGCAAAAACAACACATTTTGGACCCTTCTCGGCGCCAGTAGCCTCATGCTGATCGGTTGCGGCCTGATGTCCTCCGTCTCTGACAGCGCAAGCGTGCAGCCGGCAATCTACGGCTACCAAGTCATTTTTGGCCTCGGCATCGGGATGACATTTTCTACCGTCATCATTTTGGTGTCGCTGGAAGTCGAGTTTCGTGACTATGGTAGGCCTCGACGTGACAAACATATTCGATTGGTGGGTTGATTATATGACAGCTCTCGCCCTTGGGATCGTCAATCAAGCGCGTATCCTCGGCGGTGTAATAGGCTTAGCTGCCAGCACAATCATGTTCAACGTTCGCATTGGCAAAGACTTACCATCAGTGCTTGACCCCACTCAGATCTACTCCTTACGCCAAACACTGAACGTGGTGTCAAGCTTCACCCAGCAGCAGCAGGAAGCAGTACGCAATACCTTTGCGGGGAGCTTCAATGACCAATTGAGGGTCTGCATGTACATATCCGCTGCTTGCTGGGTGATCACTTGGGCTTGCTGGTCAAGGACGCCGGCCGACCTGGCAAAAAGAAAAGAAGCGCATGATGCGATGATCGAAGGACGGGAAGGTGGAAGTTCTACGGAGTGATGAAGTAGTAAGTCTCTCATCTTACGGCACCTGAGATTGGTGTCTCTTGGCCACGCTTGATTGGTGACAGAGATCCGTACTTCGAAGGCGTTTTGCGTGATCTCGTTTCACAGAATGAAACCGTGATGGATAGATATCATTTTCATTATTTGACCCTGCCTGATGCAAGGCTGTATACACTCCTCGGCTCCTCTCTTGACAAGTGAGCGTAACTATCATCTGAATCCCTCTGCTCCTGGTACAGTGTCACCTCCAAACCTCCCATGAACGGTATTCTATAAGTCACTTCCACCCCCAGAGCTGACTCTCTTGATTGATACACGTCCTCCTAGGCATCCCATCCTTTACATGATTCTGCGCAACCAAGCCATGCTTCCCTTCTTTCCGTCACCTTTCTCGGGGACCCCACCGTCCAGGACGGCGCCACGCAATCGGTTCGTAGTCCCTGTATATCATCCTGGGAGCTGCCTTACAGTCATTTATCTCGCGTTGCCGTCATCTTTCTTCATCTGGACCCTTCCAAATACTTCATCCCCCTAAACCTCTTCCTCGGGCCACCAGCGCACGCCCCGTCAAACCCGTAATCCTTGTTCTCCTCATCGTTACCAACTTGAGTCTTGTGTCTTCCGTAATCACGCCCAGCAACTTCGCATCGTCACCGCATCAATCCAACACCTTTTGATTAGACCTTGCCTTGCACCCGTCCGTCCCCCTGTAGATCTTCACCTGACTTTCCACTATATCCTCTCCCACCCACTAAATACTTACGCTTGTGGGTATGTCTTGGAGGAAAGGCGGAATGCGAGGGGATGCAGTGACCATTAAGGATATGGGAATGAGCGTCGAATCTGAGACCCAACGGCCGGAGGTGCTTGACCAAGGGTATCCGTGGCGCCGATCTCGGTATCGTTACGGTGTTTGATGTTAGTTTCGCCGATTCAGGCGTATTGTCGTTGTCGGAAAACCAGCGGAGCGGAAGGTGCATAGGACGTGACAGGGTAAGGGGGAGCGCATGTGTTTAGCACGTAAAGTGTCATGGGTAGTGTAGAGATTTTTGAGTGCGAATACATCTTGGACAATCTTCGATCAGAGTGAATGTGATTGTTCAGCTTTTGGGGTGGTTTTCGTCATCTTGGAAGCATGCAGTATATTTTGAATGGCCAAAGAAAACGAAACGGCCTGGTAGACTAGCGAATGAAGGATGATGACAATAGGAGTGGAGCATGACTTCAGGTGGAAAGTCTGGCGCAAGGACTTCGTTGTGTGAGGTAAAACAACGCGCGATGATTTTCTAATACACAGCCTCTTCGGTCGGAGCAGTGCATTGGGAAGTTACGAATTCAGCGAATCCTGTTGTGGGCTTCAAACAGTCACCTTTGAGTGTCACCATTGAGCGTCTGACCCCTTCCAGTCGTACCAATCATCCCCAAAATCGGAGCGGTAAGTGAAACGCGGAGTCAGCGTTGCCTTTTATAAGCTATGTCTGGCACATCATGGGACTTCCAAGAAGCATATGAGTTGGAGAAAAGCGCCTCAAGATCCACCCGAACGAGTCCACTGTAGAGCCAATTCGGTTTTTAAGTGAACAGATATCTCCCGAATAGTAACAGAAAAGGGGAAAAGGCCTCGAAAACTTTGCGCTGCATTGCTATCCCAATGATGACTGAAATGATTCGTAGGCTACATTCTGTTCCAGTCATACCATGATTATTGTGACCAAAGGGAAAATATGCAACAGTATGGTCATGACGTCGGCCTGGACATGGAAAGCGTCTTGATACAACGGGAGTCTCAGGACTTCGTCTGTGAAACATAAATCAAAGCAGAGAGAGTCTCATGGCACACATGTGTTTTGACCAACGCAAACTTGGACTGCGGGACTGACATTACTCTTACTGAAACGTCGCAATTTGTGGAGACTGGGTGCGTAAATCTGTGGTACGTCGAGAGCTCTTACATTTGTTGCTATAATGGACGAGCAAGAAGAGTACGAAATCCTTTTTGTCTCAATCTATCAAGCTTGCACCTTTGTATTAAGTCAAATCTGGTATTCGACACTCACTTCACCTTATCCTCCTCAATTCTATACCTACATTCAGCAACCCTTTTCAAACCTCCACGATACCTCCCTCGAACAGCCAATTCATCTACAATCAATACAAAAGCAAAAGGCCCCAAGACCCTCAGCGATAATGCACATCACACGCGCAACCCTCTCCCTTATAGCCATCACAATACACGTCCTTGCCACGCACGCCCTCCCCAGCAACTCTGAAGCCGAAGCCGATAATTCCAACAACTCTGGCTCCATTGACGCCAACGACCCAGACGACGGCTGGTTTGGTTTGTACAGGATCCCAGACTGCAAAGACCATCTCATTAGGAGTGCAGGGAACTGGCCGGAAAACGCCTTGGGTACCACTTATGACCCTCGCCCGACCATCGTGGATTCTGATTGCCACCCCTGGGCCCCCGCCATTGCGATCAATGATGGTTCTCCCAGTGTGGGCGTCCAGTTTGGAGGCAAGGCTACTGAGTTCAAGGCCTTGAAGGTATACAAGTTGACGGATGGGTGTTCCAAGTCGAGGTTGTCCCTCTCCCAGTGCTGTGGCGAAGACGGATACCTGGGCGTGTTGAATCGCAACGGACAAAATAGCGATTTTAATGCGAAGACAAATGTCGGTCAGCTCAGGGGCCAGTGTGTTAATGCAAACAGTACATTCTGGGAGATGCAATTCTATCAGGCGGTCTGGTAAGTAGTGAGAGGGTATCAACTTGAATAACGCACTGTGGTTGATGGAGACCTTTATGGGGATTTGCTGAGCATTTGGTGGTACAATGAGTTGGTGACTTGTGATTTGATGAGCTGCTCAAGCTGGCTTGGCATAAATTCCTTTAGTATTCGCCATTCGGACTGGCGTCTATGTTTGTACCTTAGAAAGAGACTCCTTTGGCATCAAACACATATCGAATCACGTGAACACATTGTATTACCGATTAAGTCACTTGACTTTTGGACTAGCGGCTATGTGTAAATATTACACCCCTTCTTTAGCTCATATAGTCATGCTATCGTCAAGGAATGCATGCTATGTCTCATCCTTTCATGAGGAGGACATCAGAATGTACGTTCTCTGACCATCCATCATCCTGAGCACGAGTGCCTTCTTTCACCGCTCTTGATTTAGTGAACAAGGGGTCCCCATACACACATGTTGACGCAATAGAAGTGTGCTTCAGGCTTGTTTCACGGCCGCGGTCTCAATTTGTAGAACATATAACAATGATTTCCGTTTTATCTCATTGATCAAGCCACCCGATTCGATACCGTGCGGAGACTTTAGTTCCTGATCTTCGAGACGTCGGGCCGAGACTTTAGTTCCTAATCTTCCAGACGTTGGGCGGACACTCTGACTCCCGATCTTTGAGACGTCGCAGACTGAGCATGGCGCCCGTTTCAATACCGTGTGGAGACTCTAACCTGCGATCTTCGAGACGTGGTACCTCCTTGAGAGCTGGCGCTTACGGATGTAGCACTTCGAGTAACACCGATGGGATAGAAGGGCATAAAAAACGTCTATCCTCCCTGCCTTTCATCCAACCTTATCATTCGAGACTTTTACTTCTTCAAATCTGGTATTTGAATTTCACGACGGTCATTTAACCCCCCCATCCTCTCCACAAATCTTCAGCAACTCTTACCAAATACAACGAAAAGGACTGGTTCCTTTCAGATAAAGTCCTTCCACCTGAACCTAGAATGTATTTCTTCCAAGTCCTCTACTTTCTCGCCATTGTTACCCTTGGTGTCTCACACCCTCTCTCCGACACGACCATGTCCTCTGTCTTCCCTAGAATGTTCGGTGATTCCGCTCAAATTGGCCAATACACCAACGACACCTGCCACCATAACGTCGTTTCCACCAAAGAGCATTGGCCCACCCCTGGCCATATGGCTTCTGTCAACAACATTGATATCGAACCGGTTGAGTACATCGTAACGGGTGACGACGCTTGCACGGCCTGGTACCCAGTCCTGAATCAAACAATAGGCCCCAGCGTAGGCATCAACTTTGCCTCACATCAGGAGCAGATCAAGCAAGTGCAATTCTTCAAGTCCAACCCTGCGTGTGAGGCGATCGAGAGTCGGTCTACTGCAGCTAGTCCAGCAAAAGTATGCTGCGATCCATCTCAAGGGGCCTACCTCGGCAAAGTCAATGCGAATGGCACGGACAGCGACTTTGGGGCTGTCAAAGACATGGGGTTTGCAGGGAGCATGTGCATTCAGCTCGGTCCGAGTCACAACCAGACACTGTGGGAGATGAAGTACTTTAAGGGGGTCAACTAAGAAGGGAGTTCGCAATCTTCTCTTCAGCATTCAAAAGGTTGCACATATTACAGCTGGAGCATGTTAGAATGGCACAGGAGACTTTGGTGCGACCTCCAAATCAGGGGTGGCAGGCGCGTGCGTGAAGCTTGGTCCTAAGTATGGCAGGAGATTCTGGCAGATGAGGTACTTGAAGGCCACTTGTTGAGAAAGGTCCTGTATCTAGTCAATCTTTTGGGCGGACTTGCTCTTGGACTTGTGTTCCCAGGCGACACTATAGTGGATAAAGTTTTAGATTGGGGATCAAACATGTACATCATAGAAACTCTCTAAGTCTCATGGGTTTATTACTGCATAGTTGTGTTTGTGAAAACTGTATGCTTTCATTCCGAGTCGTGGGGTGAAAGACATCCGACAGTACGACCTTCCGCCACTCACTGTTCCGAGCAAAAGTGAATTTCCTCACCCCTCGCCCATTACGTAGCCAAGGTTTCGCAAAGAAAAGGTGTAAGAGAAAGTCGCCGTGTGCCACCCGTCGGCCTGTCTCAAGGCTACGTCTGTGATACTCAGAGCAAATCGAAGCGGGTTTCATGGATCGATCAAGGGACCTGATTCGACACCGTAAGGAGGCTTTGACTCCCTATCTTCGAGAAGCAGCTCTTAAGAAGCGGAGGCTTAAGCTTGTGGCAGTTCAAGTAATGATACTGCTTGAGGGAGGGGGGACGGATGGGACAGAAAGGCAGAAAAGGCATCAATCCTCTACGTGTTCCATCCAACCTTACTATTCAAGCCTGCTTTTTTACTTCTTCAAATCCGGTATTTGAACTTCAACACCTTCATTCGCATACAATCCCCTCGCAACCCCGACATTCATTTAGTATATCCCGTTCTATAAAGGACTGGTTTCCTCTCCCTACAATCCTTCCACCTCTTTCAATCCACTCCTTTCAAACCACCTCTTTCTAGCCATCCCTTTCAGACCATCTCTTTGAAACTACCTCTTTCAAACCGCCTCGTTCAACCACCTCATTCAAACCACCTTTTTCAGCCATGTATCTCCTCAACAGCCTTCTACTTCTCTGTCTTATTAAAGACTGCCTGACCCACCCCATTCAAGATCGTTCGGGACATATGGCTGGGTTGGCCAATTTAGCACCGATGACTGCTCTACTTTGCCCGTCACGGACCCGATGAAATGGCAACCTCCAGCCTGTGACGATCGAGAACCCTCCTCCTATTGCGTCACTGAGGCCCGTCCGAAGCTTTCAAATTCATTAACTACTGGCTGTATTCCATGGTATCCAGTCCTCACCGCAGACAACGGCCCAAGCATAGGTGTCAGCTTCGGCTCCGGTCCTTACAAAATCACAACTATAGCATTCTACAAGATGAACGGTACCTGCTGGACTGAAGCGACTGGAGCAATTCCAGCGACTCCATATTGTTGCAACTTGAATCAGAATTTACTGGGAACGATGGACGACAACGGGACCGGCGATTTTGGCGCATCCGATCACTTTGGCCTGAAGGATAGAATGTGTGCGAAGATTGGGTCGCAGCCGGGCGCAAAATAAACGCTTTGGCAGACGAGATATGTTCAGGGCCAGGGGGACACATGTCTCAAATGCAGAGCTAGACATCCGTGCTATCATTTAAGCTTGACCTCCATAGTATTATTGAAGCTTATGTATCACATGCCTCATTGATGTGCTATTATGGTATATGGATAAACCGCGCGATGTGGTACGTCTTCGGACGGAGGAATTCGGATGAGGTGACTGCCTGCTATTCAGCTTCATGAGTCTTCTTAGGTTTCACTTTCTCAGATGGAAGATACTTGGAACAAGTTTTATGAGGATTCGATAGGTAGTGACGTTACGACAAGTGGCAAAGGTGTTTCAAAGAAGTTTTCTTTTGATCAAGACTAGTCTACAATAAGTCTTGTTTAACAAATATGTGCATCAAGTAGCCTTATGAAGCATACGGCAGTCGTAAGAACTGTTCCATCAGGTGAACAATCTCCTTGTCGCGGAAACGTCGCAGCTCCTGGAAAGCTGGCGCTTAAGCTTATGATACCTCGATGTGCTCTACAACTGTGTAGCGTAGACTGATGGAATAGAAAGAGATCAGAGGTACCCCATCTTTCATGCATACTACAAATTCAAGCCTGCTTCTCTATATTCTCCCAAATCTGGTATTTGAAATTCAAGACACTCATTTATCTGCACGCCTGTCTTACCCACGTTATACATTTAGCAATTCATATCACACATAACGAAAAGGACTGGTTCCTTATCACAACATTCTTTCCAGCTCTCTCAAACATGCATCTATTCAACATGCTTCCACTTCTCTGCCTCATCACGGCCTGCTTGACTCAACCTTTAGAAGACGCAGGGACATACGAAGCCGCAAATAACTACGGCTGGATCGGCCAATACAGCACCGACGACTGCTCCACCTCCCCCGTCATGAGCAAGAAGAAATGGCAACCCCCAGCAGGCAACTTTCATATCCCCGGTCCCCGTCCGGATATCGTGCCAAACATATGCACGCCCTGGTACCCGGTCCTGAATGAAACTGCAGGGCCCAGTGTGGGTGTCACTTTCGGAGCCGGCGCCCAAAAGACGAGCACGATCAAATTCTTCAAGCCAGTGGGTAATTGCAGAAGTGACTATGATCCACCTAATGGTCCCATGTCGATGATGCCATCGTGCTGTGATGAGAGCCAGGGTGGCTTCCTGGGAGCGATACATGAGGACGGAGTGGCGGACTTTGGCGCTGCGCATTATGGTATGGAGAGGCAGGGGATGTGCACGAAGATTGGGTTGCAGCCGTCCGCAAATCAGACACTCTGGGAGATGAGATTCTTCGTTGGGACTTGACGAGGAGCAAGAAGATCTCACTCAATGCGTGCTCTCATGTTTCAACAGGAAGCTGGAAGTTCCAATGCATTGTGTAGCGGTTTGGGACCAGAACTCGGACTCAACATTGGATGTTCCACTGAAGACACATTCCTTAGATTGTACACCCAGGTATTCAGACAATCACAGTCGGTACATAATGCACCATCTGGTTTCCAGGATCACAAATGTCAGCTATGTATGCTCTTGAGTAAGTCAATCCTCCCGCCTTGCTCACAAATTACAGCGATCATGTCGCAACAACTTCTATTAACAAACTAGACCTTTTGTGTGGCGGATCATATGCGTTACCACGCTTTGTGCCTACACTCTAGCGCAGACTGCATTAGGCATCCTTCCAAGGAGCTATTCGATTCTTACATTAATGTCATGTATGCAACGAGCAGCAGTTTACCTACATTGCGAGAAAGTGGTATTGTGATATCCCTATATCGCGCTCTCTTAGCGTGTGTTGGGGTGAGGTGAGTTCCACGAATCATTTTCTTTTTGACTGGTGTCCAAAAATGATGTAAAGGCTCATGCATGCAACGTCCTGAGGTCTTCGAACTTACGTGGCTCTCTCTATTCTTGGTAAGGAAATCGAATTGCCCTCTGCTCCCTTACACAACCGCCTTCAAGTACCTCATAGTCCAAAAATTCTGATCTCCATCCTTGCCTACATTCACGCACGCCCCGCCCTTGATCCCCAGATCCATTTTCGCCCCAAACGCCTCACCGGTCCCATTCGCATTGATCACACCTAGCAACCCACTCGCCTCATCGCAGCATTCCAAGGGTGCAAATCCC
Organism: Niebla homalea; assembly: GCA_019925105.1. Taxonomy (NCBI): domain Eukaryota; kingdom Fungi; phylum Ascomycota; class Lecanoromycetes; order Lecanorales; family Ramalinaceae; genus Niebla; species Niebla homalea. The sequence continues at coordinate 118,942 of JAHGAU010000003.1, forward strand.
CACGCACTTGTTCCATGGTCGAACGCGGCCACGCACTCGGGGGTCTCCTGGAAGATCTGGAGCTGGCTGATGCTCTCGTTATTGGTGCCGAAGCTGACGCCCACGCCGGGACCCTGCTGTTGATTGACGACAGGGTACCACGCCATGCAGTGTTTGGACTTTGCGCTATGAGGGTGGATGTAAAGGCGGGGCTGGACAATGAGATTATGGACAACGCCTGCGCCGGTGTTGATGTCGGGCCAGAGATTTCGGTCGAGGATGGCGCCGCTGGTGCAGTCGGAGACATTGTATTGGGTTATCCAGGGGTAGTCACTGACAGGGCTGCCCCTTGGGATGATGGTGGGATTCGCGGAAGTAGCGTCGGCGGCGTCAGACATAGGATGGGCGATGGCCAGACCGATGAGAGAGAGAACTGGGAGGGCATGTTGAAAAAGCATCTTGTGCAATGCGGTTGAATGTCCTTCCAGCGGCAAATGTGAGGTAGTAGAGCGTTTAGAAATAAGCTTGATCTTATATCTGGAGAAGCGCACAGCGCTTGGCAAGTTATGTCTGGAAATTTTTGTTGCTGAATCAAGAAGTAAGGTAACAAAGACAAAGTTAGGGAGAAATTGATCTCTTTATCTGGAATCTGGACTCTACATTACTGGATCCTTTCATTCTCCTCGAAGGTTGTACAAAGTAGTGGGTAGGACCTTTGTCAGTCTCATCGCGACCAAAGGGATGTCATGCTAATTGTGAAACCTTTTGCAAAGAGCTTTACGAAGAGCCTATCCTATTAGTCCGTTGATCAATATTTCCTCAAACATTTGACAGTGTCAGATACCCACTCGTGTTAGAATAGTTGGTCGAGGATTAATGGCTGCGCTTCATGCAAATGTAAAAAAGAAACCCATACGGCAGGGCTAGCTCGCCAGCACCTGCTATGTGCTTACTGCTTTGGCCAAAGAGCCGCTTGAACATGGCCTGAGATGTGTGCGTGGCTGACAACGACGAGCGCAATCGTCAGCAGTGCCACAGGATGAAAGCTCAATTTTGCCACGACAAATCCTTGACCTCTGGCCAGAACCCCTGAACCCCTTTTCAAAAATTGCGCCAGGAATTAATGCAAGCAGAAATAGGTAGGTACAGATCATATTCAATGATGACCGTATTTCGGATAGCCTCTACATAAAAGACAGCCTTTCATTGACACTACATGGGATTTGCATCTTGGATGACGCCCATCACAGGAACTGCACTCACTACGTAGAAAAGATGAATGCGCACAGCTACGGTATCTTGAAGCATCGCCAGATTTCTTCTTTGAATACCAAGTCCATTATTGTAGTCTGCCGCAGCATTCGAGCACTGAAAGCCAGAAGCCACCGATTTAGAGAAAAGCACAATCAAAGGATTGTGTCTGAATACCGCAATTTCTTTGTCCGTTGACTCTTTCGACAACACCGTTTGCGCTTGCTCAAAAGATGGGTTTGTCAATGCCCTCAGATAGTGGATTGCTTCACACCGAGCCCTTCATTGATCTAGAATGTTAATCTCTGGCCTAGAGAATCTGACAAGGGCACACAAGGAACTAAGCTAGGGTCTCAACTCCTGTCAGGTCTTAGAGCCTGCGAAGCTACTCTTTACCTTTTTGTGGTTCCACCCGGCACCGAAATTGGTGCCCGCGCTGGGACTGTGCTGTAGATCTAGGATGGATTATGGAGGGGTGTATGTGCGCTTCTCCAAGTACTTGTTGGTATCAATACTGTGATTGCCGGTGGAGACATCTTGGCAGAGATCGGCTCCGCGTCTTTCCAAGTGTGGGTGAATGGCGTTGTGGCCCCGATGACACGGACAAAGAGATGCTGGAAGGGAAAGCAATGAAGAAAGGCGCTTAGGGGGGAGCGCCTAATACACAATATGGAAGTCTTTTGTGGGACAGGAACATAGTACAATTACATTCTACCGACGCAAGTCCATCTTGCAGATACAAGCGGAGAATGCCATCAAAGATGATGCACAGCGTCTGATCAAACTGTCAGACTCAATTCTTTCGCGGACGCTTTCAGGGATGGGTAGATGGTTTGGATTTCTCTTCAAGAGATTCCCCCGACGTTTTGGTATCAGAGAATCACAATATATTGGTGATTATGAGTCGTTCTCGTAAGTCAAACGTGATACGAAAGCTGTTCCAAACAACTTCCATGATTGTGTTAAAGGCAAGTAGTATGACGGCGTAATTTGAATGGATTTTTTTATAGTAGAAATGTGCCTTTTGAGCATGGTATAAGCCATCCTAACCCATACGTAGAGCTTCTGGTTCGCATCCTCATTGCAAGCGTACATCTCGCCACTCGTCCGTGATTCGGTGGCACGGCGGGACAAGTTGACCACATTGACGATGCTTAGGCTGCTCTCGATGCCGAAACTCTGGGACTTGAGTTTGGGCGTGCCGCAGATTGCTGCACGATTCCTGGATATGTTGTCGGTCGCCAGCCAATGCTGATGGCGTGGCCCTGGGATCCACCGTCCATGGTGCCGTTGGGGCAGTGTTGGCCAAGGGTCAGCGGGAAGACGCCCTGACGGGGAGCGAGCGAGGATCTTTACGAAGATGAGGGATAGAGTCCCATGGCATCACAATGCTAGCTCGTCGAAAAATGATCGATTCACACTTGGGAGTAAAAAGGTGATTCCCATGCTCGTATCAGGCTCATCGAACGTCAACTGGGCCTAGCGGCTCACATTGCATCTCTTCGCAAGGTGAATCGCGGAGGGCCCGGTCACGGACACGAAAATTGGTGGGCAGCCCTGATGACTTGCTCACCATTGCCAATTCTATGATCGTGGGCGACCATGGTAGGCATGCATCATGGAGGTAAGCGAGAGCATCCACGGGGTATTAAGGGCCAATCTTAATTATACGAGTAGTCGCAGATTCATCCGGCAATTGTGCGATTCTAGATTGCAAGGCCCAAGAGCGAAAGCAGGCTCATCTCGTCTCTCCACCATATTAATGTGTGACGTGAGCTTTGTTTGGTGAATAGGGGCTTATGGCGAGCCCCTGGTCTGTGCTCACGGGAGGGTTAGCCCTCTATGCTTTTTTCTTCTTGGGCCCGGATTTTTTGCGATCGATTTCATGAACTCTTTGGCAAAATCACATTTTAGTCGCGTATTGAATAACCACACTTTTAGATCAAGTCAAAGTAGGTAGGCTATATCCTGTATTTTATCCTACAATTCATGATTTAAGTTTAAGATTCAATTTCATGCTAATTTACTCGATCCCTGCTACGTGTATATACGTAGGGTTTGTGGTGTTTGTAGTGTTTTTGTTTGGCCTGTCTCAGGACTTGAGCTACAGGGACTATGTAGAGCTATGTACACAAAGTGGCGGGTAGGTGGGTAATTTTGACAAAAGCCGTTGTCCAAGCAGATCCTCAATGATGAGATGAAGAACTCAGGGAATTGGGTGAGCTGGCTGATACAAACCCCCTGAGTTCCCCCCGCACGGCCCCTGAAGAGCCGCTTAGCCGACGAGTGGCTATTCCGCATGTCCGGTATATTACCTAGCTAGTAGCTAAACTAAGGTACACGCTGTTTTGGGTGGATGGTTAAGAGTACCTAGAGTAAATGTATGTTTTAAACGCCGGAACTTGAATGTCATGGTGGGGTAGCGGGGTAGTCACCGGGCCGGATCGACCTGGAATTCGGGTGACATTCCAAGCGTAATAATCTCCCTTTATGCCTTGACCAGAACGGTTTCGTATTAGTTAGAAGTATGATTAAAGCTTCTATGAATTATAAATATGATGTATAAGTACTTTTATCAGGACTTAAAGCGTGGTTTGTTAAGTACGTCGGAAACTAAATGGTGATTTTGAGAAAAAGTTGCAGAAATCAATCCCCAAAAATGTGGACCCGACAAAGAAAAAAGCAGGGGGGAACCGATGTTCAGCCGATGCAATGATTTCCATCCCTTGTGCTTTGTTCGTTTTCTCCCCCAACATCTATCGCACATCTAATTTTGGTGTCGCATAACGATGTCAACCACGTGCCGAATCGATATCAAGAGGGGTAATAATTCAGAGCCATGATGCGGCGTGGCAGCTATCATTCTCGCTCTCTCTCTCTCTCTCTCTCTCAGCGCCAAGTGAAACACGCTTATGCAGTTGGCTGGCTTCATCCAGGGTCTCTGGTTGGATGATTTAAGCCACCGCCATCCCCCATCCCACATCCCCCATTCCCAGCCGCCAGAGCTCTAGCCATGCTTGCCTTATTGCCTGTTGCTTTGATGCTTGATGCTTGATACTTGCAGTGTTCTAGTGTCATGCTCCCGTGTTGAGCTAAAGCTACCTCGCCAGCCTCATCAAGCTCCATTTGATCTCCCCTCTTACCTGCGCTTTCGTTATCTTCACCCCACGTCTCCATCTCTCCTGGCTGACAATACATCATCATCTCGACAGCAGCTGCAATATGGCGGACAATGGAGAGTACGTTGCTCAACCTGTCTCATCAATTTCGTTCTCAAAAAGCTGACATGTAGCTTCCTGAGCAGGATTTACAGCAGCGAGATCTTCGGCTTCCTGGTGGGAGACAAACGCTTCTATGCTCATAAAGCCCTGATCTCCAAGCACTCCAAGCCTCTCGACCGGCTCATGAATCTGGACATGAAAGAGAAGGAGCAAAAGGTCGCTATGCTGGGAGATGTAGAACCTGGCACCTTTGGTCGATTTCTCGAGTGGGCATACAAGGGATACTATACCCCGGCCCCCCATACAATGGATGAGCTACCGACTGCCTCATCAGAAGTGAAGGGTATTAAGAAAGAGCAAAAGGAATTCGCAGGCATGTTCTCTGGGGAACCGTTCTTCACCTCTGCTGGCCATGGGGAAGCAGACAGACTTACACCATGGGCAGCTTCCTTACTCCCACCCCATCAATCATCATCATCAGTGGCACAAGGAAACCCTCAAGCCCTGTTTACACAGCAAGCTACAGCAGGCTTAGCCCCTCCAGCTGCCAGCACGCCAACTGGCAGCAGATCCACTGGCGGGATTTTTGACTTGACGCCGACTCCCAGCAGTAACACCTCGACTGCTGGTGCAGTTGGCGCCCAGCCGGCTTCTGCAAATAGCGCCTCAAATTCACGTCTGAGCCTATTCCGCCCTCCAAGCGCAATAGCGGCTCCTCCTAACACGAACCCTTCTGCTTCGAGCTCCTCCCCATTCTCATTCGGCACTTCGCGGGCTCCTGCCAGTACTACTTCTACTTCCAGCTTCATCACAGCTGGCGCTAGTACGGCCCAGACTGACTTGCCTGATGCCAATCCCAATCGGCCAGCTCCTGCCAATAATTCTACAGCTGCTACTGGCACGGGTGTGGGCCCTTTCGGCAGTACCAGGCCATTCTCAGCAAGCAGTACCTCAAACACCAATACAAGTGGCGCTTTGTTCGGGTCAAGGGTCTTTGGATCGACGACGACCCCAGCTCCTGCGCTTACCTTTGGCTCAACCACGACCCCAGCAACTGGCGAAGGCACCACATATCTGTTCGGCCCCAATCGTGGCCCATCAAGTGGCACCAACAGCCCCAGCATATTTGCTTCAAGGGCAACTCCTGCCTTTGGCGGGTTTGGACAACCACCAACGGCTCCATCCACGTTGACACAGCCCACAGGCCTGTTCGCAAGGACTCCGTCACCAGCAGACCCCCCCACCAACCGCCAGAGATCTCCCTCGCCATTCGGCAGCAAGGACAGTACTACGGGCTTTGGCAGCACATCTTCCACTCAGCCAACCCTACCCCTATTCTCGGCAAGGGATCACCTCAAGGAAGCCTTCATCAGCCGGAAACCAAAGCTCCTCAGCAATGTGATCGAGATCCCGCCTGCACGCGGTAATTGGTTAAGGGAAAACCACACTGACGTCCTCCTTTCTCACGCCCAGCTTTACGTCTTTGCGGAGGAACAAGACATTCAACCACTGAAGACATTAGCACTCGAGTCACTGCACGCAGCCTTAGCATTGTTCTTTCTCTACCCAGCGCGTACCAAAGATATCGTTAGCCTACTACGTTATTCCTACGATAATACAGCGGATTATGAGAGTCACAGGGATGAGCTGCGAGAACTGTTGACGCAATATATGGGGGTTGAAATGGACATCTTGGTCAAAGACAAGGGGTTGCGTGATTTGATGACCAAGGATGATGATGGGATCGGGCAGGAAGAGAGGGCTGCTCTGCTTGGGGATTTTATGAGCTTGGTTGCGAAACGGATCTGAGTTGGGCTTGAAGATTGATTGCCAAAGGCTATAACCCCGAGGGCAGTCTGGAGACTTTGGACGAGAAGGACATACCTCACGAGCTGAGAGAAGAGGGCGAAACGTAACAGCAGCATTCAACTGTCAAGGAAGAAGCTACGAAGCTCTGCACCACCTCCTGCAATCAATACCCAAGGCATCCACGGAAAGGAGTGACGGTATGTCCAATACCATGTGACCCCGAAGTCAATGGCTTGAGGGTTGGTGACCGCGTGTGGCTCTTCTTACTCAGACATACCTTTCGACCAGCCACTCCTGATTCCAGGAGGCACTACGATGTCAGCAGCAGTGGGGAGAAGGGAGAAGGGAGAAGATAGGAAGACTGGTATGGGTTGTAGGAGAGGTTTTCCCGACCAATGGAGAGATTGATAATCAATACGCGCATCACATATCGCCATAACCCGAAGATGACACCGATGTCCACTCGGGCCTAATGCACTATCACAACTCTGGCAGTCCATGCGCCCACCTCTAAACATCCCGCACTCTTCCCTACTCGCAGTCACAACCATTCAACGATCAAACATCCCCCTCATCCCCTCCCATCTACCCATCCATCCAACCAATCCAATCCAAACCCACCAACCCCCTTGAGGGAAGCACAACACACGCACCGACCCCGAAACCGCACCCCAACCAAGCCCATCCCCTTCCACAGCCCCTTCCACCCCTCCTCCCTCCCCGTCCCTTCCTTCCACGACATCAACCCCACTTACCTCACGAAAAACCCTCGTATGCAAACGACTCCCCAACCTATCCCGCCGTCCCATGCGAAGTCATCGCCACAAATGCCATTAACACGCATCTACTTTCCTCCTTTGCCTGCCACCCACGCACCCCCGCCCACCACCGCCATCCCCGAGCGCCACTCATGGAAGCGGAAGGGGAACTCCCGCCCCAGTCAGTCAGTCAGTGACAAAGATCGATGGATTTATGAGTGGGCATAACGATGGTTGCGTGCGTGTCTGTCCGTCTGTCTGTCCGTCGTACGGACGCTGAAGTCGCAGGGGATGAGAGCGTCTTGGTGGTGCGGAACGGAACGATACAGAACAGTGACGAGGAGGAGAAGAAGAGAAGATTCCCTCCCCCATTGTCTTGATCCAGGAGGGTGCCAGAAGGAAAAGGGGGAAAGGTGTGGAACTGCTCTGCTTCTTCCTCCTTCTTCTTCCTTCTTCTTGGCGGTGGCGGTGGCGGTGTGGGTGCTGCAGGAGGAGCAGGAGGAGCGAGAGGAGGAGGGGGGGGAAGGGGAGGAAAGAAGATCGAGGAACCCACCCATTGGAGCGAAGGAAGCTTGGTTGCGCATATGATGCAGTGGTGATGCATCTGTCCATTAATTATTATTATCGTGATACTGCATTTGTGAGCGCGCCATGAGCGTGGTTTCCCCTGCATGATCACGAGGGAAATGGTAAGTGCCATCCATGCACGAAAGGATTTGGCTTTGTTTATCTGCCTTGCTAGTTCTTATTATTTCAGGTCTTTTATATACATGCGATTACATATATGTATATATACTAGGGTGCGCGCGTTTCTTTTTCTTATTCTTATTTAAAAGAATGGATTGTGGGGGTCATCATCGCACAATCTATTTGTCCTTCAAAAAGAATGCTGACCACCCATGTATTTATGTATATGCAACTGTCGATGCTTTTCCTCTTCTTCTCCCAATACCGCCTTCTGGGCCCCCTTTCCTTATCATTCCCATGAACGCGCCCCCCTCTTTCCACGCTTAGCGTCCACCACAAAAGATGCTCACTCAAACCAAGCCAGTCTTCTGCAACTTGGACCACGCATTTCTGGAACACCTGCAGCGGATCGACTTTCTTGCTCACACTCCGTCAGGAAATTCACGCTCACCTGCCCACATATCCCTGGATGGGATCCCTGCTCCTTGGCAGCGTAGTTGGAGTCACAGGTCCGGATCATATGTGCACGCCTCGGTCTGGTTGAACAACGCTGTAGCGCGAAGTCGTTGATATTCTTTTTCGGCGGCCGAGGTCTTACCATTGCGCACGGTGAGGAGCACGGTGGTCCAAAATCCCCACGATTGGCGTCAATACCTACCTAATGAGTTAGCCAGAGTTGGGATTGCCGGGGTGGTCGAAAAGCGTTTGGATGTGACAATTCTGTGGGGGAAGGGTTGGTAGGAGAGGGAGGCGGTGAGGTTGGGGGTCGTCTTCTTGAAGGGGTCGAGGGTGGCGTTGGCGATGTTGTCGAAGAATCTGCTCATGCTGGCGGCATCGTTGTTGGAAGTGGCAGTCACGAACAGCTCACGTGAGGCAGGAGGGATGCGGCCCAACAGCTGGACGGTGAAATCGGTTAGATTGGAGTTGCACAGAGTGTTGAAGGTTTGGGACGGGTTGGTGAAGATCTGGAAGGTGGTCGGGTAGGCCTGCGACGCCGACGGAAGCCACACGGCCTCCTGACGTTGCAAGTCCCAGAGCATCCAGCTTCAGATATACGTCTTCCCATCGTCGCCCTGCACCAATGCTGATCTGTTTCTGATCCTTTGAGATTACAAGTTGGCTGAATTTAGACAAGTCAATCGTGACCCCGCCTCGTCGGTTCGCAGCGCATGCCTACGCTGTGTGACTGTCATACAACATCAGCAGACCGTTGCACAAGGACTTGCGAGTAGCGACGAGGATGGCGACTCACCCTCCACCTCGTATGGCATGTGCGCATCCACCGGAAACGTATTTGGCAGCTACACTCAAGAGAAAGATGCCAATGTGAACATCTTGGACGGTTTGAGGGATCAAGATGCAGCTTGGCTGGACCTGCTGCTCTTGTTTAGCTCTGGAGCGAAGCCTGGTACTGCGTGGTGGAGCTCGTGAAGACCTTGCCCTTGAGGAAGAATGATAAAGCATCGCAACAGATTGGCTGTTGCTTGACCATGGATGCGACATGACTTTCCGGAGGGAGGCACGAAGTGTCTCCCTGTACGCCAGGATTGTCTTGGTTGGCATTTTGCGGGACAGGTCCAGTTGCACTGACGGAGCTCAATCTTGCGGCTCCGTACAGCAGCGCTGAGAGGATAGAGAGTCTGGAAGGAGACATGGTGTGTCAAGGGATTAGTCATGACGCGACTGTGAACAGAAGTACTTTGTTCGATGTGTCCGTTCACCTCCAGCAGACGTGTGACGCTGTGAGGGAAAGATGAATCTTCATCCTCGCTCTTTAGTAACAAAACAAAGAGCTTGCATCAGCCTCGCCATCTCGCACCTTGCGCAGGTAAATCCTACCTTACATGCAAGTTCCTGGAATCTCCTCTTCCGGTTCCTAATCTGGGAAGATACCTAGCAATGTTGGGAAAGCTGGGTTCCAACCCAAAATCCCACCATTCCATGGTTCACATACAGGATGATGTTCTCAGTCAAAGTTGAGTCAAAGAGATACGTTTCCCAGCCCTCCCGATGGAGAGGGGCAAATGATTGACATTTCAGTCGCTACAATATCCCTGACATGGAGTCAAGGGATTGGTGATGACCTTATTGCATAGGAAGGAGAAATACTGACGAGGCAGGACGTTGCTCGCTCGTTGGTTGTTGGAGATGCATTCACAATCCGCACTAAACCTTAGTCGATATAGCTCAATTTGAGTGGAAAGGGGCAGGTATGATGAGTGAAGGTTATAAGACTGGGACGGCAGACATGATAATAATTATTGCATTGCAGATATCAAGCAACGATGTCAGTCCAAGAGTATTGTCCAGTAGCAGCTCAAAAAAGTACATTAGAGCAAATGACTTCAAGTACACAGCAGATGCCGGAGCATGCCTCATCCTATGCCCTCGAGACTCAGTTCAACGCAAAACACTCCACAAATGCCGGGACCCTAATGCTTTTTGATCATAGTCATATCCCTCAGCGTATCATCAAGTACCAAACACACCCCGGGTCCCAGCTTCTTCACATCCGACTTCTTCAAATCCCCCGTCGCCGTACCATTCGCAAATACGGTACCGATGTACCCCTTAGTATCACACTGGTGATCCAAAGCACCCTCGTAAATATCGAATCCACTATCACGTCTCGAGCCCGTGCCGAACGATATCCCTACGGCTTTGGCTTCGTCCTCGGGAAGGGATGGCATCCAGGTAACGCAGCCAGTGCCTCTGATCTCGGGACGCATGTCGGGGGAGCCGGAGTAGCCAGAGGTATCAGCGTCATCGGCATCCCAGAGGGTTGCGTTGGTGACGGGGCCGCCGTCGCATGTTTTCGATTGGAACTCGCCGATCCAGGGCTGGTCTTTGGCACCATGGATGTGGAGGGCGATCGACGTGGTGGTGAGGGCGAGGAGGATAAGCGAGTAGGTTGATGTATGCATGTCTGCGATCTGCTACAGTTTCAATTGAATCCTATAAGTCAGTTAATTCAGGTCGCTATGTGCAGGGTGCGACGTCGTTCAAATACCTGACCTGCAAACCAGGTGGAGATTGGCCTCTGTGAATTCCTTGACAGGTCATTTTGATGAGACAAGACCTGTTTGAGAGTATGAGGAGGCTCATTTTGAGAACAATGGATGCGGTCATCCTTTCTTATGCTTCAAAAGGCGCCTTTGTGATTCGAGGCAAAGTCGAATCTTATCAGCTTTGTCTTTCTCCATGCTAATGTTCTAAAACTGGTCTTTGACCTTCAGTCATACACGCGGAGAGACAAGATTGATCAACTAATAGCTGCTGACCCCGCAAAGGCGTCAAGATGGGCTCGATTGGTTCCACTGTAGTGGACAGGTCACAGCGCCTACTGGAGCAGTTCCCATCTTTCGTAGTTTGAGGCACTGCAACTTTCCGCGGATTTTTTGTGCGTCTGCTCATCCAGAGATAGTAGGGTAATACGCATGATTGGTGTCTCCTTTGATCGAATGAGAAGAAGAGCGCGTTGTTCCATGAAGGCTTGTATCAAATCTTCCATCCGATGTCTTGAGCCTTTTGGAAGTCAGATTCATAAGCCTCCAAGATCTGGTTAGGATAAATATTGTTCTCGTTGGCTCTTTTTCGGACATCGTTCCATTACATCAATATTGTCGGTATAATGAAGGTCTGACGCATTAATCAGTATTGTTGGACAGAAAAGTGAAGCGAGCATTTTGAACGCTATCACATTTCGGTTGCATGCATGAGCGGCGTCATGCCACATGCAAGTCATCGCACCAATGATAGATATACAACGTGACCGCTGGAGGGCCGTGCGTTTGTTTGCTTTACTTGAACCAAGCTGCTTTTCATCATACTCTCCAAGCCACACATCTCCCACAAAACTGTCGCTCGAAGTTTAGCATTTGGGCACACACTCTCACCAGTTGAAAAACAGGCACTTGGAATGATCATCATCTGCAATGGAGGAACGCAGGAGGTAGTTTGGAACCCCTTTATAGGTATGGCTCAATGCTGATGCACTGCGATCGCAGCTACTTCACCTCAGCTCCTTTCAAATTCATCGTCGAAGGGAAGCAGTTCTTTGCTCACTCCGGGCTCATATCACGCTTTTCAGAGCCACTTGACCGTCTTATCAATCTGGACATGAAAGAAAAGCAACAGGGCTCCGCAGACTTGGAGGATGTGACTGCTGTGACCTTTGATCGTTTCTTGGAATGGGCCAGCAAAGGCTATTATACACCTCCCTGGCCATCCATTGATGCTCAGAGTGAGGAAGATGCTGAAGAAGTTTTGGAGCACGAGTCTGAAGCGACAGTTCCTGAGGCAGTCGTTCCTGAGGTACTCAGGCCTGATCAAGAAGAGGCTAGCCCTTTGCCGGCAGTGGAGCCAAGGTTTTGGGGAGATATGGAAACCAGCTCAGGCATCAAGAAGAAAAAGAAGAAAGTCATCAAGTTGAATTTCGGCGACGACATCATACCCGAAGCTTTGGAGGAGTCAACGTCCAGAAGGCGAGAAAATATGAGAGAAGCTTTCCTTAGTCGTCAACCTGTGACAAGAAGCGGCCAGATTGATACTCCACAACCGCGCAAGAATCTCAGCAAGTCCGAAAACTATACCGAGATCTTTCTTTGCCACGCGCGCCTGTATGTCTTCGCAGATCAACGGCAGATCCAAGATCTAAAAACACTAGCCTTAGATGAGCTGCATGCTTTGCTTGCAGTTTTCGATCTTCATAAAACGAGGACCAAGGATATTCTTTCGCTCTTGCGCTACGGATATGCAAATACTGGAACCAAGGTGCCCAAGGAGAGCCTAAGAGTTGTGCTCACTGATTACGTCGGAATTGAGATGGATACGCTGATGCTTGATGATGACTTTCGAGAAGCAATGATAGAAAACGGGGGAGACATGCTCGAGGACTTCATGTCAGTGGTAATGAAGAGAATTAAGGCGGGTAACGTGTCCACCTGAGGGAGAGACAGTCGAGACTCAAGGTCGATCAATGTTGCGCATGGTGGTTCTGATAACGGAAGACTGTTTCAGTAGATACAATCATTTGCTCACAACGTCTTTCGCGTGCAAAGCCTGTCGCTGCCTATGACACTGATATTGTCGGACGAGACACCTCGTGACTAAGTTCATCGTCCGGACAGCCGCTTCAGTAGTGTCATTGAACATGATGTGTCACTGCGCAGTGGCTGAAGACACATTCGCTTGCTGCAGAATGATGTGTTTGCTTCATTTTCTTCTTCCTCAAGTAGACCCTCTCTTCGGCCGTTCCACTCACCATCCATCCAAACGCGAAGTCACACAAAGTATCCGAAGGAAAACCAGCTACTGATTGCAACAAGTCATACAAGATGAATAATCGCGATAGGTAAGCCACAATCAAATTGAAGTATTGATTGGGTGATCGTCACTAACGGTGTGCGTCTCAAGCTACTTCAACACGCCTACCTTCAAATACATCGTCGAGGATCAGACCTTCTTTGTGCATGCCGGCTTGATAGAGCGGTGGTCGCAGCCGCTTTACTGCTTCATCAGTCTCCCTATGAAGGAGAGGGAGCAGGGTTTTGCTGATCTGAAGGATGTGGCTGCTGCGACATTCGATCGTTTTCTGGAGTGGGCTAGTAAAGGATTTTACACCCCTCCAGAACCGTCTCTAGATCCGAGGACCCAGGGCAAACACACGAACGAGGACCCGGCTGGTTCAGGCAGAAGGACTGCGTCAGGACTCAGACTTATCGCAGACCCACCAGGGTCTCCCATCCGGGAATTGGAAGACGTATACCTGGAACACTGGGGAGCCTTAGGAGGCCTGACTAGGAAGTCCGCGAAAAAGGGGAAAAAGCCCTTCATGTGGGACGACAATGATGACCTGCCTGAGACCTCTGCGTCCAAAATGCGTCAGAAGTTGCGAGAAGATTTCTCCAACCGGAAGTCGACAACCAGAAAGGCACAAAACAGCATCCCGTCTGCTCGGAAGAACCTCAACGCCAGCGAAGATTACACGGACATCTTCCTCTGCCATGCGCAACTGTACGTTTTCGCCGAGAAGTACGACATCAAGGAGCTGAAAAGCCTGGCATTGAAAGAGCTTCACGCCGTACTTGCGATATTTGATCTCCATGTGGAGCGAATTGGGGACGTGGGTGCCTTGTTCCGCTATGCGTATCAGAACGTCCAAAAGTTCCAGGCAGATCAAGAACCTCTGCTAGGGATGCTGAAGGATTACATGGGCTTCGAGATGGATACATTGATGCTGGACGAGTTGTTCAGAGAGCTCGTGAAAGAGGACATCAATGACATGCTGGAGGACTACATGATGCAGGTCACGATGAGGCTCAAAGCCTGATATGCCGAGTTCTGGCTGTGGGCAACAGGAGTTTGTATGCGTGCGATTAGATGGCTGAAGGTTCGAGTAAGTCGAATGGTTGGTTTTGCCACATAACCTGTGAAGCTTCAAAGATATCAATGGAACTAGGATAAATCTTCCAATTTCTGATCACTTCGCTGAAACGCAAAGCCAGCAGATGTTGGTGCAATGGAAGGAAGGGCATCTAAGATTGACTCATACTTTTTCAGCCCTTTGATACACATCGATGATAGATTGAATAAACCTCGCACAATGTCTTTGCTTGCAAAGCCTGCCATTTCCTTTCTGTGGTTACGTGCCTGCATGGTGCCTTGTAGCAGAAAGTGTTGTCCGGAGACTCACATTATGTCATCTACTAGTTGATGCAGTGTCACTGTAGTGTTTGCTTCCAACAAACAAAGTATTGGAACAACTTCACTTGATCATGTTCACCTGACTTTGCATCCCTGAGTACCAGCAAAGCTCCTACACACAAGTAAGAGATCTCAGTCCGCTTGGTCCCCCGCAAAGTCGTTCAAGATGGAAGACCGCGAAAGGTAAGGAAGCCGCATAGCGACAGATTCGTTTTTGCTAATGATATGGTTATTTCAGCTTTTTCACCACTCAAATCTTCGAGTTCCGTGTAGAGGGCCACCAATTTTTTGTTCATAGCGGTCTCATCTCGCGCTTCTCATCTCCTCTTGGCCGTCTGATTAGCCTCAACATGAAAGAAAAGAACCAGGGTTTTGCTATTCTGGAAGACGTAACTGCCCCTACATTCGATCGCTTCTTGGAGTGGGCTTGTAAAGGCTGTTACGTTCCTCCAGGACCTTGCGAGGACAAGAAGCAGAACCGAAGCCCCGAGAAAGGGGACCAAGAAGTGGCCCCCGAGAAGGCTGGCATCGAAGAGCCCCCACAACTTTTCAGTGGGAGCACGGACAACAAATTCTACAACAGGTATGGGAATTGCCAGGCCAGGCTCTCCAAACAAGGGAACAAGGTCTCAATAACATACAAGGACGGATACATCCAAGGTGCTGACAGGGACTGGGTGGGAGCATCAACATTGCGACAAGTCTTAAAGGAATCTATCTACAGTCGCAAGCCAGTAGTCCGGAGAGGGGACAACATTGCGCCACCCCGAAAGAACCTTAATGCTGTGGAGAAATATGCAGGAATATTCCTCTGTCACGCCCAGCTCTACGTCTTTGCAGACGCCCAGGACATTCAGCCATTGAAGCTATTGGCACTGAATGAGCTCCGTGCTGTACTTGCCGTATTCGAGCTGTACCCAGAGAGAACCGGAGACATCGTCGAGCTATTGCGATACGGTTACGCCAACACGGCAAGCCTATCGCAAGGGGAAGAAGCCTTAAGGAAACTCTTGTCTGATTATGTGGAGTTCCAAATGGACGTCTTGATGAAAGACGAGAGATTCAAAGCACTGATGTTCGAGGATGGCGGCGACATGCTCCGTGACTTCCTGTCGAGTGTCAGTAAGAGAATCGAAGCCTGATGCGAGAGCACCATGCTAGACATATGAAAAGGTTTGAACTTTTGAGGGTGCAATAAGGAGGCTAGAATTTGAGGATCACGACTGGCGATATTGGCTTGTCAGTCGGATGTCTGTCGACGAAGAAGCCACAAAGGTATGAGGTACATATAGGGAGAGAAGGAAATGAAGAGTGGAGGCTGATAATTGACATGCAGAGTCTGCCATCACCTCGCAATCTCAAATAGTCTTACAGATGGTGTCTTCGGTTTGTTGCGTCTATTGCGCCAGACCAACCATAGGTCGCGGAGGCGTGGAAATGATTTTCTTTGCTCAATGCCGTGTTCTACTGTACCAAACTATCTTGGGAAAACTCCATGCACCTATTGGTGTGGATTAGCATATTCAAAATCAATGTTGTTTCCTTGGCATTTCGACTAGACGCCCACCCCAGATTTCTGTGTAGTACTTAAGATATTTCGATCGAATCAGCTTGTTCACGACATCTGAGGACGCAGATTTGATTAGTATAAAGTATTCTCCATGTTTTGTATACAAAGTATTTAGTAACAACCAAAAATTAAATTTCCAAGTGCTGAGGGGCGCAAATTTTGGTGTGCGCAGTTGGGTTGGGGTGGAGTCAGAATGCCAAGGAAAGGACGTCAATTTTGAATATGCTAAGAGAGGACCCGATTGGAGGCCTCAATTTAGGCTCACCTATCTTGCTGATTGTGCATTCGATGCTGAACGCGATGGAAAAGCTGAAAGTGGTTTGGCGGCTGTCAATCACTATGCTCTTGATCACATTGACAGACAACCCTTTTGCTTGCTTCTTTTGCTGGAATCACACTTTCTGCTGCTCGGCGCGTACACTGGGGTATCACTATGCACAATCGTTGGCAAGTATTATGAAGAATAGGTGCTGTGTGCCGCATGGATTGTCAGATGTGGAAAAGAATGCCCGAGTAGATTTCTTGCACAAGATCCTTGGTTTCTACTGGTCCCCTCTGCCACTACTCTTGCTCTACTTCATCCTCATTTCCCTCGCCACTTCAATGAGCAGGCGCAATAGGCACCTTCTTGAACGTCTCCCTGGCCATCATCTTACCTAACCACTCCTTCACAAGCCCAAATTTATCCGGGTCGAAATCCTCCTTTCCAAAGGATCCTCCCGACACGATCGTCTGCCACGGAGCAAAAGCCAGATCCACGAATGAGAACTTATCGCCCACAAGCCACGGTCCTTCACCAGCGCCACCATTCTTTTCCTTCTGCCTCTCCAATTGCGCTTCCAACACCCCCGTCACCCTAGTAATCTCATCGACATACTTCTTCAACGCACTCGGCTGCGGCTCGTGGTGGAACTTGTTGAACCAGAACGCTTGGCCGTAATAAGGCCCTTGTCCAGACGTCTGGAAAAACAACCACTGCTTGGCGTGGTAATACTCTGGAGTGTCGGGCGCAAAGCTGAGCTTGTGGTTCTTGTCATAGCGCTCGATGATGTATTCGAGGATGGCTCCCGTTTCCCAGAGAGTAATGTCCGTATTAGGGTCGTGGATGGCGGGCAGGCGACCATTGGGGTTGATGGCGACGTACTCGGGACCCTTGACGTCTTGCCAGGCGACGTGGTTGACTTCATACGGGAGGCCGAGTTCTTCGAGAATGAAGCCGACTTTGGGGGGGTTGGGACCGCCTTGGCCCCAGACTTTGATGGGCTTCATTTGGGATGACATTCTTCTTCTCGAGACTGATGAAATGGCAGGCAAAGGCTGAAGTGAGAAAGATGTGAAGGTGACTGTTGCGGATGAAAGCAAGCTCGAGGACAATGGCATTCTTATGTTCCCCCTCTCATGCGGACATTCGGTCTTACCATTAATTCACTATCCATGGTCCAGATCCGACACGTGCAGGGCGACGGCATCGTGCATGGGAACAACATCATTCATTACTGATCATGGAGTGTACACGCAGACTCGGTTCAATCTTCGGCCAGTTTCGCCAGATCTGGGTCGGTTGATGGACATTCCGGGTCTCGGCAGCGGAAACTTTCGCTCCAGTTTCTCCCGAATTGGTCTAGCTTGCTCAGGCTGACCAATCCATACGGAGTAGCAGAGTGAACATGGCCGATAGTATATAGCACATATGAGGTTGATTGCTCAGCTCGGAGCGGAAACCGCCCAGATCCGGCCGCTTGCAACAATGAGCACGGCATGCAGGACTTGCAAGCTTCGAAGAATCAAGGCAAGCAAATCCGAGCAATCTCCAAGTAGTCGGCGACTGATCTTTGTCACCCTAGTGTGATGGGACCAAGCCGAGATGTCAAAGGTGCATCAAGTCCCGGCGGGTCTGCTTAGACAGAGTCGTTGAATCTCGCTCGACTTTCGCCTTTCACGTCGAGAATCGGTTCGCCAGTGGCAAGGCCAAGCGACCCAGAGGACCTCGCTCAAGCTTGCCCATCTCACGTAACCCACAGATAGATCTCCAGACACGCGCACTAGATTACTACTTGCAATGTCATATGCAAACCCTGACCGATGTCCCGACTGTGGCGGGAGAGGGTACACTCTCTGGCTCTGTAGCTACGTGGAATCAATCTGGGAAGACGTGCGGCATGGTCGATCTTGCCCTTTCATCCCTAGCTCTGGTTGTCTTTTCGCGAACTCACCATCATCCACCAGCCGCAGTAGAGGCGTCTTCGAAGTATTCCCGCCTCCTGCGCATGGCACATAGGCGCATCGCTCAGGTGGGAAGCACAGGCGGCTCGAAAGAAGGAGAATTCGAAGCCTGCTTGCTCGCCGTCTCGCTCATGGCGCGGTACGAAAGCTCGATTTATTGCCGCCAGGCCGAATCCAATTCACTTGACCAGTCATCCGAGCCACCACCGTCATTCTCTCACTATGATGGAGCGACAGCGATATTGAAGCTCTGGCATGACAGCCCAGCCCCTACTCGCTCGACAACATCAATCATCGAGAACACGAGAAGGGGGTTGATTAAGCTCTTCCTGCTTCGAAGGCTTCCCCTGCCAGGATGGATGCTTGATGGTGCCCGGTTCGGCGAGTCGGACCACGATCTCGAATACGATCGGATCATCGCTCAAATCGTCAACCTCAGCGCCGCCGTCTCTGCACCGTTTTCCCACCAACGCGCGTATCCCGAGTATGGTGCCAATAGCTTGCAGAGCATCGATGCATTAGAGGCCGAAGCTCGCAGCCTCGACAAAGCTCTGGAAGCCCGCGCAGCTCACTTTCCTAGCGAATGGTCCTACCAACCGACAACGATACCACCATTAGGCAAACCTCCCCTCAATTCGTCCTCCTCTGCACCCTCTCCCTCGACCAAGTTTACCCCATCACCTGCCTCCTCCTCCTCCTCCTCTTCTTATCCATGCCCACATCTCCGTTTTTACTCCCCAACGATCCACATCTTCACCAAACCCGGCCACGCTGCCATCTGGTCCCAACATTTCGCCTACCGCATGCTCCTCCACAGCATCCACCTGAGACTCCTCGAAATGACCCCTCGTCCCGACCCCTTCCTAGGCTCCCCCCACTACGACGCCCAAGTCCGTCACACCATCCAATTGCAACGCATGGCCGACAATCTCGCCGCCAGTCTCCCCTCCTGCTGGACCGGATGCGATCAGCTGCCCACCACCACCAATGCCGCGAGGAATAACAGCGCCACGACTCCCTCCCAAGCCAGCCTGGCAATCTGGCCCCTCTCCATCGCCTGCAGCATCATCACCGACGGTGCGCTCGAGAGCCAGCAACAGTCTTGGTTCAACGCGCAACTCGCGTGGCTCGGCAGGGTGACTGGCGCGGGGATCTTGGAACGGCACGCGGATGTCCGACTCGACGGACGTGCGTGGTGACGACAACGAGGGTCGGATCTCTGATGTCAAGAGTTAAAGTCAGCGCAACCGGCGCGCGGCGTCCGCACCTCAACAGATCTCTGCACCGCCACGCTGTGGATTGGCGCCATCCGGTACCTCCCCCCCAATGTCAACTCGAAAAGGTTGGACAACACGGGCGTCCGCTGGGCCCTCTCTCATCGCCAACGCAATGTCACACACTACAGACCGGGGCAATGATGGGGAAATAGCTGGGGTTTATCGGATCCTCGGCTCCCGGGAAGGTGGCGACGCTGTTGGTGTTGTCGATGGGTTTGAATTGTGTTTTTCATGGTTTTCAGCAGGGAGTTGGTAGCGGATCTGCTCGCGAGGTTAGTATTCCGGGGGGGGAGGGGGGGAAGGGGTGGCGCCGCTATGGAGAGTATCTGCGGCGGTGGTATGGAGCGCGAGATGGGGTTCAGCGCTTTCAAGCTCGCTATGTGGCATATTCTTTTTTTTTCAAAACAACCTAGATGTTGGCCCTCCGGTGAGGAGGCTAGATTATATGTACATGTTCTAACGCTGCTAGAGTACGTCAGCTTGGTCTCGAGATGCATGCTACTCGTAGAAGGTACTCACAGAAGCCAAACGCTGCAAGAGCGTGATGATGCCTGAAGCAGCGATCATGTCTGCAGAAGTAGTGAGCAGGCGCTCACCCTCGACCTCGCCGTCATTCGAGTTTTTGATAGATAGGAGTTCGTGAATCCGGTGACCCTTCTTTTGAACACCCCTTAACCCCCCTTCTTCACCCCTGCTCCATGAAGAACCATGGCTTCCTTGTCCCATACTCCTGCCCCGGCCAGACCATTGGCACAGGCACTTTGCCTTCGAAGACCTTCAAGCCCCTTTGCGGGTCCGCCTGCGCCTCATCTTCTCCCTCCTCATGCTGCTGCATCACCGGCACCACGACCCCACACTCCCAATTCCGACAATTGAGCTTCATGTGCTGCGTGGCCTTGTCTTTCACCAACTTGTTCCCCCACGCGCTCTCCGAGCAATTCGCGCTCCCCACATACGCCCACGCTTTCCCCCCCATCTCGTGGACCCCATCCGCATCGAGCGGGCGCACATACATGATCTTGTTATGCATCAGACAGCCCGGTCTCACACTCTTACAATCCCTCATGATCTGCCTAGGAAACCTCGCATTGTTCCAGTAGGACGATTGCATGCAGATCGTCCCTGCGGCACCCGCCGTGGAACCGGTGACGGTCTCGTGAGTGGGGAAGTAGATCCGGAAATGGCGCTTCACTGCCGCCTCTGACCTGGCTGTTGAGGAGATGGCCGAGGGTCTCTGGCCCTGGCAGGCCTGCTGGATGCGGGCGAGGAAATCCAGGTTGAGGGACCCCACGGAGGAGGCTATGAAATCCACAGCCACGGGATTGGGGGATTTCAGGCCGAGGCCTGCGATCGCGGTCGCGAGCCCGGGCCAGCCTGTAGTGCTGAAGCTTTCGGCACCGATGTGCGCACCTCCAATGGTATGGACGAAGGCGTAGGGGCGGGTGGCGGAGAAGTCGAAAGATTGGAGACTGGCGATGATGGAAGGGTTGAGGGATTGGGCGGTGAGGAAGCAGATGAGACTCTGAGCGAATGGGGGGAGGTCTTCTTTGGGTATCCGTTGGCTGTTGGGCAAGCGGGGGAGGTCAATCAGGAAGACGTTGTTTTCCATCGACCCAGTCTCGCCCCAATCGTACTTGACGAGATTTGCGGTAGGTATGGCGATGCGGAGGTATGTTTGATAGCTTAGTAGCATCAATTTGGAATGCATGCAATTGATCTGGCCGTCCATTGAGGGGAAGCAGAGCTTTATGTCGTGCGGCTGTCTCGAGGAAACGTCTGATTGTGCCTGGAGTTTTTCATATTCACTCGTGGCCTGCATCACCAGCATGATCTTTGTCTTGGGGCGGACTTTTTGAAGAAGCCATTCAAGATCCCATTGAAAGGACGAGAGGACAGCTAAGTCGAGTTCTTCAGGCTGGAGGACTTCCTCCAGCTTTATGTCGTCTCCTGCTCTTGCATGGCCAGCTACCCAGGTCTTCTTCACAATTCCGCGAGGATACTGGGGGTTGAGAGGCTGTGATGAGGACAGTGCTTGAGCGGGCGATTCTTGAGCGGAGGCTGCTCTGAGGGGCAAGATGGTGGCGGGCGATGCTTTCACGGTTTTCTTGGTAGGAGGAGAAGCTGGAGCAGAGTCCGTAATTTTTCTCTTTCTTGCCAGGCGCTCTTCTTCCATTTTCTTGCGGTCGAGACCGGCCATTCCCAAGAATCCAGGCGTAAAGGTGGTGGGGTCATATGTGTCGTAGACTATGTTCTTTGGTGACCCAGAGGATTTGGGGCGCGAGGATCTTTCCTGGCCTGTGAGAAGCTTCTCCTCATCCGCATCAAGGTCGATGATTTCTGGCCCAGGCTTCATGACGGGATCTTCTTCGCCCAAAGATAAGGCGATTGCTCGCGCAATGTCTGGATCAACTTCGTCGGCCATTGTGCTTCAAAGCATTGAACTGCTCTTTCAACGCGCATCTGTACAGGCATACATCCTATGTATTGAGACCCGAGGTACCACAAAGAGCGCTCAAGTGGAATACTGCAGAGAAAACACCGATTCTAGCATGCTTGTGTCACTACATGGTGACTGCAAGATATTGAGATGGTGTTCCTGCATCTGCCAGCTCGAGTAATTCCGTATTCTTGTACTCTACAGATGACGTAATTGTTTACAAAGAGACGCCGCTAGTCTTTATGGACCTCGGAAGTAGAGGCCCTGAGACCCTTAATTGAGGCCTCCAATCGAATCATTCACCATTCTTTAGCTCGTAAATCATGCTGATTGCTCTGAACATTATTGCTCATACTGATTCTTGACCCAGTGATCATCTCCATTCACAAGAAGTTCAATTTCTAGATATAATACCCTTCATCAAGCATAACGACCCTCCGGGAATCTGTTAAACTTCAACTCCCCGATCACTTCGACTTGGTCCCCCAAAATCAATGTCTTCATCTCCCCGCCACTACTTCTCCGACTGATCCGGTGGTCTTTGCTATGGCCCCGCGAATTCGCGATCCCATACACCACATGCTCGATCTCATCCTCGTTGCCGTCTTGCTTCCTCTTCTTCCGTGCCGAACCCCCCTGGATCGCCTCGGCGATATCCTTGCGATCCAGCAGACTCCCGCCCACCGCGCCCCGTTGCGCGGCGCGCGGGCTGGTGAGGCTAACGAGCGATTCCCCCGTGCCGTTTTTGTTGATGGGGCCGCCGAGTTGTGCTAACAGGGGGGCGACCAAGCGGCTCACGTAGAAGAATGAATCATCAACGACCACCACCTTCCGACTCACGAAAAGGATCCCCAGCATTAGTATCGCATGACTCCCCACAATGATGCAAAGTAGCGGAATCATGAAATTCCAGTGCACGCTCAATTTGTAGCCCAGCAGCGGCACCAATCCCTGCCTCTCTACTTTTGGATTCAACTCTACCATCCCTGAAATACTTCCCATGGCGAAGCGTGCCATCAGCCCGCCCACGCCGCGTGCGTCGAGCTCACCGGCTTCCCAGTAGGAACCCCATGGATATAGCTGGTATTGCTGCCAGTATTTCGTGTCGGGAAAGGAAGCGTTAGGGTTCGTGTACCTGCCCGAAAGCGCGATGGAGGAGGCGGCGAGGCGCGCGATGGCGTCGGGGATGTCTTGTGCGGGGGAGGTCTGGTTGTAGACGATTGATAAGGTGATGGGGCAGGAGAACAAGGCCGAGGGGCGAGGGGACCGGACGCCGGAAGAACGGAAGGCGTAGATGCGGAGGCAGCGCGCGCCGCATTCGACCCCTTCGGTGGCGTTGGTGAGGTCGGGGGGGGAGGTGCCGTTGTAGATGTATGTAGTACTGTCGAAGGCTGAGTACGGGCGCGGGATGGTGATGGTGGAGTCGTAGATTGGGGTATCGTTGGTGGAGACTGGAGGGCCAAACGACCAGACCTGCGCTTCGTTCTGGCCGTCGGTCGTATTAATGAATTTTGGTGGGGAGGTGGTGTCGAGGGCGTGCTCGACACAATCGCCTGCAGTAGAGCGAATGTTGTGGTTGGTGAGATGAGGGTACCCGTTCGTGTTATCCTCTGGGTTGTACTCGGAGAAGCGGTAGGCAAATTACTGGCCATCGGTACGAGAGAAATAGTAGCAAAGCTGACTAGCAGCGGTGATGTTGGCATCCGAGGAGTATGGGCAAACGATGCGGCCCCGAGTCATCTCCCCATACGTATGAGCTAGGGTCATGTTGGCTTCGGGCGCTGCTGAGGGACAATTGCCATCATCGTACAGGCAATCCAGCTTGGCTGCCAGGACAGTTCCCGGTCTGAGGTAGATATCGTTACTATTGCTACCACTATCCATGGAGTAGTTCAGGCCAATCAATGTGATAGAGGCTTGAGCGAGGAAATTCAGACCGATCCAGAAGGTGCAGCCAAGGAGGAGTATGTTTTTTGGCCACTTGAACTTCCCCCGCCAAAACTTGCTGCGCGATTCCCACAACAATTGAAACAGCTTCTCAAGGCTATCGCCACCGAGGATCAGGTCGGCTTCACGGACGGTGACTAGTTGCGCGGCCAGAATGCGCCAGCGAAGCACTTTGGCCATGTCTTTGAGGACCTCGAGGAAGTTCAACCCGAGGATCAAGCTGAGTATTGTGATGATCGTGTTGAAGAGGATCTTGTAGTGATGGCTGACATTGCCGTCCGTCTGATAAACTTTGAGGCAGACGATCGTCAATGCAACAGTGACCCATGTGATGAGCAGGCGGGGAGCTTGCTCTTTGAATAGGCGCCACGCTTGCCCGCCTGGACTGAATTCGTGCTCGAGAGACCTCGCTGTAAGCTTAGATCAGCCACAGGTCAGTCGTTGAGGTCGGCAAAATCTACGTACGAGGCGGATGAGGATGATTGTGGACTTCCTTTTTCTCAAATTGATATGGATCGGTCTGAGTCCGATTGGAGTCGTTGCTATCTGGGTGGTATTAAAAAGGTGCTTGAAAGGGCGCTTGGAAGGGGATGTCGGCCATTCCAGCCATGAAAGACGGAGCAGACACAGCAGAGCCCCATCTTCACGGGAAGGGCAGTCGTGTATATATCAGCCCCAATCCACAAGGCTGGGAGCTCGCGTCATAGGACGCAAAATTGCCGGCGCCAGCGACGAGCATCGACTCAGCCGCGTCGTATCAGCCCTTTGGATGTTGGAGAGGCCCGGGCAATCATGCTACGTACCACATCTAGAGCGGAAGGCGGAAGAGCCAATCCGAGAAAGAAGGGTAGAAGAGCCATCGACCGAAAGCTAATGTCGCTACGACTCAGGAGTCAATGGAATAGAACATGATTGGTTTGATCAGCAAAAGTGTGGGTGACAAGGCAGGGGTCCGGCATGGTTGAAACAACCCTGCAGAGCTCGGCTGTGTCAGATTCTGTGGAATGAGCTGAGCCGCAACCCTCCATCTTCATTAATTCTTCAGCTGTGCGAGGCGGCCCAAGACTTAAAATAGGAACCGGCTGATCAGACTTCAAAGCTTGATATACACACGCATCTCGCCTGAACCACGACAGTCAGACAGTCATCCTTGGAGAAAGTGACAGTGAGCCTGTGAATGAAGAGAGTAGAGCTTAGCTCCTTGCTCTCTTAGTTTGAAAAGGAGATAACCGGGAGCAGTCCGCATGATGAAAAGGATGTGCTGTATGTAGCTTTTCAGGTGGGTGTCGGGTGGGAAGGCGGCTTGGGCGGCAAAGATATTCGAAGGAGGAAAGTATCAAGCACGTGGGGCGTATGTTGGTAGGAAGATTGGGATGATGTGGCTTCCCCTTGTCTGATAGCGAAGGTTTTTCGAACGGCTCTTTCCAAGTACCATAATTGAATCCAACTTACCTCCTGTCTATCTCCTGTTCACCACTTGATTACCTCATGATCACCTCCTGTTTTCCGTCCTGTGATGCAAATTTTTATAGGGCCCTGGTGAGCAGGTCGAGTAGCGCACATGACAACAGAGGGGATGTACCTAATTTCAGGACCACCTTTGGGAGCTTTGCTCATGCTGTTGAGAATGTGAGGAGGTTTTTAATTGGATTTCAGATGTCAGAAGGGATAACGTGTATTCGAGGAAAGTGGCAGAAATTTGTTTCAGATGACTGGGGCGTAATTGAGTGAAAGACGTTGGAGAAAGAAAAACTACTTGAAATTTCTGACTAAGGTTTTTGTACCCAAAGGTCATGCTCTTCATTCCCTCAAACAAACTGCGAAGTCTGTGAGAAGGTTAATCTATCTAGGCGGCCGTCGATGCAAAAGCAGTCTCCCTTATCAGAAATTGTTCGATGTATGAAAGGTTAACTATGCAGACCATTCTTGATGACCATGATAAGTAGCGATCGTCTCGAAAGTACCAAAGAGGTCCAGTCCATGGACTAATATATATTGATCGGGGTTTATGAGAGAGCGTCCAGATATCAGCAATTTTCTCATTCCCCAGCAATGTTTTTCTCGAAAATTGAAGTCGCCAGCTATGTCCTCCCAAAAAAACCGAGTTGAGTGTGTAGAAGAATAAAGCAAATCAAACTAGGTGCTGCTCTGCCTCTCTTTCTTTCCTCTCGTGTCGTTGCTGATCCCTTCGCTTCTCGTAATAGTGAAAGGCGTACCAAACGGCGAAGGTGATAACCATGAATGGTAAGCTTATCGCCAGATAGACTTGCAAGGCGCTCGAACGGTAGGTTCTCGCATTGCTTGGATTGTTCCAATGTATAATGTCCGTAGACATTAACGTCTATTTCGTGGAAAAGAAGGTGTCAGCCTAAAAGCGTGAAGGTGTTTGTAATGTAAGGATTGCGACTCGGATATTATGTACGCTCACAATGTCATCGGTCGAAATGCGAGGTGTACCAAAGTCGTATTCGATGACTGAGATGGTAGTGTTGATATTGCCAACACCTGCTCACCAAAGGTCCACATTGGATAGTACAATTTGATCAAGTACAGGAGGAAGACCCAACCTACTGACACAAAAGTTCCGGGCAAGAAGAATAGTGTTACGAGTGTAATGATTTTCATCGATACGGTTTCGGTTTTGGTCTTGTAGGCGACCTCACTCATTTCGTGGGTCATCAATTCCATTTTCTGTGTCGATCGTCGAGATAGTTGTGCTGTCCATTGATTTGCCTTGACAGTCTTGAATTCAAGATGTCCGTGAACCTAGAGTGACGATCATAGTTAACGAATGATTTATCGCATTCATATGCTTCATGAGGGCAGCGAAGAAGCTTACCAAGGCCTTGTGATCTGCGAGTAGTTGCATGAGCGCTTCAGCTCTCATGACTAGGAGTCCGATGCAGTTTTCGATGGTCTCGATACGACGCTCAAATCGTGCCAGATCTTTTTGACAGCCACCTTTCAAGGCTGGAGGTAAATCATCGTACTGCATAATGCCTACATAATAGTGTCGGAGCTGCGATATGATGTTCAAATTAAGATTCAGTACCAACCTAGCCTCGGAAGCCTTGTCTTCAAATCCTTGAATGTCTTGCAAATCTCTGAATATGTAAACTCGTTGACCATATTGGTCTCTAGGTGGCTGCTCTTTGAATGTTCCTGGAGGGAGTGGCTGTGAATTCCCATGAATATTTGTAAAAGTCTGGAGCTGTGGGGAATCGTCTTTCTCCGGGATGCTGGGCTCCATGACGTTTGTGTTCTTTCGACTCGGTGACCTGAATGACTCAAACCATGACTTCTGCGTCTGCTCTGATCTTTGCGTGTCTTGACGCAGAGGAGCGTCCAAGCGCTCGAGATCATTGAAATGGTTATTGTCGGGTATATCAGCATTTGTTGAGGTGGTGCTTCTGATCAGATCTTGGACGCAGTGCTCCAGATACTTGAGATAGCGATGCCCATTCTCTGTGGATAACTCACAAAACATGACATGCGTAGCTAGTGTGGCGGCAAAGGCTCTATCAGGGGTCTCGTAGTTCCTTGTCGCCGGGGGACCCCTCTCACCCGTCGCAGACTGGAGCCGGCTTTCCATCAAGTTGCTGCCCTTTACCACTACCCACGCTGACCGAATATTTTCAACGTCAAACAAGTGGTAAATCGCGCATTGTCGTATTGTCCATGGCCAGCTTTGCTTGTCCGATTCTTCGATGGACCTGACGTTATAGCAAACACTGATATCAAAGCCTGACCAACCTAGCTCAGGAATTCGTTTCCCTCTCTCGGTATTAGCCAAACGTGTTCGCTCTTCAAAATTGCTGTAATACGGATCTTCAGGATGTACCTGTTCACCAAAAGGAAATAGAAATTCCAGGAATGCCGGTATCACATCAAGATATGTGAAGATCTTGAACAACATGTCTTGCGTAGTATTCAAGCGCGATCTTGAATGGTCTGAATCAATGTGGCTGCATCATCGTAAGCTTAATAATTGCTACGATGACTGTAACGCACATAAATCGACATCGAGGGTCAAAACCTCCAACCCGCACAGCTTCTTCGAACTGCGAGATAACTCCTGTAGCGTTGGATACTTTGTAATTTGAAAATGCTAGATATTTGAGCATTTAATGAGCCGTGTATCGCATATATGACAACAATGCAGTAATTGATGCCCACCTTTCCCGCCACATCTCAGCTCTCGAAAGCGTATCAAAGCGTCGACCGCATTGCAGAACAGGCGCCCCTCATTATCATTGAAATTGCCCTTGATTGCAGATAGTCTGTATCCTAAGCTCTTGTCTTGATCATTCTCTTGAGGAAATTGATCGGCATCTTGGAGGATTTCCGCAACAGGTGAATATACCTTCATTGCTCCAGTCAAAAGTGAGAGCGATTGGCAATAAGAAACTCAGTTGATGATTACGTGGTATTGACTTCGCTTCTGGCAAGGGATAATGAATCTGGCGATGGCGAATGAACGAGTATTTATTGTTCACATTGCTGCACAGCCATAGCTATGGAATCGTATAGTGGGGAGATAATAAATGATGGCTGCATTTGCCTTGAGGAGTTGATAAGAGATGCGTCTCTCAGCCCCGCCCGGAGCACACTATTGAATATTTCCCCCGAAATAGCCCCCTTAGAAGCCCACCAGTAAGATGCAGTCCCTCTTCGCTAGGACTGTGCCATATTCATCAAGTCGTTATCATTACCACGAGTGGTTGATGCTGAAGAGAAGGCATCGTTTCTATTCACTTGGGCACGCGCCTTTCATAAAGCTCGTTCTTTTCATCCTATGGCCATATTAAGTCAGGCTTTGCCATAATTTACCAGGAGGGACCGTCGGAGCTCACCTGTCTAAGCTTTCTTGGTACCCAGAGCTTGTAATCGTCCATGTAGCGCTGTCCAGGATAAATTATAAGCTCTACGAGCCCTTGCAAATAAGCACAGGACTTACTTGGACGTAAGCATCGGTAAATTCATAACCTTGGAACTTTTCCGAGAGCCACTTTCTGATGATGGCGCTGCTCAATCGGTACTGGGGTACCTCGTCGAAAACCCAGGGTGGCATGCTCGGGTCGAATTTGTGGGGTAGCAGACTGCGCAAAGACTGCGCAACAATAAGATCGGCGAGATAGCTATTCTGAATGATGGTAGGCTTGGAGACTGAGGGAAGGCAGCGCTGGGTGGGATGGGGCGATGTCAGCCTGCTTTAAGAGAGAACATTGGCCGCTGGGTGACTTGCATGGTTCGCGGGGCAAATTTTGAGCCGCACCAGATTGTGCGATAGCGAGGGCAGTGCATGCGAGACTTATCTGTGAGCACTGACTGGCCTACAGTGTCAGCGAAGTCACTTGTATCTGATGCAAGTAGCAGTACTGGTGCTGGGCTATGTTCTTCTCGGCACAGATTTTACTAATACACTTGGATAGACCATCCCATGTTTCTCAGAGGATATGAGCCTTGTCAGAGACAGGCTTGACCATTGACAGGACGCGATAGGGTTGTCATCTACGGAAAATTGAAAAACTTGAGGTGGGTGAGGAAACCCAGTTCCAGATAGACATGATAAGAAGGTTCAGTGACCCGCAATCCTTCGGGTAGGAAATTTAGTTCACCCCACCTCTATCTGCTGTCGGTGTGTTTGTTTTATGAAAAGCAAGCTTTCAAAAGCAGTAGTTATCGTGCCAAGTAGGTTCCTGGAGGTGGGGGTGTTTTCTGGAGTCTGTGAGACTGCTTCCGTCTATGTTGTGCGCCAGAGAGAGGAAGAAAGGAGAGAGAATCTGTACCTAGCCTCACTCGGTGTGCAAAGTCTTGAGGGGTCTGGCACTCTTCCATAGCCACCGAAATGCTGCCCCGGAGGGGGCATTAAGTCATTCGCCCCTCATCATTGGGCATGCAAGCGAGAACCTGCCGTTTTCGGTGATCCTCGGAGATCTATGACCCATAGAGAGCGCCTCAACGCCCCACTCTAAGAATCAGGCAAGTCAGGCATCCGGCTGTGCTGCGGGGTTGGGGCGCATGAACTGCCTCAGGTGCTCTACCTCTCATACTATGAAATCCGGTCAGGCGTTCTTCATTTCGCGGTTGATCAAGCTCATTGCACCTGTCTTTCTACGAATAGAAAACCCTCTGTCACGCCTTGAAACTCTCCTTGCTTCTCACTGATCATGCACAACTCAAATGTACGTAGGGGATGTCGGAGTCACAGTTCTACGAAGCTGCGGCTTATGATGAGTTTCTCAGCTGGAAAGACAATGCACAAACATGGCGGCAGGGTAGTGGCGGTCCTCCTAATGCCAATCCCGAGCATGGGGACACGCCCGACGCCTCTTACCGTTACATCCCGATGAGCGTACTGAAGAAAGAATTTTCAAAGCCTAGACTTCAACATCTTCTGGACGCCGTGTTTGCTAGGTCCGAAAACGCTGCCCCGGATGCCGAGACAATCCTCAAACATTACCTCAGGCCGTTCTTGATACTTGTGCTCATCGAGCGTGGAAGCCAAATTCTACGCTTCGTGAGGCATAATAGCCTGAAGGATGACTGCCTACCCTTTCGAACATTACCATACGGGTTGCACGAGTCCACCAATTGGTTCAGCACCTTTTGCGACGAACAATGGCAATTCTGCCCTGTTCAATTCTCATACAACATGGATCGAGACCTCTCCTCTAAAGATGTCCTACCTCTGAGATATGTACGCCAGCTTGGAAGCGGTGGAAGCGCTTTCACGTACGAGGTACAGATTGACACCGAATACAATGATCTTCGCCACCCAGACCACGGAGAATTGGTACGTCATGCATTGCTCGTATCGAAATCGTCTCTGACGTGATGATAGGATACCCTTGAAAGAAATAAGGACATATACGTCATGAAGTCTTACCAGACAAGCGAGGCTCAAGAATGCTATGAGACTGAGTGTGACGGTTTCAGGAAGCTCAGGCGCGACTCGAAACCTCCAGCCAATATCATTGCTTTCTATGGCAATTTCAAATGGGGAACCTCTCGCAATCTTCTACTAGAATACGCGGATCGCGGTACCCTGAAAGATTACATGACGGACGAAGAACCTCCTGTTCGGGGCGAACAGATTGAACAATTCTGGTACAATGTGCTTGGCCTTTTCGATGGGCTAGTTACAATACATGGGAAACCAGGAATGCCCCCGGGCAAACATAAGTTCATGATTGGGTACGTGAAGCACGTCCCAAGTTCTCATTGTGGATGTCGGTTAACACCATTAGGTGGCATCAAGATCTCAGTCCATCCAACATCCTTGTCCAGAGTGGAAAAAGTGGGACTCCCTACGACTGTCGATTCAAAATTGCAGATCTGGAGCATAGTCATTTTCAAAAGTCGAAGGGCGTACGAGACGTTACAACAAAAGACTCGCAGGGGACATTCGCCTACGGTGAGCCATATATGCCACCACTCGATCATCGTGCCAGAGTCGACCTACTAACAGCGTCATCTTCGATTTCAAGGTCCTCCCGAATCCTGCAAGACGGATCCAGACATACAAAGATGGGACTTGCAAGTCGACCAAAAAGTCGACGTTTGGGGCATAGGCTGCATCCTCAGCGAACTGGCCGTGTGGGTGGGCTTTGGTCTCAACAAGGTTACCCAATACCAACAGGAACGTGGTGCAGAGTTCAAAAGGAAGACAGGTAAGCAGGGTCAGTGCTTTCATGACGAGAAAGACATTTTGGAAGCTGTCCGCGAGATTCATCTGGAGGTAATCAGCAGTCGTCGCATCATCGATGAATGGACTCCGCAGGTGATCGAAAGCATTCAGGACGACATGATGCTGCCCGACCCAAGATCCAGACTGTCCGCCATACGACTCTACCATGGCTGCAAAAGGATTGTAAATGAGTCTTTACTTGTAGACGTTGGAATACCGCTTGTCGGTTCGTCCTCTCGTCATTCGGGGTTGGCATCGCTACCTAATCTAAGTAAGTCTTCTCAAGATCAATCTGACTCCATGCGCCTTCTAATTCCGGACCAGGGATCTCCACCCATGGCCCCAATGTTCAACCAAACCCGCCTTTCTATCTCCAAGACGGACGGCTGGGAATGCCAGAACCCCATCCTAGAACGCAATTCGGCATCAAACAAAACGCTGAGTATTATCACGTGGAATCGTTCGATGCAAACACCATCCTCGGCTCGGACAACCAGCGGACATACGGCAATGTCGAGATGCCCGAAACCCGCAAATCACCTCGAATATCCCCCAGCAAAGTTTCCCGTGGAGAGTCAGAGGTCACAGAGCGAGGTCATGAGAGATCACCAGTCAATGGTGTTGCTTTATCACCTCATCAGAATCCGAATTCGGCGCTTGGACGAGAGCATAATTTTCTCGCCCTTAATAGAGCCTTAGAACTCAAAAGGCAAAAAGAACAGGGTGATAGGTCGCACCTCGCGGAATCATATGCCCATATTCAGCTTGTCAGGAGCCTGAAAGGCCGTGATCATGTTTGTCACCCCTGAAATGTCCTTCAAGGATCACGTTCCAAGCTTACAGATTTCTCAGGTATTCGTGGTTGACCTGGCAGCGTCCATGGAGGAACACCGACCGCTCATGACACAATGGCTCGAGGCTCTTGGCTACATGGTCCAAAGCGCCGATCCGGACGGCATGGATGTCTACTTCACCAACGGTACCTTAAGGGGATTAAAGGCCAAATCTTGGAAGGACCTAGTATCTCACTTTAATCGTCAATCATTCGAAGACACTACCTACCGTCCTGGCACCCCTCACTTGCTTGGAGTCCCTCACTTGATCAAACAGATCCTGGAGGATTATCAGAATCAGCTTCACGAAACACATCGCCTCAAGTACTACTTCGGAATCGGAAAAATGCCCAAAAAAGGTCCTCGCAAATTATGCATGTATGTCCTGACGAACGGTGATTGGGGCCGACAAGAAGATCTTAAGAGGCAGATTAGCGCTTTGGTCACAGCTCTTTGCGAGAATAACATGATCAACAAGCAGGTAGCGATCCAATTTTTGCGATTTGGAGATATCGGAGATGGCATAAAGAATTTACACGAATTGGACTGTGAACTTGGACTTCAGCTGTAAGTGATTGTGAGATTGTCAAAGTGCAAAGCAACTCCGGCAGATCTTTCACTAACGCAATACCTGCCCAGTGACATCAACGACACCGAGCCAGCACAAGGGGGCGACGTCCATAAAGTGATATTTGGGGCTGTCGACGAGAATTATGATGACGATCCAAGCCCATGAAGGACTCCAGTCACAGAAGAAGACCTGTGATATTTGCGACGATGCCCGACAGGGAAGCTGCACACTCAGCGACGACACCAACGTATCCAGATTCGCCCAACGGCCAAATTGCAGAGGAATGGGAAGCCTGTCGAGGTATGGACTTGTACTGCTTTCGCACCGATCTTACGGCTGACGATGCCGCGCAAGTCATTGACTCAAAAACATGAGCGAAATTGCGTTGGTCTCTATCGCAGAGTGACAGGGTTGTCTTACATCCTTGCATCCGAGATGACTGAGCAAAAAGCCCTCAACATCCTACACGCAATGACACCGCATGTGCAGCGTTGGCACATCACCTCTGGACGATCACATCTGCTTTACCGTCTTCTGGCGATCACCCTTGGCTCGATGTTCTGCCCTTCCGCTATGATGGACCTTTCCTTCAACGACGCGCAACCGCTCACATACTACGAATCTTGTGATGGACAATGAACCAACCTCATTCTCAACCCGGAGCCTTCCCCATCCCTCACGGAGCGAGCCGACTGTCTCTTAATTACTAGTGATCGAAACTCTCTCTTCAGGACTGTTCCGCGTCCGATCTCCTCTAGCCTCGTCTCGTAACCAGCATCAACGATCACCCCATCCCGAACACACGGCATCGGCGTCTCCAACATTTCATCAATCTATTCCATTCACATTTTCTGCGTCCAGCGAATAGGTATGCTCACCCTATCTCTCGACACAGAGACTCCGTGCTTACCTGGCATCCAGAATACACATAGAAGCTCCACCGCGACTCCATAGAAGGCAGATGCGACGTTTTTGTTTTGCATACTGTGTACCACGAAGGAGGCCGCACGCCCCAAGCCACGCCAAAAGCATTAGACGCATAACACTCTTGTTGCATATATAGAGACACTCTTGTTGCATATATAGAGACACTCTTGTTGCGTATATAGAGACATTCCTCTTGCATATGATATAAAGACACCCTCATTAAACACACAGAGACCACATAAAACCATCTCACCAACGCATCATCATCGCTCTTGGCCCTTCCCCTCAAAGAAGGTGTTATGGCACACGCACACTCCACTCTCGAAACACCGCCAATTTCGGTCATCAACTCCAGGAATTCTTTACTTTACTTTTCTCTGGGTAACCTATCACCCAAGTAATAACAACATAATCCCAATTGCAAAATGGATCCTAAACCCGGAAAGCAGGAGTCTAGGCCCAACGGTGCGATGCATGCAGTGGGACTGCAAAAAAAAAAAAAAAAAAGTGAATTGTGGGATCGACAGACAAGTGGGGAAGGGGAAGGGAAGGGGATCCGACCCCTAACCGGACAGTACAGATAATACGCACCCTATACTACGCTTTGCCGCGTGAAGGACCTTGTTAAAGGGATCATATACACGTACACCCCCGCGATATACGTATACGCCCCAATTTCCCTGCATGTACACCCCGGAATTCCCTGCATGTACACTCTTTTTTTGCGGGTATAATAAGTGATCTGACGCGTAGCTCTCAGCATGGTGGAAGATTTTTTTTGGGTAGAGTTTAAACAAAGGGTGCCCCCTTATATATACCATATTACGTATATTACCTACCATTATTATAGACCTTAAGAGATAGTTCAGATAGCTTTCTACACCCCCAGCTCACCCTTACCCTCACCCTCACCCTCACCCTCACCCTCACCCTTACTTTTACTTTAACCCGTACCCTCAGCAAGCCCTTTAGTAAACCCTTTGTTAGACTGACTCCGCTGGCGGCACGCCGGCGGGACTAGTAAAGGTAGGTATAGAAGACGTAACGTTACGGTCTGGATATTTAAGTACCACTTTAATAAGTAAATTAATAATAAGATTAATTCTTAAGGAACTTAAAAAGAATTAAAGCATAGTTTTTACTTAAGGTAAAGGTAATAATTATCCCGCTTTACACTTATTAAGCTATAGCTTATAAATAACGTATATTAAGGCTATTATTAAAGCTTTTTATTAAGGCTTAACGGCTTACCTTAATATAATAATATAATATATTATTATAACGCCGGTATAAAGATAATATTAATTATTAATAATTATTTCCCTTTTTATACGTTGATTTTTAAAGTATAAAGAAATATATTTAAAATATTAACGTAAAGCCGGCTAAATATAAGGTTTATTAAAAGCCTATTATTAAACTTAATAAGAAAAAGGTAAAAAGAAAAGAATCCTTAAATATATACGTAAATATAATAATATCTATTTAATAATAATATAATAAAAATACTTTATATTAATAAATAATTAACGTAACTTATAAAGCTTATTAAAAACCCCTTTATAAACTTAATAGGAAAAGGTAAATAAGAAAAGAGTTTTTATGGTATTAATTAATAATTATTTAAGGCTTTATTATTAATTTACCACACTATAATAAAAATAAACGTTATCGTAAAAACGGCGTATAATTATAATAAAGCTTTTATTTTATTTTAAACTTTTTTTCTTTTTTCTTTAATAATCTTAATTACTTTTATAAATATAATATATTAAAGATTTATATAAATATTTATAAGTTAATACGTATATAATTATATACCTTTATTATTTATATTATTATTATAATAAATAATATTAACGTTATATAAACGTTTTATTTATATTAATAATCCGTTTACTTTTATTTATTAATAAAATATATAAATTTACCTTAATCTATAAATAATATAATATATATACAATAATACTTTATTAACGTAAATATAAATATAATATTAATAATATATATAATAATATTTTATTTAATTTACTTCTTATAAAATAAACTTTTATATTAATGGGACTTTTTATCCGGCCGTAAATATTATAATAAACGATACTTTTCCTGTTATTTTCCTATAAGTATCTTTAATACCGTTGGACCGTTATTATTTTAATATATATATAATTTCCGGATTAACTATAGTTTTAATTAACTTAATAAATACGTAAGTATCAATCAATTAATATATAATTTATTAAAACGTAAGCTTAATATATATAGAAACGTAATAAAATCCTTCGGGATTTTAAAGCCTTCCGGTTAAATATTAATTAAACGTTAATTACCGCCGGTTAAACAGAATATATATTCCGTTAAATTATTTTAAAAGTTAAAGGGGAAATATTAATTTTTTAAATTAAAAAAAAACGTTTATTACCCGCGTTAAAATAGCGGGAAAAAAGGTTATTTAGCTTAAAGAATCAATAAATAAATTATAATTTAATAATAAAACGATAACGTTAACGTTTAATAATTAAATCGGCTTAATATAAAAGGTTCGGGCCCTTTATAAGAATTAACTCTATCGGGGAGTTACTTTTTATTTTTTAATCCTATATTTAAAATAAAGAAAGTAAACTTTAAGTTTATAATATCCGGTAACTTAGAAAATAAAGAAAAAGAAAGAAATATAGGCTTTAGCCTATTTAAAAAAAAGGAAGAAAAAGTTATATTTTCCTTAATAACGCCGTTAAAAGGATTAGCTTTAACTTTTAAAAATAATACCTTAAAATTAAGTTAAAGAGCCTTTTTAATAAATAATATTAAAAAAAAAGGTTTTTAATTAAATTAAAAAGGAAAATAAAGAAGAAAAAGAAAAGGAAAATAAAGAAAATATAATGCCTTTATATTTATTTTTAACCTTATTAATTTATTTATAAAAGGAAAAAGTTTATATTAACGTAAAGTTATAAATTATTCTTTTATTTTTATATGTTAATATTATTAAAATTTAACGTTAAATGTTAAAATTAATAATATTAAATATAAAGCGCTTATAATCTATATATTATTAAAAATAATATAACGGATAATATTATAAAAGTTATTAAAATATTAATATAACCTTAATAAATATATTTATTAATTTTTTATTATTTTAATAATTTTATTTACTTAATATTTTTAACTTAATAATATATTAAATACTTATAATTTAACGTTTATACTTCTTCGCTTTTAATATTATTATAATTATTATTAAAGTTATTCTTATTAATTATAATATTATAATAAAAGTAATTATTTCCGTAATATTAACTTATTTACGTATATAATACCCGTAATAAATAAAGTTATTAATTAAAGTTTAAACATTAATAATTTTACGGAAAAATAATATATAAAAACTAAATAACTATAATATTAATTATATATATAATCTCCGTTATTATAACGTTATAACCTTATTTACGTTTCTTTTTACTCCGTATTATTTCGTTATATTATTCCCGTAATTCTTAAAAATACTTTAAGTCCGTTTCCGGTATTAATTAATTATATTTAAAGCTTTAATTAATTTATTTAACTTAATATTAAATATCCTTTTTACTTTTAATTTTATTAATAATTTCTTTAATTATTTATTCCTTTTTATTATTAATTAATTTAAATACTTATATTATAGTTTTTACCGTTTAATTATTAACGTAAATATAATAAAACTTTAAAAGAAAAATATGGATAATAAGATAAATTTAATAAATAATAAAAAGAAATAAATAATACGTTTACGTTTTAATTTTATTATTAATTTTAAAGGGTCCTATAAATCGGAACGTAAGCTTCTTATTTAATTACTTTAACTTAAAATTTTTAATGTTTAATATTATTAAATTATTAACGTTATATAACTTTAATTTATATTTTTCATTATACGTTTTTTAAGTCGATTTAATAATACAACGTTATTAATTTATTAATATTAATCGTATTTTATATAATATTTTAACTTTATTTTTTATTATAGGTATTTCCTTTTTTATAAATTTATTTTTAAATTTAAAATAAATATCTAGATTATAATTATATATCGTTATAAAAAAGCTATAATTTAAAGTTAAATATTTTAAGTTTATATAAATAAATTTAATTGAAAAAAATAACTTTACTTAATTCGTTTATTTAGAGTTAATAAAGATCCTTAAATATTACTTAAAATTTTAATTTTAACGCTTTATTTAATTATCCGTTTATAAGTAAAAAATAATATTTAATTTACGCTTTATCTTTATATAATAATATATTAAACCTTAGAATTTATTAATGAATAAAGACCTTTAATTAATTACAATTTTAATTAACGTATTATAACGTAATATAATTTCTTTAAAAAAAAGGTTTATTAATATAACGATATTAATTTATTTTATAACGGGGAAATATTTATGTATTTTTACATATTTATTTATAATTATTAAAATTAAATTATAAATATTACCCTTAACTTTACTTATAAATAAATTAATAATAAAGTTTATATTAAGTTTTTTCTAAGGTATAACCGGTTAAGGGAATAAAGTAAATTTGCCGTAAAAACGGTAATATAATATTTTAATCTTTTAATAAATATTATACGTTTTAATATAATTATTAATTTAAGTTTTTAAACCGTTTTAATAATATTTATAGGTTAAAAGCTTATAAGTCTTTTCAACTTTAAAATAATCCGTTAATAAATTATTATAATACTTATTAATTAACTCTTTTTTAACCGTTTTATCCCGGGGGATATATATATAGCTTTTATAAGTTATAAAGCTATTAAGATTAAATTTTTAAGTATTATTATAACCTTAATAAAAATATATTAACGTTACGTTATTATCCTTAATCTTATATATAAATATATTATTAACCTATAAATCCTTAATAAATAACTTAATTAACTTAAGTTCTTTATAAGGGTTTTTAAATAATTATTAAATTTCTTTTCGCGGAATAATAACTTAAATACTTCTTAAAATGAATAATAATTAATAATTAATAATTACCGTCCGCCAATCTTCTATTAACTTATTGGATTAAAGTATAAACTTATTCTATAAAATAAATAATAAAATAATATTAAAAAGTAAAATTCCTTTATAGTTTAAACGTCTTAATAAAGGATTAATAAAATTTATTTTACTTTAATAATAAAATACTTTAAAGTTATAATTAATAAGTTTTAAGGTTTACTTAACTTAACGTGGATTTAACGTTAATTATTTTATAAACTTTTAAAAATTATTATAATCTATTTATATTTAAATAGCTTTAAAGCTTTTTTTAAATAATATTATTATTACTTAAACGTTATAACGATAACGAGGAACTTTTAATTATATATTTTATAATTTTATTTAATAAAGGTTATTTTTCTAGATTAATACGTAATTAAACGTTAATAACCCTTCTTAAACTATTAAAATAAGATACTTATAATAGTAAAATTAAATATATTAATTTTTACTTATACCCCCCGTTCTAAATTAAAATAATAAAGTAATAATACGTTAATAAATATCTTATAAAGTTAACGGAACGCCATATTTACCGTATTATTTTACTTTAATAAGTTAGCCTTTTTTCCTTTTTTTATTGCCCTTAAATAAATTAATTAAAAGTTTAATTATCCTTAAATATTTATAAATAAAATAATAATAAAAATTTAAAAAAAATTTATACTTCCCGGTAAATTTTTAAAATAAATTAATCCTTAATAATTTAAATATACTCTTAATTTATTTAAATCCCTTTAATAAAAACGATAAATTTTAAGAATTTTACTTAAATAATATTAAATTAATATTTCTTAAAGTTAACGTAAAGCTAGAATTAATAAAGTTACTTAAAAATTTATTAAATATAACGTTAATAATCCACCGGATTCTTATTAAATATTAAAATATCGTTTAAATAAACTATATAAGTTATATTAATAAAACTAATAAGGGTACAGTTAATATAAGCTTAAAAGGTTACCGGGGTATTAATTAACTTAAATAATATAATAAAATACTTAAAGTAATTATAATATATATAGAATACCGTTTTTTATTTATCGCCGGACTTAATCCGTAATTAATAATAAGTATTTTTAAGGTTTAACTTAATAAACCGTTTAAAGTTATTTAACCGGTTAAGGGTTTTAATAATTAAAAATAATAAATATCGATTTTTAATTATAATCGTATTTAACCTATAATAATCGATATAAAAATAAAGGTTATCGTTTTTTTAAATATAAAAAGGATTAAAACGCTTATAAATAACGTTAAGTAATGAATTTAACCCCGGGCTATAATATCCTTAAAATACCGCCAGAGCTTTATTAACTTTACCCGAGATAAATTATATAAGAAACTATATAATAACTTTTTATTATTTAAGTTAATAACGTAATCTTTTTATTTTAATTTAAATAAAATATTAATTATATTATTAAAAAAAACATTTATATATTTATTTAGCTCCTTCGGGATATTCCGGTTAATAAAGTCTTTTATTATATTTATATATATTAAATTACCTTAAGGGATTCATAATATTTTTAAGCGTTCCGTTATTATATTTATATAAATAACTATAAAGATTTTATTAATCTCCGTTAAACTTTAATTAAAGTTATAAACGTTATTAATTTATAATTTATAAGAATTAATTTTAAAATATTATTTATCCGTCGCCGGATTAATTATTATTTATAAAACGTATAAAATTAATAAATTAAGGATTATATTTGGATTTTCTTAATTAATAATATAACAGAATATTTTATATTATTTCTATTATCCTTAGTTATTAATCAAATAATATTATAATTAATAAACGTTATAATAAAAAATCTATTTATTATTAAGAAAAGCCGTTTATAATAAAACGGTAAAAGTTAATTATAAGTCTTATTAAACCGTATATACTTATAAAATTAAATTTATTTAAGCTTTAATATTAATTAATATATTTAATAATTAAGGATTATTTTAAAAACTTATTTAACCCTTAATAATAAAAGTTAAATATACCTTTAATTATCTTTTTATTAATTCCGACTTTAAGGTATTACCGGAGCTTTATCGTTTTTTAATACGTTATCCTTTTTATAAGATTTTATGTTTATTATTAAGATTTTATTTTATAAAACGGTAAGGTAATTGGATATATAATAACTTTTTCCGTAATATATATAATATTTAACGTTTTTATTTATTTTAAGGGCGGCGTTAAAGTTTTTAAATATAATTTTACGTTTTTAACCGTAAAAATTAATTTTAATAAGAATATATATTAATTTTAAGCCGTTAAAATTAAATTTAAATACCCTATTTTTAAGGGATTTACCTTTATTAATTTTTTAATTATCATTAATAATACGCTTTAAATTATTTTCTTATATAATTATTACTATTATAATATTATCCCGGGTTTTTAATACTTTATTAATTATAAAGATTTTAATTTTAAGTTTTAATAAAAACTTTATAAAGAATATATAAATATAAAACTTATTTAATAATAATAATAAGTTTTTTTTATAATCTTTAAAATATTATAAAATTATATTATTTTTTAATTAAAATATTATTTAATATCTTTAAACCGCTTATAATAAATAGGTTAATAATTCTCCGGATTAATTATTAAATTTAAAAGTTTATCCTTAAGTTTTTAATAACTTATTTTATTAATTTCCTTATTTAATAAGTTAAAGATTTTATAAAAGATAAACTTTAAATAAAAAATTATTTTTTTTCTTTTAATAAAGAAATACTTAAGATAAAATATAAATTATCGTTTTAAGTTAATAAATTATATTTAATATTTACCCTTAAACTTATTTTAATATAACTTTAGTTTTTCCGGATAAAAGGACTTATTTCTACGGGGTAAAATAAAAGCCATTAACGGTACGTTATTAATATAAAGTTTAATAATAAGGTTAACGCAGAAGAGAATCTTAAAGTATAAATCCTTATATTACGTATTAACGTAATTAAATATATATTCTTAATAAGTATAATTTTTAACCTTAAGCCAGTTAACTTTAAACTATAGTTTTAAAAATTAAGCTTATTAAACCGTAATATTATAATAACGTTCTGCCGCTTTAATTTACTTAATTATAATAAAAAGGTTTTTAATTAAAGAATAAATATCGTTTTTTTATTTTAAGGTTTATTAAGTTAATTAAGTATTTATTATAACGGTAACGTTAAGTTTTCTCCTTAATAAGGAAGAAGAATTAGAATATTAAATTAACTTTATTAATAATACGCCAACGGGACTAATAAAGGTAAATATAGAAAATATAACGTTATAATCTGGATATTTAAGTATTATTTTAATAAATAAATTAATAATAAAATTAATTCTTAAGGAACTTAAAAAGAATTAAGGCATAACCTTTACTTAAGGTAAAGGTAATAATTATTTCGCTTTACGCCTATTAAACTACGGCTTATAAATAATATATATTAAGGCCGTTATTAAAGCCTTTTACCAAAGCCTAACGGCCTACCTTAACGCAGTAATATAACGTATTACTGTAACGCCGGCGCAGAGGTGGCGCTAGCTGCTAATACCCTTTAGCCAACCCTTTACTATAATGCGGCGCCTAATACCCGTATGCCTAAGGGGTAATGGATTATTAAGTTAACCACCCCGTCGTCCATAACCACTTATATAAAAGGCTCCGAAACCGTCGCAATTAAAACTCGGCTTACTAATAGTAAAAGTAAATATAGGTAACCTTAATATATATTAATTTCTTAATAATTAAACGTCCTTATCCTTTTACTTTTATCGCGGTCCTTAACGTATTATCTATTTATTTATTACCTCCGGAATTATTTATAATATTTAAGTAATATACCCCCCGTTACCGTAATAATATACGTAACTTCCCTTTAATACACTAAAAAATGCTTCCGCTATACTAAGAAATACTACCGGAATGTCAGGGTACTGGAGTAGGTAGGTCCTAGTAATGAATGAATAATAGCTATGAAGGTAGCTATGATATAGGTGGTATATGCAAGTAAGGTGTGTGCGCCAAGACCCCCCGGGAGCTAGTCCTCATGGGGTAAGTAGGCCGAGCATGGGAGTAAGGCCACTTGGAACCATAATACGATCCCCCCCTTTATAACGGTAAACTCCTGTAAGTTACTTATTACGTTTACTATCATTAATACCATCTCCGGGGTAAGATATTATCCAGATAAAGCCCCGTATATATCGCAATTATTATAATTAAGTATAATTATTAAGTATTAAAGATTACTTAAGATATATATTAAAAAAAAATTGAGAAAAAATCAATAAAAACTAAGTTGATTAACGTAATCTCCGATGAATAACCGGGTCGTATACTTTTTAGCTGAAAAAGGGCTTAGTATAAAATAAGTGGCTATTACCGTTATTACTATAGTTTTTTATTAAAGAATTGAATACCCTTAAAGTAAATTTACTTATTAACGGGCTTTTGTTGGTGTATGGACCAAAAAGTGTAATAATGTATAAATAATAATTCTACCTAAAGGATGGAAGCATCATAAGGATGCCTGTCCTCTACGTATAAAGGGTGTCCTATACTTATCAATGCTCCTATATATGTATATTATATTTAATAAATACCATTAAAAGAAAAAAGGTTATTGTTTACAGTAATATTTACCCTAATATATAAATATAAATATTAATGCTTAATAATACGTTATGCTCTCTATATCTTATGCTTTTATATTAAAATTTTACCCAATTTTACGGGGGCGGCCGCGATTATATTTAAGACGGAGCGTATAAAGAGTATTAATAAACGATAAGGGTATTGCTTCGGTAAATATTAATAATCGCGATAAAATAAATCTACCACGGTAAATAATAATAACGTTATTAAATTCAGGATATATAATATAGAATTCGCGTAATAAGTTTAAGTATAACTTTAATAACGGAAGTTTACTATTATATTTTATATTTTAAGTAACTTATTTAACTAAATATTTACCGTTTTTTTCCTTATAAATAATTCTTTTAATAATATATTCTTCTTTATTCTCGGAATTAACTTTAAGAGTAAACGGCGTATTACGGTTAGGTTATTTATTAAAAGGGTTTTTTATTAAGTTATTAATTAACTTTAATATATTAATTAAAATAATTAATATTATCTTTATATTAACGGGCAATTTAAGCTTATATACGAGGTAATTAATTTTCTTAATAATAATAAAAGATCCGGCGTATTATTAATATAGCTTATAATTTTCAATACCGGGGATATTATATTTATAATATAATTTTAAATAAATTAAATTATTAATATTAAATTAAATTAATTTATAATTTTAATTATACCGGAATTTAATTATTATTTATATAAATTCTAATAAGTCTTATGCTTTTTTACGATTCTATAATTAAAATATATCGTACTTAAAAATTAAAGAGGTTATTAAAAGGTTTAAAAGGTTATAGATATTTATATTATAGTAAATTTTATTCAGAATAAATTTAATTAATGTTAATTTTAAATTATTTAAGATACCTTAAATATATAAAATAATATTTATCCAGCTATAATCTAAATATATAATTATAAAATAACGTAATATGATCTTAACCGTTTAATTAATCCTTTTTAATTAATTATTAATTTAAGGGTAATATACGTTAAATATAAAAATATAAGTATTTATTTCTTTAAATATGGATTTCTAAAATATAGAAATAAATTTATAATCTCTATTTAATATAATATTAGAAGGAATTCCTTATCCTTATTTTATTAATTCGGTTAATAGTAATTTTACCTAATTATTAATTTTAAATTTAATATTATTAAGAAGTAAAAATACCCGTTTAAAGAACT
Source organism: Niebla homalea (assembly GCA_019925105.1). Lineage (NCBI taxonomy): Eukaryota > Fungi > Ascomycota > Lecanoromycetes > Lecanorales > Ramalinaceae > Niebla > Niebla homalea. Next base: position 163,724 of record JAHGAU010000003.1, read on the forward strand.
TATTAATAATAATAAGGAGTATATCGTAATTATATTAATTTAATAAAGCGATAATAAAATCTATATAAATTATATAAAAGATAATTAATAAGCTTAAAATTAATTAAAGTGATCTATAGGGTATATATTTCTTAGTTTAATTTAGGCTGTATTTAAGGTAATATACGATATATTTCCGTAGCTATTTACTTAACTTAAATAAATATATTGAGTTTATTAATTTATTATAAGATCGGTTAAAGCCACTATATAATAAATTATTATATACTTATTAAAAGATTGTTTTTAAGTTTATTAAATATATATAATTATAATAAATAATTAACGGATTTTAAATTATAAATAAAACCGTCCTTTAATATAAAGCGTAATTTGGTTTTTATATTTTATAAATTTAACTTTTCCTTAATTATTAAGACTTTCTATAATCTTATTTATATTTTATTTTTTATATATTTTTTTTTAATTTATTCTTTAAATTTATTTAAAATATAAATATAATAAAGAGCAATTAATTTATTATTATTTACGTTATTGAGAATTCCGATTTTTATAGATAAAGTCTATATATTATTAATTAATCGTAAAAATACGTTAAGAATAATATTTATTAAACCCGATTTATAACGTAATAAAATATTAAATATTAATAAATATTATAACGTATAAATTAAGCGGAAATTAAGTTTATTAATTATGGAGGTTTTTAGATTTATTTATTTAGAAATACCGATAATTATATTATAATCCGTAAAAATTATATAGTTAAATTTATAATAATTTATTTTAATTAAGTATTTAATTTTACGTATAATCCAGATTATACTTATAATCTTTAACTCCGTAAGTTAATAATTTTTCTTAATTATATTTAAGCTTCTATTAAGGAATATTATTAATTATATTTTATTATGCGTAATTTTTAATAAATCGTTAATCTCTATAATATTATAAGGTAACGGGTTATCCTTAATATAATATATTATAATTATAATATTTAATTTTTTTAATATATTAATATCGGTAAATAAAGGCCGATTAAAATTATAATATATAAGAAACGACGGTTCTGAAAATACGTTTTTTAAATCCTTAAAAGTATAGTCCTTTTTTAAGTAAGTATAAATTTAATTTAAGATATCCTTTATTTATGGCGTAAACCCGTATACTTTAAATTTATTTTTCTTAAATCTATAATAAGGGAGGTTTTATATATATAAAGTAAAGTAATACGTTAAGCATAATTCTTTATTCCGGTATATAATTAATTTATAAGACCAAGGAAAACTTTAAAGTCTTTTAATAAATCGGGAAATTTAAAATTTTATATAGCTTTAATTTTATTATTAAGCGTAAATATCCTTAAAAAATTAACTTATTAATTAAACAGCTTAATTATAAAGTAACCGATAAATAATTTTATCGGTAAAAGGTTTACGTATTTATCTTTAAGAATTTAAAAGATTTAACGTAAATAAATAATATACTTTTTTAACGAATAATTAAAAATAATTATATTATTTATAAATATTCGCGTAAAATCTTATATTAAACGTAATATATTATTTATTTATTTTTATATATATAAAGGATTACCTTTAAAACTTATTAATATAACCAAAGATTCCTTTTAACCTTTATAAGAAATAATATAGAGTTTATATTAATCGGATTTATGTATAAGAAATTAATAAAAATAACCACGGGTATCGATTACGGTAATATATTTATAACCTATAATTAAAGAAATCATTTTTTATTATAATAATAATAAGTATAAATCGGAAATCGCAATTTTATTAAGTAACTGAATATTAATTATAATACGGCTTTTACGTCCGTTTAAGGTATTATATTAAATAATAAAAGTAAAATATAAAAATTCTGTAAATTATATAAATTAATATAGCTTACCCTTATTATATATTTTATTTAAAACTTAATTTATAACCTTTTAATCTTTACGCTTAATATTATATACTTTCCTAAGTTTAATAATTATATTAAATTAAAGGTTAATAAATATATATTAATTTTCTGGAATATTAATTATAATATTATTATTTTTAAAGATATTATTAAATTCTTTAACGATATTATTTAATTAAACTTACGTATTTCCGTTATACGTATAAATCTTAACGTTATTAAGTAAAACCTATTTTTTATAGTTATTAATTTATAATAATTAATCTAAATAAGTCTTTAAATAATTAAAAGTTATAAAGATTATTCCGGAAAATACGAGGATTAATATTATTATTACGGTAGCTTTATAAATTTATAACTTGGATTTTTAAGTTCTTTATCCGTAAGTAACGAGTAATATTAATAAACCTGGGACTATTATATAGTAAAATTACGGGGGTAAATCGTATAAAATTCTAAGTCTTATTTTACGTAATAAGTTAACCTTTTAATTAATATCGTTTTTAATTTAAACGACCGATATTTTTAAGTTAATAATATATATAAATACGCCACCTCGGAATCCAAGATTATAAGATAATATTAATTACGGTTTAAAAATAAAATCCTAGGACTTTAATAATTCTTTTAAAGTCTTTTTTTTTTAATATATAATTAATACTTATACCATATTATAAGTTAAGATTTAAGTTTATTACTTTACGTGAATTATACATTATAGTTACGTTACTTCCTTTATAAAGGTAATTACCTTAATATTTATATTTTTATAAATACCGATAATATATTTTTAATTATTAAAATTAATTATTATTTTATTAAGAATTATAATATTAATAACGATTAAAATATTAATAAATAAATTATATATTAAATAAATTTTAATTGTGATTTTTCTTAAAATAAATATTATATTCTTTTCCCTTAAGAAGAATAAGTTAAGTATTATAAATTTATTAATAGTTAATTTAAAATTATTAACGTTTATAACCGGAATTAACTTAAATAATTTTTAGATTTTAGAATTTAAATTTAAAATTTAAAAGAATATAATATTATAATTAATAATTATAATAGGGTACCCGTTATTTATATAGAAGTCCATTACGGGTAAATTGGGGGCAAATTGGACTTTACCTATAGTATATTAATATACCTTAAAGGTAAAACTTATAAAGTATATACTCCTTATTACGGTAAAGTTAATAATTATAAGTAATACGTTATTAATTTACTAAACTTACGTATATTAATTATCGACGGATTAAATCCGTTAATTTAGCGGAGGGGCCTTAAGAGTACCTAAGTTTACTCTTTTTAATTTTTAATAATTATATTTAAAATAAATAAAAAGTTTATTTCATAATAAGTACTTTAATACGTATTTAATATATTAATAATATATAAGGAATTAATATACGAAATATACCTCTTTTATAATAGGATTATTATTATCTTAAAATCCTTTTAATTCCTTTTTATTAAGTAACGTATTCTTTTTTTCTTTATCTTTAAATATAAAGGCTTAATTGGCTTTCTATTTTATACGGCGTATTTAATATTTAAAATCGGACCCTCTTTTTAAGGGTTTTAATTTTTTTTGGCTTAACGTTAATATTTTCTTTTATAATATTAAGGGCAATTACCGCTATCCTTTTTTTTAAGGGTATATATTATAAGCTTTATTTTATTTATACGCTTAAAAGGATAACGTTAATAATTAAAAAAAAAAATTAACTTCTGAATTTTTTATGAAATTCCGGTTACCTTAAAATAACGTACTTATTCTATAATTTTACGGATATATTTACGAAAGTACGCGATATTTAATAATATAAACTTATTAACTATATTTAAATTTATTTATAAGCTTAAGGTAATTATTAATAATAATAATTATATTTAATAATTATAAATCCTATTAAAATTCTAAGTTTAACTTACTATAAATAAGTGTAAATTAATTTTAAATATTATTAAAATTTAATATATATATAGCCCGTAAAATAATTTACGTATATTCACGGGGCTTCCGGTTCCGAAAAATATTATTTATAATATATTTTTTAATAACCAGAATATTTAAGCCGACTTATTAAGGTAACTTAAATTTAACGATAATTTAAAAAGTTTATTTAATTAAACCGTTATTATATTTAATAAATCGTTTCTTAGTATTTAATAACTTTATAATATATTACTTTAAAGCGGTACCTCTTAAGTATAATTATAAGTTATTCCACAGTAATTATATATCCATTATTTAAGTAATATCCTTTAATCGATCAATAAAAATATATATATCCCGGAAAAAAGTATACTTTCCGGAATACTTAATTATAAGAGTTATATCGGAGGACTTATTTTCATAAAAAGGGTTAAAAAATCTAACGTTACCGGGATTAAAATTTATTAATCGGTTTAACTATAAGCCTTTTATTAATTATATTATATTATTAAAAAGAAAAAATAAATTATCGTTAAGATTATTTTACTATTAACCTTATATAATAGCGGGAATTAATTCTTAAATTATACCCCGTAATTATATTATTTGCTTTTTAGTAAAACCTATTATTTTTAATTAATTAAGCGGATTAATAAGTTAAATAAAAATTACTTCTTTAATAAAAGTACCTTTTATTTAATATAATAAACCTAGGTTTAATAAACTTAAATTTAATATATTAAATTTATTAAGCTCGGATTCCGGTTTAATACTTAAAGCCGGAAAGGAGTATTATAGTATTAACGCTGATATAAAAAGTAAATCTAATAATTATTATAATAATAAAAAACTATCTAGTAAAAGTAATAATCTTACGGTATTAAGTTTCTAAGGACTTTAATTATATTAACGTAATTTAAACCTACCTAATTTTATTAAGGTCGATAATGATTTATATAATAATTATAACGATAATAGGGTATCTTTAAAATATAGTAGATTACGTTAAAGTATTAAAGGATTTAAAATCCAGTTTTTAAAAATTAAATTAAAAGAAGTAATAGGTTCTATAACTTTAAAAGATTTTAACCAAAATAATTTGCTTACGGTAAATATAGTTTTTAAGTTATTTAATCGCTAATTATTCTTAATTATTTAAGCGACTTTTTCCGAAGTTAAGTATAAAATAGCCGCGGCTATTAAGTTATTGGATTTTAGTAAAGCGTTTAATTAATAAATTAAAGTAATAATATTAGAATCCGGTAATACTTAAGAAACCTATAATATATATATTTTTTCTATAGTACCGTCTTTAATCTTTCTTTAAAAATGTTTAAAAGTGAATTAAAGGCGGTATTTTAAAGGATATAAGGTTAATACCTTTAATATTGCTATAAAGGAAGTATCCGCTATAGTTAATAAACTGATGCTTTAGTTCGTATTAGCGGATCTTGTAATATACGTTAATATAGTATTAATATAAGTAGCTATTGCTATTATTTATTAATATATAAATCAAAAAGTATGATAATATATAAATAATAATTCTATTTAAAGGATGGGAGCATTATAAGGATGCCTGTCCTCTACGTACAAAGGGTGTCCTATACCTATTAATGCTCCCATGCATGCATGCTGCACCTAACAGCTTTTTAAGTATTACCTTAGTTTTAAACATCCAGGAACTTCTTAACTTTATTATATAAAAGTAATACAGAGTTACTATAGGGTGTTCCTTCATTATTTAGCTTATAATTAGGCTTAAGACATTTAAGGTATAACTTACGTTATTTTATTTTAACTTTAAAGTAATTTAAATACTTATTATTATATACTTTAAACTCGTTTTTATTAATCTCCTTAAAATCGTTATTATTACCCCGTAATATTTAAGTTAATTAAGGTAACTGAAACCGATTTTAAAAGCTTATATTCTTAATTTAACGTATATTAAAATTGCATTAATATAAATAACCGATAAACTAGCGATATAATATAGGAATAAAGCCGTTTACAATTTAATAACGGAGCTTTAAAATAAAAAGCTTACGTAAAATTAAGATTTTATGAAAATTTAAATAACTTAAAAATATAATTATAATAAAGAACCGAATATAAAATTTATTAAAAGTTTTATTCTTCTTCTTTTTCCTTATACTGAAGTCTAATAAATAAAGTTAAGTATTATAAACCGAGATTTTATTATAAATATTAAATATATTATTTAAATCTTTAATTATTTAAGCCAATAAAGTATATAGGTCGTTAAAAAGTAAATCGGCTTAAGCTTTAAGTAAATCGAATATATTATCTTTATAGTAATTATGTATATAATCCATTTTATCCGTTTCAGACGTAAAGAAGATTATACTTTAACGGAATTTTAAGTCCAAATATAATCTCCAATTATCCCACTGCTCTTTTTAATTACGGAACAGTGGTATATCTAGGTATTTCTTATTTACTCCTTATATAGGGATAGATCCGGGTTATAAGGAGTATTATAGAGTAGGTGGAGTACGCGGGTTACGTAATATAAGTGATTTTTTGATCTTCAGGATTAAGGCTTTAATACCGGTAATAACGTCTTTATTATCTGAATCGTAAATATTTTATATAGTTTCCTTTTTAATAATATTATTAAGCTATTCTTTAAGCTTAATAATTTAAGTAATAAGTTTTACGTTCTGGGTGGTAAGCTTTTTATTTTGAAATATAAGTTCTTTATTATTATTTTAATAAATGTTTTAAAACCCATAAAGACAAGTAAGTATAATATTAAATTATTAATTTATTAAATTCAATTAAGATTGGAAATCCGTATTCATAATAATAAGGTTCTGGATTTATTAATATAAATTTCCTCATAATAAAGGTAAAACGGTATCGTCCTTTTCCAGATCTAAGTTATAATTTAGGTTACTTATAGTATAAGTTTGAGTATTAATTTAAGTATTATAATATAAGTATTAATATCGTTTAATTAGTTAATTAACTAAGTTAATTAATTAATTATTTAAGTATTAATTAATTAATTAGTTGATTAATTAATTAATTAATCAATTATTTAGATTAATAAGGCTCTTTAATCTACTACTAAGTGGCTTACGTTCAGCAGTAGCCCGTTATCCCTCGCGATAGGGTTTTTGGCCTTATTAATTTAACTACTATAACGTCGCAGTATAAGTACGGATAGCTATTATTATATTAAGGTACTAGAGTAAATAGGTCTTAATAATAAATGAATAATAGCTATAAAGGTAGCTATAATACAGGTGGTACATGCAAGTAAGGTATGTGCGCCAAGACCCCCCGGGAGCTAGTCCTCATGGGGCAAGTAGGCCGAGCATGGGAGCAAGGCCACTTGGAACCATGACACGGAATTACTGAATATACCCGCAAAAAAAGGGTGTATATGCAGGGAATTTAAGGGTGTATATACAGGGGAACTGGGGGCGTATATGTATATCCTGGGGGTGTACGTGTATATGATCCCTTGTTAAAGTATGCTATTTTCAGGTCGATAAACCCCGTTCGATAAGGCCGGACTCACCCAGTAAGGAAGGTCAAAAATGAAGCTTTAAGTATACCTGTAAGGGCAGTATCATACGTACTTAAAAGCCCGACACTGTATTATCTGTACTGTCCGGTGGGGGGGTTTGTCCGGTTGGTAGGTGAGCTCTTCTACCGAGATGTGCGGCAATGTGCTCAGATATACACTACATTGGAGTCTGTTGAGCGGGCTCAGCTACGGCCTGTAGCTGACACTTGGAGGTTGAAGGAGAAGACGTGCGGAATGACAAGGTCTGGCAACCAAAAAGCGAATCAATAGGGCTTATAGGAGCCCCCTCTCAAACCCTCCACTTGCCTGTCCACCTGCATGCATACCAATGAGTGTGGCATACGTCGCTGGGAGTCACAAGTAATCCTGAAGCGGTCAAACTCTTGCCCACCCAGCATCGGATGCGGAGGACTCAACTCAGCGTACTTTTATCAAACTGTGCGCGTGGATATATCCATTTGCGCATGAGCTGCGTGTAGACATACCAGGTCCCTCATTCGGATCGTGAACTGGCAGATCCAACGCTCCTGATCCCACTCGCAATTGCACAATGGACCCTGAAAATCTGGATGCAGGGGGCTAGGCCCGCCGGTGCGATGCGCCGATGCATGCAGCGGGACTGCAAAAGAGAAGTGAGGAAGGGAAGGGAATCCGATTGGTGGCCTCAATGTTTTAGCTCAACCTATCTTTGCTGGGAATGCGCGGTCGATGGGGGAGGGGGGGAGGTTGGTGCTGGGAGGGGTATAGTGCGTTTGAAGGGGGTCTCTCGGGAATATACTTTGGTGGCGAGCCGCGAGTCCAGGTCTACGTTCACGATTTGCAACACTGGTCTAAGGCCGACATTATTTTCATAATATGACCTGAAATCTATCATGCCGTCTCCGCTCCTTGAGGCACGTTTACCGGCACAATACCACCAGCAGGCGAAGGCGGGTCTCCGCTCTGTGTCCCGGTCGCGCTCGAGTTCGCAGTGCCGGATCCAGCAGCAAGGACCGCCGGCTCCCCCACAACGCAAGCTTGCGACGCAATATTGGGATACTGCACCGGATCTTCATCATACAGCGGATCGGTATCCATCTTATCGTCATCCGGAGCCACGTCAGGCTTTGGAATGGGAACCGTCGCATTCGTGCCCTGGAGCTGCCGTGCATGAAGACGATTGATAGAACGCGAGGTGAGTTGCGGTTTCGCCGCTGTGGAATTGCCCACGCCATCGAGGAAATGGGAGGGCCCCTCCCCATTCCGGATGGCGTCCGCGATCCTTCTCCCGTAGAATTCGTCCTTCCACGGGACGGAAGTATACATGACATCCCAGTAATAATATGGGTAGAAGGGAATCACAGCTGGAATATTTCTGCCACTCATCCGCCGTCTCTCCGCTGGACTACCAATGTTGATGGGAGTGAGGGGATTCATGGCCGACCTTGGCGGCGTCGCGGGGGTCTCGCCCTCACCATAGATATCGATGGCGTAGGTTTGACCCGTCCAGAGTTTCAAATCTGATATGACGTCCCTAACGTTGGGTATGAGATAGTTGGCACCCCAATGGCCGATGAAGATGACACGGGATTTGCCGATCATGCGGCGACGGAAGGAGTCAAATGCGGGTTTCAGAACGTTAGCCTTGTAGGCGGCGTACTCGGTGGGATGGGCGTGAAGCACATCGAGACGTTGCCGTCGGGACCATTGGCGGGGAAAGTCCGCTGGCACAAGCCAGGCATTGCGTCTGGTCTGTTCCCCCTCAGAGGGAGTGTTCATGGTGTAGTAAAGGAGGCTAGCAATGACTTCAACGACCATCTCTTCGCTCGGCACGACGTAGGCGCAGGGAAGACAAAGGGAAAACTTACGCGCCAACTGGACCGACGAATAGCAGCAGATCGTTCTTGACAGTTTGGAACAAGATCGATTCGTGTCCTTTTGCAAGTGCACCCACATCTTCACGGGTTAGTGATTCCTGTGACCGGTACGAGGCGGCCACATCTTGATTCACGTTGATCAAGCGAAATTGATACAAGGGGGTATTCTGCAAATCTATCGTTCCCGAGAATTCCACATTTAGCCCACCTGGAAGGGTTGTAAACTGCTGGAACATCCCAGCCACTGCCTCTAGAAGCCCCTTGCTGACCAGCCGTGTCGGACAGCCAGCGGCGGGTGTGAGAGAAAATCGGATGGCGAAAGAGGGGCGCTGGGGGATGTCATATACATCCGTGGTCAGAAGAGGCCAGCGATCATAGCGTGGTGCATGGCCAACGCTGCTGAAGGGTTCCGATGTGGCATCCTTGATGATTTCCTCTACAACGTCGACCCAATCGTAGAGGACCAGGCGCTCGCTACTTTTGGTGATTGACGCCACTAGGTTTTTATAATTTAGATCGAGCTTGAGGCCTGTCGCGGACACACTGGAAGTGACATTGGCAGTCGTAGGATCCGAAGATGTTTGAGCATAGGATAGCCATGAGAAGGAGACGAAATAAAATAAAGCCAGGGCAGGATAAACCATTGTCAACATACAAATTGCTCCAAAAAGAGCAGAGCAGGTCTCGTTCGGGATAACATTGGTCCCCCACATCTTCTTTATAGGGTCCCTTAAGAAATGTGACTTGGCTTGAAGATCTTGTTCTCCCTCGAACTGCCAGCTCCAGCTCCTGGATGGGGCTAATCGCGTAGAGAGTGAGACGCGCACATAGCAATTGTTCGCAAAATAGATCTACGATTAGGCGCCGAAAGACATCATAGCTATGTCGAGCGAAGCACGAGCGCATCAAGCGCAACAGGTATCAGCGAAGGGGCGACTTGACTAATCCTGATCAAATATGAGCATCCTGAGTTGGAAGTATTTTTCTAGCTCAAACAAGATGACTGCGTGCGAGGCTGCATTGACCTCCGAGGCACGCGAGTGCTCCCCTGACCTGGCAGAACGAGTCTTGCCTCTCTTGGAGACTGCTTCTGGATGTTTTTGAACTTGCTGCCGTGGAGGAAAGAAGGATGGTGCGCAAGAACTTGTATCACGTGTTTGGCACCTGGTAGTTCTAGGGCTGAAAATGGACTCGCCTCGGCTGTTCGAGGTTCGGCCTCCAGAACTCCATTCCCGAGGGTCCCTCCATTCCCTCCATTCGCTTCCCTCAGTGCCCAAACTTTCGCAAGTCTCATCAATCCATATGTCGCCAATGGGCTTACCCTGAGTGTATAATCCTGCCATTGGCCACTCGCGTCATATCCGTGCTCATCATCTCGATCGCCCAGTGATGTAGAATGGTGTCCTCACACTCCGCGCCAAAGTTCCCTTCTCATTCCTCTCCGCGAGTATGGCTCGTCACCGCCGCTGCTACACCAATTGGAACGAGCATCTGCAAACATGCGCTGGAACACGGTGATAGTGTTGTGTGTGGCATGCTACCCTCTCAGTTGTCCTCCCTGGAGCAAGAATATGCCACATTCCGTGCTGAAGCCGAGATAGAGGAGGAGAGGGAAGATGACAGCGGTGACTTCAGGTCACTCTACAAGGAGCAAAGAGCTGGTCGATGGGAGGGCCGATGTAAAATCGTGGCGCTGGATGGGAGGTAAGGATGTGCGTATATCTGCCTTGATGCCGTCCTCGGTCGTACTTTGCGGTTGATCCTGCACCGTCCTTACGTATCCTGTGACTTGACTAGGTTAGTAGCGAGCTGCCAGTCAGCAATCGCTATCGCAGAAGCCGACTTTGGAAATATAGACATCTTGGTCTGCGGCCAAGGCGAGACGTTGATCGGCACCGTAGAAGAGGTAGGAAGCACCCCGCGAGCACGGAGTTTGGTGCGGCAGATGTTTGAAACCAACTTCTTCGGGCCGGTCAATGTCATCAAGGCCGCCTTACCAGGGATGAGGAACAGAGATAGATGTGGGAGTCATATCATCATCCTATCGAGCGTTGGTGGGACAATGCGCCCTCTACAACATCCTAGAGCTCTCTCGCTGATCATGCCCTTTCTACCTAGCAAATCATCTGGGCACGCCCGGCTTGGGAACCACATGCGCCGCTGGCTGGGCACTAGACGGCTTCTGCGATAGCCTGGCGTACGAAGTGGCGCCTTTCAATACCAGGATCAGCATTATACAGCCGAATTTGGAGGTCAACTTGTTGACACACAAGATCACTACTGCGCCAGCAATGGAGGAGTATGGGCCTGACAGGAACTCAGCGCCGCTCTTTCGCGCTATAACAGGGGGGTTGTTAGATCGTCTTGAGGGCCTACCAGCCGAACATGGATCTTCAGGGAGGTTTGTGAGCCATGAGGTTCAGAGTGTCGAGCCAGCGCTGGCTCCACCCATGCGGGATGCACTCTTAGCCGAGACGGTGTACGCTATATTGGCAATAGCAGGGCACGAGAATCCGCCGGCTAGGCATATCGTAGGGTTTGAAGGGGTGGCGAGCGTAAAGGAGAAGTTGAAGACGGTCAGCGAGGAGTTGGAGGATTTTGTGGGATCCAGCTGCGCCGTCGACATTGAGCCCAGAGAGCATCCAATGGATTTCGGAGGAGATAAAGGAATGAATGGCGACGGTTGAGCCCCACAATTTTGTTCAACCTGGGCTCGCCGACTTGGGCGTAGCCACGCCAGCAGCCTTGCTCTTTCTCCTCGCCTTCTTGTCCTTCCCACTGGGTGTCACGCCCGCTTTTGCCGTGCCTGGCGTGCTCTTCCGTCTGCCTGTATCTGCAGACACACTCGTATCCAGGGGCGGAGGCACCTTCTTTGCAGTCGCCTTGAACGGCTGAGGGGTCGCAGACGTGGCGCTCGAGAAGGATGATGCCAGTGCCAGATTGGTTTTGCTTGTCAGCTTGAAGTTCCCTGGCTCTCCTACTAGGGGGTTCTCGTCCATGAAATCATTGCCATAGCGTATTGAAAGATCCCACGACTCCGCAAGCATGCGTACATCCTGTGGGTTGTCGTTGCCGGCGTGTTTGGGGGCTACTGAGGCTTTGGTGGTAATGGTGTCCTGTGTGTCCGGTCTAGGGGTGCCGGCGCTCGGCATTGGCGTGCCCTCTTTGCTGGTGGCCGCGGTTTGGAAGCTTGAGGATGGAGTGGTGTGCTTTGATGCTGTTGGAGGCAGGTAGGTGTGACCAAGTGATGGGGTGAAATCCGGCAGAGTGGATGCTGTAGAGAGGAGGTTGGTGAGGGAGGTGACTGCGGAGAGCAACCTGGAAGTGATGACAGAGCCCACAGATGGCGCCATATAGATGTTGTCATTGACCACATAATAGGAAGCCAGTCCCGTCACCTCATCTGCCATGCCCGGTCTCTTTCGCCGATTCTGCTTGCGGATGACCCAAACGCCGCTATTGATCAGCTTCTTGTCACCTTCCGACGGATCGTGTGTGACCATGAACTCGAGCCCTTGCATTGAGCGAAGCCGCTCCTCAAATTGAAGCCTCGTGCGCAGGATGTACGTGAGGTTTGGATTGTACATGGCCTGGGTGAATAGGGTGGCATTGTTGGAAGTCGCGTCAAAGAAGGGTGAACGGGCAAAGTAATAGAGAACTGCAGGTGACACGCATATTTCAGCAACAAAACCGGGGTGATGAAGGTGGAAAGTGGAAAGTGGAAAGTGGAAAGACTCACCGGTGTTGGTGTGGATTCCTCCCAGCTCCATTACCATCTCTGGAGATTTCCATTGGATCTCATCAAGGGGAGGATCGTTGGAGCTTTCCATGATATCGCTATGGCATCAGTAGGCTTGATTTGACAAAACCGCAAATTGGGCAATGTCTGACTGATCTTCGTTGAGCTATGAATACACCATTGATTGGTGGAATGCAATCGACAAATCAACAAAATGCTAGAATAATTGCTAGCTCTTAAACGGTCTCTTTTCTAGCGGTGTTTCAGGGGTGTTTGGGTTAACCGGCCCGCTAAGGTCAACCTAAGGTAACCCCAACACCACCTCGGCCCCACCCTAAATGGCAGCTCAATCCCCTGAATTGATTCTGACGACAGCACTATCCAAACCAGCAACAATCTATCTTCGGGGAATCGGCCATTTGGAGGCATCATTCCGGTGGACCCTATCATTGCAATAATCACTCCGCGCGGCCTAAGTTGGTGATGATCGTCCATCACTTAAAAGCCGTCTGAAAACACTCTATTCTTATTATATCCGCACAATGAAAATGACCGTAATTGCACCACTCCCTGCGTGGGCAGGAAAGCTCGACGTCCCATGCATATCTCAAAAAATCAGCCGGACGCTTTCCCAAAATCTAACACGTACACTCAACACCCCCCAATTGTCCAAAGTCTTACTATTCCACAATGACACAATCCAGACCACGTGGAACCCCGAGTGAACCCAGCCCCCTTCAACGCCTTACCTTCCTCATCTTCGGTGGCCCCCCTTGATAATGATGATGATGCCATCCGCCGTGCGGCATTGTCGTAGGCCGGCCAGGGAATCCCGGGAACGTCCCTGTACCAGCACCTCCGGTACCAGTAGCCGTTGCAATAGGGAAGTAAGGAATACCACTCGACGGCTGCACCAAATTGCTGGTGAATGTATTGACCGGCCAGGGCGCCGTACCAATCGCTGCTGCTCTTCTTTTCATCGGTGTTTGCAAAGGATTAGCCGACGCAACCACCTTGGCGTTTGCAGCGCTTCCACTGCCGCTACCGGAGCAGGCACCGGGGTCCTGAGCGGCGGCGGGGAATACAGCGCCGGTGTTGCATTCGCCGTTGGCAAACAATGCGGTGGAGGAGTATGGGAGGGTGGAGGGCGGGTTACGCAGGACGGTGTACTCCGTGCCGCCGAAGACGCCAAAGGAGTCTTCGCAGGAGGTTTGGCCGATGTTGGCGTCGGATTGGATGAGGTAGAGGTCGATGTGGAGTATGCCGGAGGCTTGGTCGGTTTCTGTGACGAGATGTCAGCGGGACTTGAGCACGGAAATTCTGGAGATGGGATAGAGAGCATCCAAGTTGGTGGAGGAATGGCAGAGCATGGCGTAGGTAAGACATGAGGAGGGCCGGCTTTTTTGCCCATGCGAGAGGGAAAAGGTAAGGTTAAGAGGAAGCCAATTGGTATGAAGTCGAAGATTAGGCCACTTACGACACTGAGCGCAGATGTCCACAAATTTGAAGTACTTCTGGAAGTAAGGAATATACACAGTCTCGCACTTCTCGAACGCCGTCGCCGTATCGCTCAAAGCCGCCGAGTAGGGGTTCGCGGCGGTGCCATCTCCAAGGGGTGTGGCGACGTTGCCGGATACTTCTTGATTTCCATTACAGGAGTATTGTGTCAGTCCTGAGGCGTCAGGATACCCATAGTTGGAGAGGTGAACATTGTTGACCGCAGTGCAGGTGTCTGACTGTTGCTGGCGGGGAAAGTGGGGAACGCGATGAGCAATGACAGTGAGTGGTGCTAAGAAGAGGAGGGAAAAGAGAGGCAGCATTTTGCAAGCGGAAAAATGATACAATAAGGATCTTGAGTTGAAGGAGGGATAGCAGTGCTTGCCAGCGAGCACTGAATACTATGAAATGAGAGTAGAGAAACGAAGGAAGGAGCTTGAGGAGAAGGAGATGTTTTGTGAATAACAGGACATGGGCTATCTTTTATACTGACACTGCAGGCCTCGTCTGATACCCCCTTCACCCATCCCATCCTTCCAAGGTGGATGTGTGTGCAGCGTGGAAAAACCCATGTCTGCGGTTTCAGAGTTGCGAGCTTTGTGAGCCTTGACGCCGTGACCTGCGATAATGGTGTTTCTCCCTCGTCCTCTCGGTTGCTTGAGACAATACACCAACCAGGAATTACGGAATTGTTTAACGACATGGGTAGATTAAATCTCAGGGCCCGCTGAGTATGCAGCCGCTGAGTATGCAGCCGCTGAGTATGCAGCCGCTGAGTATGCAGCCGCTGAGTATGCGGCCAACCGCCATCTGGGCCAATCCAACTCCGTGTTAGTCATGAGGCGTCCGCGCTACCTGTTTTGCATTGCTAGACATGAATCATGCTGTGCCTTGCATGGATCACACGTAGCCTCCAAACCAACATGGGTACCTGCATGGATCACACGTAGCCTCCGAACCAACATGGGTACCTGCATGAACGAGCTCCAAATGGTGAACCTATTCAGCGACATGGGTCTCAAGATGTCACCTCGGTGGTGTGATAATCACTCAGCCAGAAGCGGACCAACACGGATGCGCAGATGGCAGCCTCAATGCATGCACACTACTTACGAATTCTTTTTGTCGCTGGGATGGAGGTGTCCTTCATTGTCGGACTACAGCCAAGGTCAGAAAGTGGTAGCCCCCCCTGATGCTCAGGGGGCGGCGCAATACCGACTCAGCTGACCCGGCTGTTAACCCCACTACAATCATATATCCAGTATATTAAGGATTGAACTTAAAGGGTCGACAGACAGGTATGAGCAGCGGCGAAGGATAGCTTCTTGCCCAAGTCATCCATTCATTACACGCGGTCGTCCATCCATACAAGCAGATATACTTACAAGACGCGGAGATTTATTGCCTGGTAATCTGCATCAATTCATGGGTCTATTGACCGGGGTGACAAATCACGCTAGCATTATGTGACTCGAGGAGAAAACGCACCCTCTTACCGCGCTTTTTTCCTGGCTTCTTACCTCTCGCACGCCCGTTGACCAAGATCCCACCTCTCATTGGCGACTCTCTTGACTGCCTTTCGCTCGGCTGCCGGTCTCTCGGCTGCCTATCTTGCGATGATCCATCTCTAGGCTGTTGGTGTCTGGACCCTCTGTACTCCTCATCTGTGAACACCCTTCGGCCAGATTGTTGCCGTTGCTCACTTAGGTATCTATCCCTTGATCGTCTGAATTCTTCATCTGTGTACGAGCGATGGCGAAACTTCTGCCGTCCGCTACTCGGCTCTCTCTTCTTTGACGGTCTATACTCTTCCCGCGTGTATACACGTTGTCCGGATCTCGGTCGTTCCTCGCTCTGACGTCTTTCTCTAGATCTCCTTTTACGATGGCTCGTGGTTATCTCAGACTCGTCATCAAAGTTCACGGCCATGCTCTGATTGTTTTTGGGCTGCTTGCTCGTGTCTCTACTGTTGTGACCATCTCCACTTGCAAGTCGGCTTTGCGTGGAGCGCCTATGGCTCGATGTTCCTCTTCCTCGCTCGTAGCTATGTGGTCTGTTGCCAGATTCTCTTTGATGTTTCGAGTCTCTTTTTCGCCAGCTACTATCATGGCGCTTGACGCCATGTCGAAATCTTCGATCGTCACCACCTGGTTGAAGCTAGGGTCAGAATATGTTCGATGAATGGCAAGGGTATAGATCGACCTCACAATAATTCATCCAGTACCTTTGGTACAGGTCGTTGGCCGATGAGACAAAGTCCTCTCTGTGGTCGATAACATACACAAATAGCTTATGATTGCTGTTGCCGGGCTTCATACTTCTCGTGTAGACTCTCCATGGATCCAAGACGACCGTCTCATCGCACTTCGCATCTCTGCATGCCTCCAAACACGGTGGAGTCTTGGCCCCCGCGAAACAGCGTCGTATGACTATTCTGAGGACCCTCTTGGCTTCGTAATTGCACATCCATTCAATCGGTGTGCATTTAGCAAGAGCGATGATAGTCATGATGAATGTGTCATCTCCCTCAACTGTCCATGCGTCGGAGTGACGGTAACTTTTATACCATTCCCGCGCCTTACTAATATCGGCCTTTCTCGAGCGATATCTCCTTATCTTATTCTCCTTGCCGGTCCAATTAAACCAGAGGGTGCGTAAGGTCCTCCTTATACCGTGCAGATGGGAAGCAATGGGGAAACTGTCTCTGAAGTGAGGAGAAACTGCCCGTCGATACTTGTGATAAGCCATGCTGGAATATGATCGCTGCAAGGCGTTGAATGACGGCGACAAAGAATAGAGACTTGAACATCATAGGGAACACTTCGAAAAGCGCAAGACTGACAGACGAAGCGAAAGAGAATAAGCGGAAAGTTCAAGTAAGGCAAGATCAAGACGCGAGTGAAGCAATGTGTTTGCAAAATTGGTGAAGTTGTACAATGGCAGAGATACTCATTCCGCCGTGTCGCAACGATACTGTGTGTCAAGGCGATCAAGCCTGACACGCCACTGGAAGTAACATTTCATCTATCCGTGCCAATTCCAGCGTGTTGTTTCTCATTCAGATTGCTTGTCCTTAATGAACGAGCGAGACTGATCGGGTCTAACGCCCTGGGGTTTTGAATCTCACCATCCAGGATGACAGTGCTCAACAATTAGGACCCTTTCTTGTGAATATCTTCGCAGACAGTTGCCTCGATATTCAAAAGGAACCAGATGATGTTTTCTGATCAAGCTCCTGAATACGCCTGTTGGGATCTGGCCGAATGCGGTGAAAGCAATTTCGAGTTCTTTGTGCCGCATTGAATGGGCTCGTAACACCATGATTGTGCTCCTTTAGCGGCTCAAACAAGACAACTGGTCCCATTTCATGAAGAGTAGCTCCAGACAGTATCATCTACAAATTTGGATGATGTAAGGCTTTGGCAGGGCAAATGAGACAGGACGTCGGGAACGAAAAGAAAAGGAGCGGTCGGTTCAGTTTAAGGTGGCAACATTCTTCACAGCGGCGATGCGCGGCAGCTAGCTGAAGTCTGCGTCGACTATGATCATCTTCCAGATACGAGTGGATTGCTCCTTGAGCGTCTTTATGTTCTCCTACGTCGGCCGAGGATTTCTTGCGAACAGCGAAGCTGTATCTCGCATGGAGCCAACAATGCCCGGATACCTTCTAAAGGCGGACAAAAAGCGCAAGTGTCATAAGTTTCGTCCTTGTGCTCAATCTGATAGAATACTTTGACTGGGAGGAATGACATAATGACCTCGTGTCTCTGGTCTATACGGAACAGGGTTTTTAGTAACGAGGAAGCGGAAGCCAAGGATGTGGTCAATCAGTGGTTTCAGCGCAATCAGACACAGACAACCGTTGGACAGATTGTCATCCAGGGCGTTACCTGGGATCAGATTGATCCGGGATGATATCAGTGTTCGGACTTTGGCCTGGAAAAGCCATGACTTGATACGCTTAAGGGCCTTTTTGTGTAGAATCAGTTTGTAGCCTGAATCTGGGCTTGTCGAAAAATGAAGGAAGAACATACGAGAATGATGCAGACTGATTGTTAATATGTCTGCCACCTGCCGCCCAGCCTCTGATTTCCGGGGGATCATTCTCTCTAATCCATTCGACTTGAGAAGAGTTGAGTGTAGCTTTTCAGCGAGATCCCTTTTCTCTCACACGACCCACCTGTCATTTACATCAGGACCATAGTGTTCATTCGTTGTGCCAAAACCCTCCCCCAGTGACGACGACGTTCACATCGCTCAAAATATACAAGCGAAATAGAGCACACTCGAGCGCTGAAGATCAGGAGACACAAGCACAAGGTGTATGGTCGGATTCAATCCAGCTGGCGCAGTAGCTATGGGCAACAAACGATTATTTTCATCTTTCAATCCTCAAAGTAGTCGCGTTCAGAGAGCCTTGCACGATGTGCATAGCTTCTCAGGGACCGGTAGGATGCTGACACGATCGTGCTGATGTTCAGGAAGACAAAATCTATTAGATAGGTACTGTACAGTAATACCCAGGTGTACTGAGATATACCGGCCGGTGTTCCGGTATACACAAGTAATGCGAGCGCCTTGGCAAGGCATGTATCGCAAAATCAAAGACTAAAAGGATCACTAAAGTAGGTGAAAATGGAAAGAAACGCAAGGTAACTTTTGTGAGTCACGTGAAATATCTTGGCATCACAAATCAGCGTCAAGTTCCTATTTGTATATTGAACATTGATGCCGAAACCATCCCCTACATTTCCATGTGAGCGATGCTACAACATCGTTGCATGCATATCTCAAAGATATTACTGCATTCTAAAATGTGCAATGCAATTAGTGCACAAGCGCAAAGCTATTGACTATGTAGCAGACGGACATTGCATAACGCAGCCCCAAATGAATCTGGAACGTCTTTCGATTGACATGCCAATGTTGGCCTTGTGGCGTCACTATACATGTCTTGTACCGAAGCATTGATGACATGAGAGGTGAAAGGTGGCAAATCTCAAAAGCATGTATAGGAGGCATGTATCACTGGAGCGCTTCATCAGCTGTCAAAACTATATTCCCTTTTTGTGCACCTCATCAGCACTTCAATTCGTACAAGGAAAGCGAGTTGCTCCGAGCCAATCCGGCGTGCAGTTCTGTATCCTGCACGAGAATTGTCCTGCATGAGCATCATGCATATGCGGGGTACAACATCGCGTCCCCGCATTCATTGTTCTATATGGGCAGCTGCCTCCTCTTTCTTACAAACCCTGCCAGATCCAGCATTTTGAGGAAGAAAAGGTAGTGCTGAGAGACATGAATGGCAACACAGAACACGGCGATGCCGTTCAACCCCAAGACAAGCCAGCCAAAGTGAGGTCCCAGTCGGAAGAAAGCGTTCCGATCGATTGTAGACTCAACGTCCATAGTATCCAGAATATCTTCCTTGCTGGCCTGAAGTCAAATGCCCTCCTCTTGCACCTTTCGAACACGATGAGCCTGGTCTTAGAGCTGACCCCAAGTTGCCCGACCTGAAAACGCAAGATGTGACTTTTAGTTCTCTCACTCCGAGTATGGGCACGGTGATCAATGGTATGTTCTCCAGTTCACATCCTCCTTCGCTAAGGTGCACCTAAACCTCCCTAGGCCTCCAACTGTCGTCCTTTACACCCAGCCAGAAGGATCAACTCGCCCTTCTCTGCGCCCAGAGGAAGGTCCTGGCCTTCCCCAAACAAGGTGCGTGTCTTCGAAATCAATCATGTCCCTGCAGATCTACCCAGACGTAAAAAAATCTGCTTGACCCTCCTTATTATCTTCACGTTCCTCCTTCACCATCTTTCATGCACTCACAACACCTCATTGCACCTCAGAGGCTGATCTTGGACACAGACCTCGCCAAGAAACTCTCCCCCGTAGAGATAATAAAATGGTGCTCCCACTATGGCCCTCCCACAGTAAACCCTGTTGGTGCTTCCCCAAAAGACCATCCCGAAATCCACATTTCGCACTCCTCGCCCACTGACTCCCGCTTGGGTACGTTATCGTCCGCACACACCACCAGCATGATTTGGCACATGGATGGAGATGTCGAGCCGTACCCGCCAGGGCTGGTGGTACTGTGGATGTTGGAGTGTCCTGAAACAGGTGGAGATACCGTGTTTTGCGACTTAGACATGGCGTATGACAAACTGAGCGCTCCCATGCAGGAAAGACTGCATGGGTTGAGGGCAGAGCACAGCGATGATCAAACGGTGATGAGTCATAGGGCGAACGGTGAGTTGATCAATTTCTACGGGAATTATATGAACGACAGATGCGAGCTCGGATCTGCGGTCGGCTGTGATCGAACAATGCTGAGGCCTGTTCTTACTCACGAATAGGGGGCTACGCGAGGCGCGATGGCACTAGTGCTGTCTACCCACTCGTCCGCACGCATCCTATCACGGGCAGGAAGTCACTCTATGTGAATGCAAGGTGTAAGTCTCCTCCACTTCATATCCTGCCTCATGCCCTCTTTGACATCCCTGGTAACATGCTTCATTCGACCTATCAGTCCATCAGTGATTGCTGAAACCACATGCCCCTCCGCAGACACAACCCACATTCTCGGCCTCAAGAAAGAAGAATCAGACATGCTCCTTAACTTCCTCAACAACCACATTGCTCTCTCGCAGGACTGTCACGTGCGCGTGAGGTGGGCCGAGGATACCGTCGTGATATTCGATGTAAGCATCACCTCTTCCCCATAAACGCACCATCCTTTAAGGACGCATCACGATCGCCCCTGTCCGTCCAGGAGGAGAGATGGCGTGATACGCAATCGCAGGCTGGATGATTTGGAAGCGGTGATCCCGCAGGGTTCACAACACAAAAACAATAGTACCTTCAGAGTGCTGACGAATCCTCGCTTGATGCACAGAACCGCGCGGTCTGCCACTCCGCCATCTTCGACTTCATCGACGTAAGTCCCCCCATTCCTCCTCCTCTCCCTCTCCCTCTCCCTCGCTTTTCCCAATATACACACTGCCATAGCCCCTTCCCACTCTGCCTTCCCTTCCCCCTTCCCCCTTCCCCTTCCCCCTTCCCCCTTCCCCTTCCCCCTTCCCCTTCCCCCTTTCCCCTTCCCCCTTCCCCCTCCCCCTTCCCCCTTCCCCCTTTCCCCTTCCCCCTTCCCCCTTCCCCTTCCCCTTCCCCCTTCCCCCTTCCCCTTCCCCCTTCCCCCTTCCCCTTCCCCCTTCCCCTTCCCCTTCCCCTTCCCCCTTCCCCTTCCCCTTCCCCTTCCCCTTCCCCCTTCCCCCTTCCCCTTCCCCCTTCCCCCTTCCCCTTCCCCCCCCTTCCCCCTTCCCCCTTCCCCCTTCCCCTTCCCCTTTTCCCCCATTGGCCCCGCTCGCCTCCTTCAACACCAGAGCAACACCCACACAAAACCCCTCAACTCCACCAACCCCAGTCCATACCCCCCACCTCATCCTCCCCGCTACCACCTCACCACCCCTCCATTCCCCCTTTCCCCCCCCTTTCCCCCTCTCCATACACATCCCCCGTGTCCCCCACCCCACCCCACAACCGACTCACCCCCTCTCCGCACCGTTTTCCCCATGTGAAAAACCCACTCATTTCACCGGAGTCCACCGCTAATGGCCCACACAACCGGCAGCGGAGCCAACGCCGGCACCTCGCGCGCGTGACGTGCGCGGCGGAGAAGCCGTATGAGACACCCTTCGTCAAGGAGCCGGGGCCGGGTGCTGACGGGGTGGGGAATGGGGTCCAGTAGAGGGAGGGCCATTGGGGGGTGAGGAGATGAGAGGTTTGGGAGGGCTCCTTGCGGGTTTCCATGCTCTGGTGGGATGATGAGAGTGGATTGGTGTCGATTGGCATGTGGCCATTTTGGGATTGGAGGCGGGGGATGAGGGAGCAAGCGAAGTTAGGGTTTCGCGTAGAAAAGTACGAGGATGATGGTGGGGAGATGTATTAATGGCAGAGGCATGCATTGGCTTCATCTCCTTTGCAACAAGTATCGAGGCACGCCCAATCGCCTATACAAACAACGACAAAAACATTCCCAAGAAAATGGCGCCAGCAACATCACCCATCCTTGCACTTCCCGGAACGCCCAATACTCACCTCTTCCCTACCGGACTCCCTTGCTCCATCCGATTGAGAATCTACTGCTCCTTGTTCTTCCCCGGCTTATACCACACCCCATGAATCAAGCCCAAATACTTCCCCATCAGATCCTCCGCGAACTCATCAAACGGCACGTACTCGGCCCCGAGTCTATAGGCCGCCGCGATGCCGCTCACACAGGCCATCTCATGCATGTTGACCAGCGTCCAGCTCCCCGCATACAATGTACTATTCTTGCCGTTAATGAACATCATCCCCGGCACGACGCGCACGTAATGCTGC
Organism: Niebla homalea; assembly: GCA_019925105.1. Taxonomy (NCBI): domain Eukaryota; kingdom Fungi; phylum Ascomycota; class Lecanoromycetes; order Lecanorales; family Ramalinaceae; genus Niebla; species Niebla homalea. Next base: position 186,643 of record JAHGAU010000003.1, read on the forward strand.
CAACGATGGCCCAACTGGTGCCACCACTTCTTGAGGATGATCTTGTCTTCGGAGATATGATCCGCGGTCCAGAGGTGGCTGTTGGTCTTGTCGAGGAAGATGGATTGGAAGATGTGTTGATCATAGGCCTGGTTGGGTTTATCGCCCGTCGCGCCCTGCTCACCTCGAGCGGCGGGATCCTGCCGGAATTGATGCTGGTAATTGGTGACATCAAAGGCCATCTCGATCTTCTGCGGGTTCTCCTGGTAGCTGTGCGTGTAGTACATGGGGCGGTACCCAGCTGGTTCGCCATCGGATTCCCGGTTCTTGATCTCGTTCTTGGCGAAGGCAATCTGGTCTTCCTGCTGCTTGTTCTTGGGTTTGGCGCAGAGGGAGTCGGAGAAGGAGGTTTCGTGGTTGGCGGCGAAGTACTTGCTGTCTGAGTGGGTGATGGTGATGTCGTCGAAGAACTTGGCGCCGCCCAGGACGAAGCGTTCGCGCCAGGTGGAGGTTTTGCCGAGGAGGGATTTGGCGGCGTCGGCGAGGACGCAGAGGACCATTTCGTCGTAGTGTTCTTCAGTGACGCCCTTGGAGGTGTCAGGGGCGCCGCCCGTGTTCTCTTCCGAAGGGACTTTGTCGATGGAGGAGTCGAAGGGGGCTGTGTTTATGACGACGCCGTGTTTAGCGGAGCGGGACTTGATTGTTGTGACGGAGGTGGAGGTGCGGATCTCGACGCCTTTGGAGCGGAGATCGTCGGCCCAGTCACGATAGAAGTTGCCGAGATGGGGGAAGGTGACCATCTGGGGGAGATTGGGGAGGAGTGTTTCGGGGTCGTAATCCCAGAGTTTCATATTTGGGTCGTCGAAGAGGCGTTCGAGAATCGCGCAGGCGACATTTGCAGTTTGATTGCCTTATATATTGTCAGCGTGAGGGTTGTCAGAACTCAGATATGGAGGGTGCCTCACCAGTCCCAAGGAACAGAGCGATCAGCGGATAGACCATCTTGTCACCAAACCCCTTGGAGAAGAAGAACAGCCTCAACATGATGCGGATGGGGACCAAGCCAAGGATGGGCATGGTGTATTTGATCAATTTCAAGACCTTGCCAAACTTCCTAATGTCCGCCGAGTACTCGTCGACGAGTGGGCTCGGGAAGCAGTTGGTCCAGAAACCATCTTTGCCTTTGCCAAACGCCACTTGCAGCTTCACATCTTGCGGCTCGTGCCCGTACTTTTTCATGAAATTAAAGGTATGCTTGAAGACGGGGGAGCCCCCCTGCACGCCGTCATTCATCCATGAGGTTCCATATCTGTCTTGGTCGAGTGATATGGATGTAGCTTGACCTCCAAGGAAGGCTTCTTTCTCGATTATCGTGACAGCGAATTTGGAGGGATGTTGAATGAGCGTCGCCGCACAGGACTGAGTAGAAGAATCAGTATTTAGCACAGGTAGTAACAAAGAATTGGAACTCACCATGCCTGCAGCGCCACCGCCAATAATGACAACCTTCTTCCTTCCATCCTGCGCCGCTGGCTTGGATGCCATATCTCAAATTCGGTAAGAGGAGCCGCAGTTGTGTTAGTGACAGTGACAGTGACAGTGACAGAAAATGAGGGCAAGAAAGTCAGCGCAAATAAAGCAGAAAGCAGCTCAGATGGACAAAGAAGCAGCGCAAAAGCAAGCGAGGGCAGACGGATTGTTCCAAAAGCGTGTGGCAAGACATGCTCATCATATACAGACGCCCCCTGCAACGGAAGCACACCAGGCCGAAGGATGGTAATCATGATAGCACTTTGACAAAATGCGCTATACCGCGCTATGGGTTGTGATCCCATGAAGCTGAGAATGTGACTGGTTGGATGCGACATAAGCTTCAAAAGTCCCAAAAGTCGTGACGAAAGCTGAAGGATGAAAGCGGGAACAAATGAGATCTCATCTGATCTAGTGATCGACGATCTGGCATTAGATCTTGCCCTAGGCGGCCGTTACCACCGTTCAGCCACAACCCCACAATCGCCACAATTAATCTCATTGGTGATCGGTTATTAATCGGGTCTGTCTCCCATTGATCCAGATATGTGGTACAGCTCATGGTCCCAGCACAATGGGTAGATCTCTGTTTGGCCTGACCATCAAAGTCTTTGCGGTCCTAATTCTCAAGGCTAATGTGGTTCATTGCCAACCCATCCTTGCCAACCCAAAGCCTAACGATTCCACATGAATCGAGGTCAGTCATCTTCGACATTATTCATGCTTGGAGTTGAAGTAGACCACTTCGGACCTGCTCACCAATACCAAAATCCAGATTCTGAATTGTACCATGGCCAATCGCCGTGAAAACTGTTCGAGAGCAACTCATGACTACGAATCTACATACCAAACCCCACCCCTCCTCAAAAGATGCCGATTCGTCTTCTCATATCTGAAGACATTGCGCCTGTCGCATACTCCCGGACCAGCCGACATACCATGTCTAGGAAGACGCCGCGCCAACACGTCAATTGATGCGAAAGTGAGACGTCAGTACAACCTCAAGCAACGGTGACTGGTTCTCCAGAATTACCCAATTATACACCCGCATCATCCGATCCGTCTTTGGCATATGTATACACGGGTTCCACCACTTTGACCTCGAATAAGCCAGACTTTATTCTCAATGAGCAGCCTCGCCAACCCCAACATGTTATTTTCTGCTCTGCTCCGTGCACTGATCATCTCCACCTCCATTCTCCAATCGCTAGCTCATTCACCATCCTTGGACTCCCGCGCGCCGCCACCCGCCGCTCCACAAAACGACCTGACGATCGAGACGCCATTTCCCTCAGATTTCCCAGCCTTGGCCGCCTTATCGAACGTCACCCTACTCAAGCCTGCCATTGACGCTCGTCTGCTGTGAGTCTTCGTAGTGATTCCAGGGCGGCTGCAATCACTCTTGCCCCATCTTTCGCCCTCTGCTCACACCCCCTCGACCGCAACTCCAATTCCAATCCCTCCTTCCCCAAAAGCAATCACGATCGTACTTACCACCCTCAATCCCCTTTCAGCAATGCCACCCTCCCGATCCCCTACTCCCGCCTCACCCTCATTACAACCTACGCCGCCGCCGCCGCCGTCTCCGAAGACTCGTACGCCCTCCTCTCTTGGGGGCAATACAAAGTTCTGCGCCTCATTCTCCAAGGCACCGACACCGAAGCCCCTCTCCAGGTCACCGAAGGCCCCGTCAGGGGATCCGGGCGGACATTCAGCTACACCATCAATGAGGACGCGGTGGGGCCAGAGAAGCTCCGGATGAGTGATGTGGCCACAATATGCGCCGGGTTGGTGATGCTGTTGAACCATTTGCGGGTTACGTTGCTCAAATTCGAGGTTGCGAGGGATGGGGTGTTTCCATCACTTATGAAGGGGACGTTGTTGAACCAGAATAGGGTAGGTGGGGACGAGGTGGCGGTGGACTAGAGATTGGGGGGGGTAAAGAGGGCTACTGGGGTGTGTGGTGACATAGATCATGTTCTGCAGCATAGGGTCTCAAGGTGAGGCAGTTTCATGCCTCGACACGTCTAACGGGGGTGGGAAAAGAAATGCGTCCAAATATGATTAGTTCCTTGGGCATCTCCGAAGGTCAACTTCAGCACTGATTTGGAACATGCTAAGTCTGAGAACAATTGCAAGCTCGATATCCACTACATAATGTATAGCGAAGCAATGTTCGTCAGTCTGCGCACGCGCCAATTATTGGGCTTCGTAATAAAAGACTGGCGGGTGTGCATGGCGCCAAATGGCTGTTCAACCTTACGTCTCATGTTCAAAATGTGTAAGATGCTTGGGTTCTGACGGGAGACTGTATCCCCAATACCTTGAGACAAGTTTTCAATACCATTTGGGCCATACTGGTTGGGTACCAGAATTCCCCAAAACATCCGTGTTGACTTCCTCTTCAGTCCCTCTTGCCCCAATCTTGTCAAATCTTACATACCAGCAACAAATCCATTCAGACTTGACGCCTCATTCTTCGCTTCCATTACACGAGGCTAGCTTCACAATAGATACTGCGGCCCTCCAAGCCATTTGCGACGCTCAACCCCATCAAGGTCCTCCATCGCCACTTTGAAGTCCTGGCAAATGACTGCCTCAAGTGCGAACCCAGATTTATCGCGAGATCTTGATCCAAGTACGAGTATTCTGCAAAGCGCAGAGGGATGACACGCGTGCGCAAGCTCACGACTGCTTCTTGAGTCTGTTGATAAGCTCCGGGGCGGTCAGGATCGAGGTTAAGGAGAGTGTGACGGAGATTTGCTAATCGCCATTGATGTCTCAGGAAAGTCGCATCTCCTAGTGCAATCGTTTTACATTAAGTGGAATTGTTACAATTCAAATTACTGACTAGAAGAAACTTAGGTAGGGGGATACTTTCACCGATATTGCCAACATTTCGCTGATGCACAGAAATGTCTTTGGTATACTCCATCCAACACTCTGTTCATCATGACGATCTTGAGCATGTTGCGGTCGTACCCTTGATTGATCTGACTTTCATCAAAAGTGCTGTAGACTTTGGCTTGAGTTATTCAACATCTTTCGACACTTTGGAATGGTGAAACCCTATGTGAATCCGAGGTCGGACTCGCCTCCCATCTCCTCATTATGTCCTGCAACGCGAAGGGAAATCCATGACGGATGCGTGGACAACGCTTGCATCGGTCCTCGGACCAGGGACACATGTGGTGATGAACAACGCGAGATACACTCAGTCCGATTGCACGAAATATCACCCAAGATCATATCTTGAGGCCAGATAAAGGTCAACAGATCAACACTGAGGTTATGACGTCAATAGTATTTGCCCACGATGTGGACAGATGCCCATGACACAACGTGCGTGACACAGTGGGGTCCCATCGTGTTTACAATGGTGGACTCACCACAAAGGGCATCCTCACCAAAGTCCTTGTCCTTTTGCCCGCATCCAATATCTCACGAGCAACAATTTTGCTTTGTAATAACGGAATCAGAATCTTGAGCAAACATGGACAATTTTTATCTCCCACTCTTTGGAAGCACCGCCTCAACGCGCATAGCAGCGAACCCAGCAAAAGATGTCATCTGGGAAGCACCCCCTCATCAGCGTCCACCAACACCGCTAGGCATGCTCGGTAAACTGCCATTGGAGGTCCGTAATCAGATCTATCGTGACATCTTTGTGCAAGGACAGGTATGCCTCAAAGCTCAACTGCCTAGGCTAGGTTCAAGGCCCCAAGGGCGGCTTTTTTGTGCATTGGAGACCTCCAAAGCGCTCAGAATCGAGGGTCAGTCATTTTCACATATTTCTCTTGCAAAGACGCCCATGAGTCTCCCAAGAACCATATGAAGAGGCAGATACTGCGAGACACATACCAGACTCTCGAAGAAGGCTAGTATTACAATGCTGATTTCCTCGTTTTTATCCAGCACTACCATACTTCTACCAACACTGCCAATTCCACTTATCCATGAGATTCCTCCCTCCTGACCCAGACCTTGAGGAGGAAACTCCAGCTCTCCAGCGGCAAGTCTCTTTAATGCAGAGAGTGGTGTTCAAAGCGAATGTGGCCGATTTCCGAAGCAATGAACCACACGAACGTTCCAAACGCATTGCCGTGATACCAATAGGGCATCTTCACACTGGGGATAGGTCTCGTCACGTCGAAATGTCCTACCTGTTTGAAAAGACTTCATCCAAAGGTCAAGAGATGATTTTTTGTGCTACGGGGGATCTGAGGTCGTACTCTCATGGCTGGAGAAACACTACCATCGCGACTCTGTTAGATGTCTTGGCAATGTTTCGATATTTCCGCACGGTGAGGGCTCAATTGCAGATTCCAAAGGCAGAAGGTGCATTTCAAAGGGCGGGACACGACTCTGATCCGTGGCCAAGTGTGATACACGGTCATTGCGCCAATACCTCAAAAGCGCTGCAAGGAAAGCTGGCCACGGTCCTCGGACCTGGTGTAGATGTTGATGACGAGAAGGGAGGATACTTTTATCACGATTGCACTGAGTATCACCCACGTTCATATTTCGAGAGCAGGGAGAAGGAGATCTCAAAGAAGTAGGAACCGCACAATGATAGGAGGTTGACTCAGAGCACAAAGGTGGCTACTGCCCTCTAGAATCAGGTGTTGGAAGATGAAATGCAATGCTCTACTAGGCGAATGCGTCGATTTGCGGCTGAGCCTATGGCCTGCAAGCAGCTTCGCACTTGAACTTGAGAGATGTTTGTAGAGTGGAACAATCAATGAAACTGAATGTCTTATTGAATAGTATCTTGAAGGCTCTGGAAGTAATTTCGTGCTTTCTCGTGCCTTAATTGGTGCGCCAACGACACTTCCGAAGAGGTGATAAATGAGATAGTACTGCCGACTCTCAAAGCTTGCAATTGCAAAAGTCGCTCCAAAGAGGGTTCTCAGCTCGTCTTGAGTGAGATTGAGGAGACGCCAGGACAATCTTATTTAATCGATTGTGTTGAGGCATCATCTGCGATGATCGTTTCCTTCACTCACTGAATCCTATAACTCTTCATTCTCTGCAATCAGTTCACCCAGTCCTCGGTTTCTGCTCAAATTCGTTGCCTGTACCTCAGAGCGTCCCGTGTTCCTCCAGGTTGAGCATCCTTTCCCCCCCTGCAGGTCAACAGAAGTGTCATAGGTACGTAAATACACTTTTGAAGCCACCTTTGATGAAGCAACATTGAACTTCCTTACCAGACATGGCAGCCACTCTAGAGATCCACAATGCTCTATCTCATCAACGTCCACCAACACCACTTGGAATCCTCGGTAAATTCCCCCCAGAAGTCCGTAACCAGCTATACCAGGAGATCTTCCATGAAGGGAAGGCAATCTTGACCTCACTGTGGCCCTGGTATTACTTTTATGAGAGCCGTCCAAATTACGCCTTCGGCATATTGACAGCTTCCAAAACAATGAGGACTGAAGCGGAGCCATACTTCTATCGATACTGCCAATTCAGCTTTGACCAGTATATTCAACGAGTAACTGACGTCAACAGTAAGAGCCAGAGGCTCCATCAAAAGCTTCCAAGAATGCACAACGTCTTGCTCAAAGCACATCCAATTGGGGGTTCGTGGCCTAGAGCAGAGAGACATGAACAAATTGCTCACATATTAGTGAATGATGGCGATTTGCTGGAGTTTGCGGATGCCTTCGAAGACGCAGCCTTCGAAGGCAGTGAGATGGTCTTCTGCATTGCATGCGACTGGTACATGCTGTCAGGTGGCTGGCAATTCACTTCTGTCACGGCCCTTCAAGCCGTATTCAAACCATTTCAACGATATGAGGTCGTCCGGCTCTCAATCAAAGTACGATTATTCGAGCCCGATCACAATCACGAATGGGGCGTCAAATTTTCGAAATGTCAGCTCCTTTCGAAAGAACTTCAAGACGGGGTTGAGGCGGTTCTTGGACCGGGTTCAACGGTGTTGAAAACGGACGGGCCATCTGTGTATGTCGACTGCACAGAGTTCCATCCGAGGTCCTACTTCGAGGCCGAGACAAGGAAAGAGGAGAAGCAGTGAGAAGCGGCTGAAAGATCCAACGTTGCTGCAGGGTGTAGGCAGCAGGGAGTTTGACGCAACCACCGGATAAAGAACTGCATCATGAGAGTGGACTGTTACGGACTGTGACATGGTCAAAGGGTTTTGAGCACTTTCTGCAACATTCTGACACTGCAAGATGAAGCCCATCCGCATAGTCTTCGCCTTCATCACAAATGTTCCCTTCAGAATTAGTATTCAAGTAGGAGCTGCTCTACAGCATGTGTTTCCTTGCAGTGTCATAACGGACTATCCAAGGATTGATGTAGGTATTTTCAAGAATGAGCTAGTGGGTGATCATCAGAAGCGCGCCTGGGAGGCGCTAGGATGTTGTCCTATTTCGCAAATTATTGTCCAGGGACAGCGTCCCGGAATAGTGTCCCTGCGGGTTCGACGCCAGACCAAAGCTGTTTTACCTGATTCATGCTTCAATGCTTTGGATAGGACTATCTTGGCCATAGGTCCAGCTTTTAGGAGCTTATGCGTTGACTTTGCCCTTCAGGCATCAGCAATTCATCATGCTTCATGTCTTACTATTATGGCCCTTCTGACAATGCTGTTACTTGCTAACGATCCTACCCATCTAAAACTTCTCGGTAATAACAGTGCATACCATTAGATCTGTCAATATAGGTCCTGTAATGCTTATGAGCCGGCCCAAGATATCGACGCCTGATGGCATTCTAGGCAAGCTTCCTAAAGAGATTCGCCTCATCATCTTTTCGTACCTCTTCAACGACAGATACGCATTCAGTGTGCCCAGAGCCGATAAGCACAAGTCTCACATGGCCAACATCAATATCCTCATGACGTCCCGTGTCATCCTGGCAGATGCTCAGCAGGTCTTCTATGGGCGAAGTCTGTTCGTGATGAGGCTACAGTCCCCCAACAGCTATTGCTACATCTACAAAGGCGTCGCCAATTCTGCACTTATCAAAAGGGTTGAAGTCAACATAGAGATCGGGTTCGTCGAATTGCTGCGCGAAATGAAAGAGGAGTCCAAATATTCTCGCCGGCGGTCAGGAAAAGCACTTGCAAGCGCTCACGACCGTGATCTCTATTGGATTATACCTGAGTGGTTCCGTACCATGTCGCCTTCTCTCTGCTTTGTTTCCTTCGAAAAGCCACTGCGGTGGACACGAACAAGTATATGGCCGCTGGCCTACGTGTATATAGTTCTCGGCCTCTGCAACATGGGCATCAACTGTGACACAGTCGCGCTTCGTGTCAATTTCCAAGATCCCGACTGGTGCAGGACTGGTTTCAAGTCGGTTGGAGTAGCCAAACATTTCATCGATTCTTTATGAAAGAACTTAGAGCGCTTTCTGGGACCAGAGATGGTCAAGGTCTTCTGCCAAAGCCGGGACGGCTCGTCTCGGCCTTCTCAAGCAATGCTGCAAAATCTTTCACGCCAAAACACTGATCAAAATCACAGTGAAGCATGGGAGGAATCTTGTGCTTTCCCTATTGACAGGATGCGAAGATGTGGTGGTCCTCTGGCAATTCAAATCTCTGGTGACGAATTCTGACGGACTAATCAATGGCTGGTCATGCAGAATGAACGACGAAGTATCTATGATTCCATGACACGTACACCTTGATTGGTTTGTCTGCATTTGGTAGAAGTGATCACATACAGTCCTATCAGAGAGCTCCCTGATTGACGTAGTGTCTTTCTATCTGGTTGGCCTCCAACCCTTAATCCGTTCGTCAGTACGCCGTCCGAGGGGTCCAATTGGGCCCAAAGATAAGCTTTACGCTAGAACCCTAGCGCTCTATAAATTTACCGGAAATCGAACGCGTCTTGTTGGTGGTGACACCCCCCACTGCTCCACGAGCTCATGACGATTGCCTTTTTGGGGATAGCAGCCGTCAAGCCGCGCGCTTCACTCGCGTTTAATGAGGTGAGGTTGAAATGCCGTCACCAGGTCGGGTATCAGCCTCGAGTGAAAATTCATCACTGAACTTGCTGCATTCCTAATTCCTACACCCCAACTCAATACTTCTTGCACCTTACAAGATCAGATAAGGTCGCTCTAGTAGTCCAGAATGTCGACTGGGAGTCCCCTCGGCGTATTGGGCACGCTCCCCTTAGAGGTACGCACAGAGATCTACGACTATGTATTTTCCGCGACATACTGGTTTCGCTTCGAGAAGCAGAGAACTCGCCAGTCCTCTGGGCTGCCAGAATCGTATGATGCAGTGACCGACGGCAAGCCATTGCAATCGATTGAGCCAAGACTATCGATTCTCCAGACTTCTAAGGCCATTCACGCAGAAGCCGAGCCAGCGTGGCACTCTACAGGAGTCTTTGAAATCAGGACCAAAGTAACGGTTTTGTATATCTATTACAGTGCTTCAGCCTATGATGAACCGACCACCCTATCCTTTACTGCCCAGCTTCCGAGCGGATTGCGATATTGGAATGTCATCATAAATCACGCTTTCCTAAGCAGATTGGTGCTTTTCCATCACCTGAGTATTGTTCTCGATCAGCACTGCCTGCAAGGGTTGACTGATGCTGAGCGCTTTGAGACTGTTCGAGAAGCCCTCCATGGGAATTGTCATCCTACAAGTCTGGTGCATTGTCTGCCACACTATCTTCAACTAGTCACTCGTGGTCGAAAGATCACTGTGAACATTCAGCTGTCCCGGTGGAAGACTGTGTCTCGTTGGGCCAACGAACCAGATCTCCGTACGATGAACGGCACTACTTTAGGGCTAATCTGTCGGTCAATCACCCATTTTGAAAAGATCATGTTCAACGTACAGTTCCCGACTGTCACGAATGACGCAGGCCAGCCGTCAATGCAGGCGTACATGGGCCCTAATTTCGATGAAGCAAATGTGAATATGAACTTCGTGAGAGCCCTTGAAGAGACACTCAACCATATCCTCGGACCCCAAATCAGAGGCGAAGATGTCGATCTGTCAGGTGAATCTTTCCCGACCCTGGGGTATCGTCCCAAGAAATACTGGGCGAACAAAAAGCGCTTGGAAGCTCACCATAACGAAAATGGGAGAGTCCAAGAAGATGAAATTTGGTCCTCATCGCCTCACTCCCATGATAGACAGGCTCGGAATTTATCAACGGTTAAGGAATCTGGATGCACCAAGAACTTGAACAAGCAGGACGCAGTTGAGAGTGCGTCGGGAACCTGAGTAGCAGACGGTGGAAAAGCGATTCAGCATTGCTCCCTGGGTTTGAGAACAGAGTCTGGGGCGCTAGATTTAATTCGGTTGAAAATTGAGATGGGCGGCGTTTTCACCACTGAAGTGGAAAAGAGGCAAGGGGTATCGCTGACGGAATAAGGCCACTGCACTTACTCTTTCGGCGTATAGGGGACTGCACTGACTGAAACATATCATTCAGAAGCCTTCACTATCATGAAGCGTCATTTGCCGCTAGAACTTTCATTTGTGAGCTGTGTCTTGTGTTTTCCAGGTTGCCGCACCCACAATGACACACCAGAACATGATTACTGGCCAAAGGAAAGAAATAGAGACCCCTCTCTTGTTCTGGTTTTGGTCTCCAAGAACTAAGGACTCTATCGACCTCCAGCTCCAGTCAGTACTTCTTAAGATACTCCAACGTGAAGGAATATAGCACAAGGCTTCCAGGAACGAATGAGCCAGTCCAGCATCTATAAAGACCTCACTCAGCGTGCTTCGCCTGTACACTTGTTCTATGAGTGCAGCCGGACGTGATTCAACATGCTCGGTCTATATAACTTGTGAAATTGGAGCTTGATCCTTACCTTCTTTTCCTTGCCCTGTCCTCCGATGCGTTTTCCCCTTCCGTCTTCTCCTATCTCGGCTTCTGGGCGTGCTCGACTTCTAAATTACCATGACTCAGAGGTCGACTCTGGGTCGACCATTGTATTTGAATTAGATTTGAAATATCCATATCGACACTCCACGCCTCATAGCTATTAGAGCTAGGGGTTCAGTAATGAGGAGGTGCTCCATGTGATCCAAGTGAAATGTCATGGTCAAGATGTTTTTCCACTTCTCGCAGAGTGTCGGTCTCGAATAATAACTGCCATATTGTTCAACATGGACATTTACATCCTTCGTCAGCAATATCTGTGGGTTTTGTCCACCATCCTGGTTGATCCATTATGATGGCAAAAAGCTCACGTGCCGTTGCTAAATTCCATACTAATTTGGCAAAGTCTTTAGGTGACCAGATACTTCACAAAGTACATATCTTTTGATCATTAGATAATCCAAATCGGACGGCTCTGGTGAGCTTCGTTTTACCTCCATTCTCTCCCAAGTCATCCAACATTTTCTTTGGTAGGATTGTAGATTCCATACTTGTTAATGGCGAGACGGATGTGGGGGGATGTTGACGCTCAAGGATGAAGCCAGACCATCTCCGATTGTGCTGCGGCCACCTTGTCACCGCTTCTAATATGAGCGTTTTACTACGACTTGTAGTCTTGAGATAGCAAAGCGTGAAGCATCGGAGACAGGAAGGTGATGTAGACCCAATTGGAAGATGAGATGCGTGAAAGAAACATAGAATGGGCTTGGCGGAGGGCTTCATTCTTTGAAATTGAAATAAGAGTACACTAAAGGAGAGACCTGATCCTGTCACTGTGCATGTTCTTGTCACTATCTCACAAAGCGTTTGAGGAGGATCAGCATGTGCGGGAGTCATTGTTCGAATACTGTGCTGAGCTATAACGCCTACATCGGTGCACCTCACGAGTCGTATAATGCTTTTTTATACCTTATAACACCATAGGCATCGAAACGGAGCTGCAGAACAGAGGTCTAAAATCATCATAAAGATTGTATCAATAATAAGATCTACCGAAGTGCCCATTCCCAAACCTTTTATGAAGACAAGGCTCACTCCGGTATTGACAGAACATTCCAATACCACGTTCATGGTTCCTATTACTTCTCGTCTTCTGCGTTTCATACTCTACTACTGTTTCCCTTTCTATTACCACATATTCGATCCTTTTCAAATTGATGTATAATATGCACATGGTTATGGTGTCCTACTCCAGACATATGCGAGATTGTTACGTTGGATTTCAGATGTAACACCTTTAAGGCTGGGTAAGGTGTTTTGACTGGGACGAAGCGTTAGCCTCACTTATAATGTTTCATATCTAAAATCGACTGATATCGAGTATCTTTACCAAGTTAATGTATCTCCTGACGCTATCATATCATCCCTAATACCATCGATGATCTATAAACACACTTATTATCAGCATTGTGTGCTCGTATACCTCCTTCTTCATGGGAGGGGGAGCGAGCTTAAATCACTACGCAATGATTGCAGCAAGACTACTACGCGACGAACTGTCCCCGGATGATTCTACTCAAATGGACACGCACTTGTCATACTAAGTACCTATTAAGCCATTGTCAATTCACAACTACTCGCAAATGGTACATCTTACTGACAATACCTCACCCCTGATGTCGAAGAGTAGACAATGAGTTTCTCTCAGAAATGCTTCGCGCTTCAGCCCCAGCATCTCTCGAATTCATTCTCTTCCCTCCACTTCTCATGCATTGCATTCAGGTTCGCAAGCTCACCCTTGATCGACCACCACCGATATGCCTGCAGCGCACAACATCCAATCTTGAAGATCGCATGTCATTACCAAATCAGCGTTTTCTGATGCACAAAGTTCCCGTGATTATTTCAGTGCCACCTAGTCAGGACACCGACCCAGCTGCGGCGTATGCGGATAAAGGGAGGCAGACATCATATCACCATCTCAACTGATCTTCTGGAGGATCCACCCTTTGCTTATCCCAGAAACAGTAGCCAGTCAGTCTGTACAATGTTCGGTCCTTGGGATTGACGGGCCAACTGGTCTTCCCTGGGCGGCGGTATAGGGGCATGAGAAACTTCAAATGACCCTGAGCATCTGTTAAGGGATATGTGTTCCTACGGAGGCGAGCGGAATTATCATGGTACTGGAGGTGCGGCAAGAAGAAACTCAGGTCGTAAGGATCCGCGACATTGAGCCCGGTGAATGCGAAGTTGGCCAGTGCTTCTCCGTAGGTCGTAGTCAACAGCGTAATATTCGTTGTACCACAAAGCACAGGTTGTAAGAGTAGCAGACCTCGCTCATTGGAAGCTGCTATTCGAAGATGTGATTTTCTCGAGTGACGGACGGGAGGTTGGCAAATGAGTGCATGGATCAACAACACATACACGCACTTGATCTCCTCCACTTCCACTCTGGAGAATCTCGTCCAGAAGTACTGCTCAGCTCGAGGACGGGATTCTCAGATTTGGTCAGAGACGATTTCAACTGCGGCCTCCGGCTGATGGAAAAATTGGGCATAAGTCTGGAAGCATAAGAGGCCTCGTCTTATTCGAAGACCCTCCCCAGCAGAGAGGGGCATTTACTTATTAGTGGGGGAGTACTTGAGACAAAGTGCTGTGCAGAGGACTGTGAAAAATCCCACAGCTTCGGTGACTGCGCCAAGCTCTTGGAAAGACTTAAAGACTTGCGGCAATCTCGTGAGGAGTGTTCCTGGCCTCGGATCCGCAAGTAGAGGCTTCCACCAGCCTACCCAGTGTTCGTAAGTCATCCACTTGATCGAAAATAACAAGAAGAATCTCGGTAGGTACACTCGGGCCTGGAGACGTCGTGATATTTCCGTTAAGAGGATTCTTGGGTAGAATGACTTGTCAGTTGTTTTGCGCTAGCTTGCAACTGAAAGACCTAGAACAATGAAAACAGATGACGAGTGGTAGGATGGACCGGGAAAGAGAGGAATCTTCCTTGCAGGGTAAGGTCTGATCAAGCTAAACTGAGCCACAGAAACTTGTTGGTCAATGGGGTAGAGAGGAAAATCATGACTCACCCAAAGCGCGGTTGTTCGCAGCAAACATTCAGCAGGTTGCGATTCGAGACGTAGTGACAGTACGACTCTCATGCTACGTTCTCTAGATTCTGAAGGCGACTCAAAAATTAAGACGTTAAAAAGCCCAGCTTGGCTCTATATTCGCGCTTCACTCCTCGATGCCCGTCCGGCGCCTTTTTTATGCCACACTTTCAGGACACAAAATGCGAGCACTACTTGTGGACAGCTGAGAAGATCTAGCAATTTTTAATGAAAGCTCTTTGCTCCTTTGTTTGTGACAGGTAACATCGAGTCCTCGGTTGGATCGAGAGCATGTAGGCTTAAGCTGGGCGAAGTACGTACCGAGTATGTTGTACGTCGTGATATTGCGAATGTATAAGACAGATAAGGATTTCTCAATATTACATTTCTATAACAGATGCCGAAATCAACGCTGGAGCTTCGCTTTTTTCCAAGTGGCATACTTGTAAAGTGCTCAAATTAGAAGCAGCGAAGATAAGGCGTGCCTAATTGTGCAACGATTGGGCGGCTTCGAGGATCATCTTCATCTTCTCAGGGCCTGATCATCCACAAGTAGCCTGAGAGCGGTACAGGTATCGAGACTAAGGAATCGAACGCAGCATAGCGAAGACAATGCCGCTGGTCTTGACGCCTGTAAGGTCTCTCAGGTCGTCTCTGTGGTAGTTTTGCGATGGCGTTTTCAATTTGGTGAAAAGAATTTTTTGTCATGGCAAATTGTAGTAGTTCTGAGTTTTTGCCGTGTAAAGATTCGATGCTGCTGATGCAGATCGTTGTCCTGCGCTCTTTCACGTGGCTGCTACAGCTCTTTAGATACGACAATGGCATTCTACCAATGTCTCGTGGTCACGAGGCTGTCTTGTTATAAAGAGCAAAGGTCAATCGCCAAATTTTTCTTCCATAGTTCTTCCCATAGGGAGCAACAAACGCGGCGCTCTCGTCTTCTCTCACAATTCACTCAAAGTTCGAATCACGCTTAAGTCAAGGATCTTTTTTCTTGCTTTTCTTCGTTCCGTGGGACACCTGTGTGATCATCTCTGGCTGGGCTGGGCACAAGTCATGCTTGTGGAAAAGAAAGAGACGAGACCCGCGCAATGATGGGGTAATTACATATCAATGACGGCATGTCGACAATTGCTACGCAGAGATCTCCAATTCACCTTGCACGCATCTACTCATTCTTTTGGGTAAGGACAGCTCAATCTCTCGACTAGGCCTTCAATTTGGGCTGTCTCGCATACACTATGGCGCTGGCGTCAAGTCTTCATGCACTGAATTACACCATCGAAGCTTAGCCCTTTCTCATACGGCTTGAGAAGAAACAATTACCGTGAAATCGGGGAGACTGATGAAGCTACGAATTGGCGTCACGGACGCCTTCCCATATCGCAAGCCCCTCAAACCACCAACGAAACCTGACTTATAATGGTATGGACTGGTGCCGAAAGGACCGTTTCCAGACACTAACCACACATGCTATGAAGTACAGGTGAGGAGATCCAGCACCGCCACATGGCTCAGGATCCATAACTCATCCTTCAGAACCTCAGCAATAGGACGAATAACCTTGCATAGCTATGTTGCTAATTCCCAGCCACAATTGCACGTATTCTTTGCTTGAGCACAGAACGCGCCGTGTGTCCCCATTGCAGAGGTTGGAGTTCCAATCTAATACAGGAAACAGCGGGTCCGGCAGCCCATAGTCAGATCCTCTGCCCCTTGAGGTGTTGATCTCGAGATGTACCCGGGCAGTATTTGATTTACTCGAAATGACCCCAAGAAATACAGGAGCACACCTCGAAGCCAAGGCATTTGCTGATGAGGGTGCTGCTACAGTAATCATCCTTTTTAATGATTGTTTTGAGGTCAACTTGAGCGTTTGCCCACTCAACTTTCTATTCACCTTATCAACCTTATTGGCTCGACGAGACTACTTCCTTTCATAAGAAGATGTAAATCTTCATCGGCATCTCGCCTTGCCACCTCATTCTATTTGCTCCGTCTTTTCTTGACCAGTTGACAAACATTCGAAACATTGAACCCGCACCTCATTTACCTATGAGCATCGCAACACAAGACCCAGTGGCAGCAGCTTCCCCGCAGTCTTCCGTGCTTCGATTGATTCTCCGTCAGCAGGCTGGCTGCACTGCGAAAATATCAAATTGTAACGGATCGTCAATGACGATGGAACCCGGCCGAAAGGTTGCCGCAAGCAAGTCTGATGACTCAAGCATGCCAGTAGCAAGACCTCTTTGCGTCAAGCATGAGGGCAAAGTGGTAATCAAGATGGTAATGACTGCCGGTCATAATGTGTTGTCGATTAGAAGAGCCAGATGGTGTCTAACGTGGTTTCTAGGAAGCGCAGGCCTCGACCCCCCTGGGAACCCTGGGCAAGCTGCCTCTCGAAATTCGTAGAGAGGTTTATGGATTTCTGACTGGGAGGTTCAAGTACCGTCTGATGAGCGTCCATGCCCCCGGCTTTGAATACTTTGAGCATCAATCCCATGAGTTCTCGAAGATGATGCGATTATCCAAGGCATTGCGAGCAGAACTGAGCAGTTTCTGGCGATCGCAAGGGACCTTAGCGATTTACACACATGTCCGTGCTTTCTATTATCCAATAGGCATCGGAGGAAGTCTTCTCGAAAGTGTGTTGCAAGCGCCAAACCTGCGGCTAACCTTTGGGATGGAAAGTCTCGACAGGATGATAGGTGCGACACAAGTTCCTAGGCCCAGACAGTGGCCGACAACAAGAATCCATAGCCACTGTCTCTTGAATACTTTGCAACCTCTCGTTCAAAGGATCAGCAATAGACGAAGTTGTCAGATCACACTCTACTTGCGATCGGACGACGCGATAGACACGAGAGTATGGTCTCAAGGTTTCTGGAGATCGTCGGCTTTCGTCTGCATTTGTCGAATGCTTAGCGATTATCACCAGCTCACTCTTCATCTTCGCTATCGTCAAATCAGCGGACTTTTAGAAAAGCGAAAGCCGCGATGGATACATTTGTTATGGGAAGATTGCGGGACCAATGGTGGTTATGAAGACATTGATGCGTTTGCCAAGCAGATCTTCGAAGTGGCAATTCGGAGAGCCAAGAATGTGCGGGAAGACTTGACTGCTGAGTTGGAATCAGTCTTTGGGTCAGTAGTTGCAGAGGTCCATCAGACGCTGGGTTCCGACCTTGAGACGGTCCTAAGCTTTCGGCCAGGGGAAAACAGCACTGCGAAGACCACAAGCTAGAGCCTAGGTATCACAGCCTGCTAGTCCCACGAGACTTGATAAGGTAAAGCTTCGCGCTCAAAAGGCGGGTCACGTCAGCTCTTTGGTGCATGTTTCGGCAGCCTCGGTAGCGACTGAGCCTTGGGCTGGCTCCTTCATTGTTTTGTTGGCTTTCTTCTCAAACGACGGCTTTAACGAGACACGTTCTCTGGGGTTGGCACGCAAGAGGTTGCCATGTCAATTAATCTAATCCATAGCTTTCGAAATCACATGAAGTATTGTTCCATCTATGGAAAATCAGCCGATTGAATTCTTGCATCGGCCAAGAAATTGTGCGAATTCAGTGCAGAATTGGTTTCATCCACGTAACGCTCGGCAGATCACCCTGCCTACGGATTCTATCCTGATCCTGCAGAAGCAACTCGAAGCACATGGCGTAATCCACCTCCTCCATTAGCAGCGTAAAATATTCGGTGTAATCAACACCAGTGAAGTCGGGCCCAGTATTGGCGTATGGGCGTATGAGCACATCCTTTACCCCTCTCAATTCCTTGATCATGGGCAATAGATCCTCCGGTGACATCTCTTGCGCATCCTGCCCATCAAAGTACATGCGCAAACAAAGCCTCACGCAAACTAGCAAGGGGCAGCTCGCCTTGATGTCGCGTATGTTGATTAAAGCTCGATCTTGCCACGGTCTCTGGCCCCAGACGAAACCTTGCGACCAGACGGGAAACCCTATATTGGTTATCCATGATCGCTGCACAGGGCCAATTTGGTTCAAGATTGGTTTGTAAAGTCTGTTCAGACAGGTCTCGATCTGGAATGGGAATTTGTAGAGAACGCGTACAGCCTCAGTATATAGCAGCTTAGAAGTCAGGAGAATAGCAGTCACATTCGTAGTTGCTTGGCGGTCTGCGTATCCGATGGTAGCCTTTGTCTTCCGGCTCCGGCGATCATGGATACAATTGAGTCTCGGTGAGACGCTGAATGTGTTCTCGTCGTGGGTAGAGCTCTGGTCATGAGAACAATCATTGTTGCAGGGATATTGTGAGAACAAGAAGTAGTAAACTTTGACGCGAAGCTCTGGAGGAAGCGAGAGAAAATTTGTGCGTTTCTCGGGGCGATCATCAATATCTTGAGTCGAGAGGGAGGCAAGTAGCAAAAGGTAAGGGTCTATCCCCGCTGAGGCCATGGCAACTAGTTGACCGCCCTTGAGGCCACTGTAATGGAGGAGATGAAATATGATACAAAGTTTGAGGACGCGACCTTGATGTAATAATTCCGAAGAGTAATATTCAAGAATCTAAGACGTAAGAGACTAGTTCTAGTGTGAGACTATCAAAAGCCGCCATATCTATTTCCTTCGCTCCCTGACCCTGATACAGTCCCCAAAGCTATGATAACAAAGCGCAAATTTTACACCTGATACTGAAAGCTTGATACCTCTTCTTGACCTCTGTCATATACCAACATATTCCGAGTCAAATGCTAGGAACGTCTGATGCAGCCTGTCGTCTCTCCATCCTCAGGTGTTGATTCCAGAACATACCCACAGCCCATCTGTCATGCTTTGCCTGCTTGGCACAGCTGATATGAAAGTCCCGAAAGAGCTGGCAGCAGAGTTTCTGCATCTGCATCAGGCCGTAGTGTCGACCAGTACACTTCCTGTCGCCATAGCCCCACCACATTCCATATTTCTCCATAAGTTGGTTCTTCCCGGCGCTTTCAAGCCATCGATCTGGGCGAAATTCACCGGCGTCCTCCCCGAAGATGGCCTTGTCGCGGTGAATGATAAACGGGCTTGCAGCGATTTCTGCACCTGCAGGTATCACACAACCGCCCACATCAAGTCCAGGCGACGACACAAAGCGAGGAAGGATCGTTTGCGCCGGCGACTCTAGTCGCAGGGTCTCTTGAACGCAGGCCATGAAGTAAGGCAAGGCGGTTGTCTCATTATACTGGACGATTGGTCTGGTAAGGTGACCCTTACTGTCCGCATCAGCGATTTCCTTAGTTATTCTACCATACACTGTTGGACACTGTATGATGCGATCCATGAATGGAGAAATGAGCGCTGCTAGTCCATCCAAAGACGCTGTCGTGAAAAGGATCACCTCTGCCTCGATATCACCATTGCTGATTTTCATGGTTTGCTGTTCAGGTCCATTCGCGGGCGTTGTTACACTGTTTTTGAATGTTAGATCATATACACATTGTCATCAACCAGCTTACCGATCGAACAAGCAAATGCGATTTTTCAAGACGGGGCTCGACCTGCGTTGCAATGATCTCCGCTCATAATGCTACCGTTGAGAAGTCAGTAGTTCACATAGACGAGTACAGCTCAGCCAAGAATGGATCATGAGTGCAATCGAGGACGATGACTCACAGAAGTGTGCGTGCTTAAACCTTTCATTGCCGAGAAATATGGCATGACGGCACGTCTGATCAGAGGCGTCCGAATCAACGGCATCAGCAGCCAGGGGAGGACTGCGACTGTCGCAACCATTGCGTACATGCTGTGCAAACCGCGGATAAGCCCTCCAATGTCGCCCTCTTGAGCGACACATCCGACCGGTTTTCCGTAGGTAAGATGGCCAAAGACATCAACAAGAAGCCACCTTGAAGCAGGCGTCAGCCATTGTCACCATTCAGCTGCCCTGAATTCAAGGGCGACTCTCTCTGAACATCTTGGGTGGAGACGAATCTTGGCCGGGGGTAAACAACAAGTGAAGGATTCTCAGGTTATACCGTATATATTCTGCAAAATCTACAACCTCCCTGTGCCTCGCTTTTCTTTCGAACGCGTGGCATAACTCTTGTATCCGCCCATCAATGTCGATCTCGAATCGCTCCAGAGCTTTCATCGAAAACTGCAAAGGCTGTCAGCTGGATGACTTCAGCGTAGACCAAGGGCAACTCGACGCAAGGAGATATAGCGCGAGATCTTGTGGCATGAGCTTTATGATCTAGCATCTGAAACATGCCAATCGAGTCTCCGAAAAGCCAGGAACTGTAGAACGGTGTTTTGTCCGCCTTGCTGTGGTAAACCTTTGGTAACAGCGTAGGATCTGAGAATGACAACAGATTTGGTGCAATACGAACAATCGGCCCTACCACCCGAGACTCAGACTGGATAATGATATCGGGACTGCACTCATAGAATTCCATACCATATTTTGCATGAAGATCCAGTCCCCTTGTAGGTATGGACTTAATCGTGAACAGAAGGTGAAAATCCGTAATCGATGACCAGAACGGTCCGGGAAAGCTCGCTAGAGGGTGACAGTATCGGTTATAGTAGCCTCGTCCTACCATAGCGAGAGCAAGGAGAATGAACACTGTAGTCAACAGGCCTGGCCATGGAACGGGCGATTCAGAGGAATGCCCCAATTTCCAAGTCGATCCAATATCTGCGTTGAACGCCATGTCT
Source organism: Niebla homalea (assembly GCA_019925105.1). Taxonomy (NCBI): domain Eukaryota; kingdom Fungi; phylum Ascomycota; class Lecanoromycetes; order Lecanorales; family Ramalinaceae; genus Niebla; species Niebla homalea. The sequence goes on from JAHGAU010000003.1 coordinate 207,742, forward strand.
GTGGTGGACGGCTATTTCGCGAGCTGAGAGTCGGAACGGACGGGAAGACTGACTTGAGCTTTAGAGCGTCAGGCTCTCAAATTGATACATTTGCACATTTATACCTTCTCGAGTATGGTAACAGCACGTGCCGCGAGTCTACATAAGTCTTACCCCGATCATCCTTGGAACGCCCCATCATCTCCGGCTTCTGCTAGTGATATTTGTAGACCTCGATCTGACTGCATAACGAATTCAGGCGCAAGGGGAGAATGGTGAGATCAACGTTCGTGACAACGGGGGCTCAGAGGGGCACAGCTACGATGGGCTGATTCAGACCATCTATTCCATGCGAAACAGCGGCGAAGTCTATTAGCTAACTTGGAAGTACCAATGCAAGAAGTCATGCACAAAGAGCCTGTCAAGGTTTGTGGGTCGAGGAGTTTGCACGCGTATTGTCCCATCGCGGAGAAGCGGTAATTCTTCACTGGGATGGTGTTATACGTAAAGGCTTTTATGCTGAAATGGTCCTGGTTCCTGTCACCGCACCAGAGATTTGATTGCTAGATCGGCTGAAGCTCGAGTAATCGGTGCTCGTCTCGCCGAAGGACGACAATCGATGACGTTACACTTCCATAAGGCTGCAAGAATAGCACTACAGAAGGCGCTTGACCGCCACCCCATCGTCCACGACTTTCCTGATAGGGGGTAACGTGTCATAGGCTGGCCCGAAGGATGTACGGAGGACGGCCCGAAAAATCCTAGCTACCGTTATCATCCTGAGCTGTAATCTTGAGGTCTCAAGTAAATTACAAAAAGCTCCAGACCCGCCTCCCTAGCGGATAGACCTTGAAGCCACGCTTAAACCTTTATTCACCAGTAGGGAGTACTCCCTAGGAGGCTGAATAGAGTACCGTGAATTTTCTTTTCAAATATAAAGCCAAGAAGATCCAGATTTTAGCGTTGTCCAGGACTTTTCGCGCCATCCTCCGTAAAGGTACAATTAATATTGAGAGGTGGTCATGCATTGCCGATCTGCTGGAAGTCGGCCACCAATGCAAGTAATACTGTAGGTCCGCAATTCCGAGTAATATGTTCGCTCTCCACAGGCAGCCATGATTACGACTTCACGAGAACACGATCACTCTTGAGCAGTCGGTGTAAAAGCGGGAAGCGATCGCGGCGCGATCGCGGTAAGATGATTGGTTTGATAGTTGCCCGCACTCCACCTCTGCGCATGAATCAATCTGCAAGGCGTTGGTGTACTTATCGTGAACAGGACACAGCTGAAACATTTCCCGGTCAGCGGACATGGCCATGGCACCACTCGGAGACTTTTTATGCGAGATCCATACAGAGATCAACAGCCCCCGTCACATCTACAAAATGCACCTGCATTGCAACATAAGATATCGAGAGGCTAGTCCGTGGGGCATCCATGAAGTGCACTTATACTTAGATCACGGACAGAACCAGATAATCTTATAGCAGGTATTCGACCATGGACTCAACCATCGCAGATGCGAATCGCGGACCTGAGCTTGTTGCAGTCACTTGGGCCTTCACAGCGCTGGCTATCCTGATTGTCGGTCTCAAAATCTTTACACGGGCAAGAATCCTCAAGGAGATGGCTTTAGATGACTTCTTCACAACCTTCTCTCTGGTGCGTTTCCGCATGAATCGAGTAATCTCATAAAATATAAGGACCTCCGCTTACATCCATTTTCCAGGTTCTTGTCATCGCCTGTACCTCTTTGATTAGTGCGAGCGCTAATGCTGGCATGGGGAGACATGCAGAGCGTCTCACTTTCTCGCAAGGCGTCAAGGCCACTAAGCTCAATTTTATCGCGAACCCTTTCGGTATCATGGCATATTCCCTTCCAAATGTGTCCGTTGCAATATTTATTCAGCGAATACTGCGTCTTTCACGTCTACGCAAGTGGCTTCTTTACTTTGTGCCAATCACACAGAACGTCATCGCAGGAGTATCGTGCATCTTGCTCTTTGCTCAATGTTCCCCAACTGAATTTCTTTGGAATCCGACGATTAAAGCCAAATGTCTCTCAACTGATGTGATTACTGGGTATTCATACTTTGTTGGCGGTAAGTGAACATGAAAAGAGGGATAACCTTACCGAGCGGCCCTGCTAAGGTTCTGGAAGCATTTTCAGCCTTCACGGATGTTTTCTTGGCAGTCGTTCCGATTACAGCCTTTTGGAAGCTGCAAATGAAACTACGGAGCAAGCTTGGGATTTCTTTGCTCATGGGTACCACAGCATTGTGAGTCACTTTTGCAATTGCTGCGACTGCAACGCAAAAATCTCACACGTCATAGAGCTGCCATCTGCGCAATTGTGAAGACCTCCAAACTCAATGAGTTGGCAGACCTGAAAGACTTCACCTGTGAGTTTATGTTCTTGATGCTCTTCTGCTGAAAGCTGACGGTGTTTGATGTCAGACGGCACGGTAGATCTTCTTATATGGGCTGTGTGAGTTGGTCCGATCGGTTGCCACAATTTGAGGATACTGATTGAGAGACCCCACTTCTAGCATTGAGGCCGATGTTATCATCATCGCCGCCTGCATTCCTTCTCTTCGGCCGTTCGCAGTGGCCTTCACACATACCGTCCAAAACCTTAGCGGAAGATCTCGTCCAAAAAGAAACTTTTATCAAGGGTACCGGAGTGATGCTCCCCTCGCCTTGATACCGACCCGTCCGAAAGAGGTTGGAAATAGCACTGACATACCCAGAGGCGACTCGGTAAGCGAGAATAGCTTCAAGAATGCTCGTAAAATCAAACAGACTACAGACATAAGCCTCGATTGGGAGTGACGAGGAAGTTATACATAAGATCGACACGAGGGTCCGGACCTGCTGATAGAAGTCGATAATTTAGATAGATCTGGGCTGACCAGGGGGTGTCAAGCAAGTACATTGTGATCGTACATATCGCTTTTGTAAATCTTATGTGTCATGACGTAAATTTAAGGCACGCCCGGGATTAGGCTAGATTTAGATCCGTGGGCTAGGTTCCATATAAGACCAGCGAGTACTTTCACACTCTCTTCCATCATTATTCGAATTCACACTTTCTTCCATCATCATTCGATCCAACGTGATCTTTGCAATTCCTCCTTGATCAATTATGATGAGCGAAATGGAAGCGTCATCAGGTGCGAGCGCTAGTGGAATAGTTTCACAGCTGAAATCCTACGCTGAGGCTCTGGCGAGGAATGAGTCTGGCGCTCGAGAAAAGATGCTTTTGCTCTCTCAGCGATTGACCGCAACGCTGGAGACACCGAGCGAGGCAATTCAGAAGATGGGTTGGGCTGAAGTATGATGCTCTTTACCAGACCTTCTCCGCTCCATATTGCTGATGCTGTCAAATGAGTAGCCTGCTCGTTTTGCAGCCACCCGCACTGCCATCGAGCTGAAGATTTTCGACATTCTTGATGGCGCGAGCGGCAACGCTATGCATGTATCCCAGATTGCGAAGTCCGCAAGTGTCGAGCCTGGCTTGATCTGTAAGTTTTCGCCCGCTTGTCAGAGCCTTTCCATCCAGGTGAACCGAGAGTATCGCAAAGGACATCATTGACTTGTGTCATGCAGCGAGGATTCTTAAACACCTAGCGGCCATGAACATTCTCAGCGAGTCAGGAGCGGACGAGTACGCAAATACTAAATTCTCTCAATCATTGACGGTTCCAAAATATCGTGACGGCATTAGCTACTGGTACGTCAGAGACGGAATTGCTGCAGCATGACTGGTGGTAGATGATGACATATCGTAGTTTTGACGTTGCAGGACCCTCTTTCCAGGGACTACCCGAATACCTAAAGAAGACCAACTATGAGAACCCCCATGATATTGCCAATGGTCCTTTTCAGTACGCTCACAAGACGGAACATCCATTCTTCGTATGGCTTGGTGAACGACCTGAACACTTCGAACGTTTCAACAATTACATGAGTGGCTACAGACAAGGCAAACACAGCTGGATGGATGCAAAATTCTACCCACTCGAAGATCGATTAATAGAAGGCGCATCGAATGACTCGGTCTTCCTTGTCGATATCGGTGGAGGAATGGGACACGACCTCGAAGAGCTCAAAAGCAAGTGCATGGATAAGATCGCGAGTCCGCTGGTGCTCCAAGAGCAGGCAAATGTCATTGCACAGATCCCTGATACCACATCTGGTATTAAGTTGCAGGTCCATGACTTCTTCACCCGCCAGCCTGTCATAGGTCAGTCTGAGTATGGGCAATACTTCTTGGGCGTATGCTGCTGACCTTGCAATGTTTCGTCCAGGCGCAAGGGCATACTATCTTCATTCGGTTCTGCATGACTGGGATGATGCATCATGCATCAAAATTCTTCGCAACATCGTCCCCTCAATGAGAAGTGGATATTCGAAGCTCCTCATCAACGAATACGTGATCCCTAGTGCTAATGCAGAATGGTCCGGAACCTCGATGGACTGGCTGATGATGGCCTTGGGCGCTGTAAAGGAACGGACTGAAGCCGAATGGCGATCTCTACTTGGGGAGGCAGGACTGAGGGTCATCCGGGTTTGGACTTATGACCAAGGTACCGAGAGTCTCATTGAGGCGGAAGTGTGAGGCAGAAAACCCTTGCCTATACGTCTTCTCCAAATTGCTTCTCGTCATTCACTTGGTGATGTTTTCTCTCAGAGGTATTAGCTAGAGCCGACAGCTGTATCACTAGCTTCCGTATTCTCTTCGCTATCACTGAACTCGATAGAATCAAAGATTCGCGCCAGGCCTGTCTACGCCTCGGTCTTGGCCTGCGAGGGCTGTGCAATCACTAAACATGATCCATTAGCTGTGCCTCGTCGTCGAATGCTACCTTTCGTCCATGGTCATCAATCTCCAATTACCTGTGAGGCAGCGACCCTCGTTGTCCCTTTGTGGAAGTGGCATTGTTGACCAACCGAGAATCTTTAGCTTTTTCGCTGAATGTTGGCCACGGTTGCCGCAACCTCCTCAAGCTTCTTTGTGAAACGAATTGGCTCCCCTGCCATAGTGCCACTGCATGGCTTTGACAGTGGATTCGTCTGACCGAAATACAGGCGCAGCTATTGAGCCACTAAAAAGGTGCCATGGAGGCAGTAAGCTCAGGCGGGCAAAAGAGAACTATTTCTGAGGAAAAAGATCCAGGACTAGAAAGGCACGATGTCTCCCTCTGTTGAAGGTCCCTGTTCATCAACTTTTCGGAGAGTCAGAGTATCGACAACAGAAATTTGATCGATAAAGTTGTCGACCCGCTCAATAATCTAAGGCACAGACAGCTTCGAAATGCAAGACAGTCGCGTACGCATCGCTGGCCATTCGCCTAGTCGTCGTTGCCATTTTGGCGCTGCAGGCGACGCCCAGTGCATTTCCAATGGATCTCAGGAGGTTTTCCCTTTCACGGTTCACTGATTTCGCCTCAGGCTGCCAATGGACCGTCCCTAGCATGAGCGACAAGCATCATTTTCATCATTGGGTAAGCGTGTCATCATGGAAAGGGAAAGCTGCAGTGGCCCGAGAGATATTGCCCAAGATATTGCAAACGCGCATCAGGTACTGATGCACACCTACCAAGGCCAACAATTCGTGAGCTCGCAGCGGTCCAGATGGTTCAGAAAGCGCACCATGCGGTTACAACTCGCTCGCACGAGGACGCCTTTGCCCATTTCTTTCATGGCCTGTCCCACGACTCTGTTGCTTCCATATTCTCCCGAGCCGCCACCGCTTTCGGTACCCCGACAATGGACCTCCTAAGCAAATGGTCCATTCATTGCTCTCCAGTCGATGATGACTTGAATTACCGCGGTTCACCGACATACATTGTCGGCATATACTACCAGACATGTCCCCCATGGAAGACATTCCTTTGCCCAATATATTACGAGTCCACCTGGGAAAATGGTAGCACATGTGGTGCAACCGACCGGCCAATGGTTTCGATCCATGAGAACATGTTCATATAGGGCGTGAACGATTCGGATGGATCCAAGTATCAAACGTTCAGCCAGGCGGTAACTTTCATCTGTCCGCTATGCAAGTACACTAATGCATATTTATGCGGAGATTGTTCCATCAGCGTTCTGTGACGGCTGTTCATTTTGGCGATTGAAATGCGATTGCCAAACACTGTTTGCCTCATTTGGGAGCTCGGGAAAAGTCGGGTATTTCGGACATGTGTTGTGTGTCACACCACTCCGTGATGATGCTTTCAAACACTTTCTAGTCAGACGCGACGACTTGTAAACATTCATCCTCAACTTCAATCCTCATCCAGAAAGGAGCCACATAGAATTAGTTTTCGAGAAACTGCTCAAAGAGTCTTGTCGGACAACAATGACTACAGTGAATGAAGACCCAGTTCCTCTTGCTTTGAGCTTGAGTCCAGACACAACCTCGTCGATTGGAGACTTTGTTGTGTTTCCTCGGGAAATTCGTAACAAGATTTACCTCAATGCAAGCTCATCAACTCTCTGGCGCTGACCATTCTACAGGCTGACACTTCATTCCAGATCTTCCACCCACAGTATCTGGCGGGATGGATGGAAGGTGATTTCGATGTTACAGTCCAGGAGCGCCATCCTTCGAAACGCGTCAGAGATGACGCGACACTATCTATTCTAGCAGTTTGCAAGCAGATCACCATGGAAGCCGCTCCGATCTTGCTCAAGGAGAGCATCTTTCGATTCGATCTCGACACCCATGACATTTGCGACTTCCCTGCTATGTCATTGATGGCTCGGCTGTACGTACCAATGGGGGTCTTCGGACCCGCCGCTCCCATGAACGTGAGAGCGTACCGTTTCATGAAGCGAATCATTCTTGACATTGACTCGCGCAATCGGTCATCGGCGTTGGCCTGGCAGAGGCCGAGCTTTTGTGATCCACTCTATGACGAACATCTGCGCGACAAATGTCTTCTTCCTTTCACCCATCCCAAAGTATCCGGCGACACATTCCTCCTCCGCTTCATGAACGCGACGCCCACCTTTGGAGACGAGGATCGTTTCTACCACGTCTTCGGACAACTAAAGGGCTTCAAAAAGACGGAGATACAGATGTTTGTGCCCCGCAAAGGCGATGGGAGCGAGATGGCGGCAGAGGCTGGAAAACGCTTCTTCAATCGCCTGGCTTTTCGCTTCCGTTTCGACATCCGCAATGGTGTGTGTGAGCAGGGGGAGATGGGCAATGAAGAATTCCTCGCCCCGTTTGTCACATTCTATCCCGATGGAAAGACCTTTGGCAGCACGGCAGCAAAAGCTGCAGAGGTGGGCGCTACGCTGGACGGTAAGATTTGATCACTTTGAAGAACTGCCCTTTCCTTCAGGAGCTCATTCCAATCAATAGACTGGGATTCGAAGGACTTGAGCAGAGATGGTGTATTGCCGATAGGCTACATGGATGAGGCGGGCGTTGTGGTGGAACTCTTCTTTCCTTCCAACGAACACGAGGCACGTTGAATAAGAATCGAAGAAAGCAAGCTAGATCTGCACAACGGGGACCTGACTGAGGGTACAACAAATCGGAGGAGATAGGTCAGGGTTACATTGCTTTTCACTCGTGTCGGGCTCCGAAAGCTTACACTGTCAATCATTTCCCAATTGACTCAGGGTTGTATTATCTTAGCAGGTGATTGCCTCCCATGGCACCCAGGCTAGCTAACTTGTCCCAAGTTGCATGCAACGTCTTGCTCTGCCTATTCTCCTCAGGTACAATGCTCCTACCACATTTCTGGCACTTCCTGCTGAAGCTTCCCAGCTGCTCAGCCAATTTTGGCCAGCCAGCACTAATACAGTCTCCTCTGCAACGCAATGTGTTCAATTGCGACATTAAGCCGCCCTGAACGTTTCCAAGTAATCAATAACACGCGTAGCTCCTCAACTGGATCATGCAGCATACGTCTAGAAACCCATGCGTGAGGACTAAAACCCAAGAAGAAGCCATTACCGACGAGACCTCCAGATGGCATTCATTCAGTATGTGAGACAGACTCAGGAAGTAGCACAAGGTATTTCGGTACAACCTGACCAGCAGGGTTTACGTGTTGGGACTTTTATATTTTAACAGAAGAAGCATACAAATAAATCCAAGAAAACAAAACCCCTCCAAAAAAAAAAAACATTCAAGCCAAATCCACGACAATGCCAAACGCTCCCAGCAAAGCCCCCCCTTTCCGAAATCCAAACGAAATCTCACAAGCCACAATCCCTATCCCCATTCAACTCGCCTGATACACCCCCAGCACAGCCCACCCGCCACACAGCTCCGTCGCGTCGCCGGAGCAGGGCATCCCACACGCCGACTCCAGCGCCGACGCCAGCTTCACCGCCCCATTGACGAACTGCATCTGGTCCCCACACCAACACTCCTGGCTGTACTCCAGGCCGGCCCACGTCATGCCCGTCGCCTGGCAGAAGCCGACGCACTTCTCGACCGTCATGTTGGCGGGGTCGATGTAGCGGGTCTCGTTGAGGGCGCGGTTGCCGTTGGTGGCTTCGGTGTAGCAACCCTGGTAGTTGTAGGCGCCGACGGAGGGGACGGTGGTGGGTTTGGTGGGCAGGGTGGCGGTGGCGGAGGAGAGGATGGTGGAGAGGGTGGTGGGATTGATGGGGGCAGGGGCGGAGGTCGGAGGGATGGTCGTTTGGGTTATGGAGGAAGCGAGGCCGGTGGGGGTGCTGCCGCCGCCGCTGCCGCCGGTCTGTGTGACGGAGGCGGAGCCGGTGTTGCTGTTGCTTCTGCTGCCGCCGGAGCCACCGATTTGGGTTGCTAAGGAGGCGGGACCCGTTTGCGTGTTGGATGAAGCGGGGGCGGGGGCAGAGCTGCTGCCTCCGCTGCCGCCGCCACCACCACCACAGGTGCAGACGTTGGCGGAGGATGTGGTTGCGGAGGCAGTGGTGCTGCTGGCTGGCGAAGAGGCGGCGGAGGTTATCTGGGCGTTGGGTGAGGCTGATGTGATTGACGCTGGTGTTGTTGAAACACCAGCAGCGGTTGAGGATGTCTTTGGCGTGCTAGTAGCCAGAGTGCTCGATGTCGCTGGGCACGTCAAGGCGACTTTGGCACCGTAGGAACTGCAGACTTGGGTGACGATCGTGTTGAAGGCTATCCAGCAAGGTTAGCCACAAGGTCTTGGGGGTGGGGGTCCCAATGAACGCAGGTCGACTTACTCGACGTGTCTCGGTCCTTGCAGGCGTCTTGAGCACAGCATTCGAGAGAATTCATCCAGGAGCTTCGGCAATAACATGCCGGGTCGTTGCCACATTGGTTGGTGGGTGGATTGTTACTGTAGAAGCATCCTTTGGCGCATTGTGGGATATCGTTGTCACGGCTCCCGCAGAATGTTGCCGATGTAAGGGAGGCACAGAGCAGTGCAACCACCGCGACGACGGAACTGGTATGCATGATGTTCTGCGAAAGATCGGGGACTCTTGGGATTCCTTGTCCAATGCTGGAAGAGATTGGATTGCGAGTGTATTAATCAATGAGAGATCAAACGAGATATATCCCTTGGGATTCGAAAGATGAGTGTGTCACCAGCGATCAACGTCAAGTGATTATGATGCGTGATGTGAAAGCAGATACTGAGGAGACTAAAGATTGCGGATTGAAGAGATAGAATGAGGGGGGTAAAATGGGAGAACAAGATTTTATACAGAATGCAGGTATGAGCCGCTGCATCCAGACCTTGATGGCCTGTCTAAAAGTCCGCCTCCGAATCATCAAATTTGACTCTGGGCTGGCAACCTGGCGTGTCGCGAGGGTCTTCCCCCAGAGTGGCGCAAAGTCACTGTTGCATTGACGAGCGCGGACGAATTCCCAAAGGAGAGTCAAGACCGTTACACACTGACCGTTGAGATACCTAGAAGGTTACACATGAGCCCTCGAGGAATTCAGAGAACGTGGTAGAGAAGCCTTGATCCTTTTGCGAACGAGGGTCAAAGCCGTTTGAAGTGGGTGGAGGAAGTCTATTAAGGAAAGTATCCGAAAGACAACACTCGACATGAAGTCAACCTGTGGATAACTTCTCATCCCGCCAGTCATGTGGGAAGGGCGGTTCAAAGGTATCGCAAGGACCGTTCACCAACCATCTTGTTGTTCAGCTTTGTGGCTTTTGTGGCGGTCGCCGCAAGGCTATATATTAGCGGCAACGTGCTTTCCCATGAAGATATGTTCTTGTGGCTTCAGCCTGGAATTTATCCATACAACGTACTCAGGAACCTCTGTAGCGCCTCCATTTGACTCCGTCATTAGCTTTGTTACCGAGGCATAGGATGTTACGGCAGTACGAGGAATCGTCTGCCTTTTTTTGTTCTCTGCCCTTCTGGTCTATCGTCATCAAATTCTCTGCTTTTCGAGACCAGGCAATGATGCTCTTGGAGCCTTACTGACGACCAATGACTACGTTGGAAGACTCTAGAGATTCTTCGGGTGAGGGAAAGCTCGTCTGTTTGGGTCTTGAACGAGGAATAGACATTGAATTCGGCGATTGTACAACATGACACAAATGCGGGAGAGACTCTATCTAAGTGCTTCACCTTCTTCCCAGTAGCATACTGGTGGGCTGAAAAATGGAATCAAGTAGCCTATCAGAATTTCTGAAGGCAGCCGAACTTTGACTATACACGAAGCCTGAGTTACGTAGTAGTCAGCTGAATACTTCAACTATCATAATCCTTTAGCTACATCTCATAACTTGAATCTCTTTACGCTACAATGCGGTCAACCCAATCATATCAAGTTTTCTTACATTGCAAAGCAGTTAAAACGTCGTGTGAGACATCTTCTCAAGAGTTCTTTCGAGATTTGGACGATCTCGACCAGTACTCTTACGTGCGATACTGTCATGTAGAAACACTCCGTATCCCAACACTGTTTCAGGACCCGTGAATCATCTTCGGCGTCTCGTGACGCATATTCTGTCTCGGATTCTTGCACCACCCCGTCACAAAACCACTTTACCTGACTCCATTCTTCTCTCCTCACCGCAGCTCGTAGATTTCAGTCCTCTCCATCAAAACATTTACGAATCCAAGATCAAGAAGTATGCCTCCTCCTTCGCGGTTTGGCTTGCTCGGCAAACTCCCTCTCGAGGTCAAAAGCGCAATCTATGCCCTTGTCAGTAGTCTCCTGCTTGTTTCCAAGTGTGCTACTTTATTGACTGAACACGGATGTAGGTCTTTCATCCCAGCTACCGCCTGAGATACGATTTCAATGGTCGCCCCATCATGGATCTGTCGTTGTCGCTTTTGCTCACATCTAAATCGATCTTTCACGAGGCTTCTCACATACTGTATGCCCGGTCAAGCTTTTGTATCGCAGCAGGTTCCGGGTATTACCATGACTGCGTCCAAAGCCGCTCAACTCGGTTCAACGAAAAGAGAATGAGGCAGGTCAGAATGCGAATGGGTTATAACGACATTTGCCTCATGGAAAAACACGAATATGTTCGCGACAAAGTTCCAGCTGACGATAGCTTGATCGGTTGCGAAATGGCTCTAGATGGGTTCGCTACAGTCTGCGAGACGGAAAAAGTCATGAAGAGGGTTCTCATCAGCGTAAAGGTTTCAACAGTACACGCGAAGACTGTGCTGCAGATAGCGGATGGAGAGTTGGGGCAGTTGGCGAAGTTAGGGTGGAAACTGGCAAGGTTTTCAGCGTTACAGGAGATCGTTGTTGAGCTGATAGTCAGCCTTAACAAGGAGGATTGGATCAATGGCACAGAGCCCAAACTCTCAGCAACCGCCTTACTAAAGCTTCTCAGGCCTTTGTTAGGATCCTACACAGAAGAGTCTGAGGTTGGAGAAGAGTCTGAAAGAGGTGGAAACGTTACCCATTACAGGCGCTTCATTTTCCAGCCTCAAGCATGATTACAGGAGAGGAGGTTCTGTTGCCAAGACAGGGATACGATGATGCTGGGGTGAGACCTGATTTGGTATTCGACATGAGGTGGATTGCGAATTGTCTAGGTAGTTTGCAGAGGGTAAAGGCTAGCTCGAATTTTTGGGTTGTCTGAGAATGCTTGACTGTGGCTTCTCACTCACCCTGGTCTAGAGCTCCTTTGTTTGAAATACTAAGATGAACGCTGAGCCAAGACAAGCTTGCGAACCAAGTTTGATTGGTGTCAACTTCACATCTCAATGTGCCATAGGTTTTTTGCCGCTTGAAAGCTTGTACTACCTCATCGACTGCAAATAATTCATTTCTTCTTCAGCCTTTCTCTCTTTGTCACACAACACATCCAGAACCCACAACCAGCTTTGTCCCTCAACCCGCATTCAAGCGTGCCTCACACCAGGCTAATAGTATTAACTCACTCTGCATTCTAAAAGAAATAAAAACCGACACCCACGCGCTGAGCTTTGACTTCAACAGAGAAATAAGGCAATACAAGGACCCAGACAATCATCAAGTAGGACACGGAATAGATTCGAAGATGAGATCAAGCAGTGAAGTGACAATTCCCTCGTCACCGTTGGGTATACTCGAAAGACTACCCCGTGAGATGCGAAACGTGGTCTATGAGAACGTGAGTATGCCTCCACTTGAGTCTATCGAACCCCGTAGCTGATCTAAACGACACAAAGATCTTCATGCGAAGCTACCTTGTTCCATTTGTAGACGGAGACGAAAACCCATACGACTTCGGCAATTCCCTCGATATTCTTCAGACGTCTAGTTTGATACACGAGGAAGCGCAAGCGGCGCTTCACAAATGCTCAACCATCGTCTTCTCTTACTCCAAGTTCCTGCATGCTGGGCAAACACACATACCGCCGATAGACATGGATTTTGACATGGATTACGTATGCATGGATTACATGGACATGGAGTACACCAAATTCAAGAATGTTGAGATACGAATGGACCACTGTATGGACCCGAAGGGAGAAGTCGACGGGAGACATCAGAGGATTCTACGTCACTTCTGTGAAACGTTCATGGAAGCCTTGGCCAGCTTCAAGACAAGTCAGAAAGAGAAGATGACAGTCACAATACGATTCGACCCCGTGAACCAAAATCATCATGTCCTGGATCGTTTCCTGGAGGTCTGGCATGATCAGCCGCTCATTCCAAGCTTGGGAAAGCTCACGGAGTACGGCTCCGTTGTACTTGAATGGCACGAGGCTTGTGGATGCACGACTGCCGTCATCCGCAACTCATCTGAAGACTGCACCATCTTGCCGTGTGAGGCTGTTCGCAAGCGGATCGAAGCGCCCATCGGCCCCTTGTGGGATGAGATAGGGAAGACACTGGGGCCTAAGACGATGGAGTGGATCACTCTGTGGGATCAGGGGAAAATGCTCCTCCATAGGCTCCATAGGAGGGAACTAATTGTGAGACATTGGAATTGCCATGTTCGCCGCTTGGTTTTTCGTCCTCAGGCATTCGCAAATGGCCACAGTGTGGACGACTTACAGATGCCTGACAGCCAAGGCTTCGGGCATGCAGAATGTACTCACATCTTCCCGCGTCGCCATGATTATCGAGCTGCGGGTTAGGGCGATCTCTGCCCACTGGGTAAATAAGAAGACTTGCTTTCTCCTAGATATCCAAGTTATCTTCCTTTTCAACATGGTATCATCGCATTCAATCCCCAGTTCCAACAAAAAGCTCCGTAAACAAGTGATGCAGTGTGATCCAACGCCCTCAAGACTGCTAAGATACTTCGATCAACGCTACTCATCCGCCTGTTGAAAGCCAGACTCTTGCTTAATGTACAATGGATAAAGCTCTATCTATACTTATACAACAAAGCTCACCATTTGCGCTTTCATGTTCTGGATTATAGCTAGTGAGTGTAGGCTCGCTGACTGCTCAGATTATCACGAATTCCCCAAGTGACGCTCCTTCATTACATCGATGAGTCCGACGATTCTTCTTCGTCAATGGTTGCTTTCGCATGCAATCTTCCGCTGCATGATCCCTCGTATGACTTCGTAGTCCAAAAACGTCCTAGGGCCACCAGAATCCTGGGCTATGACTTTTTTTTAGCCCACCATCAAAGTTGTGTATCGATGGGCCCTAAGACGAAGACGCACTGCTACCACACGCCAACAGAAGAAGTGCCCTGATGCGCAGGCGGTCTTTGAGGGTTATTCCAGATTGTAATTGATTGCTGCGACCTTTGTTGCCATTGTGGGATCGTTGGTCCGAAAGATCCATTCGGGTCATCAAGCAAGCCATCCGCTGCTCACAGCTCGTTACATTACAAAGATGGACATTTTGTCGAGGTCACAGAATGCGAATACGATAGAAGTCTTCCAGAGCGCTAAGGGCTTGGTCACCCGGGGATTTGGAATTCTGATTGGACCTCCGCCCATGCGGCCAATCTGCGCGTCGCTACCTACGGATTACTTCGTAGAATTAGGCAGGTACGTCGAGACGCGATTCTTACTAATATTTGCTGTTACTTCTCGCACAAGCAGGTCGCTCGTGTTACGACATATAAAGGCGACATTTCTGGTAGCTATGTCAGTATCTGCGTCATGAGCTTGCCACCAATATGACGCAGGCTTGGTGGGGCGAGGTGTCGCTACCATCGCCCGCCAGCTCTATCAAAGGCAGGGCAATGCAACCCCCGAACGCAAGGTACGCCTTACTGATAATGTTCAGATGTCCACCTCTTCACCTCAGCTGCTTCAAGGTACTCTCCTCTTCCGAGCAAAGCCAAGTTACGATTCCTTGCTACAGTCAATGTCGCCCGAGTCCCTCTGTACTTGAGCCTTGGACCCTCACTGGAAGTGCAAACAAGCGAGGAAGCGACAAGCCAATGGTTCACCCAAATCCTGTTAAACTATGGCAATGAGGAATTGGTGGAAGAAAACGTAGTGAAATCATGGTGGGAGCGCTCCTCGGGACAATCCGACATTGGAATCGTAGTCAGGGTGGAAGGTCAAGATGATTCAAAACGATTGCAGGCTACAGAGCTTCTGTTCTATGCTGCTCGCGAGCATGCACAAGCTGCGCTGCCGACACCACCTGTCTCGTCATCCCCAGGCCCTGATTGTACGGATGCTTCTGCTTCACAATCCCCATCCATCAAGCTGTACGCGCTCCCGCTATGCTCCGAGATCCTGAAGCACGCGCAAGCAGATCACGGGCTACCATCACCGTCATCGGACCAAGAGGGGCGTGCATACTTTCTGCCAAAATTCGGCAAAGCTATAGACCAAACATCCAAGAAGCGCAAGATTGCTTGCCTGTTCGATGATGCAACAAAACAGAGGCGGAAACTGCAAAGAAGAGGTGGAGAAAGCGTGGCGCAACGAATGGCAGGTCTCGAAACTGTCCAACCAGGTCCATCATTACCTCGTCCAGTAGAAAGGAGCAATAGCAGCCAAGTAAGCCAGCCATCTACCAAAGTCCACGGCCAGAGAGCTGGTCTTGCACGCGCATCCACCTTCACCAGCCTGCCAAACAACAACCAATCAAGATCCGTTCCTCTGTCCGGAGCTCCTGTCAGGCGATCATCGCTCCAGCGGGTTGAGAGTGCACACACCATTGCTGGCTCAATCGCATCCGAGACTGACAACATGATCTTGGAGCAGAACAAAACGGCCCTATCGAAAGTGATCATGGCTGGTATGCGTCTGCATGGCTTGCAGTCAAAGAGAAAGCCCACCAAGGAGATCTCTCAGGCCGCACTGTCCAGACGATCGTCAACATGTACTGGCATGGCGATAGAGCAAGGTGGAGACGACGAGTACAAGTTAGTCTATCATCAGACCCTGAAGGCTGCGTTGTTCGCCTTTCGAAACACCTGCAACGCCCAAGCCATCAGCCAAAATACAATGCGAGACAACGTCGATCGTCTATTGGATATCTTTTGTACGGATCCGGAGTCTCCAGCTCTCCCCTCGAATGGTTTTCCGCCTGGTCCAGTCGCAACGCCCTTGGAGGCAGCAAATCCATTTGACGCTCCCAGCTCATCTGCTCAGGCTGCTGCTGCTCAAGAGCCAAGCTGGAGTACGCCTACGACCAAAAAGGGAAAAACGGGGTATCTCGACAACATAGAGCCTGGTTGAACGTTTCAAGGGGGGCTGCAGGCCATATTCTACCAAAAAGCAAATGGCATTTCCCAATCGACGTCCACAAATTGCATGGCATGCTGCTCTTCGCCGCTTTGGCTATATTTGAAAGTATCTCTCAGGAGGTTCATACATCTCTTCACTGAGCACGTGAGACCTCGTCAAAAGCTTCTCTCGTCTCTAGCGAGACTGATCTACGGCGGGGGAAAGGGTTCCCAAGGTCTACTAACGATGACGAATTGCCAACCATTTTCCCCGAATGGGACGAGGACATCGTAGCATGCTGTGTCGTGGGTTCCTATATAGCGCCCTGGCTTGGAGATTGCCAACCTTAACCAAATGTTACCCGCTACAGCCTACGATGGGTCCATAGGGCCTTCGACAGGGAACGTTTGTCCTTGACAATCCCTCTTTACTCTCTGGATATCAGACAAAGAGGTTTTGTGTCAATCGCCTAATAGCGACAAGGAATTCTTATCCCTCTAATCTTAACAATGCCCATTATCGTTTACCTGCATATCCAGTCGACTCCCCAAGCGAGACAATGGCATTCTCAGGATTCACAGTTGTCACGCGCACGCAAGTCGTTTTTCACCATTCCGCCACCAGGAGCAAGCCATGCGGCTCGGCAAGACCCAGATCTGCCTACGAGTCCTACTCAATCACGTTCTACTCTCCTTACTATGTATATATCTCATCATCACTACCAGTCTCAACCTCGCCATGACACTCTACCCCATCATTCACCATATCCCCACCCAGCTGGCCGACAACACCACCGGCTGTAATGGGCACCCCGAATACTGTTCCCGGACGTACGATAACATTACTCAAATTGGCACCCACGACTCTGCCTTCTACGGCATTATGCCGTCCAACGACCAGGACGTGGACGTGACAATGCAACTCAATGCCGGCATCCGCTTCCTGCAGGCGCAAACGCACCGCACGGCCACAACCAAACAGCTGAGCATGTGCCACACCTCCTGCGCCGAAGACGACGCGGGTCCACTAGAGGGATATCTCATCACCATCAAGAATTGGCTGGACGCGCATCCCAAAGAGGTCCTCACCTTACTCCTCACCAACGGCGACTACCTCGACGTTGGCGCCTTTGACGAAGTCTTCGTCCGTAGTGGCATATTAGAATACGCATACATCCCCCCTTCCGCTGCCACGACTCCAACCCCCTCCCGCATTCGCAGGCGAGATAGCCATACCTCACCATCTCCACCTCCGACTCCTTTACAGCCAACCAACGCCACCCCAGACACCCACGCCTGGCCGACCCTCCAACAAATGATCGACCAATCCCATCGCCTTGTAATCTTCCTTGACTACAGCGCCTCCCCCTCAACAATCCCCTACATCCTCGACGAATTCGCCCATTTCTGGGAAACCCCCTTCGACGTCACCACCCCCCTCTTCCCCTCCTGCCACATCGACCGCCCCTCCACCATTGCCGCCTCCCCAGCACAAGTCGCTGCCATCGAGCAAAGGATGTATATCGTCAACCACTACCTCGATACTGAGGTGTTGGGCATGGCGGTCCCCGACAGGAGGGATGCGGGCAAGACGAATAGCTGGGATGGAGAGGCGGGGCTGGGGGCGCATGTGCAGAGGTGTGAGGAGCAGCATGGGGGTAGGAAGCCGAGGGTTGTGCTGGTCGATTATTTCGATGTGGGCGGCTGGAGGGAGGCGGAGGGAAGGATGAATGGGTTGAGGTGGAACTGATGGGAAAGGAAGGGTGGCCTTAGTGGAAATGGAAAGGTGGCTTGGGTGCAGCAAGGAGGTTGAGCGTTCCGTGAGAAAGAAATGGGAAAGCGGCGTCTATATATTAAACCCCTCCCCCCCACAGCCCAGCCCAAAAATATAATCAAATTGGTTTGACAAAGTCTTTGCACGAGAACTCTTGCACTAAGCCCCGAGCAAGCAATACATAACCCCCCCCCCTCTAGCGTTGAACGACAGGACCTCCAGACTCCAATGTCACACATGTTGGGGATCTGGACTCCACAGTAAAACAAGGGCGGGTCAGTAACGAAACTGCTGGAAACGTACGTGGATGAAATATCAATAAGCAGTAGGAGCAATAACAAGGCCTTGGTCATAATCAAGCTGCAGCCCTCCCCATCTAAAAGACTACTCTCTCTCATTTACTCACTCTGTGCAGGGGAAAATGGTGGCCCCACAAATCCAGACCCGCAATCGCGCGATTCGAATGGTCTTTGTTCTATGTATATCTTTGCATTCCCGGCATCAATCAAGAAGAGGAAGAAGAAACAAGGTCTTGGCTTTCCCCGTGGTATATTGATTAAAATCCCAAAAATCTCGGGGGCTCCCGCTTATCATGGGGGCCAATTCATGATTATTATCATCTCTAGACATCGAACTGCCACACGCTGACCGAGAACGGGGGGACGTCCCACATGAATAACGTCTCGTTCACCGTCGCAGTGCTGGGTAGCAGTATCGGCTGCGGCGTGATGGCCGTCTGATTGTCCCGGTAATTGAAGCCATTGACGTCGGGATCCGTGAGGATGGTCCCGTTCGGCATGCCCTTCATCGGGGTGTCCAGCTCGATGCTCAGCGGCGCCGTCGTGTTGCCCGTGTTGACGACCTTCATGTAGATGGCATTGGTGGGGACATCCATGGTGGCGACCCAGAAGAGCGGGTTGAAGTCCCCTTCGGAATTCGTGATGGGCAAGGTCTGGGTGCCGCGGTAATGCGCGAAGAGGGATTGAAGATACCAGGATGTAGATAAGACAGTGTTATTGGGCAGGGCATCAAAGGAGACGAGGTTAGGCGTCCAATTATACCAGTTGAAATTTCCGAAACTGGGCGCGTAGCTGGACATCTTCACGACATTCGGGTTCCGCTCCATGGCGATCAGATATACGGCTTCCGCCACGGCTGAGAGCAGCTCGGGGAAGAATATGTGGGTACCGACGGGGTCGGAGAAATTGTTGACGCCGGTGGGGGTGTCGACTTGGAAAACACTATACTCCCCAACCAGGATGGTGACGTCTTCGTTGCCGGTTTCTTGCTGCCAATTATCAAAGAAGTTGAAGGAGTTGAGGAAGAAGGAAGGTTCGGCGTAGGTGTGATAGTCCCACATGTTGCCGGCCGGGATGGAGATGTTGTAATCGGCGTTTTCGTTGTAGGCTGTGGAGATGTAAGTGATGTTGGGGTAAGCTTCTTTTAGGCCCTTGTAGAGGTAGGGAAATCTGTAATTGTAAGTGGACGAAAAGAAGTCTTCGTTGCCGATTTCGACATAGTTGATCGGAAAGGGCTCCGGATGGCCGTGGGCTGCGCGTAAAGCGCCATATGTGGTATTGCTGCCGCCCATGCAGTATTCCAATTCATCAAGTGCGCTCTGAAGCACTTCAACGAGCGCATTCTCTGGATATGACGCGCCTTCTGACCCATTGATCGATAGCGAGTACCCTGAGTAGACTGCCAATACTCGCTCGATGTCCATATCTTCCGTCCATTCCAAGAATTCGAGCAAGCCGAAACCGTCTGAGTTGTAGTACTCCCAATTCCCAGGTCGACCCGGTCTGTCGGTCAACGGACCAATGGTTTCATTCCATCTAAATCTCTGTGCGATCGAGTAGCCTTCCAAGTTGTTGCCTCCTGGGAATCGTAGGAATGTCGGATTCAAAGACTTGATGTTCTGACCGAGGTCATTCCTGAGTCCATTTGGAGTCCCGGCATAGGTCTCTGGAAACAGGCTGATCAAGCTGAAATAGAACGTGCTGCCTGCCACTTCCGACGCATTCATGGTGAGAGCAAAGGTATTGTTGCTATTTGGGGCGGTGAGATTGTTCACGAGTTGGGAGCTAAATTGCATATAGCTAAAGTCAGACGGATTCTGGACGGGGATGCTGTTCGTGAGCCAGATGTCGTTGGTCAGATTGGAACGTAGTGAAACATTGACATTGGTCAAGTTGGTGGCGTCCATAGGCCCATCAGATAACATGTAGAAGCTGGCATTGTAAGTTTGAGGTGACACATCCATGCCCCAGTATCCATAATTTACAAATCCTACTTCGCCTGGTAACAAGCCGATTAGTGAAAGGTTTTCGACACGGACAATAGTCGAACATACCTGTGGCATTTGCTGGGATGCTCACTTGCATCACAGTTGGCAAAGCATCAGAAAGCGGGTGCAAGACGTCTAGAGACAGCTGAGCATCGCCGATAGCTCCATATCCCGTCAAAGTAGGTCCGAACGGGACATCAGGATTCTCGGATGATATGATTTCGATGCCAGGGTAGTCTGGGTCGGTTCCTAACACAACACCAGACCCTTGGAAAGCTCGATTGACTATCAACTCAGCATAGAGACCACCTGAGATGCTGTGTGAGATGTCCTCGATCATCCATCCGTAGAGTAGAGGCGCTTGACTCGTTAGTCTTGTCGACTATTTGACCTTGGAAGCTCAGCAGCTCACCGGTCTCATTGCGCGCCTCGATCTGGGTCGTCGAGATCTGTAAGGCGACATTCTCAGAGGCTTCCCTTGTAAAGTTGATGTAATCTTTTGGCGCATTGTATTGCGAAGGCACGAGTTGAGCGAGAGCTTTGTTTGCACAGAACAGGCTCAGAAGAGCGGCTACAGATCCTTTTGTCAGCATGATTGTGTGAATGTATGAGTTTGAATGAGCTTCAATTACCTCCAGTCAGAGTTTCTCCACGCTGCTGCCTCTTTAAGTATTGCGCAGACTCATAGCTTCCATACAATTTTCTTCGGAGCTATGAGCAAATAGCAGCTGATCATTGTGGAACGTCTGCCAAGACCATTGCTGGTTGCCCAAACAGGCAGGTCGACAGACAGCTTCAATGCAAAGGGCGGTATTCCCGTTGAAAAGCTGGCATTTTGCGGGGAAGCTGGTTTGTTGACTGTGGGGAAAAGCATGCATAAACATATGGCAGTTGTTCATAAGCTCATTCAGAGCCTCACCGAACTTTTACCGGCAGCTGCTTTTCAGGAACGCGATGACGTACCGAAATTATGGCAATGATGTTTCTTTGTGCAAGTCCAGCAGATGAAGCGGGCAAGTCTCAGATAGACATCATAAAGAGTCGAAATAAAAGGCACTGGCGAAGAAGATGGGAATTTTGGGCCGAACAGCAGTACAGAGGCAAGAGAAGCAATAGCAACAACGGTATTTCTTGCGGTTGTCAAAGACGAAAATCATCGCTATGCGCAAACACGAACAAATCTCGAGCCACACTGAGGACACTCCAATTGTCTATGTTCGTGTTTAGCTTTACCTTTGGATATTATAAGTGTAGTGAGTCGTCTCCTTACGGGACATGATGCTGCTGATGCTGATGTACTCGTTCTCTTCGTCCATCAGGCCTGCATCATCGTGACCATGTCCTTTGAACATCAAGCGTAAAGACTTCATAGCAGGTGGATTATAATTTATGATAACTGAGCAGCTTGACGCCTGTACTCGTTCTACAAAAGGTCGACCTGAAGGACAACCAAATCTTTAATGGTTCGAGGCCTTCATCGAAAGTCCTCGTCAAAAGCTTCAGCCGAAGCTTGGCCGTCTGAGCCAATCATGACGTAAGTCTTCACCCGCTAAAACCTTAGGCGATCTGCTTCAATCCTTCTTCCTTCACCCACGATCCTAGCGTTGTTTCGTCATGACTACTAACACTACTGAACTCAGACCAACTTGTGTGAGCCTGGGCAGACACGAGCAAGATATCAAGGGACATGGCCAGAACTCGAGTAACAAATTGGATGCCTGAGAGGGTCTTGATTGAATCGCTTCGATCTTAGCCGTGTGGGAATCTCTGGAATAAGGTGCACAAATGGTTCACCATGAGCATACAGAGATTCGTGAACTTAATGATCTGCTCCTCTTCCGCCCGTTATCATGACTTCATGAAGGGAACAGCCGCTGGCCATGGCCAAACCGTGGCAAATACAAGCTCGTTCGTAGGTTCGGAAAAAGCCAATTTTGCATAGCTTGTATGAACGGTCCTTATTGCTTGCTACTGATCTCTTCCTCTCATTTTACCTTCCTTCTCAACCCGCATTTCTGAATTCATGTAGCAGAGAAGGAGCCATGGCGAAAGATATTGGGTCTCCCGAAAGAGCCTGGGTCACACTGCTGACTTCTCCCTCCTACCTTCCCGGCGTCATCACGCTCGCCTACAGTCTTTCCCTTCAAAAGAGCGTGTACCCTCTCATTGTGCTAGTCACGCGTTCTCTCCCTCCCTACTGCATGCGAGCATTGGAACTAGAATGCAAGCAAAACCCCAACATCCTTGTCCACACGATCGAACCTCTGCTTCCACCTCACTACCAAAAGATGACTCTTATTGCCTCCCGTTTTCAAGACACATGGACCAAGCTGCGTGCTTTGGAGCTGACAGCATATGACACTTGCGTCTTTCTTGACGCAGACATCGTTGTGTATCGGAACATGGATCATCTATTTGACATTTCCCTGCCGAGTACCGACTGGATAGCAGCAAATGCCGCCTGCGTCTGCAACCTCGACCACGACAAATGGGCCCCATCCGACTGGACTCGACAAAACTGTGCCTACACACCCCTCTCCCATCCCTCTTCGCTCGACAGTGCGACCCCAATTCCATCAAAAGCAACACCACCAAACACACTCAGCCTTTTGAATGGCGGCCTTTTTCTATATCACCCTTCTGAATCGCTCTGGCAGGACCTGCTCCACCACTTCAACACCTCCTCCGCCCTCTCGACATACCAGTTCCCCGACCAAGACTTCCTCGCCGACTTCTTCTGCCACAGATGGAAGCCCCTGTCGTGGAAGTACAACGCCCTCAAGACCATGGAGAACTGGCACCCTAACATCTGGAGGGACGGGGAGGTCCATGGCTTGCATTACATCGTGGACAAGCCGTGGTCTAAGCGCGTGGCCAGCGACGGCATTGCGGGTTATCTGGGCCGTGATGGGAAGACGCATACATGGTGGTGGAATCTATGGGGAAAGTGGAGGAAGGAAAGGGGCGCGTCAGAAGTCGGACAGGTGCTGGATACCCTGGTGGCCCCACCTTTGAATGCTGAAGCAGACAGGAAACAGTGTCAAGAGAACAGAGAAAAGGGCTTCCCAAAGCCTATTGTATATGGGAAGAGACCTCTCAGTGTGGACAGCGACAAAGAGAACAAGGAGCCGGAGTCTGGAATGAGCATCGCGAGGGCGTGAGACGTGCCCCAGAAATCCAGTGCACTTGTCATAAAGGTTGGATATGTGGCTTCAAGATATGGCGATCGTGTGCATGTCGGAGAGATACTGTCACTTCTCAGATTGGTAAGGGTTAGGAGCGATATTATATGAATGATCTGGGAGGCTACGAGGTAGATTGCCATTGGAGCCCGGAGTTCGGTAACAAGCTTGCGCATTGTATGAATGTAAGATCTCACTTGTATCCTCGTACTTGCATAAGATTGCAAACGCCTCGCTTTGATCCATGTACTTGTACATATGCACACCTTGTTTCATATTCCATTCACCGGATCGGTCTTTTCCCTCTTCCACCTGGCCCTAGAAATCCTGTTCCTCCTGGAAGAACATCCCAAAGCTCACAACAGTCCCATAGATCAGTAACCCGCCCACAATACTCATCGCCATCGCCGGCACAGCAATCAGCCCGCAATGCGCCAGCGACACCGGCAAGGCAATGCCCATGACCACCAAGAACCCCGTCGCGAATCGACCGAAATCGACTACTGCTGATCCAGCGGATTCCATGAAATCATCCGGGTTGGCGCAGCGGGAGCAGATCCAGTTCGGGAGAGGGGCGATGACGTAGGTTGCCACCACGAGGAGGGTCAGGTAGGAGTGGAAGAGGGCGGAGGAGAGGATGACGAGGAGGAAGCCTATGGCGAGGACCTGCGATTGTTACATGGTTAGCCAAGGATGGTGTAGGTTGAGGCAATGCGGAGAGGTAGACTCGGATCAGAAAAGCGACAAGCCTAATAGAGAGGACCTACGAAGGAGAGGGCGATGATGGTTTTGAGACCTGCTGCCATGGTGGAGGCCTGATGCTCGATGACGGTGATCAAGAATTCAATGGAGTATACCAATTTGGGCCCGGGTTGATCGAATATTGACTGCTCAAGCCATATGGTATATGTAGTGCATATAGCGCTCAAATGTTCGTAATCATCTCATCAGATGAAGGTGATGTAGAAAGGTGATTAGTATTGACTCGTGGCTGGAAAATGCCGTGCCTGAAGCTCAGCGTCCAAATCAAGCCAAGCGTAATTCTACCCTACTCGCCAAGCTTTTTCTGGGTCCGAGGGTCCTGGTAGGCGGCGCTTCCAAGCCCCCGCGGAGCAATCAGGCGCAATCAGGCGCCATCGAAAACGGTTGCGGTCACGGAAGGGCCATCAGCCAGTAGGGTGAATAAGGTAACTTCATCTCTATTCACAGCCACCATTTCTCCTACGTCTCCCGAACCATCTCCCTCATCATTATTATAAAAAGCTCTTGACCCATTCTACAGACCGCTCAACATGAGCCAATTCATATCCAACACTTGCAATACCTACGTTACTTCAAGATCACAACAAAGATTCACCAAACCACCCGATACAAGTACAAGGGCTCAAACGTGACCAAGGACCCTCCATTCCGGTCTTCCATTCTATTCTTCAACTTGGAGATACAGCCTCGCATTGGCATCACCACATCGAGCTCTACGCCAACCTCAGCAATCTCAATTCTTTTGTCTGCTTTCTCGTTTTACTGTTCATCCCGGCTGCATATTTATAAGCCACTAAACTCGTCATGGCTCCCGAGCCAGAGACCCCGCGTCGTCATGCAAGAGGTGGGAAACGAGTGGCAAAGAAGAATGCCACCATTGGATCTTCAGAAACTCCATTACCTACAGACGCGACCGCAACAGAGGCCCAGACCTTCCAGCCTACCCACATTCTCAAGCGTGGCGAGGGTGATAAGCCTTCTTCTGCCGAACTCAGTACTATGCCAATCCCCAAGATAGAGACTACTCCTCCACCGAACCCTCACATCGGAGCAGATGACGGGAAGCCGCAACCTCAAAAAGAATCTCCAAACGGTCATGTTTCACCTGCTGAGACACCGAAGCCACGCCAAAAGAACAAAAGTAAGAGCAAGGCGACACCTGCCAAACTCGTACATACCAAATCTCATAATGGACCGTCAAAGCCGCCTTACGAAACACCAAAACCGAAATCGAAGTACCCCGCCTTTTTCACACAATCACCATCCAAAGCCTACGCTGGACCAGGTTTCCATGCCTCGCCCGACGCATCCTCTCTGCCTCTACCAAAGTTCCTATCTCAGTCTGTTCCAAATGTCGACAAGACCACAAGCCTTAGGAACATGATGTCTGAGACCGATTCGTCAGAATCTTCACCCTCAGGGGGCGAAGGTTCGCCCTCCAAACATGCAGCCATCGCGAAGCTTGATCGCCAGGCCCGTGAAGAGTCACCACTTGACATATTCTTCCGAGCCGACAAGGAATCAAAATCACGCGCGCCCCAGCCAGCTCCCAGCGTCGGCCGCTTGAACGGGGAGAGCAATCCAACAAGCAAGTTGGGGACCCCTGACGGATCACAGCCTATACAGCGCAATCACGTAAGACATTTGACGGACAATTCGAATCCAGACATGTTTCCAATGGAGATGGAGGCTTCCACTCCCCAACGCAGGACTGTCACTGGACCATCCAAGCTCTTGAGTGAGAACCGCACGGTATCGGAAAGCGCAACTGGACCCCGGAAAGATCTTAACGCCGCAGATCTGATGAAGCTGTTGAACATCTCTCAATCACCAGGGGCAACTCTAGCACCAGAGAATTACTCACCGCTCAAGCCCAGCACTCCGTCACCTTCGCCGAGACCCAAGGCAGCTTCGAGATCCTCCGCACGACTCTCTGGTACCCCACCCACTTTTCCAGGCGGGTTAGATCGATCTCCTGAGGAACGACAAGCGGCGCTGGTAGCTCTGGCTGAAAAGCAGATTGCCACGCCCACTGGCTATACACCCAGTGGTTTCTCAAGCCAGCGATCAGCAGCACCTTCGGGCCTTCGCAAGGAAACCAGAATCTCCTCTTCTCCGAGTGGCACTGGTCTTCCGGAGCTTCCCTCTTCGTCGACCCCCACACATGCATACGCTACGAGAGCTTCAACGGCTGTAAAGCCGCAACCAACCCCAGCCGAGTACAAAATGCCTTTTCCGAAAGTCCATGAGGCCAAGCAGCCTATCAATGGTGGCAATCACAATTTAAAATCCATGGAGGATGATTTACGGAAAATTCTGAAACTTGTTTGATGCCTTGATTAGAGACGGTGTTAGCTGTGATCATTCTGATATCAGATCTTGGTTGTGGACAACGATCGTGACCAAACAATGGCCTCGAATATGAGATTCTTGTGCGAGGAGTTTGAGCGTTTAGTGCTGGCCCGGGATCACTTTTTCTCGCCACTTGCGCTACGAGAAGAATATTTTCTGCTTTCTGATGTTGTTCTAGATTTTGCAACGGACGTTATATGGAGCTGGGGAGTGCAGCGGTTGGGAGGTGTTTGACAGGAATTGACATATCAGGACCTTTGTCACATTCACGTCGAAGTACTGCTGGGATCGCTGGACCTTTATGACGCGCAACAATAATCTTGGATAGCCTTGACACCTTAGGAGACATCATCACTGCTACCGAGTAGCATCTTTCGAAGCGATCTCTCGCAAACTACAATATTGATATGGTTTAAATCACACGACACTCGCGACTCACCACGGCACTTCTGCAACCTTTTCCTTTGTCTTCCCTCCAAATATCTTCCCCCGTCACGCCTGCGAGGCAACGCCTACTACAACACACACGCAACCTCAAGAGCATCACTCCAGAGCGATCATATCCGGCGTGACCCTCGTCCCTGCACCTTGGGCTTCTTATCCGCCCAACGACAGCACTTCTGCACACACACCTTTTCCTTCTGTCAGTAATCTCACCAAAAGAACAATCCTGTCCCATGAATCGCCTCAACGGAAGTTGGAAACGCTTGCGCTTGGTAGTGAGTGCAATGGCGAATATCTAGCAACAGGGAAGTCTTGTCGGATATAGAAGGGCTTTCCCTTGTTGTGGTAGCTAGATACGTGGGTAGATAGGGAAACACACTCCGTTTAAACGTGAGAATTATGATGAATGTGACATACTACGTGGATCTTTCTATTATCGTAGCTCCCATGTGCGAGATGGGCAATGCCCAGCTTTCTTCGCAACGATCGCACTTGTGCAGACATCGATGTAATTACCTGGTCGCTCTGCACGAGGAATGTCAAGGGGGCATTGTTTAGATAACATAACATAACCCAAACGAGCTCATAGGACGCCAATCTGAGGTTCCCCGAAATCCGATTGTGAAGCTGAATCTGTGGAAGGTTGCCGGTCAACGCCCTGCGCTCCACATACCGCACGAGCGTGACTTGCCATGCATCGACAAACTCGCTTCGTGTCTGTCTCTGCCTGTCAAAATAGACAATTCATCATTCCCACGGGGAAAAAAAAAAGGAGAGAGAGAAACCCCCCTTGGCTCTGACCTCCCACCTGTATCTTCTCCCCCTTTCCGTCCCTCTCATCCCTCCCTCCTCCCCTGTCTCCCCTCATCACCATCGATTCTCATAGAAACCCCGAACCCGCCCCCCTCCCCCCCCCCAAAACAGGCATCTCGTCCAAATCCCCCCCCAACCCCAGCTCCTCAATTCCGACTCGGACTCAACGGGCGATTGAACCCCCCCACGCGGTTCATGTACTGCCGGTACTCGGTCTTCTTCTCGCGCCGCACCCCGCTCACGTTGTTGCCCCTGACCTTGGTGTTCTTGGTCGATTTGAAGCCCGCGAAGCCCATCTGCTGGAGCAGGGCTGTGGTTTCCGGGTCCGGGTCCGCGGCGTCGTCGTCGATGTCCATGTGCGCGGTGGTAGTGGGAGGTGCGGGGGCTCCGGCTGCGGCGCCGTTGGTAGTGGTGGTTGTTGCGCTGTTGGCCGGGTGGGGGGTGCCGTTGGGTGTGGCGGCTGCTGCTGCTGCGGCGGCACCCACGGGTTTTGAGGGTGGGGGGGCGCGATTGGAGCGTGGGGCCGTAGGTGGGGGCGAGCGGGAGCGTCGATGATGATGAGGGCGTGGCGAGCGCGAGCGTGTGCGGGACCGGGGGCGAGGTTTCTGGTGGTGGTTGTTGGGTTGGTGGGAGGGCGGCGTGCGCGTGCGGTGACGGCGGTTGTTGCGGTCGTGGTCGCGGATTGTTGGGGATCGGGAGCGTAGGCGATCATCTGGAGGTCTTTCTGTCAGCTTTGCGTTGCCTAGGTTGCAGGCGAGATAGTGTAGAAAGATACCTCGTGGTGGCCTCCTCCGCCGGTCGTCGCGCCGTCGGTCTCGGCTGCGGCTGCGGCTTCGTTCGTCTTCCCTTTCTCTGTCTCTGTAGCGGTCGCGTCGTCGGTCCCGGTCGCGGGAGTAGGAGCGGCTACGGGAGCGTCGGTCGCGGTGACGTGAGCGTGAGCGGTGATAGCGGGGTTCCCGTGAGGGACGATCGTTGTAAGGGCGGGTATTGGGGGAGCGGGTGCGTGGGTAGGTTTTGGAGGGGCGGAATGGGGAGAGAGAGCGGCGTGGACGTTTCGTAGGTGGCTCCGTCATTATGTATGAATGGTGAGGGGAAAGTGGAAAAGGGAAGTTGAAAGTGAAACTTCAAGTGGGTCGAAGTGGAGGGTGTATTTAATTCTGATGCCAAGCAGACTGTAGGTGTAGAATGTAACAAGTGGACAACAAGACTTGGCGCCAAGACTCGATGCCTACCATCAAGCCTCGAGCGTCGTTGGATGAAGACCGTATCTACAAATCCCACCTCACGTGGAAGCGCTTTTGAGCCTAAATAAAGTGATAAGGCATTCTCCAGTCGCTAGTCAAGCGTTCAATGCCTCGCCTTAGCTTGCTCCATCTCAGGTGATCTCAACTAATCCCGCAGGTTGAGCAGGGCGGATACTCTGCTAGCTGCCACCTGTTTTATCTTGAGCGATCAGGATGCCGGTCGGAGATTGGCAAGATGACCAATGCACCAACATCGTTGTTCAACAACGCACTGGGACAAAGTTCTGCAACGCCTGTATAAAGATCTTCAATTCCAACTCACATCGGAAATTCATACGCAGGTCTAACGGGATCTATGGAACCGATGTTAGCTATCGACATATTCGATATCTTGATACATTACAAGATTCAGCCACTCGCGGATGTGAGCTTTGTAGTCATATTCTTCGAAGCATGAGAGCTCGCGATGATAAATATTTCCCCGTTCAGGAGTTGCGCTTGAGTTATTCTCTCACAGTAGAATTGACTTCATCTGAACAACGATTACCGACTGTGCTCAACTCGTTGCACATAATATTCGTCTATCATTGTCAGTCCAAGACAGAGCGTAGCTGGTTACACTGGCTACATGTCATTTTGATAGGAGAATACTTACGCTCGTCAACTTTATCTCTGCCATGTCAAGATGTAGAGGTTTTAGGCAAAGATGAGGCGTGTCAACCGACTGAAGCGAGCATATTGCACCCATCATTGGATACTGACCTTTTCCGTTGGTGGCTCTCGAACTGTCTGACAGATCACACCCGGTGCACTCGCTTTTACGACAAGACCTACGTCCCTTCGAGGCTATTGAAGATATCTGCTGATACTGAGGGTGTGTGTCACAGCGTGACTTTAATAGAGACTTGCAACTATGTCCCAACTTCTGCATATATGGCTCTAAGTCATTGTTGGGGGCATCATGATTTCTTGACACTCACAACTGAGAATCGCTCCCGCCTACTGTCTGGGTTTGATATAGTAGAGCTGCCTAAAACATTCCAAGACGCAGTTCATCTCACGCACAGTCTAGGTTACAGTTACCTCTGGATTGACTCACTTTGCATTATTCAAAACTCAGACAGCGATTGGGAAAAAGAGGCCTTCAGCATGAAAAAAGTCTATAGCAATGCCATTTGCACCATAGCAGCAACCGGAGCCCATGATTCAAGCGAGGGTCTGCATGGTTTTTTTGAGCGTAGGCAAGACGGCTTCTGTCACGTTCCAGTCGAGGCCTCCTGGTCGTTGGGAACTGAAAGCGTGCTTTTCATGGTCGATGACTTGCGACGTCTGGACATCGTCAACTCTCCCCTTTTGAAACGTGCCTGGGTCATACAAGAAATGGCTCTTTCAGCACGCAAGCTACATTTTGCCAACAGTCAAGTACATTGGCAATGTCAAGAACGTCTATCATGCGAAGCTTTTCCTATTCATTATCCAAGTCCAATGCGGGTGGACCATCTTCACGAGTATCAATGGCCCGAAAACAGGGGTGCGCGAGATTCTGAATCCTTGTCAAGTGCATGGTGGCAATTGGTCGAGGCCTACTCATCCGGAGTTCTTACCAACGGGTCCGACAAACTCGCTGCTTTTGCGGGCGCTGCAGAGCAATTTCGGATCATCAATGGCGGCTTGACCTATACCTGTGGCATGTGGAGAGAACGTATGCCATCCGATTTGCTCTGGTCCGTTGGTCTCGAAGTTCATAACAGCGGTAAGCCTCGACGGAGATCGCAAGACTACCGGGCTCCCTCTTGGTCTTGGCTTTCCTTGGATGACTTCCCAGTCAGAGAACCACCCGATCTATTTGGTCCTTCGACAACCCAGCCTCGGCTTGAGATACTAGACGTTGCAATCGAGAATGCAGAGGGCAACGCATATGGACCAATTATTGCCGCGGCTTTGCAGGTGAAGGGCATGCTGAAGAGTGTGAGGATAGAGTTCAAAGATAAAATGGACAGTATTCACGAGCTCAGGATTGATGATAACTCTATCATGTTCAAGCTAGATGATGAGGATGTGAATATAGCAGGTCCAAACTACTGTCTGCCATTTTATGGGGGAGGGACGTCGGATGTGGTCGGTTTGGTGCTAGTACCAGCAGTCGACGACGGGGTCCTAGATCAGCTCCGTCGAATCGCGTACTTCAAGGCCAAAGCTTCCAAGATGCCCACCCACATGTTCGATTTCCAGGATAATGACGGTATCTGGAAGCCCCTTCAACCGACTACCTTCACACTTGTATAACGCTGCCAATGTATTGGCACCCATATCCCATGTAAGCCCAACCATTGATTTAAGACCCATCCCAACCTACCACCCAAAGCGTACGAAATGATGGACTGACGCCAAAGGAACAGCACAGAGCACCAAATGCTCTCGGGAGTTGGCAAAGGCAGATCCAAAATCTGCAAGACAACGACGACTCGCACACCCAATGCCGATACGACTCGAAACGATCCTTTTCCGACCTCCACGCATCAACCAGATTGACAGCACGAGAGCATGAATGTTACGGCCCTGATGACACTTCCCTATCTTACACGCAATATCATATAAATGTATGAATGTATGAATGAATGAATGAATGAATGAATGCATGAGTGACCATGCCATGATCCTGCCTGCCACTATGTTTAGACCGCGCCGCGTCGTCCGCTTTTTCACCCACCACCGAGCGATGTGATTGCACTCTGGGGGGGAAGGTCCAGACGCTGTTGGGATGGTAGTTGGCCAGTTGGTGGGTGGGAATGATTACCTACCTACCATCTTTTTATCTGGTTGCAGGGGGAGGACATGTAAAAGTGTCTTCCATTCGACAGAGCATCCATTACAGCGATCCACACCGTACGAACGACCAGCAGCAGCCCCGGGATCGAGAAAGGATATTTGGGCAGCCGTGGGGTTGATCTACGGAAGTTTAAGTTTGGACGTAAAACACCTAAACCAAGATGATCTCGATGTGACTCTGTCTCAAAAGCTTGCACAAGAAGGCCATGAATGTTCGAGCGGGTTACTAGTGCTGCTTCTTTTGCGACTCTGTGAACTACTTCCAACCCCTTTTGGCCCCTCTGGTAATGAGTGTCCCACCATTTACCCCCCTTCCCCTCCCTCCACCCACCCTCTCTCAATATGGCCCGTCTTTAGAAGGACAGTTGTACCCCAACTGCCCACTCCCGCTGCGAATGTAACAGACCTTCTGCCTTGCACAGGCGGCACTGCTGCAATTCTTCGTCACCACACTGCTCTTCGTCTCGAACAGGTTGTACGTCTCCACCAGGCTGTTGTTGCTCAACATGCTGTACGTGACATCGTCCCAGAAGGTCGCGTTCAGCGGGGAGGTGCTCGGCCAGGTCCCGTTGACGTTGTACGTGTCCCGTGAATCGTACTCGTATTGCCACACCGGCGCATGCCAGGTCAGCGATTCGGATACATTGGCGAAATAGGTCTTGATGTCCATGATCTCAAAGGTCTTGGCGTCGACGCTGTAGAGCTGGTATCCTGCATTCAGACCTGTGAGCGGGGTGATGGAGGGGCCGATGAAGGCCATGGTCAGGGGCTTGCTGTAGTCGACGGCCAGTGTGTTTCGCAAAGTACCATTGAGACTGCTCGGGAGGTAGTCGTAGAAGATCTGGAGCTGGTCCTCGTGGGTATGGCCGAAGAAGATGCCCGCTATGGTGTAGGGGGCATAGCGGCGGACGATGCTGTAGAACAAGGCGGTAGGATTCGGGAGATTGTTAGTTCCGTCGTAGCCTGATAGCACATGGCCGATGATCCAGGCACGTTGGTCATTCTTCTCACACTGGTCGAGCTCGGAAATGAGGAAGCGGAGGATGCCGGATTGGTCTGGGTTGGTGAAGTTGAAATAGTTGAAGATGTTGCTGGGGTACCAGAAGTCGGTGTTGATAGAAATGATGCGAAGGCCTTGGGCGGTAGTGTGGGCATAGGCGCCGTAATGAGTCGAGGCGTAGTTGGCCTCGTCGCCTGTGATCCAACCGTCTTGCTGCCACATTGAGCTAAGGAGGTCGTAGTTCCAGCTGAAGATGTTGGACTTTCCAGAGTCGTCCCCGTTGATGTTGTTGGGGGTGTTGTATGCTTCGGGGAAGGAGTCATGGTTTCCTAATGTAGGGTAGATTGGGACGTTGCCCATCTGTGCCTTGAAAGTTTGGTATGTCACCTCTTCTTCGAAGGAAACGTAGGCTCGACTAAGCATATCGTCATTGTCATGACTGACGATGTCACCAGTGAATATGGAGAAGCTGACTTTTGCCGGATCGAAGAATTGGCTCATTGAATCGAATACAGACAGAGCTAGATCTGGTGGGGAGTCGCAGTACAGATACCCATATCTTGAAGCAGGGACAGATGCATTGCTGACGCCAGTATTCAAAACGGTGTTTTTTGCATCAGGTCTACAGCATAGATATTTGGAACAGTTTGCCTCGGACCCAATGTCGTATCGAGGGTCCAAATGCCAGTCCGAGAGGTGCAGTACATCAATTGTCTGGCCAGAGGGTTCGGGTATTGTGGAAGCCTTTGGAGGCTTGGAGCTCAGATACTGACTCTCGTCGATTTCGATCACCGGCGGTCGAGCGCAGGTATCCTGCCATACATTAGCTCCTCGAGCAAATCAGGAATGGTCGGTAATCCTACAAAATTGTAGTGGCACCATGCTTGATAGTCGCCAGTACCGTTATCAAACTTGGCGTATCTACAGATGGTATCAGAGGGGAATGAGATAGAACATCATATGGCCTGACACACAATTGAGTCCAATACGGTCCGAGGCCACCTCCAGAGAAATCCGACGTACAAGAGGCCGCGTAGATGGGAAACTTGGCGGCAGTACCTGGCGATTCTGATCAGTAGGAACCAGTCATTCGAGTGCCAGGAACTACAGTATTTAATTAGCAGGTCCGTAAAAGTTGAGGCGTTTTGAGACACGGCCGCCTGATGCAGCACGTCCGTCTCTCCCAAGCATTTGGTGCAATTGCTGGTACTGTTGTTCGAGATGATGGCGAGAAGCTGGTTGTAATAGTAGCCCTCGGTCTCATTGTTCCTATCGAATTGAATTGGGTCAGTCCCGCCTCCCGACTCATAATCATGTCCAAACTTACGGTTTCAGGGGTGTGATTGGGGCTGGAATAGGTGAAGTTTCATTCTCGCTACGGTCCATTAGTTGCTGCATAGGATTACGCCGCCCGCTATGTGGACGTACGATGGGACCGGACCGGAGCCATTGTAATACAAGGTCGGGCCACCTTTGGTATCAAGACTGTTGGTCAGTTGTGGGTCGAGAGGATCCAGTCCCCCTGCACGTTTATCCGTTGCTTGGATTCCGGTGCAAAGGTAGAGGAAGCCGACCCCAACTGCACACATGGAACAGACCATTGTGATGAAGATCAATTCTGTAATAGGAATTTGGCTGAATGTGTTACTCGTAGATAGATCTTTGGAGGAGCTGATGTTGGGCGGATCAGCTTTCATATGTCTTACTATTCACCCACATTAATGTACAGTGACCTCATCTCGGTATCATCCTAGGGACCTTGTAATAGGGCTTGTTTGGGAATGCAGGTGCCTATGCAGGCCTCACGGTGGTCTTGGGGATATCGAGATGAACATTGAGCCAATCACACAAATGGCTTCAGCCATGGGGTCAACGGTTCTGGACCGCGGGAAATTTGGGTTTCAAAGCCAGTCGAAAACACAACTCATCAGATGTTGGCAAAAGGAGATGTCATACCCATCTTGACGGTCTCTCGGCATACTGCGAAATGGATAGCCCATGCACGTGGAGAAGCTTGGCCTGGTATTGGCTCAGGCACAAGGGGATGACCTCAAGCGATGATAATGACCTTCCACTTCGGGATGGAGGGCAAGAACTCCATGGAGACATGGTGAACTGCACGTTCAGCGATACTGCGTTCTTGACGGTCGCAATACTAATACTGCATGAGCAACTGATGCAGCTGCCGAAGAGAGATACTCGTGGCCCCCGGACAATTTTTGATAGTGCCGCCTTGGTCTCCGCGCGGGGTCCGTCCCCACCCCCTATACGGAATACACCCATCCTACAGACAGGCTTGGCAAGGCCTGTCGACCTCCTGCACTTTGGTTTCTTCTCACCCCCGTTACTATTAGCGTAAATGCTTTTCTTCATCTCGCCTGTACGAGCGAGCTGAGGTCTTCGCATGCCCCTTGATACATGTACATATCATGATACAGGATGGAGTTTTCATGGCTGCCATAGCTATCGCAACCATTGCGTCGGAACATGTTCTTTATCCCATGCCAAAACGTCATCACGGAGGACCGGGCCAAAGCCCCTCCATCTGATGCACCTGCTCGCTTTCTTCTCTATACATGCTTGATCTGGCGATTTGCTCGATTGTCTTGCTTTAGTTCGCGTCGTTGCGCTGATATATCACTGCACACAAGCTTGTCGTCTAGACAGCAGCGCTCATCATGTCAAGCACCGGCCATCAAGCTCTTGTCTTTGGTGCTTCGGGGATCTCAGGCTGGGCTGTTCGAGCGATAAGACGCCTCTGATCCAAGACTCGGAAGCTGACATCCTGCAGATCGTCCGTGAATGCCTTGTCTACCCCTCCCCCACCACCTTCTCCAGGATCATCGGCCTGACCAACCGGCCCTTGCAAAAGGAGGATGCACTGCTCCCCCAAGGCACCGACAGATATGAGCTTTATAGCGGCATAGACCTATCACGCGGCGTTCACGTCGCAACTGAGAAGTTGAAGTCTGTGAGGGATATCGACAAGATCACGCACGTCTATTTCACAGCATATACAGGTCATGGAAAACACTTTCAGGCCTTGAAAGAAGCGAATGTGGATATACTGTCTACCGCGGTAAAAGCAGTCGATGCCTTGTGTCCAAATGTCCTATTTTGGACGCTCCAGACGGGCGGCAAAGCGTACGGCGTAGAGTTCGTCAATGAGGGTATACCCTTCCATCCTCCCCTCAAGGAATCCTCGCCAAGGGTCCCCGAACCCCACGCTTCAAACATATTCTACTACACTCAATATGACACCTTGCGCGACCTGAACAAAGGCAAGAGCTGGAAATTCTGCGAGATCCGGCCGGATGCAATCATCGGGTTCGTGCCGAACAACAACGCGATGAATCTGGCGCAGGCGTTGGGCCTTTTCTTATCCATGTACGCCAGTATTGAGGGGAAGGGGAGTGAAGTGCCCTATCCTGGGACGGATCGGGCCTACAAGAGTCTCCACACCGATACGTCCCAAGACATCCTTGCCCGTTTCCATATCCATGCGTCATTGCATCCTGACGCCGTCGATGGTCGTGCCTTCAATGTCGCTGATGGTGAAGTGGTGAGCTGGGAGACTGTGTGGCCTGAAATCTGCAAGCATTTCAATCTCAAGGGCGTGGCGCCAGACTCGTCCAGATCGACAGGCACTCATTGGGTGATGGAGCACAGGCCACAATGGGCGAAGTGGGTCCAAGACAACGGTCTGAAAGAGGGAGCGCTAGAAGGAACTACATGGGATTTCATGGGTATGTTGATGGGCGGTATGAACTTTGATCGTCAGTACGACCTCAGTGAATGTCGAAGGGTAGGGTTTCAGGACGAGATCCCGACGGCGATGGGCTATGCCTTGGCGTTTGATCGGATGAGGGAGGCAAAGATCATCCCGTGAGTCGCAATTGTAGGGTCGAATGGTGAAATCTTTCCCTTCATTCATTTCGGAGCTCTGCTATGATTCCTCCTAGTGTTTGAGACTTTCGAAGTTTTGTGTATCATTATTTGTTACAGTCCAATCTTGGACTTATAACTCATCATGTCCCAAGCGCGGTAGTGCAGTCTTGCAGGACATGCCATCAGGCAATTCTGGCTGCTTCGCCCAGAGCATGGCTTGATAGGCTGCCCCCACCGCCGTCACGTACGCAGGATCGATTGAGTCTTTGGTAAGTGCTTCCTTACCCTCTTGCTCCATCATCTCCCTGACCATTGGACGGAGAAAACGATTGAATGAATCTGTAGAAGCTTGGCCACTGATAACAATAGCCCCGAGATCTTGCGCCTGCGCCTGCGCCTGTCCGATATCATTGTCAAGCATGAATTTACGCAGCGCACTCTGCGCGCGCCCATAGTGGGCGTCTCCAGGGTAAGTCTGTTGATTTGCTCCCAAATATTCATGTCGCGCGCGCCCGAGGACGAAGACGCCCTCCGATACTACATGAAGGAGGTGGAATTGGAGATGGCGCCCTTCATATTCGATCAGCAGAACTGGGTGACCATCCTCATCATCAATGTGACAATTCCGAAAGTCCGGCCCGAACCCCTCGCAGGAATTCAGCTTGTACGCCATTCTGGACGCATGGAAGGGACTCATGACCTGGTAAGGCTGACTCCATGCCGGCTCCACAGCCTTTGCTGCGTCCATGACGGCTTGAACAGAGGAGGAGTTGAAAAAGCTAGGCCGGCTAATGCCGCCAATCGTGAGAGTACTATCGCTCAGAGCGTTTGCAGCGGCCTTTTTGATAGCCAGCAACGTTTCAGTAAAGATCGAGATAGCCAAGTCCTTATTGTGGGTGTCGGGAGGGGCTGGGACCATATTGTCACTGTCTTGAATGAACCATTCGCCATACTTCATGCTGAGACTGTGGTTCAGCGATTGACAATTGGGATCAATTGAATGTAGGGAAGCTTACACTCTTTTGCCTTCGCAGGCTATTGAATCCTTAACATACGCCTGGTAACGAGCGCTACCTTCAATTCGGGCTATGATCATCCGCTCCTCGGTCTTCGTAAAGCGAGCAGCAGTGATGTATTTGGCTCCTAGCCCAATACCAAGAGGATATTGCCTGTCTGCTTCTACTAGCAGCGTAAGGCAGAACAGCGCGAGAGCTAATCTGAGTTTGCAGCAGGATCGCAGGTCCATTTGATATCGCATGATCAATCCCTTCGAGTAGATGCAACGTTATGTTCCATGGTGAGGATAAGATGGATTGAACCTGTAAGATTGAGAATTTGATCGAGGGGAATTAGTGGCGATCCGTGACAGCATCCAGTCAGAAGCGAGCGCTATATCGCCATCAAGAGTAGCATTTATCTCTTAGGAAGCTAGGCCCGATCCTGCGATGCTCGATGTGTTGATGTTGCATGGTCGAAAGAAAGGGTTCGCAAGCAAGATTTTAACCGCTGGGACTGACTAGCGTGTTGCCGCCGGATGGCAGAGCCTTCTTTTTTGAGGCCAGCATTACTCCATCATCAGTCATAGATATGACAAAGTTCAGCCAAACTTGCTGCTTTCGTTTCAGCTTAGTCCGATGGAGCCAAGAAGGTCAAGCAATCGCCTTTTGGTTTCAAAGCTATCGCTGGACGGTTGGTAGCTCACGCCTCTTTGCCTTTTTACTACCTTTCATTCTTCTAGATCGCCCAGTATGTATCTCGAGGGCCCGGTGTTAAGGCAAAGACTACATATTTGAATGCTCTGTATATGCCTCAATCCGGGGCTGCTCATCTATTCATTAACAGAATGGAAACGGTTAAAATAAATGAGCTTGCTACTCAACCTTGGATCTTCTCAAGACTTGGTTCAGACGTACCTGGACATTACCAGCATCCTCTTCACTACGATTGCATAGTATTTTCTCTCCTCTACCATACATTATTTACTTTGCGTGATATGTCTCTACGTACTTCCTCGTATACATGCAAAACCAATGAACATATTTCCAAGCCAATGTACAGATGAAGGTTTAGACTATCTGAAAAATGTCTCCCCAGGGTTCTATTGGGCAGATGCGGAGCTTCAATGCCTCCGCGAGCAATTCAATGTCCTTGCAGAAGCGACGCGTATGTTGGGCCCGTGTACAGATATCAGGAGTGATCGGTTAGATGGAAGCCCAGCTTTCAATTGGTTCTTTGTCAGTCCCATAAAGGCGGCGTTCAGTCGGAGTTGGCATGTGAGTTGCTCAGTGATCCGCCAGAAGCACAATAGCGTGCTGACGATGTGGGTAAAGGATTCAGAAAGGAACCAAAACGCGTACCTTAGCATCCGAAGTGAGACCCACCAAATCGCACGACGCGCAATTGCTTTGTTAATATGACTCCGTAGGCAATATTGTTCAACTCAACAAGTTCCCGACTACCGGCAAAAAAGATAAGGGCGGAAGACCCCAGTCGAAGCAAGTAACGTACAAGTGCAAAGGGATTGATGGTTACGGTGGCAAGTGTGCGACTACCGCGGGTCTCGCGGCATACGGAATTGCACCCTTGCCACTGGTGCTGGTTGGATTATCACGTTTTGCCCAGCTTTCTTCCGAAAGCCATTTCTGAACGACGTAAGCAGTGGCAAAAAGAAGCCTCTCAAACAGTTGGGCACTTGCTACACGTACGAACACATTTTAGCCCACGAACTTCTTCACTGCAGTATCATCGGGACCAAAGAGCCAAGTAAGCAGCCCATCATCAGGAGTGTACTGCAGTATCCAAGCTGACACTGTGAGTGACTAGTCATTGACGTTCGTGATACCATAATTGGAGAAAGTGGCGTTGTGGCCATATATGGTGCGAGCAGATGCAATAATTGGGCTTGGAAGTATCAAGGGAAAAATCCCGGACCCGTCAATATTGACACAGCAATCAATGGTACGAGCATCCGGCATTGTACCTATTCTGAGCCCTTTAGACCTCTCCGGCTGACAGGGCGTCCAAACAGTCGACAATTACGCATGGTTCCTAACAAACAACTGGTTCAACCGTGTCTTCGGCTGGAACGAAAACATCGGCGGCTTTCCTTTTCCAGGCCTACGAAGTAGTACCGTTGGTAGAGATAAGAACCGATATGCTCCGACACCTATTGACGACAACGAGCCCCCTCAACAACCCGAGGATCTAACAGAAGATGCCGTACTCGCAGCGAATATTTCAGACTCCACCTTCATCCAAGCCCCGAATTGCCACAATATTTCCGGCAAAGGCATGGGTGACGATGGTGTCGTCTGCGATTACGTTGGGAAGGACTACCAAGATTATCCGAAAGAGATGTCCGCCAACAATGCAACTTCAGGTGGGTGCGAGCTTTCGTAAGTGAAACGCCAAGCGCGAACCCTTGTAGTCGCTTTGACATGCAGGACAGAGGGGCTGACTGTTCGGATCACGTTCTACAGAAATGAACGCGGCGATGCCGCTGGTAATGCAGTTGATCCCAAGTGCATTTGTACGTTCAACGGCGAAGAGACGCAATTGAACGACAGCCGCTGCGGTGGATTCAAGGGCAGCCTGCCAAATCCTCCTGCCGGCATTGGCCAAATGGGGCCTTGAAAGAAACGATCATCGGACATTGGAAGGCTGATCTGGACCCTTTGGAACTCGTGCAGAGCTATTCAATGTCTATTGCGATCAGCGCCTCGGGTTTGATGGGGAAAACAATGGGCTCTAGAGTTCGATAGCGGACAAGGTTTGACATATAGATGTATGATAGAGACCACGGTTTGGACAGAGGATTTTGACATCATCGATCACTGGATGAAATACTCCTTGCTTCCCGTTGCTTAGTTGAAAGGTGATTGCGGTAGACGCTTAGAGCCAGCCACGCCAAGAGTGCTCCATTGAGGTGCAACTGAGAGCTGACTAACCCTGTATGCTTTACATGCTGTAAAAACCAGCATCTTCTCGAGACAGCTTCGAACGACGCATGAAGCTTTCATCAGCAAGTACAAGTGTTCTCTTCATAACGTGAGTGTCCAAATCAGTACTTAACTTGTGTAGTATATATTTCTGCCAAAGTATGCGTCATATAGGGCCAACAATTCCGTGTTTTATGGATATCAACTCGTCTATCATCAATTATTGCCTCTTCCGTGAACATTGACCTCACGCCTGCTTTAAATTATTGGTACGGCCTTGAAATATGTCTTCTTCATCACGTGCCCTTCACTATCGCCGCACACACAATCTTCTAGTCCTTCAGAATTTACTGTCGCTCCGCGAAGGCTCATCACCGTTCACAATTGTGCACGATACTATCGAGCAGACCGCTAAGCCTCTGATTAATCGTTATGTCTATAACGCAAAGGTAGAGAGCTCTTTCGAACCTTTCAATCACCATGTTCTGACCCCAATATCAAAATCTGTAGCTTTCTAAAACATCTATTATCTTTGTCTCGTTCGAAACCCTCAAACCGCCACATGAGATCAACACCTTTATCAACGGCCGCAGAAAAGACACCAGTACGCTTCAATCGAACATTCTTGCTGCTTGCTCGCCCGATAAACGTACGTGTACCCCAAGACGACTTGCCACCCGCATTGATCCTTGGGCGGCCGCAGCCTCACTCACTTGCCCCTATTCGGCTAGTTGTTCAGTCCGGCACTGACACCTTGACCAGGAACACTCATCATCATCGACACGCTCCACCCGCTCTTCTCTCATGGAGACTACACATCCACAACCCACTTCCTCCTCCCTCTCATCGCCCAGCCTAATCTGAAGACCTCTCTCCTCGCTATCTATCACGACGACATCCCAGTAAATTATACCCAGCCTGCCGCTACTCACGCTGCCTACACCCCGTCACCCGTAAAAGCCTTGAAATATCTCGCCACTACAATAATTACCATTCATTCTCTCCCCCAGCATTTATCGCGCCATTTGGCATCACAGCGCTCTTTTACCGAGCCGGTCTTTGGCCTCTCTGAAGATCGGGAAGGCGTGCTTATAGGTATCTGCCCAAATCATACAGAGCTGAAAGGACAAGCTGGGTACGTGCTAGAGATGGAGCATCGTCGCAAATCTGGTCGAGGTGTAAACGAGATGTTCGTAATTCCATTGGACTCGACGTCCAAGGATCTCCAACTGTTGGAAGACCATCCCGCGTTCAAGAACACCGCTCCCAGCAAGGATCGAGAGAATGAAGAGACTGGAGAGGACTTCGGCGGTGTGACCTTCGACCTCGGACTGACGGAGAAGCAGAGGGGGGAAAGGGAAGGTGTGGTATTGCCCTACTTTGACGCTCAGAAGAGGGGAAGGGGGGAGATGGATGCACAGGAGGAAGGAAGAGGTGATGGAGGAAGGATTTTGTACCAAATGGGGAGGGAAGATGATTTTGATGAGGAAGAGGATGAGATCTGAGGAACTGAGTTGGGAAGAGTGGCGAGCTTACGAAACGCTTCGCGATGAAGCTGTTAGCGATCCATACAGGCTACGGACTAGGATGGATCCTTGTCAAGCAGATCAGCTGCAGAGATCCATGATGGGCTCTCGGTCCCTTTTCTTCGGCCCCGAAAACAAAATTCCAGCCAGCAATCTCCAAGCCTGACACTAGAGTTTTAAGGTATTAGAAAGTAATCTTTGTGCGTTACCATTCTTTCAAATCTGCGACAACCATGAAGGCCAACGTCGAAACTCCAGTATTCTCGCAGGCAAAATGAAAGTTTGAGATGGTTTCAAAAACCGTAAGTTAACTCAAGTTCCAAATTTTACTTCGCTGTGCTACAATCTCGCAACTCGGGTTATGAAAGGTCCCAGTGCAATGTGCACCTCTTTCATACTCCAAGGATCAGCCAGCAGTAAGCTTTGACTTCCTTTCTGGACATGGACCTACTGGCTATCCATGTTTCCTCAAGCTGGGACCGGCATGTTTGTACAATAAGTAACGGCGAAATGAGGCGAATTTTTCACCTGGAGCAGATGATGCGTGGCATTTATCTCACCATTACCATGACCAATCTCGCTCTCCTACTACAATTTTTCCACACATTTGACGTATGAGGAATCCAAGATATCTTGAAGTCGAGCTTGTGCGGCTGTTGACGAATCAAGGCGTCTACCACGTGCCCCTTTTTCCGCCTGCTCCTGTCAAAGCGGACCTCCCGAATGGTTGGCCATTGCCCATCGTATC
This sequence comes from Niebla homalea, assembly GCA_019925105.1. Taxonomy (NCBI): domain Eukaryota; kingdom Fungi; phylum Ascomycota; class Lecanoromycetes; order Lecanorales; family Ramalinaceae; genus Niebla; species Niebla homalea. The sequence continues at coordinate 250,546 of JAHGAU010000003.1, forward strand.
ATTTCATCTTTTCTTTCAGACTTCTTCTATACTCTTTCAACTAGGATCAGGCTGAAAATTGATGCAAGTCTCCGAATACGCTATTTCTCCAACAATAGAGAAGCTATGCTCGAGTATGACCCGCAACTTATGCTGCTGCCATCATTCAGTCTCCCTGACCACCGTCACAAGCCATGTCAGGCGCGCTAGAGCTGCAACTATACGAGAAACTTCATCGCTCGTCATAGCAAGACAAGCACATGGGTCGTGAGAGCCTATGCGACCACGGTGCTCGTCAGTAATAGCTACTCTTCCTCTTCCTGTCTGCACCCACCACTTTACCTTCTTCCACTCAACAATAACCTACAAAGCTACTTGCAAGTAACCTTGTCCAGCCTATCCCGGTGTCGATAGATAGCTGTCAAATCATTCCGAAACACAAAATCACCTTACCGCCTTCAACGTCCCGTTTCACCACCATCCAACTCCCCCAACATCCTACTCCCCCAACATCCTTACCTCATTCCCTCTTCCCGCCTTCAACGAAAACGCCCTTCACGCCTGAGGAACACGTCATAATGCCTTTCTGGCCCAGCGCCTCCAGGCCCACAGACCGAGAAATGCGCCACATCGAAACATACCAACGCGGCCTCGGAGGCCGCCCCGCCCAGCAATTCCACGTTTCTGGAGGTAGCAATAAAAGTGAGAAAAGGAAGTAGGGTGATTGGGTTAGGGATTTGCGGTATGCCTACCAGAGAGGCGTTCGTGATCGTGCGGCTGGTGATGGTGTTGGAGGTTGTTTTCCACATTGGGTCCCTGGGCGTGGGTGGGTGGTCGGAGGTGGTGGCTCCTATCAGATGATCGGGAGTGGTAGACCTTACCACATGAACGGGATTGGTAGCCCTTGCCAAAATAAGAGGGCAACAAGAGGAGGTCGTGGTGATAGATACCAGGCAGGCCAGATGGGGAAGGGCGGTAATCCTTACCAAATAGGCACGATGCGTACAGGTGGTGGTAGAGATCTCCCGAGAGGAGGCCTCGACCCTCAACGAATGCGGGAGGAAATGTATGCTGCTGGTGGACCTGAACAACAAGTCAGCGGGGGCCAGTGGAACGGCAGTGATCGTGCTGACTTCCAAGCACGTCGTGGGAACCGCGGTCGGCACCACCCTCGCAGTCAAGACGAATATAACGAGAGTGACGCATTCTGGGAAGAAAAATCAGACAGTGACGGAGATGCCCCCTACCTCTCCGACGAAGCCTAAAATGATGACGAAAGACGCCGGCGACGCACTGGCATAAGAGATAATCCCGGCACCAGCATTTGGGAAGGAGCAGATGGCGATGACGAAGCAGTCAGCGTGCACAGCCATCATCCCGAAGGAGCAGCCGGCCCCGCCGCTAGAGCAGCAGAGTGCCAACGAGGCACCTTCTTAGATGTTTCCCCAGATGGTTCAGAAGCCGGGGATCATATTGGTCCCCCCCTCCCATCCCAGAATGATGCCGGCTCGGTGCGCAGCGGCGATCCAGCGCCTGACACCACCACCACCACCACAGGAAGACGATCCTGCTCCCACAGCAGCAGAAACCCCACCACGTCGTCGTCGTCGTCAACGCCGCCCGCGTCGTGGTAGGCCCCCACCAGAAGAAACACGTTGGCGCCACCGTCGCACCGGTGGTGGCCAAACACGCCGACCGCGACAACACCCGGACGGATCATCATCATCATCATCCCAAGAAGAAGAACCTGCACCCCCATAATCTCCACCACCACGACGTAATCCCGCCGCCCACTCCCACGACGCTCCAGCGCCCCTCGGCCCCCCTTCATTCGACAGATTCATCCCTCACTCCCGAGGGGCCCCGCTTCCAGCACCCCTCCCCCTCCGAGCAATTACGATACCTCCGCCGGCCGCACCTCACAGCAACTACCACCGTCATGGTGCTGCCCCTCATCACACCCACCACCTCCCGCCCCCCCGCACTACCTCCACAGCGGACCCCTGAGCGTGCGTACCCGCACAGGGCACGGTGACGACGACGATGATCCGCGGGTGGTGGTGGGGAACGCGATGCGGCAAGTATGTGCTGTGGAGGGGCGGGCTGGAGGTAGGTGCACGTGCAGAGGCATGTGGGGGGCGTTATGGGGAGGGGAGTTTATGTTCCGAGCGGGCGGCGGCGCCGGGGGAGGGGAGGGGGTTGTGGGGGCTTTAGAGGGGGCGGAGGGGAAGGGATGGTTACATAGCATGTGATGTTTTTCTTTTGGGCTGCTTTCGAGATGGATGGAGGCAGTTGTGGGGTTTTGATGGTATGCTTGGGAAGGCGTGCGGGACCAGCGATGGTTCGATCTTGGGAGGGGAAGGGGGTGTTTTTGGTGCTTTTGCAGGGTTTGCGTTGGATTGAGGTGTTTTGGGGAATGGAGAAACTTTCGATATTTGAAGATGGCAATATCATATGCAGATGGAGATTTTGGAGTGGTTGGGGGGGGGGGGGCCGGGAAGAGGGCTCGGGATCTGAGATATTCAAAAGTCCCGGAACGATCTGGTAGAGGAACACAGGGGGTTGGATACTGTACATGACCAATGAAAGCATTCTGTGCTGTGACATGAGTCTTCGATTGCCAGATTGCCCGACGTCGTACGGAAGCCTACCTTTCGCCCCAACCGAATGGTTTCCTTCGGGATGGCCTGCACGACCTGTGCATACAGCCACATGTGAGCAGCTCCCTTCTTCATAGAAGGTAAACATATTCCAGGAAAAAATGCCCTTCCTACTCCTAATCCAGTCGTTAAAGGACATACCGAACGTACACCGCTTTGCGAGCAAGTTTTATATATATACATCGTGCGGACGTATTGACTGGGCACCCTCAAGCCAAGTGGCGATCGGGCATGCTGCTTCTGAACGAGTAGCATCGGTTAACGTTGATTCACCACGGCGGGAAGGGGGCAGTCAGTATTTCAAGGTGCAGACGCATACAACGCCATTGAGACGTGTACGACTCGACTCTTGCACCGGCATTTCTGATCGGGAAGCAAGCCAAATGGGGGATTGTTAGCTTAAGTCTAATCAGAAGTGTACCAGTAAAGATATGAATGCGTGTCTCCCTGTTTTATGAACCCCCCTGCGACGTGCCTCTCGTAGGACCAATACTGTTGATGACAAGGAAACCAACATAATTGCAGAAGGTGACCGACTTCTGGCGTGCAAATGCAAGATCATGGCGGGAAGAAATAAAGTCTTGGTGTGGGGTCCGTGGAGGTAGGACGACTCCAACAGAATGGGCAGCCTGAGTAAGGCAAAGTTCCTAAGACAGTTCATGATATCGTAAAGAGGGCATGGACGATGATAGGACATCAGCCTGTGCGACTTCGTGGACCACGAGACCATGAGCATATGAAACTCTAGCTGAAGGCAAAGTCAGCAGCAAAGCAGGCCCCTTGTACAACATGAATGAACATCCTACTTAACCCCGGGTCGCCCCCACTCACACGGGGTCTCCCACGATGCACAGCGTTTTACATTCACTGCTAGTACCATCTTGTAAGCAAGGTATGGGCGGCTCTATCTCATCGTTCGCGAATGAGCCTTCAGCTGCTTCAGCTTCCGAAACGACAGAGTCTGACGTCGACCGCTACAATAGTTGGACTGGCACCTCGAACCAAGCCAATCTCAGGTCGAGATCAAGACAAGAAGGAGAGCCACAAGAACATGTCAAGGAGCGAAAAACACGGGACCGCACGAACGAATGGGGTTATGTGATGGCAAGGCCACACGACCCCGAGAAGAGAAGAAGAGGCGAAGTCGTTAAAGGAGGGAGGACAATAGGACAGCGACTGAAAGATCAAGAGGAAGCAAAGAGAAAGAGACGTGAGGAAAGAGAAGAGGGCGAGAGACCGCCAGCCGCAGAACCAGCCGCAGAAGGCGAGGCGAACAATGCCACTGACGCAGCTGCCGAGGGACATAACAGCGCAACCATGGGGACAGAAGGTGCCAGTGCCATCGACCAGCCCGCTGAGCTCGGCGTTGGTGAGGGTGCCAGCAGCACGGTCGCTCATGCACCAGCTCCTACACCAGCACCTGCCCCTGCGCCAGATTCAGCTCCAGCACCAGAATCGGCTGCAATTCCGATCCTAGCAGTAACTCCTGAGGTTGCAGCCAGGATTGCCGCTCTCTCTGACTTTCTCGCTGCCAATCTAGATCGCCTCGCTGCTCTCATTAGCAATGCTGCACCACCTCCAGCTTCACCTCCGAATGTGGGTTCTGCGGAGCCCGTGCCACCTCCAGCCCCAGCGCCAGCACCAGCATTGGGTGCATTTTCGATCTTAGCAGTAACTCCTGGTACTGCAGCCAGAATTGCCGCTCTTTGTGACCTTCTCGCTGCCAATCCAGACCTCCTCGCTGCTCTCACTGCCAATGCTGCACCACCTCCACCTCGAGCTGCGAATACTGCTCCTGCTGAGCCCGTCCCAGATCCTCCTGGGGCGTTCCCAGTCAATGATCATGATGGCGAGCAGGATGATGATGATGATGGCTCGGCAATAGATTGGGAAGAGCACCCACCACGAAGATCAGATCGGTACCCACCTCGTGAGGTCCAGCTCCAAGGTGTGATTGAGCGACAGCGTGAGGAAGAGCGACAGCGTGAGGAAGAGCGACAACGTGAGGGAGAGCGACAGCGTGAGGAAGAGCGACAGCGCGAGGAAGAGCGATACTGGTGGGAAAGGCATAGAAGAAGGGTACATTGGGACCCAGAATCGTCGGAAGATGACTGACATCTTTTGGAGGTATTTTCATCGAGTGAGATTTCGACGGGGTCATCGATGTTGGCTTGAATGTTGGACAAGTGGGCATCATTGGAAATCTTGGAGCATGGCGTATTTACGGCTCGATCATGGAATGCCGTGAAGCGCCATGAACGATATATGACGGATGTTGGTGATTAGAGGCACAAGACTGGCGATGCTGTGCTTGAGACTAGGCCATCAATCCGGATGCTGTAAGGTAGTCAGATTCTCAGGATAGATTGAAGATAAAGTACTGAGCAAGCTCATATCAAACAATTCCGTCCTTGAAGCTCTTCCATTGCAGGCGCAATGCTCCATTGTGGGAATCTCGTTCGCTTCGACGATGCCGAAATACGAATACGAGAGATTCTTCTCTTGGCGCCTAATTCCACCTCAGGACCACATATCGAGCTTGCACAAGAATCACCGTTGTTCCAATGTTCAACAAGAAAATCTTCGACTGCGCTCTTACCAGACTATACCGCCTGCACCCCAAGTACTTTGCCTAACCACTTGCGGTTCCCCCGAACAGCGTTGAGGGGCACGCCTAGCTCGCTTCCCCGCATTTTTCGCCCATTCACACAGCTCTATGCAACATTTATGCGGGGTTAATGATGGTAGGTACGCGCCAGCCATGATGCAGATCGCAGATAAGGTGGTCTCCGTTCTGCGGAGAAATGGACGTTGCCAGATCCGATCGTGGCTTTGCCCTGTTGTAGAGTAGTGCGGTTTTTGAAGGAGGGGGGTGGGGAGGGGTTGATCTAGAACTGGGCGACTTGCGTCATGATAGATAAGTCGGTTTTGTGGGGTCGCCGGTGACGCTGTTTTGTTTGTATTGCTATCCAAGAGCGCGGATAGAGGTCGTCCCCAGTCTCGCAAAGCATTGCTTTTGAAAAACCCCATGTAAGAACGACATAGCCGTAGAGAACAGACCGACCGTTCATTGCCCCAGATTCCAATCATTCACTTTTCAAAAACAAGAAGTCTCGGGACCTTTCCAGCAACAGAGCAACCGTTCACAATCAAGATCATGGCAACGGGATCCTGCCTCTGCGGCGCCATCACCTATGAGTACAAAGGCAGCCCCATGGTCACAGCCGTAAGCTTTGCTTCCCTCTTTTTTCCCCCCTCCGGACAGCTCCTTGCCTATCTTCATCCGCCCTCAACACCGCCCCATCTCACTTCTCCGAAAACGCCCTGTCCATCCCATAGGGGGGTCGCTCAGCTCTTCGCCGACGCCCTCACCCACCACTCCACTAACCAGCCCAATAGCTCTGCCACTGCACCGACTGCCAAAAATGGTCCGGCGGCGCCTACACCTCCAACATTGTGGTCCCACGCTCCGACTTCTCCGTCACCAAGGGCCAAGACGCGGTGAAGAGCTACAAAGCGACGGGGGATTCGGGCAAGGTGAATGAGCATTGGTTTTGTAGCCGTAGGTTGCCCCTTCGTTATTCTCTCTGTCTTTTTCTTCTTGTTTGCCGGGGGGGGGTGATTCCGTGCTTTGTGTCCACACACACACATGCGCGCTGAGCAGGGAGGGGCATGGTAAAGTCGAGGTAAAAATGACAATGGTAGAGGCTCGCTCACTGATGGTCGCGTAGAATGCGGATCCAGTCTCTACACGCTGCTGGATGTGATGCCGGATGCCGTGTGTATCAAGAGCGGCAGTATTGATGATAAGAGCGTGAGGGATTATACTGTGGGTGTCGAGTTTTACTGCAAGGATCGGTTGGGGTATGTGAAGGCGAACGAGGGGGCGAAGCAGGAGCCCGTATTTGGGTGAGTGGAGGGACTGTCAAGGGACTGAAAGGGGCGAGGTGTTGATGATGGAATCGGATCGGGAGATTGAAACTGGGAGCACTGAAGGGTACATAGGTATGTAGGCAAGAAGATTGGAAATTTGGAGGATGTAGGATGGTGACATGAAGAGCCAAGAACCCTGTTTTGGTTTTCCCCAAAATGAAAATGTTGAATCTCCTCAGAGGGTTTGAATGCAATACACGGGATCTGTTCGAACGGCAAGGGCGCTCACCTGAGCCTTTGTAAAAGAGTAACGGGGTTTGAGGAGTACAGGAAGAAGTCACAATTGCAAGCTTCGTCGTCCAATATTCCAGTCCTCCTGGATAACATGGCCATGGCGAAGAGAAGTGGAGGATATCAGGTGAGCAATAGGGAGATGGAGAAAACATTGAAGCTTGATTCCCCGGGCCAAGCAGCATTGAGGATTGGGGGAGAATACGCGGAGAGCGGGTGTTGCAAGATCCCTCGCTATCGGCTTTTCCGCATTAGTTGAGGTCAGCACCGAGTGGCAGGATAGGAGCGACATGAGATGCTCGTGCAAGCTCCCATCTTGATGGAAAAGCTTCTCGGCCGAGATGAAGCTGAGACAGTGCTGCTTCACTGAAGCATCAGTGCGGAAGAGACTTGCTGGGAGCAAAAGGGAAGCTGTTGAATTTTGCCAATCGCAATGGAGCCTTTGCTTCGCGACAGGTGGCCTTTCTCCACGGCGTGAGCCAGCTGTCGTTGGTGGTGCGGTGCATTGCATTGCATGCCATGCAAATGCAGAGCAGCCTTGACCGTTGGGGTAAGTGATCACAAGCCCACCGCATGATCACGTCACTGTACAAGCAGCCATTCCACTATGCGAAGCAAACTTCGGGGAATTAAAGTTCGATTGACTTCTGTCAACAAAAAACATGTTCTTCCTCTTTCGATTGACGGAGATCCTGACATTTGACGGCCAGCATTTGATAAGGGGAAAGCATCCGCAAGGAGACCCAGTCAGGCCGCCTGGGTGGTAGACCCAGGATTTCAGGAAACAGGGGGTTGCATTGAAATGCCGATGTGACAGCGGTAAAGACTGAAGAGGGAATTGGTGATCATATTTGGAGATCGCTTTCCCCTTGTGTGATAAGGTGAGGCCAATGCGCCATGCCCCCTGAGCAATTGATTTCGCGTTCCGGGATGGGGCCCTGGGGGGATCGGGATGAAGGAATGAAATCCTGGAAGAAGCACAAGCGATCGCATCAGAAGCCTGAGAGAATATTCCGCCAAGGTGTAATTATTGTCTAATTGGGCATTATTCTGAAGTAAGCTAATCGCGGTTGGCCAACAGCCCGACTGACAACAGTGACAAAAACATTAGAAATTTAGAATACGATGGGAATAAGGGATGTTGCGTCGATCTAGACCCATTGATCAGCACATGCCATTGAATGGCGGAAGTCTTGGCATTCACTTTCCAGCAACTCGGAAGCAGTGCCATAGCGCTGCCACTCCCTAATATGAATCGAACTTAAATCCTCCTCAATCCTTGGCAACCCCACTCATCTAGGCGTATCATGACCGAGCAACGACGAAATGACCAAGCACCCTCAGTTCCTGATATATGAGGGGCAATAGCCCATCTTCTTCCGGCAATATTTGCGGCAATTTATTTTCCTCATCGTTGGGACATCTAATGGACCCTGCACGCCCATCAAATGAAATTGTATACGAGCTTGGCCGTCGCGTATTCAGCATGCTCCATAATTCCATAATAGTGCTTGCTGTCTTGAGCGCTAAGACAGCCGGTAACCGCAGCTGCAAGATCTTAGAACTGATGGAATTAGTGAAAATTAGTGAAACGAAGGACCGTTTCAATGTTGACTGATCACGAGCGTTGGTAAAAATTGCTCTTCTGTTCTCAATTTCATCTTCAATCTCATTTGCAGTTAAGTTCCAATAGATGGCTATTATCTTGTGGGCGATTACGCGATTGTGAGCAGACGTGGCGGAGATTTGCCGGACGACCGTAATCGTAGATGGCTGAGTAAAGTACGATTAGTCATTCACGAGTTGGGAGTTGGAACCCGAACTCCAAAGCCATGGCAAAATGCCATGATCTTGTTCCGCATGCAGCTGGCCAAGGAGATGGTTCGTGCGTCACCGTTCGTGTGCCTGTGGTGACCACTGACCAGGTAAGCTGATGTAACAGAGATTTTCCATGTCGGTGGTGGCAAGCTCAGCCAATCACCCTGAGCTAGTGCGATGTCGGTCCCAGTCTTTTTCAAGAACACTCCATCGATGCCGTATTCCATAAGACGCCCACGAGATGTCCATCTGGCAATCCCTGCTCCTGTTCCTGAATGATCCAATTCATCGCTCGATGAATATTTGCCAACATGATCATTGCGCGCCTCATACTCCGTAGCGCCGCTTCGAACAATTGTAATAGATTGATAGGTAGGGTTCCCTTCATCCCTTGGCAGGATTCTTACCTCAACCAGGCACGGGCGGAAGTGAGGCTCCGTATCAAGGGCGTAGGTAGCAGCCTAAGAGGACTCAAACATGATAGGAGAACCAAAGATTGAAAAGGAACGATTCGAGCGGTGGTAGCATTTTGTACGTTTGGTATATGAATTAGCCGAGCTGGTTGAGGGGGGCGTGCAACCAATCAGAGAGGGTTTGCGTGCGAATGCCGGAAGTTCCCAGGAAGAGAAAACGAGAGGCTGAGTGGCCGAGTGGGTGTAAGAATTTCCAAAACTCCCGACCTCAGTCCCATTTGGTATTTCTGTTCTCTTTGGCAAGTGCGTGCAATCATTTTCATCCACTGATACGTCACGAGGGGAAGTGAGTGTGCTGGATCGAGGCAGGTCATTCGATTGCCCCTAATAGAACTTGGCGACATGTGCGCAACACCCTGGCCAACACTATTATAAAGGCGAGTCGTTGGCCCATGAATAGTGTCATGGTCTCATAGACGACACTCAGCCATAGACCGCTCTCTCATACAGTCATACTTCCCGAGAGTCTGCAAAACATCTTAATCCTAAATTTGCAGCCTAAGGCTTTGCTTGATCTATAACACTTGACACTATCTCATCAACCTAACCTTTTACCCGAGCCGCTGGGGCAGTCCGAAGTGAAAATTTCATATTCTGGGTCCCTTTCCCAACTGGCACTATTCCTCCAGCTCTCTTCTAAGGCTCTTTTCGAACCTTCGAACCTTCAGTTGATCTTTGAAAGATTCGCTTCTGCTGGAGGGTTATATCTGATGCTTCCAAGGCAAAAGTCTCAAGCTTGACTGACACTTGACATCCTTTATCCACCAGTAGCATCACCCGTCTGCCTGGTAAGACAGGGACTACTGCTACCTGGTGATACTACACCAACCGATTGCAGCTTGGTGAGTAGTTGGTCCCGTAAGCGTGAGGGTGACTTGGGCATCTGTACCCATCATGCATGACATGCCCTCTAGAGCTTTCTCTTGCATTTGACAGCAGTCCTTAATGCATGTTGACTCATGACTTGGGAAATTCGTGCATGCTCATAGGCTGACTTGCTTGGGCTCTCAGTTTCTACAGGCTCAATCGGTCTCATCCCAGCCTGTCATCAGCTGCTCAGCACCAACAAGTATCCAACGCCGAGTGATTTGGGCCAATCTTGTCAGCCTGACCTTGACCTGACTGGGAAGGAGCAGCCCAACCACTTGTTCACCGGACAATTTTCTACCGCCCTGGAACTTCTCCTTCACTCGCTCCACCACATCCCCAGCCATCGTCAATTTCGTCACCCTCTGACGAACCACTGGACCATCGGATTGCTTACGCCCATACGCCAAAGCCAGAGCCACAAAGAAAGTCTCCCAATCTAACCGCAATCCAGCCGAAAGTCAATCTGTCGGCAATACATCCGTAAGGCATCAGTCAAAAAGGGAAGCCTTTTTCAAGCTTCTGCCTTTTCCCTAACCTTCGCAGCTCCCTAAAGAATCAACTGCATCTTTTTGGAAGCCGGACTACTGCATACTAAGAATAAACAACGAATCGACGTCCGTCAGCTTGAAACTTTTTTATCGCAGATCATTGCATTAGGGCCTCCACTTAGTCCAACTCTACACTTTTTGACTTTGCTGTCCCTGGATTGCTCCTCCCGAACAACGAGGACTTCAGATCTTCTTCCTCCTAGCAACCAGCAGTTGGAGGGCATTGCCTGCCCCCTCTGCGTTGGCCCCGCTCGTTTTACCGCCTCACCCAGTCGCCCGCCAACACCGCTGGATATGAGCACCCCCCAGAGGCCGCCACAATGTATTCCGACGTGGCGTGGTCACATCGAGACCACCAAGGATGCTCTGATGATCTTCCAGGCATGTTTCGATGGCCTGCTCCATCACTGCTCGCGCCGCCCGCACGATCGGGAAAGGAATTCGCTGATCGTGAGTGGGAATGTGTTCGTCTATGAGGAAGCCACATCGGGCATCAAACGCTGGACAGATGGCATTCCCTGGTCGCCCAGCAGAATCCTGACCAACTTCCTCATCTACCGCCAATTGAACAGCCCATTCCCGCCCGGGGAGAAGAAGCGGGCCACTAAGCGAAGTGCGCGGCCGAGTCGACCAGGTGAACCTTACTCGAACCCGACCTCGACCACCAGCACTCCCATCACCGACACCCACAAGCCATTCGTCCCAGACTCGCCCGGGACCCCCACACTGTCCGCGAAGAGAGAGGATGGTGAAAGTCCGGAGAAGGATGCCAACCGAGGGCTCGTGGGCTCCCTGGTCGACTCATACGAATTCAAGGAAGGGGGTCTGCTCAAGAAGACCATGACGGTGACGGTCCGGAATGTGCAGCATCACCTCGTATCCTACTATTCGCTTGACGACGCCAAGTTTAATTTGAAGACTCCGAGAGAGGATGGGCGCTTCAAGGACATTGTCATCAGCGAGGCTCTCATCAAGCAGCCCAAGTTCAAATTCCCCAACCTGGATGACGCCGGAGATGGCTCATTCGAGTCGTTGGACGGGGGTGCCGGGGGTTATCCTACCTACTACCAGCATCCTCATGGCGCCGGTTATGCGACGCACTATTCATATCCTTATGGAACGACAATGGGCTACGGTCACGCGGCTGTTTATGCGCCGTCGCATCCACCAACCTCTGGCGGATATTCCAGCATGGCCCCTTCGAGCACGGCATATGCCACGCATGCAGGCTCTTACGCGCAGCCGCAATATCAATATGCGTACAACTCACAGCTGCAACAGGCGCCACAATATCACTCCAGCTATCCTCAGCCGTACCAAGGACACCATCAGCCGATGCAGCAGCAACCGCTCTCCAACCCCTCGCCTGTCTCCCACGTGAAGCAAGAACCTGGGGTGCCGAACGGTGCTCCACACTACCCTTACCCTGTGCAGCCGCAAAGCCAGCCGGTGGCCAACGTCTATGCAAGCGCTCATACCAACGGTACAAGCGAGGGACAGGAAGAGGAGGTGGTACCTGCGTCTCAGCCGCCACAATCCCAGCAATGGCCGGTCAACAATAATTATACCGCGGCATGGCCAGGACGTGCCGAAGCTCCCTCACAAAGCTACGCTTATCGACAGAATGGCTAGAGCATGGAGCAGCGTCAACGACACCTGGACTTGTTGTCGCTGCTTGGATTGAAAAGAGCCAGGAAGAATCTACGTTTTTGCTTTGAATCCTTGATTGAAAAATTACATCTCAACACCATTACTATGTTGTGCAAAGTTCACGTGACGACGACGCGCCCGTATCGTTACACCATCCCACACATGAGCACAACAAATTCACGTACTCATGAGCATTCCTTGTCACGCACACCAGTGCGAGGAATGTAGTCCACCGCGCATTCAGCTTCCTCCCTTTTCTACCTCGACTACCACCTGCGCCCGATGTGCGCCCCGGGACTGTCGACCAGCCCACCCAATATCTTGGCTCTGGCTCAGCCGGCGTCACATTCGCGACTCCCTGTCCTCAGCTAGTCATGATTGCTTTGGAACCAAATTTGTCAGAATATCAATCCTCCACAGACGACGCTGATCTCTCCGGAAATATCGCAACGTGTCGATTCATTGTCCCATTGCCAAGGTCTAATGGCCCGTTATGGAACATCAGGTATATCTCACCAACCTGCCGCTACTGCCGACGCACATGCAGCATGCGGCTTGCTCATCGCCTGTGCTCGAACAAATCAAAGCCGAAGCAACAAATTGAGATGAGCAAATCTGTGACGGTCTAGGTGACCGTGCGCATAAGCTTGATGGATAGCGCATGTCGATCATATGAGGGATCGTCCGGTCCTGGCTGCAGCTAAAGCACAGTCTTGCCGTCATTCGATCGATCATTCGAGAGCATATGGTGGACAACCTAGGCCATCGTTGCCCTGCTGGAGCAGCAGCAGCAGCCAGCAGCCAGCAGCCAGCAGCCAGCAGCGACATGCGAGAATGTCTCCTTTTTGAGGGACAGAAGCAATACAGAGCTACACCGAGCGATGTCGGAATGGCCCTTTCTGGCTTCTGCACCCCGCTTCCAATCAGGGACGTGTTTTTGTTGCATCGCTTAATGGGTGGGAATTGGAAGCGTATCGGAGCAATAGACTTATTGGCAGATAAAAGCTGACATGATTGGGCATCAAACGCACTGGGTTGTGGGGACAGGCAAGAAGCAAATGTCTATCTTATGCCCCCATCTTGTTGTGTGTGTGTTGGGAGGGGGGTAGGGGGAGCGAAGGGTCCAATACAATAGAGCAACACGCCTCATTAGCAATTAGCAGCAGGTAATTCTCCAAAAGCACACCGTCAGATTTCTGATATACACATACTCTTCAAGATTCGCATCCAACGTCCTCTCCAACAACCCCATCCCACTCGATCCTGCCCTCACTTCCACATATCTTAGAAAGTTGGTGAAAATAGTACATAAATCATCCCATCAGAAGATGGAGCTGAGTTTCTCTGAAGCAAAGAAAAAGGGTCGAACGGAAACGGGCATCCCCATGGATGATCCTACCAACCCAAAGGACGCCCCACTCCTAAAAAATCCTTCGTTTCCCCCCTACAGCGCGCGCGCCCCACTTCCCACTTTCTAACTTCCCACTTTTTGACTTCTCACTTTCTTTCCTTCCCACACAACGCCAATCTCAACGCTCCTCCTCCCCTTCCCCTCCCGCGCACCGTCGTCCTTTCGCAAGCGGCGATCCCTGGGGATTGAGGGATTGAGAAGAGATGGGCAGCGATGCATGGTGGATCGATTCGCCCCCCTCCCTCCTTCCCCTAAGGTAGGGCGAAAAGTCTGCGCTGGGTGCGACATCGCGGTTCCAAAAACAGCAGCGAAGGCAGTGATTCCTTTACGCTCACGGGGAAAGGATCAGCTGTCCATAATGGGGAGATCTATTTATGAATCACGTGGATTATCAGGGGCAGGCAATCCTATCCGTCGAGGGTGTTTTTTGCCCCGATTGGGATGTTTAGGGGGTTTTGATAGATCGTCGTATCATAGTAGATGTACCAAGGATCTGTGGATTGATTCTGCGTATGCACAAATCCTGGGCGGTGATATTTGGGGGAACTCAGGCGTATCACCACACGCCACACAGATGACGAGGACAAAGAAGAAAAGCCTTGGCCTGTGTGATTTGACCTCATGTTTACGAAAGACGGAAGGTCTAACTGACTAATCAATAACCAAATCAGGTAGTTTGCCGACTTCGCCCCCTCCTGCAAACTACATAGTAGAGTTCGGTATCTACCGGGCTTGTGATGCGTTCATACAATCACTGCATCCAGAACCTGACGCGACTCCTCTTGGCGAATTTCATTCCTCCGAGGGATGAAGGGGAGAGGGAGATAGGGGGATCGGAGCATCGTCCGATCTGTGGGTTCCGTGGGTCTCGTGTAGTTTAGGCCAAGGGAAGAAGTAATTGGTAGAAGAAGGGAAATATCCCGCGAACCGGCTTGGGAGGGGGCGGGTGAAAGATTACGAGACTCGAAACAAAGGGAGAAGCTGGGCGGGATAAGGATGAGGACAAGGACGAGCATGGATTGCGGACATGGGGGATCCCTGTGTAGGTTCCCGAAAGAAGCAATTGTATATTGTATTTCTCGGAGAGGTGAAATACAATCAATGGTCCTCCGTCGAGGATTTTTTCTAATCGATGTGGGATGACAATAATAACGCCGTGAGCGCGTACGGAGTGGTACTGAACATAGACTGGCAGCAGGCTTGGCATTGTTTTCGCGATGCCGATTCTTACAACCTCAAGCCGAAGCAGGCAGCCAATCAGCTTGTCCCAGCTGCGTGATTGAAGACGAGCAATTGTTGCGGACTCGACTTGCTTCTTGCACTCAGAAGTGCGTAGAGGTTCACCACAATCACTGGAGGCAGATAGCACGAGGCCCCCGAGCTTGAAAGCATCGCGACCAGGCTCTCAAGTCGAGCAGCCAAGCGGGAACCCCTCGCATCCGGAGGAAGCACAGGAGGTGGTTGTGGCCAGAGCGATACGATGCGATGACAAGGGCTCTCTCGCTTCTCCGCCAATCATGCGGATTGAAGCACCTGAACACTTCATCCCTCTTGTCAATCCGAGTTAGCATAGCTCTTCCAAGAGCCGTATGTCCAGCTACGAAGCGCCCCGGAGGATGCAGTCCGTGTTGCATGCTACGACCGCGCTCTGAACGGTCTCAAGGACGAAGGATACAAACATCTGGTGGGTGGGTCATTTCGTCCCTCGTTCTGCGAAAGACTTGCATAGTTCGTTGCTGAACTTCATGCGAAGATACCGGATCACTGCAATTACTCCGTCGTACAAGGGGCAAATACATACACAGACGAGATGGATGAGCGAGCGACGTGATGGCATGAAAGGAAAAGTGAAGACGGCCACGGCGAAAGACGAAGAGACGAGGTACGTTGGAAGGAGGGCAGGCTATTAGCCCAACCAGCGTCTGAGATACAAATATTCCCACAAGAAGCTCACAACAAGGGGCTGCCCCTCACGGCCTCATCGGCATGCTCCTCTCTCAGACATGAGAGAAATTTCCCCCGCCCCGCCCCCCCCCGGCAGCAGGGCACTCTTCAGCCTGACAACCGAGATTGCTAACCGCAACCCCTCCCCCAACAGCCCGAGTCAAGCCCCATCATCCACACCCCCAACTGTCCCCCTCACCTTCCCTTCAACCCACGAAAACATCTACACCCTCCCCAACATCCTAACATTCACCCGCCTTCTCGCCGCCCCCGCCGTGGGCTACCTCCTCATCCGCGACATGTACATCCCCGCCCTCAGCCTCTTCCTCTACGCCGGCATCACCGACCTCGTCGACGGCTGGCTCGCCCGCAGATACAACACCCAGACCGTGGTGGGCACCATCATCGACCCCATGGCCGATAAGGCACTGATGACGATCGTGGTGGTGGGGATGGCGTGGAAGTCCGTGCTGCCCTTACCGCTGGCCGTGGTGGTGCTGGGGCGGGATGTGCTGCTGAGCCTGAGCGCGGTGTACTACCGATACATCAGCCTGCCGCCCCCGCGGACGTGGGGCCGGTATTGGGATTTCTCGCTCCCGTCGGCGGAGGTGCGACCGACCCCGATCTCGAAGTTCAACACGTTTTGCCAGCTGGGGTTGGTGGCCGCGACGATGGGCGGGTTGGCCGTGGGGGATGTGACATCTCCCGACGAGACCGAGCACACAACGCGAGGAGCCGAAGCGGCTGCTGCTGCTGCTGCTGCTGCTGAGGGACAAGAGTCGGATACACGTGGCGGGGATGGCAACAGGGGGATGAGACAGCTCTCCATTGGCCTCGGTCCCACGGGCATGAAAGCCTTGGAGGCGAGCTGGTGGATCGTGGGTGCCACCACCATAACGAGCGGGCTCAGCTATGTGGGCGGGAGGAAAGGGTTGAGGATATTGAGTCAGCAGCGGGCCAAGAAGTCAGGCAAAGGCTGAAGCCTCATGCAAAGCATTCGCTCGAGCGAGTATCTCAAATTCCCTCGGGCTACTTGTTTCACTGCCGTTGGAATCATCAATGTACGACCAGCAAATCCATAAGAATCGAGGCTGTTGCGAAGCTTTAATGCAAGACTCGTGTGCGGCGTCGAACCGTACTTGCCGTACAAAAATTTCTCCAGGGATCGTTCGCGATTATCAAGAAAAGCCTCATCTCGTGAAGAGCAAACCTTGCGGCTATGTATATTGATATACTCTACTTTATCCATGGAGTCCAGAGTGAGTGCCCAATTTGCTCAGCAACAAGCAGCCACATCCACGGTAATCCACTCATCCAAGGAGCTCTTCGTGAATAGACTTCTCGACAGCTGTTGGCCCCCCTCCCACCCAAAAAGGTTGGACTCCTCAGCAGCGGATGCCTCCGTAGGTGCAGGCTCTTTCACACGGGCGGGTTCTTCGGGAGCTGTTCGCAAGTGTACAAGCTGGCTTAGGTGGCTCGGTGGAGATCTTTTTCGCATCAGAGCAGAGATGTTGTTGCACAATTCGCATATCACAGGAACCTGTTCCCTTCTCTCTTTGAGATCGGAATTGGTCTTCTATCAATTTCAGAAGAGATGGGGAGGCAACATAAGAGAGAAAGTGAGAAAACAACCAGGTGCAATGGGAGATGGGCCGGAGCCCCCATACAAGTGAGGGAGGTGTAGGTTCTACGCTGGTCTATCTGGTCTTGCCTCCTCTTTTAAGAGGATGTACGAACTGATTCCACCCTTAGTCAGCCCCTTGTGATGCCTGTATAACGTCACTCGTCCAATCGCATGCCTGGTGACTTCCATGGTCTCACCCTCTCCAATTTCTCTTGATCTATAGAGACGTATGTTTCCTTTCTGTATCGAGATCAGTCATACTTCGGACTGTATGAACTGTATGCTAGGAGGTATTTCGTGCTCATAGCGGTCTGAGATCTGCTGGGCGTACATGATGAGGTTGAGCATAAGGCTAAACGTACTCATCGGTCGGTACAAGTCGCCTTTCAATGTCTCGACCTTACCTTTGAATATCGGCCACCATAGCCGATCACGATTTATAGAAGCCTTCGACAGCTATTCCTTTGACCCAGGCTGCAAGTATGACATCTTGGCCAGCACAAGCTCGTGCATTTTCTAAAAGGCCTTTTTACATCCCCATTCATCTGCGTTTGCGATCTTGACGGCATTTTGAGACAGCAAAGGAGCTGTGTGGGATGAGGAAGAACCAGGAGGCCCAGAAATCGGCGACTGCCTGGCCGAACTTGTAGAGGCGGACGCTCAAGTTGAGCCCAGTGTGTACAACTTGGAGAATGAGGCAGCCATATCTAACTCCGCCATAGTCAGTTTACACAACAGTAGTCAACACACCTCAAAGCTCCGCTATTCTGGACAATGTGAAGCCATGATGCTCTCCTTGAGAGCATCACCAACACTAGACGTTGATAGGGAACAGAGCAAGGGATAGCGGGACCCATGGCTTTAGGCACTGCCTCCACCTTGGAGAAGGCGTCGGTCTAGGATGAGTTGGGCGGTGGATAAGGTGTGTTTGATGCAGGTAAGCGAACTTCCCAGCAGTAATTTTCGCTATGCTTCTCAACGCACGAAGCCTACACCAGTGTAGGACAGACACCTCTCGATCTCGTCTTTTAATCTGTAAGTCAGCATCACATTGCTTCGGCACAAGGACCTTCTGCGTCAAGGGGGCTGAGAGTTGTCGCCAACAGATGGCTATGATCCTGGACGAAGCGGCATCACGACGCCGTTGAAATATATTGCGGTATGCACTTGCGCCATTCAATTGACATCACAGCAAATTTGTGGAAGTCAATTGATGCAGCGCCTTTTCCATGGTGACGCATCATGCCTTTGTGAACACTCTTACCAAAGGAGTCGAGAGGCAGAAAGGTTGGTAGAAGCGGTGACGGGACAGCCCTAAGCCTCATGCGAAACTTGGTTGAAACTTAGGGCTGTCAGCCTGTCTCCATCTCTTGGCAACGTTTCCCCTTAGCATCGACACCTCCAGCCGAAGCAGCGTCGAGCATCCCAAATTCCTCCGACATGTAGAGCCAGCAGACATGCCTCTCCAAATGCCACCACTCTCACCTTCTCAGTCTGCGCCTCAGTTGCCTGAGCCTGAATACCCTGCTCCCATGAGAGAAACCAGTGGCGCCATCTCCGGCATACCTACGGCGGTGTCACACACCTCCTTCTCCGACAAGATCCTCGTCACCATATCTCAGGAAGGTCGGTTATCTCAATGGGTGAGTCCGCCCCCCCTCTCCACCTTTTCTGATCAATAAGCTCTGGGCGTATGTCTCGTCTTTGCCGTACCGTAATCAATTATGCTCTACGGCTTGAAAGTTTCTTCTGCCCTTTTCCTCTTTTTTAGTTCTTCAAAGAAATCATATCACTCTTCATGAAAAAAATAAACACATCCATCCAAGCCCTTTCCATCCTCTTTCAAACAAAAACAAGAGCAAAAGTCCTCACACCACCCTCGCCCCTCCGCGCCTCACAGATCCACGTCCCACTCTCGTCCCCCTCCCCCACGGATTCCTTCACTGCCGACACCATCACCGGCGCCTCGAATAGCCAAGACTCGCTCCTCCCCCTCCCGCATTTGACACCCAAGACCCTGCTCGGCGGCTCCAACACCGCGCGGGAGACCGTGGGACAGCTGTACGCCACGCAGATCGCGAGCGCGATATTGACGAGGAACCCGGAGGAAGGGAGGAGTTTGCTTGTGGGGTTGGGGTTGGGAAAGGAATGTTTCAAGATGGATGGGAATGGAGATGGGGATGGGCGGAGGGAGGGGTTTTATGATATGGTTGAGCTGGTGATGAAAGTGATATGACAGCACTGATTCCAAGTATGGATGGTGAAAGTTTAGTCAGTTGTGAGCAAAAAACATCTTGATTATCTGCGTTTTTCTCTATGTGATAGCCAGTTGGAGCAAGATCTAGTTGATATGTAGAGCATGTGTGATAGCCAGTTGAGCGAGCGCTTCAATGTGTAAGTATGCTGTTTGTGCAAAAGCCAGTCGAGTAGAGTATCTAATGTGGAAAACTGGACCGTGTGAAAGCCAGTTGAGGGAGTAATTTGAAGTGCCCAGGGTACTCTGTGTGTTAATCCACTTCAGTAAGCTGAACCTGTGAGCGTTATGAAGAGAACCAATGAATCTCTAGAGATTGTTTGTCGAGGTATCAAGTCGCAGAGAATCGTTTGTCGCAGTACAAGTCGTGTCCTCGTATGTGTGAAAAGTGAAAAGCTCATCAGACGCGTTTGGCTGAGCTGAATCATCAAGTTGTGAAATTGCAGTTCCCTCAAAATAACATGCCAGGTAAAGGACTCGTCAAGAATTGAAAAAAATCATCACCTCCCTGATGTCCTGAAGCCAAAAGCCGTTCCAGACGCCTCGCTTGAATCTTTGTAGTCTTGAAATTCGTCCCACATCGTGTGTGCAAACGTAATGAAGCCACCATGAGGAGTCATCAGACCTCCAACGTCTGTTCCGTGACGTAATCCAATCCGTTCGTGATGTAATCCGGGGGTGCATTCTTCAGCCACTCTGCATACTCACTGATAGGATCTTCGATCGATGGCTCTTCACCCAAGGGTCCTGTCATTGCCAGTCTCTCCGCACCTGTGTGCTTTCGATACTTGATCCGAAAGCTCCCCAACTGTTTCCAGTCGTCGGTGCGAAAGGCCACGCTCCACTCCACCGGCTGGAGCATCATCCCCGTGTGGACAGCCAAGGCCCGGACAAACAGCTTCAGATGGACGTCCAACCCCTGCACAACCAACCCTTTCCCCACCTCAACCCCTTGGCGCAATGCCCTGCAGAAATCCACCATCTGCCGATCCGACCGGAACGAATAACTCTCCATCCGCACCGTCAGCTCCTCCACCCTCAACTGCCTCCTCCTCATCGCCCCCAGCACACCCGTGAACGCATCCATCCGCACCTTTCCCAGCGCCGGATCCTCTGCATCCCCCAACACGAAGACAACACGCGACAGCACGGGGAGGTGCCGCAGGGGCTGCAGCGCTCGCGGATGCACGCGCCCAGCGCCCCGTACGATCCCGCCAGCGTCGGGATCATCCAGCTCGCCAGCCGGCTGACGACGAATTCGTTGGCGGGGCCGAATAGCGCGCGGCGCGCTGTGTGGTAGAGATCCCGGTCGAGCAGCAAGCAAGCCGTGTTGATGCCCGCGCCGCGAAGACCCCCGCCGGTCGTCAGGCAGGGGAGGGTGATGACGCCACCGCCACCGCCGTTGTCGTCGTCAGCAGCAGCGGCGGCGGCGGCGGTCATGGCGAAGGTGACGATGAGTCTGACTATCTCTCGGGGCAGTGGGGGCGTCATTGTAGGTAGGTACGTGGCGACGTTGTGGAGCTAGGAGGAAGGTATGCAAATAGCGAGAGTGCAAGGGAAGCAATGCAGGGGACAAGGAAGATTGTAGGTAAGGGTGCAAGCGGGGAAGGTGCGGTGGGGATTGTTGGTTGATGAGTGAATGGATGGAGAGAGCGAATGTGCGCGGTGCGGTAAGCGAGTTAACACGGTACCCGAGACCGTCCCGGCGCGTGACACTTTCTGTCATCGTTGTGGGATGGTGATGGTTGTGGAACGGGAGTGGGGGTGGTGTTGGGTAGTTCTTTTTTGATGGTGACACCTCTGTAACATACAAAATCAACATTCTCAGCAACAAGGACTGCAGAGGCAGGATATGCTTGCGCCATTTCGATATTTGCAAGGTATTCTGGAATATAAAAGCAAAACATGGAATGTGAAAAATGAAATCTAGTGACATTAACATACGTGACATTATGCAATGATAGTACATTTCCTCTCTGCGTTCCACACCTTTCTTCCTTCGTCCTCCGCATGCGAATCCGTCTCTCCGGTTCTGGCCCTTCTCCTCCCTCCCACTGTCTCCTTCTCTACTACCTTCGTTGTACAGACCTCTTCAACGGTGGCACCCCATTCATACGTTCCCTTGGCCAATACCAAGAATGTTGTATCGACAGTCACCGTTTCTGTAGGCTGAAGAACTGTGAGTACCTGCTGCAATGTGCCATTCACTAGGAGCTTGCGGTGCAGATCAAGTGCTATATCGTGAGTCTGATGGGCGAGCGTAGGTTGGAGACGCAGTAGTGGTCGTATGGGCAGGGTGGAGCGGTTGCGTAGAGCTGTGCGGAGGGTTAAAAAACGTGATTTAGGCACGAGGTACTTATCCGATGCGATTTGCTGGACAGAATCCGAGTTTGCTGATGAGGCATCGCTGGCCCTATCGTCGGCTTGGACAACAGACATGGAGACAGCAATGTCCTCCAATTTGAAAGCCGAGATCATGGTGTGCGTAATATGCATCCCTCGCCGCAGGTCAACAAGACCTGTTCGCCCAGGGTCTGTAGAATCAATCCATTTGGCGTCAAGGCGTTTGAGAATCTCTTCTCGGTACCAAAAGGTCTCACGGGCGGTGCGTTCAGCTTCGGGGGATATATTGGAGTTGGTAGAGACGACATATTGACGTTTGTTAGTGGGATCGAGGGAAGGTATTGGCGAGTCAAATTGTCGTTTGGAGAGGTAAACGCGGGGAAAAGGGATGGGAATACGTTGGGTCGCTCCGGGGGGAATGTTGTTTTCAGCAGAAAATGAATTCGATGGTGAAGAGGCGGGTAGCATGTCGACGTTGAGATAAAGGGTAAGCATTGAATGCCATGAGTTCCGGAACTCAAGTAGAAGCAGGCAGTATGAGGTGTCAGGATCAAGCTTCTTCTCAAACATGTGTGAAGACGGATTGATGTTTGTATCTTCATCTCCGCCCATTTGGCCGCTAAGGCGGCTGAACAGGTGTGGTTGTACCGTTTCAAATGAAGACGGTAAAGGTATGATGTCGCACCGCGTTAGATCCAAGCTCGCACTCACGGTAAAAGAGATTGGCACACTGAGCTGCTTGGTGTAGAACCTATCTTCAATATCCGATCTTGCTTTGCCGAGCAAGCCGTAATCAATCTGAATGTTTCCACTCGTTAAGCCAGGCTTACCGAATACTTCGAATTCAAGACTCGTTTCCTCTGCCGGGCCGATGAAAAGGGGTTCGCCGTTACTCGAAGGCTTTTGCAAGATGGCTGGTTGCGTTGTGCCCCTCAGTTCCGACTCATACAGTTCAAGCGGGGAAAGCTCCTTGCTTGCTAGTGCATTTTGCATGTAAGTCGTCGTAGAATCTGTGCATGAGATCAAGAGAAGATCGCTAGTTACATCCACGGAGGCGTTTCGAAGCATGACGGTGAAAGCCTTCTTCTCTCCATCAAGCAGCATGACGAGTGCTTGGGATTGGGATCGGTATTTGACAAAAAGCTGCGGCTGACGCTCAATGACTTTCAATGTCAACGACGCTGCAGTTGGTCCTGGAAATGGGCGCGCTGTTCTCTTCCTGCTCGCGATGTTAGTACTGGCAAGTCGTTCGCGAATGCTTTTGAGATCAAGAGGCTGCAAATTTTTTCCCTTGACATCTGCAGGTAAAGCCCACGGTTCACAGAATATGGAGAATGTCCTTTCCCTACAACCGCGAATCTTGACTTGACAGCCCGTGATCATCAAGATGCCACTAGATACCGGCGTCACTTTAATTGGTACAGTCTGTGTCCGATAAGGCCCGACCACTATGGCATGTTGCGAGCCATCCAATGACACTCCATCTGAAACTAGCTTGATGCTGTCGACAATAACGTCAAGATCATAAAGATTCTGGAGTAAAACATGAAAGCCTACAGCTTCGCCAGCAATTAGGACAGGCTCGATAGATGCAACATTCTTCTTCATGAAGGGATTGTGTATGAATGGATTCTTCTTGGTATTACTGTGCATAGCCTGTGCTACTTCCAATTCTGGCTTGGCATGAGTAATTAGACTGTTTGATGAATGTGTAGCATCAAGATCGATGCCCCGGACGAGAAAAGTATCCCAGTAGAGAGCCTCAGTAGCATCGAGTCCAAGATGTTGAGCAGCGCTGAGAGAACGAGAGGCATTATTTGCTAGACGAAGCTGCTCCTCCATTGCCAGATCTGGGTATCCCCTGCTGCTCTCCGGACTTGGCGCGATGCCACTGCCGGCGATCCTGAGTAGGACGGTCGAGTAATGGAGCACCCCATTGAGATCTGGCAATGCTTCACATACATTGATGCATGCTCTTAGAAGATCAAACTTGAGCTCTTGAGATCCATGGACCTTGTTGATGGCCTGTTGAAGCGCAGCTAGGATAGCGTCCTCTGCCATCACCTGATCTCCGGGAATGCTCGGCGCTGCTGTGCTCACACCTGAACTAGTCCGTTCTATTATACCGAAAGATTGACACAGAAGGCTAAGAAATTGCCTCAATCCTTTCTCTCCACTGTCACTCCCAAGGGACGATATGATGCTGGAGCCACGATCAGTCTGAGTATCGAGAGCACTCAGGCTAGCCGCTGGATGGAAACCCATCTCCGCCGCCCCAGCTTTTCGTGCTTGAACAAGGGCGGGAGTCATTAAGGCCAGTATTTCCTTCATGATCAAGGCCTTCTTCCGGTGGCATCCAAGCTCAGAGAGTAAAGCTGCAATTGCCGCTAGCGTTGTTATACGCTCGTCTGCTGACCATGAGTCACCCCCAATTGTTGGGCACGCACCCATCAGTAGAGACGCGATCTCAGATCTACTCTGGTATGGATGATTATTCGATCGATTCGTTGACGGAGGAGGAAGTCGGTCGCAAGTGACCAGATGCCGCAAAACATCATCATTTAGACCATGAAAAACTTCCAGGGTTGCCAAAAGTTTGGCACAACGAATCGTCGATTGGGAGTAGGATAATGCAGGAATCTTGTCGTCAGTAAAAGTGTAAGCCCTTGAGTAGAGATTCAGTATCTGATGAACAGTGTCAGGCAAAAGGGTGACTAGTGATTGAAGCGTAGCGGATCTCTTCTCGTCATCTACAGACTTCGATACCGAGTTCTCCTGCTGACTGTTGGATGGAGAGTGTTTGGCGGGCTTGGAGCTCGGACGCTCAACCATCGATTGAAGTACGTCAGGTATCTATCAAGATCAGCATATCAAGAAAGAACTTTATGCAGCAGCCCAATCTTACACGGAATTGCAAGCCAGCCCATGCGCACATTAAGAGACAGACAAGAAGGTAGTCCATCGCTTTGGCTTGCCATACGTAATCGCTACCGGCTCGTGCACTGGCAACGCTGCTCGTTAATTCCTTAATGGCGTCTGGCCATCGCCCGGCCAAAAGGTACAAAGCGCCAATGACTGTACTCACGCGAGCCTTACCACGATTGCGCTCTCGCTCGCCAGCACTGTTGGGGCCAAAGCCATTGGTGCTGCGATCGTGGCTGACAGCCGTGACGGGGTCGAGACTAGAATTTCTGGGGGGTGACTTTGTGATATTCACGGCCTCTGACCCTTGATTCTCATTTGTGGGCGTTCGCACACCTGAAGGGGGAGAAGCCGCTCCACTATCTAAACCTGAGTCTTTCTCTTCTGTGAATGATGGAAAGTGAACAGGCGTGGACATATGATGGCCGAGTCTTGGGTCGAGCGCAGGAGAGGCAGATCTTGGCCTTTCAGCAGCTGGGACAGGTCGTGAGGAAGCTTGTATGTGAGTTGAAGGTGCAGAGGCAACACCATCGGCTTGGTTTCTGATATGCTCTCGTGGTGTCTCTACGGTAGAGCTGGATTGCAATGATGTAGCGTAGGATGTCATCTCAGCCAAAAGAAGAGCAGCGGCATCACACATGATGGTCTTAATGGTTGTAGATCGAGATAGCTCTTTGGATGGAACGGCAACAAAGCTATTGGGGAGTTTCGGAGTAGGAGGCACACTGTCGAAGAGGAAGAGCTGGTGGACCAGAGCCGAGGGATAGTCATCTTTCAATCTTCCTAAGCCGATGGAAAGGTCTTCCAATGCAGAAGCATTGTCTTCTTGATCCTCCAGTCGGCTGGGGTCCTCCTTTTGCGCTTTGTAGATCTCCCTTCCATCAGCAGCTCCGACAATCACCAGAGGCACCCTGTAGATTTCGAAAGGCACTAGGTTGGGGTGTGAGGATTCAGGGAATGAGGTCGAAATATCGTACTGAATCAGACCGTCAGGGAATGCCAATGGCGAGAACATGTCTTTATGAACAGTCAGCATAATTCGTTCAATAGATCCAGACAGCGCACTCCTATCTGCTCTCCCATCCGGACTAATGTCCCCCAGGCGGATGACATTTTGCTGCTGTAGGCGGCGCACAAAGCCTGCAAGTCTCGACTGTTTGATACGTCCAACGGGGATAACGAGGAGCTTGACGCGAGCAGGGGCTGTAAAGGAGAGAGCATCAAGGCCCATGGTGGCATTGAAGCGTTGGTCGCGTGTCCTTCGCTGCCTCCCTTGCTGAATGCAAATGAGGAGCGCTACGGTTTAGATGAAGATCCATGGTCGCTGGTCATATGGCTGTTTGTTGTTGAGCATAGAGCACCCACAGATACGGCGACTCATGTATGGTCACCCATGCGAACAGCCTCAGAATGTGTTTGGAGGGTGGTACCTTGCATCAACAAAATAGACTAATATCATTGGCCGACTGCACGATGACGTACCAAGCTCTGCTGTTGTAGGGTGACAAAAGTGACAAAAACATAAGGCTCCACCACTGCTTCGTCATCCTATCCTTTCATAGACTTTCTTCTTTCCATTCTTCTCAAACCTCTTTCACTTTACTGTTGGATCATTACATTCTGGCGTGAACCTAGCGGGGCGTTGGAAAACGGGTTCTGCTTTATCGTTGCCACGAGTGGTTGACTCACTGGTTGTCATTTGCATCTATTATCTGGCAATCAGCGGATCCTCATGCTCGATCTGAACCTCTCTCAACCGCAGTGGGCGAGTTCGTCCATATATTACAGATCCTAGTGGGGCCCAAAAAGACGTCGCAAGGCTCGACGTCTTCCCAATATGGGGTCAGCGATAGATTATGATGCCCTTAGGGCTCAGACATTGGGCGCTGGTAACGATGAGGCCGTGACGGTCAACACTCGCGCGCTTATTGACAAGGTCCTTGCTCGCTACTCCGGAGAATGGACAACGCTTCGAGAGCTTCTACAGAACGCTGCAGATGCCTCAAGCAAGCAAGTTAAGATCCGCTTCGAGACTCTGCCTTCCTCCCGGGTGCCCGTACCTCAGACAGCCGACGACTCAACCCTTTTACGCCATGTTCTGCTTAACCACACCATCAAGTCTATGACGGTAGAAAACGATGGCGATATCTTCGGCTTGAAAGATTGGGCACGGCTGAAGAAGATAGCAGAAGGTAATCCAGACGAGACAAAGATCGGAGCGTTTGGAGTGGGCTTCTACAGCGTCTTTTCTGATTGCGAAGAACCATTCGTGTCATCGGGCAAAGAGGCCCTCGCCTTCTATTGGAGGGGAGACGCTCTGTTCACAAAATCCCTACGGCTACCCAACCATCAAAGCAGTAAGACGACCTTTGTCCTACCGAATCGGAATCGAGACGCCCCCGTACCCAGTCTTCTCTCGCTTTGCCGCTTTCTTGCGAGCAGTCTCACTTTTGTTGGCCTGGAACGGATAGAGCTCTGGCTTGATGATTGGAAACTTATGACCTTGAACAAAAAGAACGCCCCAGATCTAGATCTTCGGATACCCAAGGAAGTCAACCGCAAAACGAAGGAGGGATTGATGCATGTCGACAGTCTCACCAAAGAAGCTGCCCAGCTTGACGCGGAGTGGTTGAAGGTAGTGGAGTGGACACCCAAGGCTTCGCAGACGGGCAGTGACACTATTGGATCTTCAACAAAAGCGGCGCCCCCTACACAGTCTCTTAGGAGTTTCTTCACCCGCTTGGCGCCTGGAACCTCTAGTAGTGTGTTGACGGAAAAGTTGGCCAAGGAAGAGCGCGAGAAGCAAGACAAAATCGCCCAAGATCTAATGGGTTCCTCGAGCGCAACCCTCTTTGTGCACGTCAATCGTGCCACTATCAAGACAAGCGTCAGTCATGGCTTCAGCGCCGAGCTCGAGCGTGCCACCAAGAAGCCTCCTCCAAGGAACACCACGGTGTCTTTACTGAGTGCCTCCTACGACGAGAATGTGGCAACCTCAGCCTCAGCCTCCAGCTCAATATCTGGTCCGTCCAAAATTTTTGACTCCTTCGTCCCTACCAATGGCAAAGGGCGCATTTTCATCGGGTTCACTACCAATCAAACCACGGGACTCAATGTACATATCAGTACTCCCTCCGTCATACCGACTGTCGAGCGGGAATCGATCGACTTGAACAATCGCTTTGTGAGGACATGGAACGTGGAGCTACTTCGCATAGGAGGTATTATTGCACGTATAGCATGGAGTAATGAGATGAGTGATATTCAAGACAAACTCTCCCGCAAGGTTGAGCAAGATGGACGGAGAAAGATCACCAAGGACGACATAGAGAGGGCCCTGCCAGAGGCGCTCTACTTGCATACCGCATACAACTGGTCAGAGACCACCCCTGCAGCCGAGGTTGGCAGCTTGATGGAAGAAGCATTCTGGACTTGCAACCAGAAGGTCGCGATAGCAACTCTGTCAACTCGTGGAGTAATGCCTGCATCGTGTATCAGACTTGAACCTGAAGACCTCAGCTTTGTAGATGGCATACCATTCATGCCGAAAGGTCTGGCGGACGCTGGGCTGGTCCAGAAATTGATCAATTATGGCATCATCACCGAGACTACGGTTGCTGATATCAAATCAGAACTCGAAAGTAAAGCGATTAATGCCGCTCAGCTACGGCAGTTCCTCGGCTGGTTGTTGCAGAAGGTCCGGATCAATGAGATCGACGCAGCGACCGCTCACTCTCTGCTAGGCGTTACAGTTGCTAACGACGACGAAGATGGGCAAGGCAAGATCATAGTTCTGTCCGAAACCAAAGCTTTCCTCAATCCAACCCGAATCTCTGCCGACCTGCCAATACCTCCCTATGTCATACCCTTCAAGTTTACAAAGGACCTCAGCAAGGCAGACCTGGAACTATTGTTCGAGGATCTTCAAATAGTACCCTGGCTCAGATGGATCATTGAGAACATCGGAGGCCGAGGAGGTCTCACTGCTGAGCAGGATATCACACGAAATACTGCATTTGCATCATCCATCCTGCCTGTTCTCTCTAAGCAATGGGAAGGACTTAGTCTAACTTCGAAGGCTTCAATCATCGACCTTCTGTCATCACGGACCACGATGCCCACGAAGATGGGAATGAGGAAACCTGCCGATGCATATTTCCCAAGTGTCAAGCTTTTCGACGATCTTCCGACTGTGACGGTCCATGCAGTCAAGGACAAGATCTTGACAGCTTTAGGAGTTCGTAAAACAATAGAGATTGGTGTCGTCTTTGACCGGCTGCTCGATCCATCGAAAACACAATCCTCAAAATCGCAGATACCAAACTCATCCGCAAAATGGAGCCATGTGGATTTGATCAAATACCTCGCATCCGTCAGGCAGGATATTCCCAAGGCAGACATTGAACGCTTGCGAAGCACCAAGATATGTCCCGCAGAAACAGAGTCACTTCAGGCTTCCAAGGAACGCTACCTGGTTTCTGAACTCTACCGGCCCGATCAGGCCATTAGGAAGCTGAAATTACCCACACTGCATTGGCCTGGTGTATATCAACCGGAGAGCTCGGAAGGCAGGTTTCTTACTTCCCTGGGCCTGCTGCCTCACCCAAGTTACGCGGTTCTGATTTCCATCATGTCAAGGTCTTTCACTGCAAATGACCTCATTCTGCGTGACCATGCCTTACGGTATTTCATCGACCATCATCAAACCAAGGGCTACGCGTCTTTTGATCATAGCTCTGTGACAAGCCCCTATCTTCCTATTCAAGGCCATGGTGAGAAAGTGGCGACGCCAAAAGATGTTTTCGTGAACGAGCGAGCAGCTATCTTTGGTTTTGATATACTAAGAAGAGATCTGCAAGTGCACGCACTCAAATTTGGCGTGGAACAAGATCCTCCAGTAGCTACCTGCGCTCATCGCCTTGTGGTTAATCCTCCGCAGTCCAAGCGTGAGGCACGCGAGAAGTTTGGTTACATGGCAGGTCGGGCATCTGAGCTCAGCACCAATGACGAACAGACTCTCAAAGATTCAAAGATCGTGCCCGTCGCGGTGAAGTCCAAAGCTTCTGATCAGTCAAACAACGAAAAGGTCGGCGTGCGCATTACATACATCCAGCCCAGTGCATGCTATCTTGGTGGCGGTGACTCTCGCTATGCCGACATCTTTGACTATGTTGATTTTGGCAAGGAGGCGAACATCTTTCTCCTGCGTGTTGGCTCCAAGCATGAGCCAAGTATTGGTGAATTGGCGAGGCGTCTGATCAATGAACCATCCAACCTTTTCTCTGTCCTGGGTGACGCCCGCTACCTGGAGCTCCTACGAAACATCGGCGATCAGTGGTCAGCATTGAGGAAGGACAAATCCTTGGTGAAAGACATGCGGTCATCAAAGTGCTTACTGGCATACAAAGAGATTGTGAGCAAAAGCTCGCCAAATGAAGAAGTGGACGATGATGAGGAGGAATCAAGTGTCAAATCTTGGGATCTGGCAAGGGCCCAAAATATTGTGATCATTGATGATGTCAACACATACCGCGTTTTCAAAGGCTCTCTGTTGGCCGCGCCGACGGAAGAGATATTGGAGACGCTGTATTACAGCCTCGGTTCTGCTGAAGTAGGGTCTCTCCTGGAAGAGCGACACACGCTTGGAAACCCAGAGCTTGACCAGTCACCAGCATTGCGACTGCAGCAGCATCTACACGAGCGGATGCGCTTGTATCTACATGACTTCAAGAGTGACTCGGTCAAGCACGATCATAATTGGATCCGAAAGAACATGACCGTCCAATGCGTCCGATCGATATCCATGACCCTTTCTTTAAAGGGTCATAATCTGAGGCACAGGTCATCAAGGCGAGCAGTCCTAGTGAATGAGAAGCCCTTACTCTGTGTTACAAGCAAATTTGATATGTTAGAAGTGAGTCAAGCGATAGCTCCACTAGTGCTGAAGCGCGTCAAGCCTGGAGATATTGTCATGCTGGAGACAATGTTGGAGAGTACTCTGAGTAAACTCAGCAGGCGAGGGTGAGTACCAGTTGCCTCGAAAAGACCGGAAAGACTGACTTGGATAGATACAATGTTCAGCGTATAATGAATGAGAGGGCGCGCGAAGCCAAGATTGCCGATGAGAGACGAATGCAACAGCAGGCTGAGGAACAACAGCAGATCCAAGATCGCAGAGCGGCCTGGGATCGGGAGCAAGCCGAGAATGCAGCAAAAGCCGTGGATGATCAGCGCATGCCTGGCGTCTTCCCAGATTCTCCAGACCACAAAGGCACGAGTAATACACAACCTTCGAGGGCACCTGATGAAGAGCCTGTGCAACGACCGAAGGGGTTCTTCTCTGGACTCGGCAAGCAATTTGGTTTCGACCAAGTGAGGAAATCGCTGAACCAGAATTCATCACAATCACGCCCCTCAAACCGCCTTCCTGAGCCCGAAACGGATGATGCACCTCCACCTTACTCTCAACAAGACAGTCAACAGACTCGACCCGCGCCCCAGCCTGAGACGATCACAGCCCCCCACAAGGTTCAGCAAAACCTGGTTAATCTTATCAAAGCCTCCCGCCCACACAATTCAAATTCCCTCCAGAGCGAAACTTCCTACAACGACGTCAAGGAAACGAGCACTTATTGCGACGCCAAGACCGCTCAAAGCCTGAGAATGGTCGGCGAGACTCAAGGACTGCGCATCTTCCTGGACAAAGAGTCAGAAGCCAAGGGGTTAACGACTGAGACCTTCATGGCTCGCAATGGGTCCGCTTTGAAAATCTTTGCTGACGTCTTACAAGATTGTGCCGAAAGCTACAACCTCACCCGAAACAGTGTTCACATATTCTACGATGATGGAGGCAGCACTATTGCCTTCAATGCGAAAAAGGCGCTATTCTTCAATTACCGATATTTCGCAAATCTGCACCTCCCTGCCGCGCAGCAGGGTAAGAAAGCCGAGGCTGTTGTCTATTGGTCTGTCACCATGGCCCATGAGCTGGCACACAACATGGTCTCCGATCACTCTTCCCAACATAGCTACTATACGGAGTCACTGGTCATGCAGTACTTTGGAAGAATTGCGGCAAAAGCGGGCTCGACATCTCCAGGGAGTATGCCACTAATTTTACCTGCGGATCCTGTGCACCAGAATGAGCCTGCAAACTCTCGCTTGGTCGATGTTGATTGAGCATGCGAGCTGAGAGAGTCGAGCTTCACCATTAGAGAGGCCATTGATTGGGCAGATACTGGGATGAATCATGAGTCATTTGCATAGCGTGGGATTGGTTGCACGAAAACATTTGGCGAAAGATTCGAAACAATATACTGTGAGGCCGGCCTGCCTGACCGGCCTGCCTTACCGGCCTGTGAGGGTATCTAAATTAAAGATGAAACATGCGTACACGGTCCGCTTCGATCTTGCCTCTTACTATCCATTGACTGCTTTCATATCGGACGGATGAGAAGATGCCTCGTCGAGACCAGCATGATGCAAGGCCTTGAGTAAGGGGTGAATGAGATTCCGTGATTCAGGAAGCCCTGTGCTACCTGAACATCATTTGATGTGGTGAACGTAGTACAGCTCCAAATGCGCCCTTGTCTCGATCCCCACACAATTTTCTAATTCCTACCTCCGTCTGCTTCCTTTCCATTCATTCAAACATACTCAGTGCCTCTTTCGCCAATAATACTCCTAAACGCGACGATAATCAAAAATATCAACCATGTGCATCATGACTACCGCTCCCTATGAACCATGCGATTGCCATCCCTTCGTCCTGCAAGAACTGAGGGGTTACTACTATTACTGTGAGGCCTGTCAGAGCTCTCTCCTCCCAAAACCCTATTCCCTTTTCGCACTCCCTTCACATCAAAGGATTGACCCTTGTCAGACCCCGTCCCTTCAATCAAGGACGACGAGTATCCGGACGACTGCCCCTACCTCAGCTACATCGATGATAGCGAGACCGAAAAAACCAGCTGGTGGGCCTGCCCGGCTTGCGAGGATGAGTGTTGGGGGAATGAGGTGGAGCAGGATCAAGTGGGTTTGGTGGATGAATTCCACCGTTCATGAACCGGAAGGGAACTCTGGCATCGGATCGAGGAGTTCGTGTTGGTACAAACAGGATGGACAAGGAAGAGAGTAAACATCAAAGAGAGGCTTCAACTTCTGGGTACATGCTACGATTGAAACGGTTATGGCATTCCGGTGTGTGGGTGGTGTGGAGGGTTTAGACAAGTTGAAGGCTATGGGAGGCTGGGAATTGCTTCGAGGTGTATTTGGGCCTTTGGAGAATGATAATACGTCATACAATAAAGGAACGAAGCGGAGCTCGTTATAGTCATGTGGATCTGCTCAGGTGCTGTGCGTTTTTTCTTTTCGAAACTTACTTTTTGTCATCAAGGGAGTCGTGCATTCTCAATAAGATAATGATTAAAGTGCAGTTACCCCTGACAGTTAAACGAGTGGCGATAGTGCTCAGGAGTTTAACTGCCAAGACTGGTATTTTTCCACGTCTGCTACCCGGCACTCGACGCCATCTGGAGGATTGCATCATGAGCGACTACAACATTGTACTGTCGCATACGCAGTGCTTACATGATCGCACGGAAAGCGCACAGGATCAACTCGATCCAATCCCGCTGCTTCTGCCATGCCCACATCTTAGGCTCGGGCCACAACAGGTACGCATGCAATACGCCTGCCTTCATGCCTTCCTGCACGTGTCCCTTTTCTCCTTGATCTCACAGATAGATATATACCTCAAAAACACATCCAACATTGTTCACACAGGTGGTCCAAGATCAAGCACGACAAAGCCGTCGCGGACTCCCGCACCAACAAGGCGCGCTCCACTCTGGCCCACGACCTCACCCTCTCCTCGCGCCTCAATGGCCCGGACCCGCGCTTCAACTCGCATCTGGCTTCGCTCCTCGCTGCTGCAAAACGGCTGAATTTCCCCTCGCATTCGATACAGGCTGCCATTGCCCGGGGCCAGGGTGTCGCAGCCTCCGGTGCCGCGCTGGAAGGGTTGACGGTTGAGGCGATTGTGCCGTTGGGGGAAAAGCAGGTCGGTGTCATTGTGGAGTGCCAGACCGATAGCAAGGCTCGCACGCTCAGCGAGGTGAGGATGGCGGTGAAGGAATGTGGGGGGAGCGTGAGTGGGGTGGGGCATTTGTTTGAGAAGAGGGGGAGAATCATGCTCGCTATTAGTGGCCAGGGGGTACGGATGGGAGAAGAGGAGGTGTTTGATATGTGTGTAGAGGCTGGAGCTACGGATGTGAGATTCAACCACGTGGATCCCGTTGGGATGATGGGCGAAAGATTGGAGGCGGAGGTATTCACTGAGCCGAACGAGACAAGTGCGGTGGCGAAGCAGGTGGGAGAGATGGGTTCGCAGAGGTTGAGTGTGGAGAAAGTGGAAGTCATATGGGATGCAAAAGAAGAGCTGCAGGTTGATGTCGGCAACGCAGAAGGGGAATTGGATGACCTTGTGGACAAACTCAGGGATAACCCAAGCGTTTTGGTTGTCTATACCAACGCGGTCTAGGGAAAGCTGCCCTTTTTCGTCGTAAGGCATTGTGACCCTCAGCCGATATTCCTCTTTGTGCTCTACTGAATTCTGGAAGCCGATCCGCCGTGTCTTTGGGGAGAATCTACCACGATTGCCCTGCTAACTCGAACAGCGATACACAATTTCGAGCCAGGGATGGACTCAGCGCAGTACAACAATGCTCACCAGACGCGATGTTAGAACAAGCACCATCTTAACGGGATGTTGCTCACGAAGTTGACCCGCTTTATTGAGAGGGAGTGGCAGAGTAGTCGATGAGTCTGTACGGAAAACTTGGGAACTTGATCTGGGTGTTTTCATCCTGCATAATTCAGCCTGGATCAAATACGATGGCTTCGAAAGCGATACGAGGCTTGGATATTCGGCGGGGATGGCTGCGAGTGCCAATCAGCACAACTTGTTGCTGTACGAGGAAGTTGCAATGTTCGAGCCGCACAAAGAGCGTGTTTGTACTTCACGTCAAAGATGGCATCGTTCACTAATGCTCTCACACAGCACCGAAAAGGAAGAAATTTCGGAACGTTGGTGATTTGTTTGCCGGCTACGCATAAAGGCGGCGAAAACAAAGCCGCACACCATGAGGAGCAAAAAATGTTGGAGACTGCTGGCTCGGAATTCAGCAATACCTATCTCGCTTGTTGAAAGACCCCTACAACTTTATTGTCTTTCTACTCTACTCACTGAGGCGAAAGTATGCAGATGTTAGGCACTCGGTCGAGCCGATTACTACTAGTCCTCGTCTCGTTCTCGTTTACATTTTGGAACAGCCGTCGGAAGGCCTCTTCCTTCCTCTTCACTTCTGTCAGAGAAGAAGAGAAAGCTTCGAAAGGTACTTTCAGGCTGGAACCGAGAGGTGACGGAACTCCGGACTGCAATCTCCAGTTTCTTGCTCCTGCGATTTGAGCATGAGTACACAGACGGGAATCCGAAATTTCAATCCTTCATTTCAATCCTTGAAAGTTTTGACGAAGTCAAGGTAGATCATCTACGAGAGACCTGTTGCCAGACCAACATTGGCTTCTATCCTTCGAGCATGGAGCGGTCTGTAGAGGGTGGTGTTCCGCAGACTCGGACGACAAAGGCCACGTTATTGAACAGGTGATCGAAGAAAAGATCGAGCAAAAGCGAATGATCGATCTAGACGCGAATGTCACTGCGCAGGAGATTGCTGTCGATGGAACACGACATCGTAGCAGAGAATCATTTCGATCGCGAGTACAATCATGAGGATGAGTGATCTTACATAAGAAATGCTACTTCGAGCGACACCGTATGATCAATCCCAACCATCAACGACCGAAGATGTCTTCAAAGGTGTTGATAGGTCGCAGTGCTCGTCTCTTTCGCGTTTTGCAGTGACAGGGTAGTTGAATCATGCCGCCATGGACGGATTGATATAAACAATTAGATGGAATTCCTACTTATAAATGGAAACGCTGTAGACGTAACAAAAGCCGATATGTACAGTCTCAAATTATGGGAGTTAATATTGATGGTGTAGGCATTAATCTAGGGGTATTCTGATGACGCCATCTTCCAGAACGTCAATCCCTCGACCTTTTCCAAGACACTCTCATGTACGCATTGCCACTGTAAAAAACCTGGAGCGGTGTCTTGCAAGACATGATTGT
The DNA here is from genome assembly GCA_019925105.1 of Niebla homalea. NCBI lineage: Eukaryota > Fungi > Ascomycota > Lecanoromycetes > Lecanorales > Ramalinaceae > Niebla > Niebla homalea. The sequence continues at coordinate 286,402 of JAHGAU010000003.1, forward strand.
CTGCTCGCGAGAAGTCTGAAGATGAAATCTTGTTGACGTACTCGCGCAACGTGTCTGACACTCTTGCTTTTGAACGCCGTATTTAGGCAGCCATCATATGGTCCATACACGTTTCAGCTGTGTGCGTTTGCAGTCTCATTACACCTTCATGCATGCTACAAGCAAATTCAATGCACTACTACATACGACAGTAGAAAAGTCTGCCGTCTCAAAACCAAGTGCAATGTGTTCCGTTGCCTATTTTGTGTCTAGAAAGTCTCGTCCCATCAATTCCAGCTACTCCGACGGCGCAATGACTTGATTCTTCATCAGTAATATAGCACGATGACGCAGTCGCGCTTGACTCTTTCGCTGGTCGATCGCTTCCTCACCCAATCTCAGCAGTACAATTGCTCGGTGTTCAGCAATGGTGACTGTGTTGCCAACACTAATTGCCTTCTGTCCGAACTGGACGAGTATGTCAAGGCGGGTATGAGCAGTGGTACCCAGCTGCTCACCCTCATCCCTGCTGCTTTGGCTATCCTTCCGTCACGGGGTCCCAACGCCCTCACAGCCGCGAAGTTCGGCTGGCCGTTTCTCCTCCTGAGCGCATTTGCGGGTTCAATCCCGGCGGGCGCAGCAGCAGGAGAGGTGTCGGGATTGTTCGGACAGGGTACAGGCTCACAGAGCGTAGGAGGCGTTCGTAATGCCTGGAATCAGCGCTTCAGTAAACATGACGCCTTGGACCATCCGGCATTCAATCTGCAATCACGGATAGCTTTGCTCATAACGGCTGCCATGCTAGGTTCTATTCCCATTTTTCTGGTCACCTTATTCGGACCGGCGATGGTGGTGACTTGGTGCTGCGATCGACATTATATCTTGCTGAGCTGGATCATCGGTCGAATGTCACCTGCGCTCGTCGAATGGGTGATCTTACAGGGCGTTTACTGGTGCGTACTTACATCGGTGGACCAATGTGGCGCAGAAGCTAGGCGGCAGAGACTCAGATTGGTCCGATTCGGAGCCTTGCTGGCACAGGTCATTGCAAAAGGAGGGCATGGTTTTGCTATTATCTGGGGATTCAGCGTCCTCGGATCCACTATTATGCTTGATGGATTATGGGCAATGATGCTTCTTGGAGTTTTCCCAACGGCGTATTCACTCATGCAGCTATGTCTCATGGGCATTACTGTCAGCAGCGATGGTGAATCTGGCAAGAAGCTTCATGACGACATTTCGTGATTCAACCAACGACTTTGATAACTTCTTCTAATCATCATTCAATATGACGATGGGCTCAAGGAAGCTCAATCAGGGTGATTAGCCTTACATTTATAAATGTTGTTCGTCTCTATCAACCTCTGGGACACGAAATTCGGCTTGAGATCTCAGAATCCCGCTTCTTGAAGAAGAACCCTTCGCTGGCACCAAGTCTGCCCTTCGTGACCCAGGACCCTGGCCGTGGTTCGCAATCGAGGTCACGGCAATCGCTGGTGGTTGAGCAAGGACCTGGACTTCATCCACTACTGTGAGCTTCCTAATCCAGGACTGTATATCAGTTCCATACGATGAAACGTCAGAAGCAAACGGCATCAACAGCGATTCTGCAACATCAAAATGCCCTTGTCACCCTTCGGCTGGGTATAAACCCGCGAATCTTCATTCAGCCGTGATGAAGAAAGACATTCTAATGTGCTGAGCGTCTGAACACAGCCATTTTAGAATTCTTGTTAGTCGGCAACCTATGTGATCGCGATGAGAGACCCAAATAATACTGGAAGAATAATGCTCGCTGCGTGCTGTTTCCACAACGCATTCTGGCCAAATCACCCCTTCGTCTGAAAGTTCGAGCAACTGATATACCCTGAATAAATGCCCGCCGTCAGATTGAAGCTTCGAAAGGAATTCCAAAGATTCATTCGGATTCTCGAATGCTTCAAGAAGAGCTCAGTAGGAAGAAGGAAAATCACCTCTCGACGTTCGATACGGCTGGGAGACATTATGAACCATGCAAGAACATTTACGCAGTTTGGCGTTTGGAGCTGCGCGTGAAGCTCCCTGGCTGACAGAGGCTGTCGAAGGGGGAAAAGGTATCCAGCAAATACCCAGGTACATAATAGCAATTACTCGTAAGGACTGGATCGATTCAAAGCGAGGATGTCCAATTCAAAACCATTCGAAAAGCCTCTGCATCTACCATGCAACCCCAGGGAATATCACACCCTCCCACCAACCCAATCCACCAACCCATCCACCCCCCTCGCCGCTCCAACATACACCACCACTGCCACGCCTATGTACCGCGCCGCCCGCCTGACAACCACCTCAGTGGGTGCGGAAACTCCTCTCCCCCCACCCATCACCACCGCAGCCCACAAAACCCCACCAACCACCACCATCAACACATCCCTCATCCTGGTCTCGAACTCCACCCGCACCACCGCCTCCTCCATCACCGAACCCCCCGCCACGGCCCGGTACCGCGCAACGATGTAGGTCACCACGGTCAGCACATCCATCACCATCCCCGCGACAAACACCGAATGCCCGAACTCTTCCATGGTGGCATCATCATCATTACGGCTGCAGCAGCAGCAGGTTTCGATTCCACCATCATACCACCGCCGCCGCATCATCCCGGACGTGTGGTGCAGGCGGGGAAGTGCGGGTGCTGCTGGGTGGCGCCGCATCATTGTGGCATCATCATCATCACCACTGGGGGCAGCGCCGCCGAGGGTCGTACGGGAATAGCGGCGGGGTTGCTGCTGCTGCTGCTGCTGCCGGTGGTGGTGGTGGTGATGATGGAGGGAGGCGGCGCGACCATCATCTTCATCATCATCCGTTTCTTTCATCAGGTATGCATCCGTGTCGAGAAACCCGTTGTTGTTATTGTTGTTCTTGCGCTCGAACTCCGGGATGGCGTCGTCGTCGGGCCGGGAGCAGGAGGAGGAGGGGGGTTGGATATCCAATGGTGGATTCGGCGGTGGTGGTGACGTTGGCGAGGTGGAAGGCGATGACGTGGCGGAATTGGGCGGTGCGAAGTTCATTACACGGGGGATGGGGAAGAGAGAGGGGTGGGGGTAGGGGTAGGGCCATAGGCGGGGGGCATATCGATGTAGACGTCGTCGTCGTCGTCGTCCTCGTGACCGTCAACAGGGAGGGAGAAGTGGAAACGGCCCGTGGGAGGGGGGCGGCAATGGCATTGTAGCGTCCTGCCGTAGCTGCGTTGTCAAGACGTCTCGATGGTTTGAACTGTCGAGCCAGCTTTGGATGTTGCAGGGGGAAAAAAAAATTTGAACAGAAAAAATCACATGAGAGAGAGAATGAATGTTGAGCCAACCCCCCCGAAAGTTCAGCTATGTGACGTACAGACAAGCCAAATCTCTCGGGTGGCTTGAAAATGGCATACGTAGGCTGAAGGTATCACGGGCTGGGAAGGAGGAGTAATAATTAGTATGGGAACATTATTTCCGAATGTGGAATCACGATTGAAGAAAGGAATATCCATCCATCTGTAATTGCAGCAGCGTTTCCAAAGTCTAGAATTCATCATGATATGGGTTCCGCAGAGTGTAGTCCCCCCAAAATAACGCTGCATTATCAGCGTGCGGTGCAGGGTAACGGTAGTGGTATCAGAGGAGATGGGAATGGTGGTATTGTTGGATGAGCAGCATAGGTATCGTGGACCAGGTATACTAGCTCAGAGACAGAATAGATGAAGTTTGTTCTTGGGTCTGTTTCTAACCTGATCATTATAACGCCGTGCTGAGAGCTGCTTGAGTATGTCCATTGAGCAATGGCGCGATTCGTATATACTCCTGCGACCAAGGTATCGCACGATGAGGGCTGTATCGAGGAAACGATTTGACTTGCGATCCTTTGAGCCTCAGCCAGTCGCCATGTCCCATAGCTATCCATCAGGATTGTCAATCCAGAAGATCAGGCCTGGATGCTTTCTCTTAATTTGGCCTCATAATCAACACCGTGTCTATTTGTACCTCGGTAGCCAGTCTCATCGAACATTGCAGCAACCCAGAGATACTGGTCATCCGTCTTCATCTTGTGCACGTTGATTGACTCTTTGGTAACATTGCCCATGGTGATGACATCGAAAGCTCTCTCATCGCTCAATCTGACATATTCGAATTGTTCGCCAGCTTCGACCATCAGGTCGGCTATCATGAAATCCTCGGGCCTTTTCTTCGGCCTGCGCTGCTCATCCATGTCCTGAACGAGGTCCCGCGAAGTAGTCTCGTACAATGCCGTGAGAATCTCGACCAGATCCCAAGTCAGTGTGTAGAATTGACCGCCTGGGAATACATGTGGTCTGCCGTATTGAATCACACGAGAGATGATTGTACGGTTGATGTTCCGATTCGGGAGCAAGAACTCGCGCCGGAAAGCGCCAGCGTTGAGGAAAGAATCGTCATCAATCTTGCTCACAAAGTCCCATTTGTTGCCAGTAGCAATGGCTCGGTCTCGAAACAGCTTGAACGTGTCGAATGGTTTCAACGTGTTTGCATATTCCTTGTCGTCGGGATGACCCTCGATCATAATCATATCGCCGTAGGTTTCATTCTCCTGCTTGATGACGGGCAACCATTCGACACTTGGGGTGCCAATGACGAAATATGGCACGAATCCCGCATTTTGATACAATGTCTGCCAAGTCGAGCGAATGATCTCGCGGCGCTGCCGTAAGTGTGCTGCTGAGCTTGTCCACACGAGCCATGTTGGTTCCTCAGATGCGGAAGCTTGGGCTGTTTCTCCATCATGAGATGCGGTCAAAGAGCTGTAAGCATGGTAGGACGAGATGACCAGGATGATTAACCCAAAACCAATGATTGGCAAGAGCGCGTAGCTTTGTCTTGATTGGAGCATTTCCTCTCGGGAACCACGGGCGCCAGAGGATCGGATAGTCTAGTGCGCGTATATTGGAATTGGAAGACCAAAGCCCGAGCTTTCCCTCCCTCTGATATATTTTATATATAGCTACGATTGTCCTTGATCTGGGAGAAAAAAATTGCTACAAGGATGTAGTTATGAAGGAGAAGTCGCTCATTGAAAAATGTAAAACCACTTTGACTGGCCATTTTGGAAGACGAGATTCCATTTCGAGGTGCATTAAGCTATTGGTTATTTCGGTACCTTAAGGTAGAGCTAAGGTGCTGAAATTTGTGAGCTAATGCATCTCAACTTCCCTAGCTCCGGTCGGACCGCTGCCATCCGAATTCTGCTGCGCCATTTCCGGATTCTGGTAATCAATTTCTATTCACATCAGAATTCAGAATTCAGCACTACCCAGATATGTCTTTGCCACGTCTGACCTTTCTCTACCCTCATCTCTTCAAGCTACCCCGCCAGCAGGAACTCCCCCATGCTGTATTGTCCCTCCGCACCCCTCTGCGCCAGAACAAGGCCGCAGGCTTCAGCACCACCAAAAAGCGCCGGCAGGAAACCTACGCTCAGAGATATGGCACGGCACAGGAACCGCAGCCACCACCACCTCCTGGCTCGCAAATGCCACCAAAGCCGTTGGACGACAAGAGCCTTGCTGGTACCCTAGAGAAGGAAGCAAAGTCCCCGCCGGCGAAAGAGGAGCAGAAGGATGAAAAGAAAGCCGATGCGCCCACACAGCCGCAAAAGGAAAAGTCGGCGCAAAAGGCCGCAACAATCAAGCCAGAGGAGCGGCAGCAGGAGGAAACAAAGGAGCGACCGCCAATAGGTCCGCTCTATGACCGAGCAAAGGCCATTGAGACCGCCCTGCAAGACCCCACTCAGCGCGCGAAGCAACTTGATACATCTTCATCCCTCAGGGAAACCCCTGCTAAGAGCAATGCTACCGTCACGCCTTCGCAAGAGGCTCAAGGAGTCCAGGCCAAGCCCTTGAACACAGTAATGGAAATGCCCGCACCCTCAGTCGAGAAGCCGGAGGAGCATAAATTGCCGCATCTCCATACCCCGCCATACGTCCATCATTTCGACACCTACACCCTCGTCAACGATCTCAAGCGCGGCGGCTTCTCCGACGAGCAGAGCGTGACCGTCATGAAAGCCGTGCGCGGCCTCCTGGCCCTGAACCTGGACGTGGCGCGGGAGGGCCTGGTCGGCAAGAGCGACGTCGAGAACGAACTCTACCTCTTCCGCGCCGCCTGCTCCGAGCTCCGCACCGAGATCCTCAACCTCCGCCGCGCCTCGACCTCCAAGCAGAAGACCCAGCTCTCCCACCTCCAGCACACCTACGACATCCTCTCCCAGCGCACCACCGCCGAGCTGGCCTCCCTGCGCGACGAGCTCAAGGGCATGCTGAATGACCGCCGCATGGCCACCCGCGAGCGGAGCCAGGTTCTCGACTCGGGCATCTCCGAGCTGAACTACAAGATCAGCGTCAATTTGAACAGTGAGACCAAGAGTGAGGTCGAAGGCTTGCGGTGGGTGTTGACGAGACGGGCGGCCATGGCGATTGCGTTTGCGGGCATCTTGATATTGGGGAGTTTGCGGGTGAAGAGCTACAAAACCCATGAAAAAGATAATGAGGCGAGGAAATCGGCGGAAAGGGCGCAGAATGAGCAGGGAAGTAGTGGTGGTGGTAGTGGTGATAGTGGCGGGCCTCGTGAAAAGGGTGCTGATGGAGTAGCAGACGCAGCAAAATCTGGTGGCAAAGTAGGAGACGTTGGATACGTATCGTTGGGATAAGTGAGAGCCGAGTAAATAGACTATTGTCGATTCAGAGCCATTTATGATGAATTCAATCATCTTTAAGGATTTTCTCCACTATCGGCATCCTCCCTCGCCTGCCTCCTCTCAATATCCCTCCACGTGCTCAGAAACTCCCTCACCCCGGCCTCTCCATCATTGCCTGCGTCGACTACATCCTTCGGCAGCTTATGCGCGCTATACTGTGGCGTATTGAACGCATAAGCCTCGGGATCATCCCTTCCCACCAACCGCAGCTCCGGCAAATCGTCCACATCCTCTTCATCTTCACCATCATCGCTTCCTTGCTGCTCCTCCACTGCGTCCCCTTCTCCGACTTGCCCCTGCACCTTCATTGTCGATACCTCCGCCCCCATCTCCCCTTGTCTAGACACCTCCTCGCCCATCTCCCCTTGTCTCGACATTGCCGGCATGCGCATGTTGAGTATCTCCAACCAACTGAACAGGATCGGATCCGTCCGCTCCGCCCACGGGTTCACATCGATCAACCACACCCTCTCACTCCTCGGCACGGGCACGTACACATCAAACACGAAATCCTCATCCTCAAACGTATCCCGCAATTCGCGCTCGAAGAACTCCTGCAGCAGGTCCACCAACCTGGACCGCAGCGGCGCGAGGAAGTCGTAGTGATTCAGATCCCGCTGGCACAGGCACAGCAATTCGCGGGCGCGCACGAAGCACCGGAACTCGCACGCCGGGTGGAAGTTGGGCAGCGGTTGGCGGAGGATGAGGTGGTAGGGGGGATGCGGCACCATCACCGAGTCCGTGATATACAGATCCCTCCACTCCTCCAGATCGTGGCTCACGAAATCGCTGCTCTTCAGCAGCAGGTACACGTCCCCGGCCTCGGTGCACTCCATGCTGTTGCCCACGACCATCCAGGTGGCATCCTTGGGGGCCGACCAATTGAGTTTGGGGAGGACGCGGCCGCCGAGCTGTTTGATCCCTTCTTTGATCTCGATGTGGAGGTCCGGCCATTCGAGGGAGGGGTCTGTGGCGGAGGAGAGTTGGGAAGAGTCAGACCATGAGTCCTCATCTTCGTCGGCGTCAGGGTCTGGTGGGGTGAGCGGGTCGGGGGGGGTGCGGGTGGTGGGTGGGGTGGGTGGGGGAAGGAAGATCCCGTCGCCACGTAGGTAGGCGACGAAGGTGGGGGAGGTAGATGAGGATGGAGGTCGGGGTGAGATGGCGGTATTGGGGGTACCAGGAGTGGTAGGAGCAGTTGAGGATGTGGTCTTTGGTGAGGGGGGCAAAGGGGAGGCGGGATAGCTTGTGAGCTGGAGGGGGGGCTGAGGTGGTGGGCGAGGAGGAACGGTAGGGCGGTGGAGCGGATGGGTTTGTGCGTCTGTCTTCCATGGCTGGATTTTGTGGTGGTAGATGAGATGAGGGAGGAGGAATGTTAATAATTAATAAGCTTAGAAGTGCATGAAATGTTGAATCTCAACATGACGTACATTGCCGCTAGAACTAGCGTGTGAAACTCTAATGTTTAAACAATTCCCTCGACGTTCCTTCTCCATTCACTCGCTGCACCACCTTCACAAACGCAATTACTACTTCCCTCGATACACCATACCTACCATCGATCCATCTCTCCTCTTCCCTTTTCCAAGCCACATCAACCCTCCCCCAAAAACCCTCCCCACCAATGTCCTCCAACGTCGGCCTCACCACCCCCCGCGGCTCCGGCACATCGGGCTACGTCCAACGCAACATCTCGCACCTCAAACCCCGCGACACCTCCTCCTCATTCGCCCCCTACCCGACCGACCTCCCCTCGCACAAACCCCGCAAACCTGACGCCAACATCCTCAACCACGATCGCCTGCGCGAAATCGAAGTGCAAGTCTTTGAGCTGCAGGAGAAGCTCGAGGATGAGGGGGAATTGGGCGACGAGGAGGTCGAGGAGCGGGTGGGGGAGTTGAGGGAGAGGTTGATGGCTGCCAAGGGGAAGGGTGGTGCGAAGAGTGGTGGCGGCGGTGGGGGGGCCAGGAGGCAGTTCAAGACGCATCAGGTGCATGAGCAGGCTGAGGCGAAGGTTAAGGAGGATGAACGGCTGAGGAGGGCGTTGGGGATCAGGAGTGATTATGAGGAAGGGAGCCACTGGCGGAGGAACGAGGAGAGGTTGCGAGAGGGGGTGGGGTCGAGTGGCAAGGAGGAGCGATGATTTGACCTGACGAACGGGCTTTTTTGCAGCACGGCGTCTGGGCTACAGGATATTGACGCAGATCAAAGTCTCCATTCACGATTGATGTCATGGCGCCATATCTCATTCACTTCATACAAACCTACTATTCTATCCCTACCTTCAATCAGAACTTCTACAGCTTATGCCTCTTCTCCCCACTCGCAATCCTCCTGAACTCCTCCTGCGGCACCCCATCCACAAACCTCTCCAAGCCCCCCATCACCTCCGCAAAGTTCTGCGCATCAAGCTTCTCCCTCTCGGGCTTCCTGATCAACGCCTTCATCCGCGTCAAACTCCCCGGATTTAAATGGCCCCCGGTCAATCGATCCTCGACCTCCTTCAACACCAACCCCAGAAACCGCTCATCCTCGCCGTTGCCCGTGCCGACGTCCCGGAAGACTTTGTTCACGAACCCCACCTGCGCCAAATCCTCGCACGGGATCCGTTTGCTCATGATGAGCGCCTCATTCGCTTTACTGATCCCCAACCGCTGCACGAAGCCCATGCTAGCCGCGCCCTCGGCCACCAGACCGAGGGATGTGAAGGGTGTGAGGAGGAAGGTGTGCGGTGCCGCGTAGACGAAATCGGAGAACGAGATCAGCGCGGCGGAGAGGCCGATGACGGGCCCATTGAGCGCGGTGACAAGGATCTTCGGGTGGTTGTAGAAGGTCGCGGAGATGTCGAGGTTGTTGGCCACGAAGCCCTGCACGAAGGCGCGGCGGGTATCGTTGGTGATGTCGTCGGCGGAGGTGTCGTTGCTGACGCCGGGGGGGCGGGGGGCTTGGACGTCTGCGCCGCTGTGCCAAAACAGTCAAGGAACTGTGATTTTGCGGACCTGGAGGAAGGGAAACATAAGGGGAGGGGATTGGGGATTTACGCAGAGAAGTACCGCCCCTTGCCCGTCAAGACCGTTATGTAGATATCATCCCTGGCGGCGACCTCGCGCATCACGCAGGCGAGCCGGTAGTAGAGATCTTGGGTCAGGGCATTGAGCTTCTTGGGGAGGTTGAGCGTGATGATGGCGATAATGCCGCGGGTTTCGAGGAGGATTTCGTCGTTCGCTGCAGAGGGAGCCATCATCACTGGGATTGTGCCAACTGAAAGAGTACGTCAGAGAAGAAGGAGAGCTCAATTGGATGGCATGGACGATGTTATACAGAATATGTAGAGCAGATAAGCCAGGAGATTGGGGAGAAAAGCAATCCAATAGTCCCAAAAAGGAAACCGCCGAGGTCCGCTAAATCAACGCCCGCAACGTCGTCGAACCGTACTCAGCTCTCCCAAATCGTGCGCAGATTATTCATCCTCATCCATCCCATCCACACCCAGCTCCGACAAAGCTTACATCCATCAACCCCTCGTCCCCATCATGTCATCTCGCTACCTATCCCACCTCCGCCACCTCTCCCTCCCCCCACTCCACCCGGCCGACCCACCACTCCGGCGGCCCCAACCTCGAAGTCTTCAAGGTATGGCTCCTCCTCCCTCTCCCTCTCCCTCTCCCATCCCCCTTACCCCCCTCACCACCACCAAAACCCAAAAAACACACACACAACTCACCCCCCGCAGTTCGGCATGTACATCGCCTTCCCAATCGGGTGGATGTACTACTTCGGCACCAACCTCGACACCCGCTTCACGGTGCCCGATTTCTGGCCCACGCCCGAGGAGACGCACAGGTTGCCGTTTGAGAAGGAGGAGTTGGGGGAGATGCGGGAGCGGTTAAGGGAGGTGCGGTTGGAGAGGCGGAGGAGGCGGTTGGATGGGTTGGGCGGGATGGGGAGGGAGGATTTGGAGGGGAGGTTGGGGGAGGGGGGAAGGGGGAAGGGGGAGGCAGATTGGTGGGGGGGGTGGGGTTCGGGACGGATGAGGATGGGGGAGGGGTGGTGGGGCAGAAGTTGTGGGTGGAATGGGGATTGGGGATAGAGGGTTTGGGAGGGGGGTGATTGAGCGGTGGGCTAGAGGAGAATGAGATTGAGATGGATGGATGGATGGATGGAGTCAAGATTCGTCCTTTTTAAGCGTGGCGTTCTGGGCTAGGTGGGTTACATTAAAGGACTGATCCATCAAGTTATGTACATTGGGAAAAAGGGACACGTTCATTCAACGACCCATTGCCCCCTCGCATTCCTAACCTGTACAACTTTCTGTGCGGTTAAAGGCCATCCAAGAACCCCTTTTTCGCCGATCAAACTAGGCTGCACGATACACGTCCTCTGCTTCCCCCGTTCCCCGACCTTCTCCTCTGATATCGATAACGGCTTACCATATTCCAGCAACGGCGTCCCCTTCGCCAAGGCCAGGACAGTCTTCTCAGTTACGGTAGTGAGTGGGTGCATCCTTGTCCGTGGCTTCTTCGCACCTTCAATTGTGGACGGTGATGTGCGCTGTAGGTGACTATAGATGATGTACTTAGGCATGTCTGCGACGGCCGAGTGGGCAAGCACGGAAGAAGGATGGATATAGACGGCTACGTCGCGAATGTCCGTGTCTTCGGTTCGTCGGGAGCTGTTGATAGGAAACAGAGGCAGGTACGGGACGTCGATGGCGCGTTTTGGATTGCGACCTAGATAGGGAGGTGATGGCGCCAACGAGGCTAATATGGCAATATGATCCAAAAAGCCGGCCGCCATGAACTGCTGCAGAGCGGCGATTTGGTCTTTGGACGGTGTTGAATGTTGTGGGCTGCTGACTGAAAGGTGTAAGGGAGCCACGTTGTTGGTGATCGACAGGAGCTGCTGAACCAGATTGCCGGCTTCATGCATTGACTTGGGCAGCAGGAACATTTTGCCACAATATTCGTCTTTTGACTGGGCTTTGACATAGCCTTGGAGTGCGGTGAAGGCTTTCAGACCATCGGAGGTTCGTGAGAGTTTACTAGATAAATGATGTGCGTGGTTGTAGTCACTTCGCCGCCTAAGCATGGCTTCCTCAGATAGGCGCTCTTCATCATTGAGGATTTTTGGCTCTGTATTCTTCGCAGCACCAAGATGATGTTCGGGAACGAAGACACTTGGTGTGGCAAGTGCAGCAACCAAAACAATCGTGAATGTCATACAGTTGTATTGATGGCCCACTGACAGCATCTTTGCATATCGGGGCGACAAAGGAAATGCTGAAAGTCCACGACCGCTGGGAGTGATCTTGCCGTCTTTTGTCAATGCTCCAAGATACATCAATAACCTTTCCGCTTTCGCAAGTCCTTGACGGTCCGGCGGTGTCGGGAATGGGAAATTGACCACGTTGTGCAATTCCATGCTCTTCAATTGAAGCGCAACTCCCTCAACGGGCATTCGAAGGATCTCCGGCACTGCATGTTCCTCAAAATCCCTCTCGTATATGGCGGAAGAATAGAGACGATAACAGTGACCGGGTCCGGTCCGTCCAGCTCGTCCAGCTCGTTGACTGGCGCTTGCCTTACTTATCCAACCCACCTCAAAGGATTGTACGCCTGAGACTTCATCATATCTCTTCTCCTTCGCACGCCCAGAGTCAAAGACGTAGCGTATACCAGGAATGGTCAGACTGGTTTCTGCAACATTGGTCGCCAGCACAATCATTCTTGACCCTTCTGGGGGTGGCTCGAAAACTCGCAGCTGGTCCTTAGTTTCGAGCTGAGAGTACAAAGGGAGTATGTGTACCAGTGGCGTCTTGGGTCTAGGGAATTGATCCTCAACATCAAATTCTTCTGCATCTTCTTCGCTCCCTAAGCTCGGATCATCTCGGTCAACAACAAGCTCTTTATTGGGCAGGTCCCCTAGAGCATCCTTGAGTCTTTTTGACAGCGTAGCTATCTCATCCTGGGCGGTCAAGAATACCAACATGCTACCTGGTGGTAGCTTTCTATGACCCGTACAGATCCTCTGGAACGCTTGTTCAAGATAATCAGATTGCGTCTTTCGTGCAAAATGCATCGTCACTGGAAATTGACGTCCCTCAATTTGCAAGAGGGGCGGCGGTCCGTCTCGAAATAGCATCTTGTTGTCTAAGAAATCCTGCACTCTAAGCGTAGCAGACATGATGACTAACTTCAATGGCAGGATTGTATTGCCTTCTCGGCTCATCCTCTGTCTCAGATTTACAATCCTGCTCAATAAACCGATGAGTATATCTGTATTTGAGCTCCTCTCATGTGCCTCATCAATGATGATGGTGGAATACTTGGCGAGAACGAAGTCCTTGGCGATTTCTCTTATCAAGATACCGTCGGTCATGAACTTGACAGCGGTATTCCGAGACAAAGAAGAGTCGAACCGAATCTGATGGGCAATCTTCTTTGCGTGGTCTCCGCCAAGCTCGCTACCAACCCGTGTGGCCATACTGACAGCAGCTACTCGGCGAGGCTGGGTGACGCCAATCATACCAGGATATGGACCTGCCTTGTCACCGAAGCCTGCTTCATACAGGAACTGTGGCACTTGTGTTGTCTTTCCGCTTCCAGTCTCCCCGCATATTATTACGGTAGGATTGTTGTGGATGGCTTCCATGATCCTTTGCTCCTCTGCAAGGATAGGCAGTTCCATACGTGCTTCTTGGATCTCATCAGATCTGTCGACATTTACACTGAAAGTCTTGCGATCTACCACCTTACCATCCATCGCCAGTTCAGGCGGTAATGGGTCGATTTCAGGCGCTCTTGGTCGGACTTGACTACCATCAGGATTGGAGGTTTTGCTTCCTGCGTTGGAAGACCCATCGATCGCACTAGGGGTGAAACCAATAGCTTCATTGACCTGACTTGTAGCCCAAGCTTTAAATGCAGAGGATCGCGCTTTTCGTTCTTCTCGATCCACATTTTCCTCGCTGTCATCATCAGTTGATATTTCAGAGGCGCTGGCAACCTCATCGGAATCCAATTCGGATTCTGCTGCGGATGAATTGGTCTCCTCAGAGTTCCGTGAATCATCTTCAAAGCCCGGCTCTGAAGAAAAGCCGTCCCAAGAGAGCTCAGCTTCCTGGCTAACGGGTGGCGGTCTAAATGCCGATCCATTTCGTCTACGTTTCTTGAGCACAGGCTTACCGTCGAGACCCGTCTCCAAAGGTCGCTTCAATCCGCTTCCAGCCACAACGCTTTGAGAGACCTGGTTTGAAATGTTTTGATTTGCCTCAGGCGGCTCATCAGAGTCATCCGATTCAGATGACGTCTCCGCATCGGTCGACCTTCGCTCGAAGAGCAGATCTTCATTAGCCTCCACATTCACTCCCGCCCTCGTTTCCTTCAGCGCCTGCGACAAAAGCTCGCGCTTCGACTCATTCACCCTACCAAGGTTTCTCGAGCTTTTCAGCAAGCCAGTGTCAACCTTCGATCCAGCAAGCTTCTTTATCAATTCTGAATTTTCTTCCTTCCTCAATTTTTTGTCCTGGAAGTCATGTTGGTATTCGGAACGAAGGCACATGTACAAGGGAGATACTGACTATATACTTATCCAATCGTTTCTTCTTCTTGCCAGACATTGTCGGTTGCTGCGCTTTGGCAGCATCTTTCAGTTCTTGCTTTTTCGCCTCCCTTTCCGCTTCGGGAGCCGACCAGAGTTCCTCCGCATTTGTGTCTTCTCCGCCGGCAGTACTACGTCTACGAGCACTGTCCTTTTGTCTTTGCAGCACTTTGTGTTTGCGCTGTCTTGGAACAAATTTTGCCATCGATAGTGAGCTTTCTGAATTTTCGGTTAATATTAAGCAGAGCTCGGTTGATAAGTGTTCCTGATATATGTTGTGCGGACATCTTCTAGCCCCTTTCAGCCTTTTGCTTGCTTACGTCACACATATAAGGGCTTCAATTGGTTAAAGCTCTACAAGGTCACAGCAGATCTATTCTTCGAATATGAGAGCGTCTAAGGTTTCCCAAAATGCAAATTGCGATGAGCATCTGTTCTATCCTTAATCATGGGACTGACACAATCTGAGGCCAACAACAGTCTACAAGCAGCAAGAAAAGGGGCCACTCCAATCAGCGACGGTCCTAAACGCCGAACGTACTCTCGTACTTACTCATCTACCCCACCCGCTGTAATCAAACAGGTCACAGAGCCATCATGTCGCAGCCCGTTGGCCTTCGTCAATTCTTCTTCAAGCCCATGTTGAACTCTATCTGCTTGACGTCCTTAAGGTCGTTCCACACCACAGTGCCTCCCTTGGCCGCCTCGTGCGACAACTGCGGAGGGTTATGGGCACCGTCAGTGCCGGTGATGCCATTGTTGCAGCTGTTACCTAGGTAGGTGAGTGCGTCCTGACAAAGGTTCACTGCTAATGTCTTGGAGGCCGGGTCAGTCCCCATGCCCCAATTAGTCATGGTCAGGTCCACCTCGACACTTCCCTTGTGCCAAATTGTTGCAGCAACCTGTATGTTGCTCACGAGTCAGAATCTGGGTGGAGAGGGTAGCGAGGTGAGGATGAAGGAGACGTACCTTGACCCTTGCTCGAATTTCCTTACTCGCGACAACCGGCGGGGCGCCTATGGCCAGAAGACTTTCGGTCGTGCCATCAGCACCAGGTTGAGCGAACACTTTGTCGCAGATTTTTTCCTTGTTCTTCTGGATATCTAAAAGTACCCAGGGCATCTCAGTACTTGATCACGGCTGTTGTGAAGGGGATCAGTGTAAGGTCCGCGACTCACCGCTTCCATAGAGAAAGTATTTTGTGATATCCTGGCGTTGATCACACAAAGAATTGCCTATCTGATACTTGCCGTCTGACGAGGGGATATTTGTTGGAGCATCGTCTCTGGGCTTGACGCGGGTCGCTGAGTCACTCGTGTCGTCCTCGGTGGGAAAGACGACGGAAGGAGGGGGCACTTCGTCGTCGCCGGCGATTCTAACACCATTGTCCCACTCGTCTCTGCGGACGATCATATCGTCAGACTGTACCCTTGATGGGGTCGGGGAAGTGAAGGCGCCTTGTAGGGCCAGAGTGAGCAAAATGCTGCCAGCAGACACGAGGTTGAAGCCTATGGACGATGAGCTGTTGTTACCAAGCAGGAGAGCGATGGGAATTGACTACCCATGTCGATAGATGACGATGTTGTTGGAAAGGGCTATCTGAAGGTACAGAAACGATTGAGTCAAGGGGCCTTGTCCTGAATGAAGTTCTTGGTGGAGCTCTGATAGCTTGTTGATCAAATTGTAAGTTATTAATGAAATTCTATACTTGCTCGCACTCTTTATATCTCATTACATGAATGAACAGGGTGTCCCTCCATTCGTACTGGCCTGCTTGCTCACTGTAGTGAACGGGTGTCGTGTCCTTGCACTTTCCCATCTCCTGAGATCCCACTGTTTGCGTCCATCTATTTACTGCCATTGTGCTGCGCGGTTTCAACTCAGCGCCATGGCATCCTACACTACCTTTGCATGGAACCGCAGGTTGTTTCCATTGTTGGAGGATGCTGCCGCACAGCCAGATGCTCAACTCGGATTTGTGACTGTATCTACTATGTATGCTGATGGTGTTTGCATCTCGTGACATTATCAGAACCGAATCCTTGCATGCGCATGGTTCAGAAGCTCAGCCTGCTAGAGACTGGAGGATCATCGCTCCAAGTTTCGAGAAGCCCCACAGCCCCCTCTTGGCAAATGTTATACTCCCTCAACCCTCAATAACATCGCAACGCCCATCGAACCTAATTCGAAGGCATGTCATATCGGCTATTGTACTACGATTTGGGGAGTCAAGCATGATACTTCGACATCACACGGGAAATTACGAAGTGTAACTCGTCAGCCCTCATGACGTGCTGCAATTTGTCCGAATAGAGTCAGCATGTCAGATTGCGGCGAGGGTTTCCCCTCGAAGGATTGTGTGAGACACGGGGGCTGCAGCGTGTTCGGCAAGCTGGCTACAAACCGCAGGATTCCATAATTCCTCCTCCCAACTGGTGTCATCATCCATGAATACTGTAAAGTCGAGGAAGATATTTTCTCCCATAGAATTCCTCCATGGCTCACTCACGCCAATCGAAACAAGCTCAATTTGCCAAGCAAGAGGGATCTGAATGAAACTGTCTCGTGTGGATGACTCTGCATCCTCTGTCAGATCACCAACTCAACTCACGCCTTCCTGCTCCTTTCCACATGTTCGCATGCTCGAACGTTCTGTGAGGGCAGTGAACCTCTCTGCAACAGCCTATCTGCTTCGCTTTGAAGTGCGCTGTAGCCTTGAGAGAACGTGGCCAATAGTGGGGGACACAGCCCGCCAGGATCTATTGGTTCGTTTCAGCCTCGTTCTATCAATGATCTGCGCCTCGCGCCGTGGTAGAGTCCTTATGCAGGGTGTTGAGTATGGGTTCCTCCTTGATACTCCAACATCTTCTGTCAAGTTTTACGCTTACCAATCGCTGCGCTAGGCGGGTTCTCCTTAGAGCTCTCTGAAGTAGAATGTTTCCTTATCATGCCACCTTTGTGTACAGCGTTTTTGCCAATACTCATGTCCCTGAGTCGAACCGCCATGTCATCCTCCTGCATGTTCATCCTCTTGGCCAGACTTCGTGGCTTTCCTGTCCACAGAACATGAGGCGCCGCTTCTCAAGGATGAAACGAGAGTACAGCCTGATGGATGTAATGGTCAATGACAACATAACTTGCCACCGCTCAGCCAGCCAAAAGTTGGCAGCAACCTTGCCTTCTCGGCAGTGGTGAATTGAAAGCTTGCGAATATCTGGCCTCGGCGAGATCTTGGTATATAAACAGGATATTGGTCTCTCATAATTTAAAAGCAAAAAGACCAAAGCATTTCTACGAGAAACCAAAACCAAAAGGAACAAGCTCTCACCTAAATATCAGACCTTCTAGCTCAAATCATTCCGCGATAACAAGCTCGTGTATATTCATCGCCATCATGCGCTTCACCGAGACCACTCTAGCGATAGCTCTCCTGGTACGTATTCTCTCTACCCTTCTCACTCTTTCCTCTGGTGATCTAGAGGTTCAGGAGGCACCTCTCGAAAGAGAATGTCTCGATATATATCCCAGGACCGATGATGTGCACTCAAGAGAGCAGTGCTGATCCTAAAGTGTCTGTATAGGGTCTGCATATCCCTATTGCCACCGGCTTGCCAATGGAAGAGCTCCCACAATCAGGCGCACCCAATGTCATGACTCGGAGTGTTGACTGCATCGAATATGGTACCCCTTATTCGTGCGACATCTTCTGTTACGCTCAGCTGTGTCTGAACCTTCCAAGTCTGCTGTAAGTCCAATCGACAGGATGGCCAGGCTTCAGAGGCTGAAGCAGATACTAGAAAACATGATAAGAATCACGACCGCCAGGAAACACGCCGGAGGGAGAGCGGGAACAAGGATAGGCCCTTCAGCGATGGAGGTGTCGTGAAGTATCAAACCATCACTCGAAACAATGACAGATCACTTTTCTGGACGGACGAATACCCTCCCGCCTCTTCGTACCAGGGCGGTAAGGGTGAAGGTGGCGGAAAAGCAATCATTCAAGGAGCCACGCAAAGTGATCAGTCCTGTAAGCTAGACCCCCTGAAGCCATTGCCAACAATGATCAGCACACCGGCTGACCAGATCTCAAATAGCGCAAGGAGCATGGCTCAAGCGGCTGTGGGAGGGCATCGGCGACAACGATCAAATCCAACTTGACGTTCACAATTGGGACCCAGCGCTAAGGTAGGAGTCTATCAAGATCCAGCCACCATTGATGGTAAAGTTGTAGCTAATCCCAACTTCATAGTCCTTATTGCGAACACCGGAAGAACAAGGATGTGTCGAAGTGCACCGGTAACAACGTAAGCCCGTTTTACCGGAGGAGCGACGTCAAAGGGCCTAATGGCAAGACCGTTTACGATCACATGGGTGTTTAAAAGGTGCAAAGGCATAAGCGGAGCGCTCGAAACGTGGTGTCGGAATATCGATTGACATCGATTTGCACGGCTGATTTAGACTAAGGGGCGTGGATGCTGACGGATTAGTTTCGAGATTGTGAAGTGTACCTTAGTGGGATTATGGGGTCCCTTTTTGGCGTTACATGTTTTGATGCTCTCGTTGGACATGAGAGATGTACCGGAACCGCTGATTATTGTAGTATATGTTTATCGTGATCTTCGGCTGAGCAAGGTCTGCACCAGCTATGCCTGCATTCCTCTTCAAATCCATCATGTCTCTGGGGCACTGTAGAGCCTAAGCGAATGGCTCAGGTGGCTGAGTAAATCCTTCGAAGAATCCTCCTGTAGCTGACTAAGCGTGTCATCCAACATTGATAAACTACATTAGATGTGTCTTTGTCCCGCGGGACTTTAAAATATTCATTTCTCCAGCCCGCGGTCTCAAGATGACGACAGATCATCACAATCAGCCAGATAGCCAGAAGACAGGAGCCGTAGAAAACTTGCTTGACCTCAAAGGCCTTTGGCCTAGAGAATTGTGGCCTCTATTCTGCACGGCTCGGATACCTGTTGCGGTAAGTCAGAAGACTCTGACAAAGGCTCCCCTTCCACAGTCAATTTTGCCGAGTGGCCCCTAAGCTTCCGATGGCTGATATGCAGATACCCTCACCCGACTACTAGACAATCAACAAGTTTCTGCTTGCGTCGGAGGAATGCAGCAAGCGATTGCCATACCTCAATAGAGACAACATCTGGACTCTCATTCTCACGCATTCGCAGACCTCCGCTGTTGAACCAACAGCCGCTCCTATCTCAGAGAGCCAACCCAGTACGACATTCGTCAATGCGACTTTGGGCGATCTGGGCACTTTCTGTCGTCAGCGGTTCTGTTTTAAAGAAGGCGAGCCACAAGCCGAGAATCCTATTGTTTCGGATAGTTTCGGCGTAATGGACGAGCGTTCTTTGGAAGACGATACCATCATACTCGTGCGTTGGGAGTCATGGATCGAGCGGATTGATCCAAACTCAGACGACGATAGCGACGAGGCTTGGCGAAAGGTTGAGGACTGGGCAAATGTGAGAGTGCCTTTCCATCAGGCCTCGAAAGCTGTAGCAGGGGTGGGCGAAGATCTTGGTATTCACGATTATAGCTTTAACCTGGAGGATCGACATGATGGTGTGTGCCTGAATGAGTGAGCAAGCACAGACTGATTCACATAAATGTTTGTTATGTGGTGAGCACAGAGCAGACAGATGAGCTATGTAAGTAGCTCCTGAATTGCAAATTCGCCACTTTTTGGTCGACTGACACCTTTTGCCCATGCTAGGTTGTGAACACCGTCGTCTGATACGAATAGCAAAGGGTTGAGGCGTCACGGCTCAGCAAAGCTGTGGAGTACAATGCCTTGTAACTTCTTCCTCCAAAAATTCTCTTGCTTCCAATGAGCTTCCTTCCAAAAGCATCTATCGACAAGGACTGCCATAACAGAAATAGCATGAAAATAAAGCCAATCGAACAGACGCTTCCCTAGGGCATAAGGAGTGTACTTTTTTCCTAAGTTGATGATGCTCGCTCTGATTGGATAGACTTTGGGTCAAAAGAGGCGCCCCAGAATGTAAACTGAAAAGGTCTTGAGGCCGGGTTGCGGGTTCTCTTTTGGTATTTCCGCCTCGCCGGCGGGCTTGGCCCGCCCGGGTATAAGAAGGGCTCATCCCCAGCCGGATACGCTAAACCCGATTTGGATTATTCATCAATCTTTTTATTTTTCTTGGTCTTCAATCCACTTGTTACATCCTTATTACTCTACAAATAACACTTAAAGACCGTCAGTTAGGGGGTTTTGGACAGCCTAAACCTCACTATCACCCTCACCGTCACCCTCATTCTCACAGATAAACAAACCCTTCAGCAAGCCCTTCCGTAAACCCCTCCGCAAGCCCTTTAACATGAGGCCACGCCTGATCCTTATATACCCCCACCGCGAGGAACCCTAAATCATCGCGTTTTGGTAAAGGGCCTAGTGAAGGGTTTGGTAAAATGTTCAGTAAAGGGTTTACTAAAGGTAAGGGTGAGAAGGGTGAGGGTGAGGGTGCAGTTGAGGGTGGTAAGGGTGGTGTGGGTGAGAGTGAGGTGCAGGTGCAGGTGCAGGTGAGGGTGATGGTACAGAACATTGTAAGTACTCCTTATCCAGTGTCAACGTCTTCAGAATCCAAGCTCGGAGAGAATATTGCCCAATGAAAAGACTTCGTTTGCCTAATGCCTTTGGCCTAAATGTACAAGCGCATCGACAATAAAGCTGTTTCTCCTGTCCACTTTAAGTCCGCCTTCGATATCAGCGCCTTACTTGCGCCTTGCTACTCCTCCTTGTTAAGCCAGACCATGGACAGGATATTGGGTTCCTTTGCTTCAGACTTGCTCTGCCTGGTAACGTGCCGTCGCCTCGCATGCAGAACCGAAGTTCCTCTATTCTTGATCCATCCACATTTCTCATCATATCTGTCAATAACTTGTAACTCCTGCTTGACAACATCGCTGCGCCATTCATCCGCTACAACCTTTTACCTTCAATGTCTCATGCTTTCACAATCGTTTCTGACTTTCAAAAGGACCTGCGATACGCGAATCCTACTTAGAGCTATCGAGCTGGGGTGGTTTTAAGATCACGCCACCTTTGTTCAAGATGTCCTCTTGTCCCACCTCTATATCAACCACATCAGATGCACACAATCCTCCTGCGGTGATACCTACTATTCTGGCCATTACAGTCTGTATCTCTTCCATCCAGCCTCCTCAGATATGGCATTGCTAAGGATGAGACGTCTGTGCGGATTTCAGCCTGGTGGATGATGTTGTCAAAGAGGACATGACTTTGCCACCTCATAACGAATCATGCATGCCAGCAACGTCTCTATGGGCGCATCCGTAGCTCACAGACATGTGTCCTTGTCGGCATGTCTATATAGAGCTGCTGTCCATCAACTTTTACCATCAGTAAGGATCGAAGCAAAGACAGCTTCTAGAACGTTTTACCAAAGAGAAGACTACCCCATCCACCACTTTTACCTTTGAGCCTACATCATTCAGCAGCCATAACATACGGTATAACCACCATTACCATGCGCTCCACAAAAGCAGCATTAATCATGGCAGTCCTGGTATGTAAATCTTGGCCAAATCTCCTTTTTCGGTCACACTCCTCAAACTCTGGGGCGCTTCTCTATCGGGGAAGGTCTCGAGAGGTGTCCTCGCCTTGTGAATCTCATCCGATAGAAGAATGCTGATCCTGAGATGTATACATAGGGTCCATATATCCCAAGTGTCCTCTGTACGCCAATGAACATCCCTGAGAAAGTGGGTACAGCCGCCGTCCTGACCGGGCAGATCGGTTGCAAAGCATTTGGGACACCCTATTCAAGTGACATATTCTGCTACGCGGCGTTATGTATGGGCTCTCCTGATATCCTGTATGTCCAAGCAACTATAAAAGTGATGACCCTAAAGAGATTGGAAGGCTGAAGTAAGCAACAGGACCCATGATAAGAATGATGACCGGAAAAAGGCTCGACGAAAAGAGAGTGGAAACGGAGTCAAACCGTTTACCGTCGAAAATATTGATAAGTATGGCGTGACCAGGCGCAACAACAGTGATGCTGCTTTCAAGGTTACGGACGAACACCCTCCTGCATCTTCGAGAGAGGGTGGTACCGGAGCAATCATTCAGGGCACCACCGAAGCTGACCAAACCGGTGAGCTGGATCCATACCATCGTTGATGATTCTTCCACATCTAGCAGCATTCTGTACTGACCTGATCATGACACAGGGCAAGGCAACTGGTTCCAAAAGGCGTGGGAGGGTGCTGGAGACGGCGATCAGGTCCGGCTTCAGATGATCAATTGGGACCCACAATTGAGGTAAGAAGATCTCTTGAGATCCAACCTTTCATGAAGGTGACTGTGACGCTAATCCTGGCACCCAAGTCCTCATTGTGAAGCAAAGTACAACACCGGGAATCCACCGGACACAACAACATGTAGCACTCAAAAGGACAGTCCTTACTATCAAATGAGCAGCGAAACAGGGCCACATGGCAAAAAGCAATTTGATCACATCGGCAATTCGTAAGCATATGGTGTGCCACAATACACACAGAACATAGAATATCTCGATATTCTGCTGTCATTATAGGATTTAGCGTACAGCTTAATTGTTGCAGCGTTGACGGACGAATTGTGAGGGCTGACTACTGAGATGAAGGGGTCCCTTGTTTGATTTTTGTTTAGAATACTTCGATTTCGGCGACATGAATGTACCAATAGAATGGACGATTGGGATAGCGGAATGTGTTGGCGGTGACCTTCGCCTGAATTGGCTCCGCCCGCCAATGAGTGGCGATCTCGAAACAGTCCAAAGCATAAGGGAGCGGCTCAGGTGGTCAAGCAACATCCTCCTGACTCAACGCCGCTGCATCGCCACCCACAGCATCCTTCCGCTGCAGACTAAGCGTGCAACCACTTCTAAATAGTATGCTGCGTCCCTGGTCCACTTCTGTTAAAGCTGCAATTTTTCACCAAGCACATCACTTTTTAACACTTCGATAATCATACCGAAGTCTTGACTTTGGCCAAGCAATATTGGCATGGCGAGAGTGGAGAATATCCTTGACTTACCTGGCCCTTATCCTGAAGAGCTCTGGCCCTTAATTTGTACCACAGAGATACCCATTGAAGTAAGCTAGGGCATCGTGGCTAGGAATCCTTTTCCTCTCGGCCATGAAGCCCCCACTATTGACTCACAGGCTGATATATGCTTCTACTTACCCGATACACAGACAATCAATAAGTTCATACTTGCATCCGAGGAATGCGCCAAACGAATGCCAAATGTCAAAAGCCAGAGGATCAACATCTGGAGCCTCATCCTCACCCACTCCCAATCACGCGCTGACCAGCCAACTTCTGCCCCCATCCCTGAAGGCGATACCAGCACGACCTTCAAAAACGCCACACTAGATGATCTAGGTAGGTTCTGTCGAGAGCGCTTCTCCGTTAAGGAAGGTGAGACGCAACCAGAACCACCCATTGCATCCGACAGATTTGGTGTCCTGGACGAGCGCTCTTTGCGGGACGACACGATGATGCTTGTACGCTGGGAGAAGTGGAGTGAGCCCATAGATCCCAACTGGCCGGACGACGATGATGCGTGGCGAGACCTTGAAGGGTGGGCGAATGTGCGAGTGTCATTCCGTTATGCCCCGAAAGCGGTGGGAGGCGTGAGCGAGGATCTTCAGGTTTCCGATATGAAATATAATCTGGAGGAGCGAGATGATGGGGTGTGGCTGAAGGACTCTTGAGCCTTGACTTGTGGAATACGTCTTTGTAATGCCGTGAGCAGACATCAATGGTATGATCCAGATAGTCGTCAATTGGGACAGAGGCCTATGGATCATCGGTAGCAAATCATCGCTCCACACTCAGACAATCATATATAGACCCAGCCTCGCAAGTGCTGCCTTCGAATATAAAAATGGCGCAGGAAACCATTCCCAGGCCGATCTTCATGTAAGAAAACTCTCAATCCTCTTCAATTGCTTATACCACAATATGATACAATTTTTTGCCAATCGTCATCACGGCATGGCTCAGAGCATATCTAAAGAGCAATATCTTCAGTTCACTTCCTAGTATCAACAATGAATCTTGCATTCCTTACGCTTCTCCAAAAGCGTCTATCCACGGGAAAAATTCCACTCTCGTTGTAATCTACTCAAGAAAATCTTCCTGAAGGCTGCAAGGCCACATTGAGGGACACTTGACTAAGAACACCCTCGAAAGGGTGTAAAGTTCGTCAGAGTCTGAATAGGGGGTGGATGCCTAAGGGTAAAAATGGAAGTGTAGCTGGATATTTCCGTTCGTTGCGCAGGTACCTATATTCACAGCCTAATCGGCGGGCTTGGCCCGCCTGCGGGGTACAGGGTCAGAACGCTAAGCGCATGGCCCGCAACCCCCCGGGTATAAGCCAGTAGGCACTGTTCAGGGATTTCTAGACCTCGAGCTACCAGAGCTGGCAGGAGTATTCGACTGTTGAACGTTTCCAATGCTGATGGTCGGAGGTATCGCCACCGAAGGACAACAATGTCACAGCCTCGTATAGCCACACCATCGGCGAATGGCCAAGCCAATGGAGCTGTCCCGAAGCCTGAAGGGCCTGGCGTTCGACTTGATGTCCAGAAGCTCCATTCGTTGCCCTCGGAGCAGCAAGACCTATATCTCTTCACATTTGCTGTTGAGCTGGAAAGCCACGTTGCGTCGTTGAGCTATGAAGAGTTGTGCTCTCAGCAATCCCCTTTAAACCAAGAGATTCATCGGATCATCAACCTCTCGTCCCCCGCGCCCTCGAAAGCGGTTCGAAGTAACATTGGTCGAGCATTTGGGCGCATACTAGGCAGTGGAAACAGAAAGACATTATTTGAATCTGTCAATCAACTTGTGGCAGTCATCAATGCAGGAAAGGGAGAGAAGGATCTACAAAACAGACACGCTGCTGTCCATTGCTTAGGAGAGGTTTATCGCGCAGCTGGAGATAGCGCCATCAATCTCTCGAGTCTAGCTTGCTCGAGTCTTCTCCGCCTGTTGAAGCCGGCACAGAGCCATGCCGGGCTACGGGCCGCAATACTGAGAGCTTTGACGAAGATTATTGCCTCAATTGAGAGGTCGATCGATGAGGTAGTCGCGCGCGACATTTGGAAGCAAGCCCGAAAGATCGCAGCAGACGACAGAATCCCGCTGGCTCAGGCGAGAGCTTGCGCATGCCTCGAGACTCTTGTTCGCTGCACCAATCTATTCGACACAACGAGCCACTTCGAAGATGTACGCCTTGCAATCTGGAAGGCTGGTGAAACCCCTGTTAGTGCTGTTCGACACGCCGCAGCATCCTGTCTTGCCGCAGTCTTTGTCAAGGCCTACTCAGACGCTACACCATCTGCCTTTGTGCCAAAACCATTGAAAAAAAGAAAGACTGCGGCTCAGATACAGGATGAAGCTATCGAGAACGGCATCGGGGATGCTTCCAGGCCAGCATCTCCTTCAAACACCAAAAGAGCGGAGAAGCTTGTCTTATCACTTTCCGATATCATGAGGCATCTCTCGGCAAAGTACACCTTTCCCACGACCAGCAACAGGATACGCGCTACTATTGCCCATTGCTATATGAAAGTGTTCTCAAGCCTTGGGCCATCTGTTATCGAATCAAACTCTATTCGAGTGCTTGAACACCTGCTGAATGAGCTGTTGACCAGCCACATAATCTCACACGACCGCTACAAGCAATTGATGACCCGGAGGCTTGTACAAAAGATCTTGGTTAACTGTGTCAGCCTCAAGATACTTGGTGAAGCAGGACGCTTGAACGTCGCCAGAGCACTCGTCAATAATGTACTCAAATACTATCCGCAGGTGGTCAAAGAGATCCCAGCACCTTCGAAGCACGCTTTGATATCTGCACTGGACGCTTTGGCCTCTTTAGTAGGGTCCTTGGGATCAGCTTTTCGCTCGTTAGGAGATTCCTGCCGCGAGGCACTTGTGCAAGTGCTACAACATCCAAGCTATACAGTACAAGTGCATGCAGCTCATTGCTTGCGTGCTCTGGTCCTTGCCTGCCCACAGCAGCTTCTTTCATGTGCCTCAATTTGTATGAACAGCGTCACGCGAGAGCTAGGCTTGCTTACATCGGGTACTCCAGGCAAAGTCGCTCCACGAAAATGTGTTGGATACGCCAATGGATTGGCTGCAGTGCTTAGCGTGTCACCTGCTCAGCCATTATACGGCTCCTTAGAAATCAGCTCAAGAGTGCTCAACATTGCCATCGACTTGCTCAAATCTAGTAGTCAAGCGGATCTTCGAATAGCGGGCACTCAGGTACAGGTGGCATGGATCTTGATCGGTGGTCTAATGGCTTTGGGTCCCAATTTCGTCAAAATCCACCTCTCTCAATTTCTTTTACTATGGAGGAATGCGCTACCAAAACCTCTGACAAAGGATAACGTCAAGCAAAGGTCTTCCGCTGAGGTACACTATCTGACTTCTATCCGGGAGTGTACGCTCGGGTCAATACTTCTATTTCTAGAGTTCAACAGCAAATTGCTCACGACCGATGTTGCAAAGCGTCTTGCGATAACGCTGCAGAATACAATCGAATACCTTGACAGTATAGCAGACAAAAAAGGTGTCGACGATGTTGCGCAACGAGCGGTCTCTTCTTTAAGTGTTCAGGACCTTGTACTCATGGTAAGGAGAAGAGTGCTCCAATGTTATTCCAGGCTTATCACCATCAGCGCTCACGTCAGCGGAGAAACACTGTCGCATTCCAACCTCCTCACGTTTGCTGTGAGCTTGATAGCAGACCCTGATGGTTATGCGCCTGGCTCGCTCAGTTCTTCGATTGCTAACACTTCAGGTACCTTTGAATCGATCTGGGATGTTGCAGATAATTCTGCCTTTGGGATGACTGGAATCGTGCGGAGAGACAGACTCAGGCTTCTGCCTGGTGAGCAGCCCAATGACAAGTTTAAGAGCGGCGAGGAGCTTGAAGCAAGCGTGGATGACATTGTTCGTGGAGAAATTATCGGCTCCCAGAGAATCGAATGCTGACCGATGCAGCTTTCAAGCCCTATATCAGGTGCCCGAGAACATGACTCGATATGTCTCTATGTCAACAGCCAGCAAGGGGCTGAAAACTTACCAGATCCTCCCGCCACAGAGGTCGTGAATGCGGCAGTGACACTGTTCGCCACAGCCTTTCCTCTACAAAGCTCCAAGGTGCAAGAAGGCCTTCTAGAACAGGTCGCAACCTTTCTTTCTTCTCCTTCTCTTCAAAGGGAACCCGGAAGGCGTGCGGCTGTTACTGTCAATAGCGCTGTTGCTCTATTGAGCGCGCTTAAAGTTGCAGTCGGTGAGACTCTTGCTGACAGGGGGGATATTAAAAGTCAGATCGTTGAGAAGGCGTTTGAGGAGATCCTGCGAGTGAGTCTGTGACCTGGATTGGCCTATTGGCGTCCACTCATTCTTTCTCTAGGCACTTGTCATCAATCGAGATCAAACAATCCGTCTGCTAGCCTATGAAGGCATTGGGAGGCTCTGCAACAATGCAGGAAATGCCTTCACCTCAAGCGAGGTCGACAGCTTGATCGATACGATTGTGGCCAACAGAGACCCGAACGCTCGCGCCGGCTGTTCCATGGCCCTTGGCTCCATTCATTCGCAGGTTGGGGGCATGGCTGCGGGCTTACACATGAAGAAGATCCATGGCGTTTTGATGTCACTATGCGGTGATCCAACTCCCGTAGTACACCACTGCGCAATCAAGGCTTTGTCTCAAGTTGCAGATTCTGCAGGTCTTACCTTCTCAGGAAACGTGTCTAGCACTCTTGGCCTTCTTGCACAGCTTTGGACAAGCGACAGCCACAATGAAGAGTCATCTTCAACATCTACCTCCACTGTGGAGCTCGAATATCCCACCGCTGTAGCCATAGCGCATTGCGTGGATACTCTGGTCAATGTTCTTGGCCCCGATATCCAGGTTATGAGCAAAGCCAGAGAATTAATGCTCACCCTGATGAAGCAATTTGCACTAGACAATTTTGAGGTGCAGGCCGAGTGTCTCCAATCATGGGAACATATGAATCTGTATGATTCTGTACACGTTGACATGGCGAGTTACGTTCAACGATTACAACAAAATTTGGAGTCGCCGTTCATCACGGTAAGGGAGGTCGCTGTTGATGGCCTTTACAGTCTCATGCGAAGAGACGCCGAGCTTGTCCTCCACCTGGGTCAACAGCGACTAGAGGACCAGATCTGGATGGCCCTAAACGTCGATCCTGAGAATGAGGGATTGCGGAACATAATACTGACGTGGCTCGGCCAATCCAGTTTGACCGAGTGCGACAAATGGATTACGAGGTGTCAACAAGTCCTTACCAAGAAATCTAAGGAACCAATTGAGTCACATCCTGTGCCCGAACCAAAGTCTGCAGCTCCCGAGCTCCAAGATGAGGAGGTAGCCGGTTTCAATGTTTCTGATGGCAAAGATCAAGTTTCAGGTACTCTGCCTGAGGCCGCTCAGGAGCTCCTTCGATGGCAGGTACGAGCCTTTGCAATGGAATGTTTGAGCGATGTTGTTGCCATTATTGGCAAAAACATGGAACTGGAGGCCGAGTCGCTGGCTGGCCATGCCTTGCAGAACAGGATTGCTGACGTGATTCGACTGGCTTTCCTCGCGTCAACGGCTTCGGTGGTCGAACTTCAAGTTGGTGGGCTAAGGCTCATCGATCAGATCCTGAAGGTGAGATCACGCTGTCAGATGGGTCCATGGCAGATGCTAATTAAGTTAGATCTTTGGTGCCATGCCTGATCCCGATTTCTCAGAGGCCTTACTTCTCGAGCAGTACCAGGCTCAGATCAGTTCAGCGTTGACGCCAGCTTTCGCGGCTGACTCATCCCCTGATCTGGCTTCTGCAGCGGTCAATGTTTGCGCCACCTTTGTATCGGCTGGTCTCGTAACGGATGTTGATCGAATGGGCCGTATACTCAAGCTGTTGGTGACTGCACTTGAAAGCTTCACTGGTGATTACACCTGAGAAATTCGTTAAGGTATGATGAGTACTGACGTCCAGCAGACGACTCGCAAGACTCGGCTGTAGGTGATCTACGAGGATTGAGCTCTAACGCCCAGACCATGATCAGAATGTCTGTCTTGTCTGCCTGGGCTGAATTGCAGGTCGCAAGCACACATCAGGAATATCTTGTCAAAGTAGTCAAACCCCACGTGGCAAAGCTTACACCTCTTTGGCTTTCGTCGCTCCAAGAATTTGCCAGACTCCGCTTCGAGCCGGACATCTCGAACAACACGGGGCCTGCAAGGCTTGACGAAAGTCTGGATGTAGTATACTCTGCTCTGAATCGACAGACCCTTCTCAAGGTATGTCAAAGCGCCACGCACTGAGTAGTCTTACGCTTACATCTCTACAGTTCTATCAAGACTCCTGGCTCAAGCTTGTCGAGGCTATTGCAAGCCTAATCGATCAGGACATCGATTTTGTCTTTGATGCTCTGGACGGCAGGACGGGAGAAGTACGGCCTAACGGGGTGAAAAGGAATGCCAACGAAATCAACTATCGCGATGAGCCTGCAGCATTCTTCTTTGTCCTTTTTGGTATCGTCATCGAAGCATTGACCACAAGACCAGCAGGCGACTCCGCTCGCAGTGAGAGTCAGACTCTCGGTATACTCTCCGCCTTGAAACGAATCCTACGCCCCTCAGTAGCAGGAAACGCCATTTTCCAAGACAGCGTCTTTTCCGAGACAATGGAGCTATTCGACCGTCTCGCTCTGACCGAAGGTGTCGAGGTCCAAATCGTCATGGTAGAGATCGCGCGAAGCCTCTGCCTCATGCACCCTTCAGCTCGCGATGATGACACGAACGAGGACCACCTATCCGAAGATATCGAACAGCTCTTCGAACTCACCCGCATCATCGTCCTGGTCCTCGCCGGCGTTCTCCCCAATCTCTCCTCGCAAAACCCCTCCGCTCGCCCACATAACCTCCCTGACGAAACAAGCGTGCTCGTCATCCAAAAATCTCTCACCGCCCTCGTCGACGCCGCCGACATCTTCCCAGCTGTGATCAAGCACGATTTGCATGCCAGCATCCTCCACATCATCTGCACGATCGTGGGAACTGGAGTCTGCCAAGCTAACGTTGTCCCCCAAGCCTTACCCGTGTTCAAGCGCTTCCTACAACGGATGGTCCATCCACAACAACAACAACAACAACCCAACGACAGCATCCGCGAAATCCTCCACGCCACCATTTCCCGCCTCCTCACTATCCTTTCCCATGCCCAGCGGCGCGATTCCGAGCACTCCCTCTCCTGCGCGAAGAATACCCTCCTCGCCCTGACCATTCTGCTCTCCACCACCGCCCGTGCTTTGCCATCAAATTCCCCTCTTGTGATCTCGGCACTGGACGCCATACTTGACACCCTCTCGGACATCGGCCTCGCCCCTGTTGCGGCGAATTGTCTCCGCAGCTTATTACTCCTCTTGCCGAAACACCCCGCCGATGAGAGCATGGCACGATACCTCTTCCCCCGATTAGTGCGGTTCGTCGTTGATGTCCAAGACGTCCCGGATCCCGAGGGCGTGCGAGGAACCCTGGCGGGGGCACTCGTAAGTCTCGCCGCAACGGTGGAAGGGGAGAAGGCAAAGGCGGGGTTGCTTTGCGTGGTTGTACCGATGCTGCTCACGCGCGCCGCTTCCGTCATGACTGATCAGGAGGAGGACGGGGAGGGCGCAGCGAGACGGAGGGGGAAAGAAAGGAAAGCGGTATACGTGGAAACGGCGAGACGCCTGCTAGAACTGGCAGGCGAGAAAAGCTTGACGCCGATCTTCCGCGGGGTGGTCAGGAAGATGAGTGCAAGTCAGAGGGCGTTCATGGAGATGGTGATTAGGGAAGGTGGTGCTGCCACCGGCGGCAAGGGTGCAAGGGGTGTTGGTGGTGGAGAGGGCGAGGGGGATGGGGTTGGGGAAAAGGGAGAGCCGAGTATTGCGCTGAAGATGAATTTCGGGTGACGTTGGAGGTGTTAAGGATGGATGAAGGGGTGAAGGGGGCCCCCAGGGATGTCCACAGTACACGTGTATATATGTATATATATTACATATACCCATACACCCCGAACTTAGGATCGGCAGTTGCCGTTTTCGATCGGGAAAGGGAGCAGGGCTACGAAAGTCGTGGGGCATTGGCTCACAGCTTTAGACAGAGCGAAAAGGGAGCGACGAGGGAACAAGGGAAAACAATAAGGCATCATATACACGTACACCCCCGCGATATACCTATACGCCCCCAGATTCCCTGCCTGCCTGCAAAGTCTGCAATCTGATCCCCAAGACCCAAGTATGCCTCTCCGACTTACCTTTAATTAGCGGGAGAAGCAACGTCCCACCGAACGCAACCATTGATTTACCAATGAATCAGGGTGCCGTTCCGCCCCCCAAACTCGTTCGGCGCCAGGCAATCAGTAAATCTGCTCTTTCTTGTTCCATTGACGATTTGGTTCATGCTATAACATGGTAACGAAGGTGCGGAGTCACACATATCTCGAAATTACCACTCCCCTTTTCTACATCATCCTGAACCTGCTGCGGAGACCAACATGCGTTACTAGTTGTGAGCCCCTGTTCATTCCCTCGAGATAGTCGCGACATTCATCTCTGCTGCGCAATGTTATTTCCCAGCTGCCGTGCTGTTGACACCCTTGCCTGACGAGCCTGGGTCCAAACCCTCCATGCGCCACTTGCTAAGCGTGTCTCTCGACTCCTTCGTCAATGGGTGGTCTTGGCCAAGGGTCTGCTTCCGTTTTGCCACGCATTCTTCCATAAGCACGATAGCCCTTTCATTCTCGCCTTTTTCCTTCAAGATGTATGCAAAGTTGTTCATGCTGACCAGCGTGTCGGGATGCTCCTCGCCTAATACCCTCTTCCTCATCTTCATTACCTACACTTCCAGCTGTTCCGCTTCCGTCCAGCGTCCTTGGTTCCCATATATCGAAGCTAAGTTAGCTAAGCTAATCAACGTATCAGGATGATCCTCGCCTAATACCCTCTTCCTCGTCTCTATTACTCATACTTCCAGCTCTTCAGCCTCCTTCTAGCGTCTTTGATCCCTGTATATAGTAGCTAATTTAGCTATACTAATCAACGTATCAGGATCCTCCTCGCCTAATACCTTCTTCCTCACCTCTATTACTTGCACTTCTAGCTTTTCCGCTTCCGTCCAGCGTCCCTGATTCCTGTATGTCGAACCTAGATCGTTCATACTGCTCAGCGTATCACGATGCTCCTCACCTAGCACTTTCTTCCTCGTCTCCATCACTCGCACTTGCAACTGTTCCGCCTCCCTCCAGCGCCCCTGCAAGCCATATGCTAGGCCTGCTATTACCATACTGCTTAGAGTCTTGTCGTCCTCTTGGCCAAGTATTTTCTCCCTGACTTCCATCGCCATTTCGGACAGATTGACAGCCTCAGTTATATTACCTCTCTCCCATGCGTACCAGGCTGCATTATGTAATAGGGAAGCCCATTCTCTTAACGACTCGTCCTCCGTTGGCCGTTGTGTGACTGCTGACTTTACATGGGGGAAAAGCGCTTGGCAGCGTGTCCAATCCTTGTACTCTCCATTTGGAAATTCGGCGGATAGGTTCTTGATGTAACGCTGTTTCCACTGCTCGAGCTCTCCGTTGGCCTCCAACCATTCCCGCGCGGCTAGTTGCACCAGTGCATACATTTTAAAGGTCCTATCCTTCTCGAAGGAGAGGAAACAGTAGCTCGTTAACGTCTGAACGTCTTCTTTAAACCCAACATCCTCGCTGTATTCTGATGCGCTATTTTCTTCATCTTCCTCATCATCCTCCTCCTTCTCTTTCTCTTCCCTTCCCTTCACCTTTCCGTCCTCATGCTTGTCGACCTTTTCTAGGCTCCTATGACCTTGTTCATATGCTGCTCGATTCTGAAGTAGGACTACAGGGATGCTTTGTGGGTCAAAAAAGCTCATCAGCGACAGCAAGTCGGCTGCGGATGGCCGAGTCCGACGGATGTGTCCGAATGAGGTCTGCCATGAGGTAATGATGGTGTTTGAGGCCTCCGGGTCTCTCCGAAGCCCGCCACCTTCATGAATCAGAACACTCCTCTTGCGATCGCTTTTCCGGAATGTTTTGAGGTATTGCCGCACGGAATATCGTGGTGATCGTCGAGAGATATATGAGGCTGCTTGGACAATCGCAAGCGGTATGAATTCCAACGCAGCCGCGAGTTCTATGTGGTCCTTTTCATTTTTATGCCCAATCGATTCTAGCTTCTTGTCTAAGAGCTCGACTGCGTTAGTTTCATGCATTGGGTTGATTAGTATAATATCTATATGTTCTGAAACTTTCAAAGCTGACTCTTGACTTCGCGTCGTAATAAGGATCGACCCTCTTTGGCTTTGAGGAAGGTAATCTAGAAGCGGCCGAAGAGTTTGGCGACCGGAGTCGTTCGACTGGCTTTCAACAAGAAAACCAGCGTCGTCGAAATTATCGAGAATCATCAGCCACTTTCCCTTGCACTTGCGAAGCCAGTCGTGTACCAATTTGAATATATTAGCCTTTGGATCATCCCTCGCTCCAATATTGACGACGTCTGCAATTTCTCGATAGTCCTTCTCGAATCGAGCTGCGTTGCTCGCGTGCACCCAGAAAACCCATACATCTGGTGACCGCTCTCGGGTGCGGTAGGTATATTCGATAGCAAGTTCAGACTTCCCTACGCCACCCAAGCCGAAAAGCGTTACGCGGCTGGCTGGTTGTGAGCATCGTTCGTCGATTCGCATGAGGAGGTCGCCGCGGTCGATGAAGTCGGGATCGCGTCGGAAAGGAACGGTGGAGAAGGGTTTCGGAGCGCCTTCGTCAAAGTGTGACCGAAAGGCTCCCGAGTTGATCACACCCTGCAGGAACTCGTCTTCAATGGAGTCTTCGCCGTTGGGGCGTATGTTGTTCGAATTGAAATACTCCTCAGACTCTGGTATCGCTTCCGGTTGTGGGCCGTCAAAGCTTATATCGCCATCTTCGGGTATTAGAATGTCTTCTAAAGTATCACTCTCCTGGTCAAGGTTTCTCTGGATCGACCCGACTTGCGACGAGTGAGTGTCGATATCGCCAAGCACGCTCTGGTGATCTGCAGAGACGCCTATCGGGACATCTATAGAGATTATTCGCAGAGTGAGAGCCATGACGGCCTGGAGATGTCCGGCTATGTGGCTACCGATCGACTTGTCTGTGGGATTCTTGGTTGGGGAAGATTTTGCTTTCGTCTTCGCTTCCTGAAGCTGCTGCTCTGTCCGCGCTTGTTGATCGTCGCCACGAATGTACTGATCGGACTCTATATAGACCGCCTCTGTTTTGTTGTGCTTGTGACTGCGATCAACATTGGAGTTGTCCCACGACTTCGTGGAAGTCGGCTCTTCTGCATTGCCTTTTCTCTTTTCCTGAAACGGAGAATCCTGGTGGTCCTCGATGGAGAGGCAGCAGAGAGGGCACTCATTTCGCGGCCGAGGAGAACGAATCCGGCTCTGCTGCACGATGGCCTGGATTGCTGTTCGATCAAAGACCTTTCCATGGCTGTCGTGAAGGTGACTAGCGAGCTCATCTGGAATGGGAAATATGGTATCGTCGTTGTTGCACAAGGGGCAGATCCACGACAACGTCGGAAACGCTTCGCGATGCCAATTTTGGCCGTGGGTTATCAGCATATGCGCGAGCCACTTTCCCGAGTTCGCAAACCTGGGTGATGAGTCGGGGCACTTCTCCGAAATGCAGAGGTACGGTCTGTGGTCCTCGTTCACGTGCTTCCTATGATTCAGACATTGAAATGTCAGAAGACCGCATTGGTACCCCATGGAGGCTGCATGGATCTCTTACCGCCATTCGTCTTGGTCAAACTGGTTGATTGGAAGAGAGCTGAAGCACCAATCGCAGGTCATGCTTCCCTCTGCCGGCCGAGGATAGACTGCCTGACTAACTAGGATAGATGTTGTCGCGCCCTTTACAGAGGAGCTCAACGTCTTCCTCATCCTTGCTTTGGCCTCGTAGCTGTTGAAGGAGGTGGGCTCCGAGGAAAGCACAGGCTTGGATAGCTGCCGAGACAGCGGTGGGTTCCGAAGCAGCGTTGCCGCTGAATCCCTGCGTTGTTGAGGTGTCTGCGGATCAAGGTCTGCATCAGCGGTTGACTCTTCTGAGACGGTATACAAAGGGATTTGGGTTTGAGTTCGTGATCTTGGTGCTTGGAGCTGTTCATGTCGAGCTTTGCGACTCAGGAACACTGCATAAGTTTCGCTCATGGAGTGGGTAAGCAGCTCGAGTAGCTCCTCGCTCGCAGCAGAGTACATGGTCTTGAGAGCCAGATATGCAAAACCCTCGAACGAGGTGAAGTCGAATGTTTCTGCAAACTCTCTGGCCTTTGCAGTATGACTTGTCGCCGACGACTGACGAATTGCGATTCCGATATGGTTAAGACGCTCTATGGCTTCTGAAATTGCTTCCAGGTTCTCAATGTTGACAGTGAGATGCTGCGGCCCGTTCGCATGCTCAACCTCCATCGGGTCGAGAGAATTGTCTGGGTCGAACACTGGCGCTGTCAGTCCTTTCTTATGTATGAGCAGATCTTAGACGCTGTACCGAAGGCCAGGTTTCTCTCCATGATGGCCATCAGGCGCAGCACCTGCTCTTGGATCTCGACATGATGGCGAAGCCTGCGATCCAGACAGACTTTGGATTCAGCGAAGACGCCCAAGAACGCGGCCCATGCAGCAAATCGCTGGTTGAGGTCCGAAAGAATTGTTGCCTCATTTGTCTTGCTAACCTCCTTCAGCCTTGCGATTCGTTCCAGGTACAATCTCTCGCATTCTTCGGCGAGTTCGAAGATCGGCTCCGCGTCCTCCATGATTTTGAAAAAGCCGCACAAGTCAATGGAGGACTTGAACGTCGCTCGCAATGGCGTAAAGAGCGGAATGGTAATCGAGAGCTAGCATATCCTGAGTTTAAGCCTTACCCGCTATTTGCTCTCCCTTACCCTCGCTGCTCGCAGGACGAAGGTCTCCAGCGATCGATGATGCAGCGCCAGCAGCCCGACGAGGATTCTTCAACGAGGCTTCCTACAGAGTCTTTCGGATGGAACTACCTTCAAACCCTTAAGTCCCAGCTGTTGGGCAGGCTTGCGGGGCTGGTGCGGAGTCGGCGCCCCAGCGACCGACCAAGCAAATTGGATAACGACGCGGCCTTCTTCGAGGACGATCTGCGCTACATCCTTACGGCGAATTCTGTGAATGTCCAACTCTCAGAAGAGCGTTATAAGTACATGGACAAGGTGGCGACGAGTCTTCTTGACGTGCTGAATGACACTGTTAACAGAGATCTCATCGAACTTGAGGAAGACCAAGACCGCTGCAGATCCGAATTGCCTGAGCATTCGAGCTCAAAACCTTACGACCCCTATAGGCGCTTGAAGACTATGCTCTGCTTCCTACAGGCCCGTCCCAAAGACAAGTTCAGCCTAGCGACCGGCCCGGAACCCAATTTGTTCAAATTACCTCCTGACGGCTATGGAAAGATTGCAAGAAATTACGTGAAAAGTTGGATGAGATTCTTGGACAGCCTGTCTGGTGAAGCAGATATTTCTTCGCTAGGCCTGCAACACACTACGCTACAGGAGATGGGATTGCCGGCGGAAGAGCGGAGTGGTGACCAGTCAGACTTGTTCGAAAAACGCGCAAGCGTGGTGGTAGATGGAATGTTCAAGGAGTTTCGACAGCTCAATTGTGCGAAAGTCGGGATGCATGAGATTCGATTGAAGCTGTCGGGGCTGTACTCAGGTCCGTCCCAACCGGCCCTCGATCTGTTCATATCTTGTTGTCAGCATGGGACGTCGGATACATGGCATGAGGCTCGGTGCGGTTCATTCCCGTAAGTTGATATTGATCACCTAGAATCGACACGCCTTGTTCTGACGCAGACGATTCAGAGTTGCGCCTGATAAGACGGGGAAGCAGAGCTTGTGCGCTATAATTCGTCAAGCAATAAGTGAAGATAGAAAACTCCATCTGCTTGTTGACCAGCAGGGGCTGTTTAATGTCACAAAGCTGATACCAACGGAAGCATCGTCCTATGCCGACTTCAGGAAGGAAACGCTCATGGCTCTGATTGAACAAAAGCTTTTCAGTCATACCACTCTGCAGGACATCCGAGGAGGATTAGTGAATAGGAAGGCCGGCGCAGAAGAGAGGGCAAAGATCGCGCTCATGCTCGCGAGATCTTTGTTGGATTTCTTCGACGACGAGATCGAACTCGCCTCGCACAGCTGGCTTCCTGAACAGATATTCTTCATCAAACCCTCCAGCTCCCTGGCGCCCCGAGGTGACATTTATATTTCTCTCAGACCGAGACCGTGTGAGCTCAAACCGGCCGATCTACTTGAAGAGTTTAGGGTTGGAAATCCTGTCTTGCTTTCATTTGCCAGACTGCTATTGGTGATCGAAATGGGCGAGAAGATAGACATCGAGCTTCATCCGGAGACCACAAAGAATGTATTGGCTTGGAGAGACTTGTGCAACATCGTCAACGAGAAGAAGCAGAAGGGAGAGAGTGTTCAGTACTTGGAAGCCGTGGAAGGATGTTTGTACCTGTGCAATCATCTACAGCAATCTAAGCACCACGTAACCGGCTCTACGGCGAGCAAGGTTTTGAGACAGGCCATTTACCAGAAGGTCATACGGAAGCTCGAAATCATTACGAACCCTGATAGCGCAAAGCGTAAACGAAAATCCTCGGTATCGGAATACGGACAATCCAAGAAACCATCAATTGCGCAGCCACCTGGGAGAGACTCAGCCATAGCTACCCCCAGGCCAGGTATGGACTCCTCAAGGATGTCATCTCCCCATAGACGAGGAGAGCAGAGCAGGACTCCTAAGGATCCAACGCAACAGAGACATGGCAAATTCGACGGCCGTTTGTGCGACAGCTCGAAGACAAAGTGAGTTCCTTTTCAACCTGTGGGCGGACACTCGATGACGAGGTTCAGTAATGATGTCGCACAACCACGTACCTTTAAGAAACTTAACAGGACTTGGAATTCAAGCTTTGAGTTTAAGGAGAGCGATGACGTCGTCAGAATCGCCATACTAGACACGGGCATTGACCTCCGCCA
The DNA here is from genome assembly GCA_019925105.1 of Niebla homalea. Lineage (NCBI taxonomy): Eukaryota > Fungi > Ascomycota > Lecanoromycetes > Lecanorales > Ramalinaceae > Niebla > Niebla homalea. Next base: position 324,917 of record JAHGAU010000003.1, read on the forward strand.
TGAAGACTTTCAAAATATGCGAGCCGTCGCGTTCCGACAGAGGCAACCCGTGTCTGCCCAAGGCGAGACATCTCAAATTGAGCGGATGCCGATGAAATATCGAAAAAACTTCTGCGGCAACGATGAGAGCGATGTGCAAGATCTCGACGGGCATGGAACTCAAGTGGCGAGCATTATCCTGCAACTGGCCCCGAGAGCAGAGCTATGCATTGCTCGTATTTGTGATGGAGACGTTAACCGAGGACTGTCCGAAGGCGGGAAGCAGGCGGTGACCATAGATACTTACATACGGCATCCTCGGTCGGAGATTGTCATAAACGTGAGTTTATCTACAGGCGAAGACAGAGCATTTAGAGCTGATTGGCAAGTGCTGCAGGCAATCCGTTGGGCCATCGAACAAAAGGCTAAGATAATCAACATGTCTTTCGGGTTCGACGAATACGACCCTGAAGTCGATCGAGCGCTCACCCTAGCACGAAGCCAAGAAATCCTTGTGTTTGCAGCTATGGCGAATGAGGGTATGTATGAGAAGGCGGCGTGGCCAGCTAGAGAGTCCGAGAATGCCATTGGCATTCACTCTTGCGTGGAGATGGGAAAAACCAGCTCACTATTCACCCCCAAGCCCGTTAGCAGAAATGACAACTTCATGGTCTTGGGCGAGAAGATCATAGCTCACTGGCTGACTGATAAGGGGGGAGACTTTCGTCATGTTGAGGGAACCTCATTTGCAACCCCTGTTGCGGTCTCCATAGCGGCGCTGATCCTTGCGTTCACGAATCAAAAACGATGTGGAAAGCTCCGGGAAGAAAGTGAAAAGAAGGTGCGCGTCGAGGAATTGGGATGTAACGTGGGCATGAGACGAGTACTGCAGGCCATCAGCGAGACGTCGACGGACGGCTATCTATGGATCAACCCCAAGCTGCTTTGGGCAAATTTCCCGGAGGACGGAGAAGATGACACGATTGAGGCGAGGAGAGAGCATGGTTGGAAAATAATTCGTAGAGCGCTACAGAGGTGAGATTGTAATGGTCATTAACTTCATAAGATACGTTGTGTTAGTCACGAAGACTTGACAATGACTCCAGACACAATTTTGCAATGTGATTAACGTATGGCACCTTGAGTTCGCAATAAAAACATCCCGTGCACCTCCGTATCCTCATCAGCCCAATCATCGAATGCCGGCACGACATCTTCATTGTTGGGATCCCAATCGTCTTTCCCATCCCTTCCGAACAGAGCCCCCTCGGTCCGATCTCCTCGGTCTTTGACTTTGGTGGAGATCTTTTTGTACTCAAACTCCCTCACCCTGTACGCAAAGTCGATCGTGTTCTCCGTCTTGAGCTTGGACCCGCCCTTTGCCGTAGTCCCACGAGACAGTCCGCCAGCCACTTCCGTGCCGGTTCCCGCCACGGATGCATTGGCAGACAGAGCCACATTCATCTCCTGCGATTGTTCCTCAGACACGACTAGACTTCCAGCCGTCGCAACTCCCACGATCATGTACAGAGACTTAGACCATGCACAACCCTTCGCACAGGCAGTGATCTCAGGCCTCCCAAGCGCCTTGTCCATGTACGACTTCGTGGGGATGAAGATCTCGGCGCTGACGTTCATCGCTTCGACGGTAGTCTTGATCTCGTTGTTCGAGCGCCCTTCGGCCTTGAGGCCGGCACTGGAGAGCGGGGAGTTCGGAGGGACGACTTTGAGGAGGGCACGGGCGTTAGTGGAAAGCTCTGAGTGGATCCCCTGTCGTACGGCGGCCGAGTCATCCATCTTGTCTTCATTGGGAATCCCGGCCACGCCAGTCTTGCGATTCAGAGATGTCTCTGGCTCCTCTGGATCAGTCAGGATGCTGCCCAAGAAGATGAGCTCGCCCTGTGGCTTTGGGTAGCGCGCCACGAGCCATTTCTGTTTCCCAGCAAGATGGCCTGGTGGTTGGTTAGGCATGCCACAGCTATGGTTGGCGGGACTCGGAAAGGGTTTCCGATTCGATCTACAATTACCGTAGAATCCAAAACATGTGGTACCCGGCGCTAGTCCTTTCTTTTGGTTTTTTTTAGATTAAAATTAAATAGGTTAAAATAAGGCTTTTATCTTCTCTTTTCAATATCAAGTTTGCCAAGAGTCCTAAATAGGAAGGAGATATCACTTGACTAAAATCTTGAACTTCAAAGTTTCTCGAAATCTCAAAACCAAAAAACACTTGCGTGCATTCACCGCACTACAACCTTTCGTGATGATTTCATGACTGGAAATTTGAGAGATTTACCATCGCAATCGATCTCTCAAATCTCACACAAAACCGAGTGGTGGTTGGTGATGACCTCACCAAAGGTGTCTTTTGTATGGCCATTTTGCGACCCTTACCTACTGCACCTGCACTCTCACCCTTATCCTCACCAAGCCCTTCACCAGGCCCTTCACCAAGCCCTTCATAAAGCCCTTCAGCAAGAGGTAACGCGCCATGCCCGCATGCCCCCACCGCAACAGATCCACAAAAACCGTTATTTGGATGGAGAACCTAAGAGCTGGGCAAGGCCTCCCAGCACATGAAAAGACGCCCGATCCTCATACGGCCCTACTGCGATAGGCCCAAAAACACCGTGATTTAGGTAGAGAACCTGAGAGTTGAGTGAGGCCCCTAAACTGCACCCTTATCCTCACGTGCACCCTTACCCTTACCTACCTTGATCTCACTACTACATTCACCAGCCTCAATACCAGAGTAAGGGTAATACGGGTGGTAAGTGACGAGGCGGGTGAGGGTGGTGAGGGTTTTGAGCACTGAAGGTGGTGAGTTGTTAGCGTAGTGAGTGGTAAGGGCGATAATGAGGGTAGTAAGTGGTGAAAGTACCCATACACGAGTAGGTAAATTGTGATAGTCAAAATCTGGCCTAGTAAATCCCGAGCCGTACCTAGTATGAAAGTATAATTTACCACTCTAAAAGTCTAAATCCAAATATTCCCAATTGTCCTCTTTGCACCTATGGCCCGCCGTAGGGGGTGTCGAATCTCCCGGCGGGGGAGCATGCTTGCAGCAAGCCTGCAATCACGCACACACACGCTGACCACCCCCCCCTCCCCAAGAATAATATGCCCCGACGAGATAGGTTGGAACGAGCTCGAAAGGAAATACGAGAACAAAATAAAGAATGAAAGGGGGGGATTTAAAATGCGTGCAGGCTGGCTGCTTGCTTCATTTGTCCTCTCAGGGGTCATGCAGGCCACAGAGAGAGAGAGGAATCATACAACTAGCATATCGAGAGAGGTTTTGAGTAGGAAGGATGTTACGCAACTAGTGATGATGATGATGAATCTTATACCAGGAGTGCACACGTCTTCGATGACCATGCAGCTGATGCATCAACATCACCGGGAAATGCACTGATTGATTGATTCTGGGGCCATGTGCCACTTGGGGAAGATCCCCCCTCCCCCTCCCCATCCTATAGAGGATATACTATACAACACAATCCATCTACGGTAGTAGTAAACCGAAGAGAAGGGATGTCCGCTTCCAATACTCAGCCGCGCTCGTCTTGATCTGCTCGATGGAGCTCTCCTCGAGACGACCCAACTCTCTGAGAACGGACTCCTGGATTTGCGGAAACTCATCGCCGGCATCGTGTCCTTCACCTTTACCCGTGATCTTAGTCGCACGGTCCAGGTATGAGACGTCGAAAAGCCTTTGAAGCTTCTTGGACTCCATCACGGATGGATCCAGTGAAATGCCGGATGCGACGCCATTGGCGTGTGCCCCCCTAGACTCGTCGGTGGGCGAACCTTCGTCACCATCGGCCTGGCTGTCAAGCTCTTCCGCATCCTTGGCCTGGTCGTCGGTAACAGGACGTTGATCTTTCTTGTCGGGTTCGCCAATCTCAGCCGCCTTGTCTGGACTATCGGTCTCAGACCCTTCATTCTTGAGTTCTGAGCTAGCATTCATGTTGCCATTGACAGGTCCCTTTCCTGTAGCGGCATTTGCCTCGCCACTTCCAGCGGTGAGTAACTCGGCAAGCCTCCCGCGCAAGTCACTCTTTATCACCTTGACGGCTTCGGTGCTCCAGATGTCAGTGCCATGTCCAGCCATTGCATGCACGATCTCCAGTAAGAGACGATAGCACCACGGGGAGGGCAGGACGGGCAATTCGGGATCGCCTTCCCACAACGCCCGTGCTGGGAATGTGGGAGATTGAGATACCCGGTCGAGACGTTTGGAGCAGATCTCCAGCGGCGTATCCAATGTCACTCTGGCCAAATTTTCGAATAATGTGGGGATTTCATCGCGGCCGAGATCCTGTCCCGGTAGAGTGGCGGGCAAATTTTGGCGAACATGGCGCCAAGTGCGGAGGAGGAATGCTGATTGGGAGGCTCGGTTAGAAGGGTCCAGGTCAATCGATGTGAGGCTCTCTGTGAAGGAAGCGAATGCCATTTTGAGATCGTGCTGGAGGGCTGCTTCCAAGGTTCGGGGATCGTCCCCACTAAGCGAAAGCTGTCTCTTCTCGAGGAGGTCATCATCATCTTCATCGCCTCCCTCAATGTCGTCGTCCCATTGGTGAGCCCTGGCCTCTTTGATGATGTTCTCCAAACTTTCGACGTTACGTAACCATGAGTCATAGGCAGTAACGATACGCTGTATTGCCAGAGTCTTTCCAGTGGACAGGTCTACGACTTTGGTTCTAAAAGCTTTGCCACTATTCGCCGTCCCAACGGAGGTCATCTCCGGAGACCACAAGGACGGGAGTACGTCTGTCACGCCGGGCTGCCAAGTACGAATGGTAGATACAACAATATCTCTGACCTCTTTCAGTGACTGACAGATCCTCCGGTTGAGAAGGACTGCTTGATCTTTGAATACTGCTCTAAGCCCGTCCAGCACCTCAGCGGAGTTGATTCCCTGAGAATGCCGGTGTTGAGACAACCAGAGCTCCAGTATCTCAATACGTAGCTTCATGATCTGTTTCGGGTCGTTGATATCCTGGATCTTAACCTTCAAGCGCTCAAGGAAAGACTTGATTGCGGTGCTCGCCCACTGCTTGAGCATTTGGTCCGCTTTTAGCCTGTTCAGATCATCATGCCGCACATATGGGGTAAAGGATTTGATGTCATCCCCTATTCCACGTTCATAGATATCAAGGTTTAGTTCCTCTAACTCTAGTATGTCCTGTGACTTGAAGATGGGCACAGCCTTCATGCCTTGCAATGCAGACGGTAGTTGACCTGGCCCAACGGCGCGTGTATCTCGCAAAGTCTGTATGTAGAGCCGCAACGCTGCCGACATGCTCCCATAATGTTCAGCAGTATTGTTGGTCATGGTAGTGCTCATGCTTTCATTCATCGCCTCGAGCCTTAGATGCTGGAAATGTCTCAAGACGTCTGTAGCTGTCGAGCTCGTTGCCAACGAAAACGCGCACATTGCTTCGACCAGCTCCTCCTTCTGTACCCCTACACGCTTGAAGCATCGATCCATCTTGCCAAGGAGTCTCCTTCTGAGCGTAGCGAGTCTATCCTTTAATTTTTCAAGGTATGGTGGTGGGTTCGGCCGTTTCGACAGCTTTGTGTACAGTAAGCGGGAGAGGACGAGTACGCGCGATGCCAGCAGCAAGGATTCCTCATTCTTGAGCAAAGAGGCTATGGCATCGGGGCAGCTGCGAAGAACGGCCAGCTGGGATGTGAATGCAAGTCGAGCATTATCTGCCAGATGGTCCTTTCAGTCGTGTTTCACGCAGAGGGGGGACCATGTATCCTACCATTAGCTGAAACATGCGCATTCCACGCCTGCAGGTTGGCATTCTTCCTCTCGATAAGCCTTGTATTGCACTTGGTCCCAATATCGCCCATCAATGTCTCCACACGGCGCATCTTCCCATCCATCTCGATGATGGACTCCGCGGTGCCCAGTAGATCGCGGTAGCTCGCACTGCATTTCCATCAATCGTCAGCCCGCCCCCCCCAATACAATCATGTGAAGATTGGAACCAGAAGAAAAGGCACTTGAGGAAGTCTTGACTGGACTATTGCGGCATACCCTACCAACGTCCGTAGCTTCTCCTTGTTCGCCTCAACATCTCGGCGGAGCTGCTTCTCCATCCCCCGCACGTTGGGGATAGCGTATGCGAAAGCGTCCTCCCATGACGAGAAGGTCCTGGGTTCTGGGCCTTCTGGCGCCATGGGAAAGTACTATTCTTTCAAGGAGCGAGCGTTGATGTGAAGGAAAAAAAGCTTTCGAGGTGTCGTCAAAAATGGCCCAAATAGGTAAGCGTGGCTCTGAAAGTACTCGGGGAAACCTCATGAATTAGGTTCAGTCGATATCATATTGATCTATGCTTTAATATAGACTTTTTCAAGATATGGTGAAGGAGTAATCCTTTCTGTATGTATCCAATTTCTCTAGCCACTTCCTATCTACACTGTGAGCTCTCCAAATCAACCTAGCCTTTTTGCAGCCGTACCCAATTCTGTCTCAGCATGTTCAAAGTTTTTACAGAATTCAGCTCCATCCAAACACCTCCGCTATGCTAGCCGTGTTAATCCCAAATGCAACAAGCGCCACCAAAGTCCCAACCAAATCTACAATCATAAGGACTGCAGCTGCAGTCATGAAGCGAGGATTGAAAATTCGAAATAACATAAGATGTCTCCTCAGATGCCCTGCCCACATGATGGTTGCAACGTTGATCGTCGCATGGTAAAGTAGGAAGGTAGCTAGTGCAGTGGTAACGTCGCCCAGTAACCCTGGTCGCCTTGAAGGTCGTTTCCACAGACAAATGAGCGGTACGGCAGCCGCGGTGAGTATCTGGGCTCCAAAGGTGTTGAGTACGACGAGTATAGGAGAGAAGGGGTATGTGATGGTAGTAAGAGGAATAAAGGCGGACTCCCACTGGATACTCGAAAGTGTCGCTTGATGACCGGTCTTGAAGAAATGCAGGTTGCCCAAGGCTGCCAGAACGATAGGTCCAATGGCGCTTCGAGATAGCTTGTTGGCGTGCAGGATCTCTGCCAAGGCGATGGTTTGAATGGACAAAATTGCCAGAGCACCATTACCCATTGGTTTCTGAAGGAGGCTGAGGCCGAGCAGTATGTTGGCGACGAGCAAGAAGTAACGTGTGCCATGCGCGTTGGAGGATCCGTAAACTTGCACTGACTTTGGGTCCGCAAGTCCTTCATCATACTTTTGCACGACTTTGATGCTAATACAAGGTTTGGAGTAGATCCACGACGAGGTACCAACGGCCAGCGAGATACCTAGCACCAGCCGTGAGATGACATTCCTTATCGTCTTAAGTGTGCTTTTGTCCATTTCGAGCCAATCATTATCGTCTGCTGCGTCCAGTACCCAGAAGATAGCATTCGCCAGAAGGCCAAGTCTGAATATTGTACCGATCCAAATGGTTGCCACCCCTTCATACGATCTCGTCTGCTTGTAGTATAGCTTGACTATGACGGGCAAGAGCGTCGCACTTATCAGTGGTATCAGGAGCTGCCAAGGGGCCGAGGTAGAAGATGTGGATGAGGCATAATAGGTCGACCGACAGTAGGGCATTTGCTCCTCCCGACATAACTTGGAAAGCGATGCCACAGATGTCAAGATAGCAAATGCCATGGATTGAGCAATGCCAGCATATCGCTCCTCTGGTGCTTCCAAACCTGTCGAGGAGATGAGTCCCAAGACCGCGAAAGAGACAAGAAAGAACAGAAGGATGTCATCTTCCCAGATTGTATACGAATTAGATGCAAATCCGACAGATTGAAGAACTGTGATGAAGATAGCCAGCCATGCCCACAAACTTCGTGGCATTGGGATCGTCTTTCTCTGAGGTATTCGCACAAACGCAATGACAAAACCAAAAATGCTCCCAGAAGCCAGCCCGAGCAGACCAGAGTTAAGTAAGGACGCTCCAGATCTAAAATATGCAGCTGCCAGGGCCAAGAATGAAACCGCTACTCCTCCTGTGGACATGTACCCAAGATAGGTAGCCGAAGATGAATAACCCAACTCGGGCTGGCACCTTGCAAAGAATATTAAGATGACAAGACTACAGAGGAGTATGGAGATGCCTTGTATCATACTTGGTACATCGAACCTTGCCCAGAGACCGCGGCATATCTTTAGTGTGCTCTGCTGATAATTCGAAAGTAGCCGGAATACGTCTTCCTGTTCGCTGTCTTTGCTTGATGAGGTGAGCGATGCCCATGAAATGATTCCAGAGTCCCAGAATTGCTTGGTCGAAGCAAAAGCATCATCATTCAAGCCCCTGGCTTGGGAGTAGGCTTTTTGATATCTGTGGATTTGGGCGGCTGCCAAGGCGTTGACAGTAGCTAGGTTGCCCCAGTCGGGCTTCCCCGGGCTCACAAAAGCTTCGGCAATGGGACCACCTAGATTGTTGTACGGTATCGGCATTCCAAGTAAAAGGGACAAGGTCGGCACTAGGTCAATCTGACCTACTGGCCGTACCTTTGCAGTCCTTGGCGGAGTCCTTTCCCCATTGTGTCCTCGGCCGAAGACGCCTTTCTTGGAATACATCCATAGAGCTGCCTCAATTTCATCATCTGATTCCCCTCCGTGGTCACCTTTGATGTCCATGCCGTGATCGCCCATGACGACAAGGAGCGTGTCCTGATCTAGTCTGTCGATGATGTCCCTGATTACAGCATCCATCTCTTGTAACTTGCCATTGGTGGCTGGATGATCGGGCCCATACCGATGACCAGCATGGTCAACGCCGAGATAGTGGCCGAAGATGACATCCCATTTGGGCGTTTGGTCAGGAGCCAAGAGTGGCATCAAATGTTCAGTGACCCCGTTATCTACGGTAAAGAGGTCCCACACGTTGAAGGAATCATAGGCGCGGGTAAGGTTTGCATCAAAATAGCCTGGGAAAAGCGAGTGCCAGGTATCATCCCCCAGGTGGACCAAGTTCCGGCCAGCATTCCTCAATTGTGCGACGAGGTTGTCCTCTTCAATGGCTGTCCCAGCGAAGTTTGACCCAGCATCAACGAAGGTGGGTAAAGTGCCGGTGGTCAAGCCTTTCAGCCGTTGAAGGGTGGCTGTCGGAGGATCGGCGATGAAAGGCAGGAGAAAGGCACGCTCGGGGGTAATCGTGGCGGTCTCATGGAGGACGTGCAAAGCATTATGAAAGTGATGGGTCGAGCCATTTTGAGGGACAGTGAAGTCATATCTGAGGGCGTCTATTATTATTACAACTGCCTTCTCGAATGTCTGCGGATGCCAGCATCCTGTCTCGTGTGGGGGTACCTCAATTGGAGGAGAGGCGCATTCGGAGGCTTGGTCGAGAACGAGGCGTGTGAGCAGGAAACCCTTGGTGAAGAAGTATATACCGAGGCCATGAAGAAGGCTATGGAGAGATTAACTTCGCTAGTCCTCATAGATAGGAGACCACTCACGTGAGCAAAAGAAAAAAGGTGACAACGAGAGACAACGAGGCCTTGAAACGTATGCTACTTTGCTTGTTGGCCCTGGCGAGCTGATCGGAGGGAATCTGTTTAGCTCTAGAGGCATTGAACTGCTTCGTTATGTCCTCCATGAGTCTCAATGATCCATGAAGTAAACATAACAGAACCTTGCCTCAGTGATCATGTTGCGCCATCGTGATTCAAGGGTCAATGGCATGAACATTAGTAGAGGTTGACCAAGGGGACATCGTCCTGCGGGTTTTTCTTCTTTTGCTTTTTCTCTTGGCGTGGACCTTTGAGCATCGTGCGTAGGTTTCATACCGCCAACAACATGATCCATCCCACCAAGCCCACATCCCTTAGGTTTTCCCTCCTTTAATAGTTGCTTATAGTGAGTTTCCACAATTTCAGGACTCCAGATGGCACGTTAGTCATGTACTGAATACGATGCACGGCACGAAAAGGCTCGAGAGTCGAGATCCATCAAGATGGTGCAGTAGATCTTTCCTTCCGAGGCGTCTATCCTGATTCGTCCTCCAAAAACATCCTGATCCAGGTTGATGCAAATCGCAATGGGGGCCACGGGTCGCGTCGTTGTTCGTGCATATCACATACCTTATGAAACTGCGGCTGAATGTGCCAATTTCCCTGAACCATGGTCGTTGAAATTTATGATGTTCTTGTAACAGGTTTGGCCAACCCTCTTCCTCTTTACCCTTCTTCTGTATGACTCAAGCAAGAATGGTCGAATATCGCAGCAGTATGTGAGCATGCCTCCTGAGGTATGCCTTCCTACGTCTGGCGAGTCACCGTTGCCCCAGACATCAAGAATGATCGTTTCCACTTTGCGCACCACCACTGCGAAATGTCTGCACAAGACACAACATGTGCAGAATGTGGAGGCGCTTGTTCGCACTGATTCCTGTGCGGACAAGTGCTTACCAAAACCACCGAGTCGGATGCATTCTTTCCATTATGGACTTGCCTTTCTGGCCCATCGCACTGAAAATTTGACCGGAAAGACCCAAGGCTATCACTTTGGTGCCTCATTCTCGGCCGCCGTAACGGCCATTGTCCTTGTTTCGAACCTCATCATATTCGCTTACGAGGCTAGTCAGAATGGGGGCTCCTTTGGCGTTACTCTGATTCAGAAGGGTAATTGCGACAACACCAAAAATCTCGGGACATGGCTGCACTTGATCATCAATGTACTGAGTACCGCTTTGCTGGGTTGCAGCAACTACACAATGCAATGTCTCGCATCACCCACCAGGAAGGAAATCAACAAAGCCCACCAACAAGGCACCTGGATGGAGATTGGTGTTCCAAGTCTTTCGAACCTTGGCAGAATCTCCAAGCAACGACTCGCTCTCTGGCTTTTCCTGGGCTTGTCTTCCATTCCTTTGCATCTGTTGTACAATAGTGTCGTTTTCACAACCCTTGCCTCGCGCGAGTATTCGGCGTATATTGTCACCCAAGGTTTCCTGGATGGGGCTCCATACGATTCCAATAAAACCTCGATAGAAGGACTGTCGACTGTATACTCGATGATGCCCCCGGACGATACAGATAGTCGACTCAACGACCTTTTGGCGAATGCAAATGAACTACAAAGGATGGAGAATAAGGCCTGTCTCAGTGCCTACTCCCAAGACATCATATCTAAATACGGAGATGTCCTGCTCGTCAGTTCTCAGAACGGTGCAAACAACTCTATCTTGGAGATGTTTCCGGACAACAGCGGGGGCTTTGCTGGCAGTGGATCTGATTGGGCAAAACGCCGAACGCACACTTCCAAGGGGGGCAAGCAGTGGAGTGTGGATGGTAGAGACATACTATATTGTCTAGCTCAAACGGAGGATGAGCATTGCAAATTGCAGTTCTCTGTTACCATGATGTTCGTGGTGATCGTTTGCAACGTTGTGAAAGTCGTGTGCATGCTATGGATTGCTAAGCAACGTGATGACTTGGAGCCATTGACCACGGTCGGAGATGCTGTTGCCTCCTTTCTTGACCAACCGGAGAAGGTGACAAAGGGCCACTGCCTGGCGAATTGTAAGACCTTCACGACCGCTCGTAGCTGGAACGAAACAGCCACACGCTACAGACCTAAAAAGGGAGTTTCGCGCTGGTTCACAGCTGTTGGCCTTGGGAGATGGATTGCCACGAATAGTGTCTGCCTCCTGACGTTATGTTCGGTACTATCTCTGCTTTTTCTTGGACTAAGCAGCTCAGGCTTGACTGGGCAGACCAGCATTTCGGCTCTATGGAGTCAAGGCTTCGGCACAGTCACGTCGACACAAATTATTGATTCTTACGCTCTCGGCTCGACCAGTCTGATCGCTATGGTGCTCCTCTCGAATTGCCCCCAACTTCTGCTTTCGGGGATCTATATATCCTTCAACTGCCTCATGACCTATATGCTGGTCGGCCGGGAATGGGACAACTACTCTTTAGAAAGGAAGCCCTTGCGCGTGACGTCTCCGAAAGGACAGCAATGCTCTACCTACTACCTACAGCTACCCTACCGTTACGCCGTTCCTCTCCTCATCATGTCCGGTCTGTTGCACTGGCTCGTATCTCAATCGATCTTCCTCGCCGCCGTCGATGTGTACGACCATTATGGGGTCTTACTAGCTGACGAATCTCTATCCACCTGTGGATACTCCTGTATCTCAATCATTTTCGTCCTGATATTCGGAAGCTTGGTGCCAATAAGCGTCTTCGCCATCTCATGGCAGAAATATAAAGGTTTAATACCCTTTGCCGGCTGCAACAGCGCTGCCATTGCTGCTGCGTGCCACCCGCCCGAATTCGAGAAAAGCACTTCCACCTTACCGGTCAAGTGGGGAGATGTTGGCGGTCGGAGCTATGACTATGCGAGTGGTCAAAAGGGCATAATACGGCATTGTTCGTTTTCAAGCGGCGAAGTCAATCCCCCTGTGGAGGGCGAATTATACTCGTAGATAATTTATTTTTCAATACCAACATCGCAGACTTCCGTTACTCAAACGTTGAATTTTCCTGAACTGGTGATGTCCATGAGCTGCTTGGCTCTACGACCGTAGTGAATAATGGGACAATGGCACTCCTACATTACCTCTGAACTTGCAACTTGCAACTTTGCTCGAATGTAACGATCCAAGCCATCTCATTATTTGAATCTTAATATACGATATCCTGCAAAGGGTCATAACGTGGCAAAAAGTCTTCGACACGAGCAGCCTGGATTCAATTTTCGAATGTTTTCGATCAATTGTTTAGGATTCTATTTAACCACGTTTCAACCTGCGGATGAAGTCTAGAAACGGGTCGTTAAAGGGCAAAAGGCGCCCCCTTTTTAACGCCAGAGGAGCGGGTTGTCCAAGCTGGTCTTAGCGTGGTCATGAAGGAACACAGCCGGGTAACGGAGGTGAAATATTTTTCTGCCAGATCATCGTCATCGTTGGGCCCATTGCCATCTCACTTATGTGGTGAAGCTCAAGCAATCCTGCTCTAATCTGACCAACAACAGCTGGTCTGATGTTCTGCGATCATGGTACAGCTCTGGCGCTTCCTAGCGCTACTCACATTCCTTCATTCGTCTCCAATTGCCTTCGCAGATAATGCGCAAGAGGTCCTTTCAGACACGGCGAAGCAATCAAATGCATCGCTGTTATGGGGCCCTTACCGACCGAACTTGTACTTTGGAGTGCGCCCCAGGATCCCGCGGAGTCTGATGACAGGCCTGGTCTGGTCCCGGGTTGATAGCTATGAAGGATTGCAAGAGAGTGGGTATGCCCCCAACACCAGAACCAATTGACAACGCCTTTCTCCAATTGAACACTAATGGCTGAAATGTATTTGAACATAGGATTTCGTCACACGTGTGAGCAACATGAAGGCATGGCCGGCTATGGATGGGACGAATACGATGTTCGCCATGGAGGGCGCCAAACCATCCACGATGCGGGGAACAGCATAGACATTACAACCGAATTCGTGAAGATACCCGGCGGTGATCATGGCGGTAGCTGGGGCGTCAGAATTAAGGGCACGCCGAGAGAAGATGCGCCAGATCGTCTCATCAGTACCGTCATGTTCTATGCGGGGATTGAGGGGGTTGGGAGTTTGGAGGTCCAGAATGCTCCTGACGAGCTGGGCATTGAGGGCGATGTGAATCTGGGCGGATCAAGCAATGAACTTGGGGAGTTTGGTATAAGGATTGCGGAGAGTGCGGAGAATCGACATCCGCCCAAGATACATCCGAGCTATGATAGCAAGCCGTTGGATCGGACAATAGTTTCAAGTGCGCAGGTGCCGGAGGGGAGCTTGTGGCAGGCCAAGTGTGAGTCGCTCCCTCTCGTGTTGCGGCACGTGCGAATCTCGTCTGACAGGCATTTTTGCGTTTCAAAGCTGTCATCTTCCAAAAGATGAAAGCCGAGATTGACGCCTATATTGAAGAGTACGGCCAGGACAATGCGCCACCTCCATGGTCTACCTTCACTCTTCCGAATGACGTTCAGCAAGGCAACTTCCACATGATCCAGAAGGTCTTCGATGGAGCTTTTGAGGTAAATAGTGACGGACAATGTGGAAAGGGGTAATAGCTGATTTGTCTATCCAGTTTGATGTCATTTACTCATCAAGCTCGGCACCGTCACCCGTAACGTGTGAGTGCATTCCATTGTCTTCCGTCTACCTATGGAGGACGATCAATGCTCATTGGCAACAGCGGAGTCCTTGAGCAGCGCCATTGACCAGACCAACTCAATCTTCTCGGATCGCTTCTCGAAGCTGTTACGGCCAAAAGCCCCATTCAACATACCAAAGTACCAACCCTTTGCAAAGGCAATGTTTTCGAACCTGATTGGCGGCATTGGCTATTTTTTTGGAGACTCTGTTGTCGACAGGTCTTATGCACCTGAGTACGATGAGGAGAACGAGGGTTTCTGGGAGGAGACTGCCGCCGCTAAAGCACAACAAGGAGACGTCAAGGTCGAGGGACCATCTGAGCTTTTCACCAGCATTCCCTCGCGCCCATTCTTCCCTCGAGGGTTTCTGTGGGATGAAGGTTTCCATCTCATTCCGATTGCAGACTGGGACATGGATGTCACGTGAGCAAAACATCCAGTCGTTGATCAAACCGTGCATACTAATGCATAGTAGTCTTGAGATCGTTCAGAGCTGGTTCAATCTCGTGGATGAAGATGGTTGGATTGGTCGAGAGCAGATCCTAGGAGCAGAAGCCCGTAGTAAAGTCCCCCAAGAATTCACCATCCAGTATCCACACTACGCAAATCCACCAACCCTCTTCCTAATCTTCGAATCCCTCATTGACAAGATCCACTCGAAATCCGCCACTCCATCCACTAAGGACTCGCTCGACTCAATCCGCAACGCACACATCGAAAACACCGACAATGCCCTTACCTACCTCAGATCCCTCTATCCCCTCCTCAAACGCCATTTCTCCTGGTTCCGTAAAACTCAGCGCGGCGACATCAAATCCTACGATCGCGTCGCCTACTCCACCAAAGAAGCCTACCGCTGGCGCGGCCGCACCGAACGCCACGTCCTCACCTCCGGGCTCGACGACTATCCCCGCCCGCAGCCCCCGCACCCAGGCGAGTTGCACACCGACCTGATCAGCTGGATGGGGATGATGACCCGCTCCATGAAACGCATCGCCGCGTTCATCGGCGAAGACGAGGACGCCAGGGAATATTCCGGGTATGAAACCGCCATCATCCGCAACATCGATGATCTACATTGGAACGAGAAACATCAGACGTATTGCGATGCCACGATCGATGATTACGAGGAAAGCATGCATGTCTGCCACAAGGGCTACATCTCCATCTTCCCCTTCATGACCGGACTCATCCCGCCCGACAGCCCGCGCTTGAAAGCCGTGCTGGACCTGATCGCCGACCCGGCGGAATTGTGGAGCGACTTCGGCATCCGCAGCTTATCCCTCAACGACAAGAATTACGGCACCGGCGAGAATTACTGGAGGAGTCCCGTGTGGATGAACATGAATTACCTCGTCGTCAAAGCGTTGTATGACGTTGCCTCCGCACCACCACCACCTACCACCAGTGGGGCCAAGAGCAAGAATCCACATAAGCAGCAGGCGACGCGGATGTATCGACAGCTCCGCAAGAACCTGGTCGAGAATGTGTTCCGCGAGTGGGAACGCACCGGGTTCGCGTGGGAGCAGTACAACCCCGAGACGGGGGAGGGGCAGCGCACGCAGCATTTCACCGGCTGGACGAGCTTGGTGGTGAAGATGATGAATATGCCGGATCTGGATGGTGGTGACAAAGTAGAGGGGGGGCATGAGGAGCTGTAAAGAAAAACAACAACAGGAAAAATTTAGGGAGCCAACTACCTTGTATAGTATAGTATAGTCTGAAAGGATAAACTGTAGGATCAATGGATGATGAGCACGAGAAGCGCGGCAGCTGCATCAGTTGAAGACATTATCCTCCCAGGACTTAAACTTCATCCATTCATTCATCCACATTAACCCAGCCCATCACGCTCTTACGACACCCACCACCCCCTCACCCCCTTCACCGCCGCCCTTGCCACCCACTCAACCCTTTCGTAGCATAGCTCCCGTGCGTTGGCCCTCCATCCCCCTGCCCTTGCCCCGCACCCCCCACACCCATCCGCTGACTCCCCATCCGCGCCCTCAACCTCTCCCTCCCACTCGCCGCTCCCCCTCCTCCTCCTCCTGCTGCTGGCTGAGCGGGCCCGCCATCATCCCTTCCATACCTCGACGGAGAGTGGTTCTGCTGCTGCCCATTATTCTGATACGAGCCGGCGCGCTGACTCGGCAGCGGGCGCGCTTGCACCCCTGCCCCTCCCCCTGCCGTGGTGGGGGTGGACTGCTGCCCGCGGCGACCGGCACCAGCTGTGAGGGCCGTGCGTCGCAAACTGCTGCTGCCGCCACCCGCCTCGGCCTGCTGCGGGGGGGCATTGTTGTTGGCGGATCCGGGGGGGTCGTTATTATTGGTGGTGGTGGTGGTGGCCCAGATGTCACCGAGGCCCCCCCCGCCACCACCACTGGCGGAGGAGCGGGAGCCGGTGCGGGCGTTGTCCGTTGAGGTGGAGGTGGTGGTTAGGGAGCTAGGGGTGGGATGTTAGCGTGTGCGTTTATTTTCTTGGGGGGATGGGGAAGGGGGATTGGAGGTGAGGGGAGGAGAGGCGAGGGGAGGGGGGAGTGGTGTACCGTAACGAGCCGAGGGGCCGGGATGTGGTATAAGCCTGCCTCTCCTGATTCCGTGCTGCTTCCTTGGGATCCTGTGGTGCGGCCAGCCACGTGGGCTCCGATGTCAGCACACTTCCGATGTCCGCCAATGAATGACATTGGGTTGGGGGGGGGGATAACGCCGCTCCGAGCTAGGCCTGGTTTCTGCTCTTCCCCGCGCCCTGACCCCATGGTTGGCGCTGTTGATGTTGTGACAGCCGCGGGCGGTGCGCACAGTGGCCAATAGAGCGAAGAAGAACAAGAAGCCCAGGGGAGAGGGTAAATGGAATTGAGACGATGGGAGGGGGGGCAAGACGTACCGGTGGCAGCCATGCCGGCAAAGGCAGACGTTTCTCGGTATAGTATGCTCGTAGCACGCGGGAAAGGTGGGTGCTGTCCGGGTGATCGACGTTCTAGTATTCTCATTGGACTTCGTCAGTCTTAGGCATATTAGCTAGTGAAGGGGAATTCGGTGTGGTGTGGTCAGGGAAGGGCCAGAAGTGGGAGGGGAGATTGTGAGGAGGTAAGGGATTGTAGGTGAGGCGTACGGAATCGTCCTCGGAGCTGTTGGAGAGGATGTTCTTGCGGATGGAGTTGTAGCGGGATGTCGTGGTGGAGAGGAGGGAGTTGAGAGAGGAGAGGTAGGACGTCATTGTGCCGGTATGCAGGCCAAGGTGGATGGGGCGTGTGTCATGCAAAGGCTTTTATTATTACATCAATGGATCTAATTCAAGAGTGAAGTCAATTGGTGAAGGTGATCTGTTGAACTTCTGCAATAAGCGGATGGGTTGTCTTCGTTGATGTTAGAGGGTTCCACGGAGCACAAGGGGAGGATTTCCAGCCGTTCCGGGTCAGGTGGGACAGAATTTACAATTAATTCCAGTGTTATCCCATTTACGATCATGCAATGTGAGAGGCTTCCAAGACAGAACGTTTCATTGCAGACTCCTAGGTCCCACTATGTGCATCACTGGTCAAAAGAGATAACAAATATTCCTCCATCATATCCAATCGATCCGTCACTTCCTCTGCCCATAAGCCTTAGTCGCATAATCCCCATCCTTGACAATCAGATCCTGAGGATTGTAATCGAACCTGCCGCTCAGGTACGAGTCCAAGATACTCTTCGTGCCCTCCGCGTATCTCTTTTGCGCATCTAAGCTGGTTCCAGACATGTGGGCCACTGTCGCGTTTCCTCCACCAAAGGGGTTCTTTGCGTAACGAAGAGGATGGTCTTTAGGTGCTGGCTGTGGGAACCAGACGTCACCACCGTAGCCGCGGAGATGGCCAGAGGCGAGAGCGTCGGCAACGTCTTCTTTAACGACGATGGCGCCACGGGCGGTGTTGACGAGCCAGGAGCCTGGTGAAAGTAGGTCATATTAGCCAAGCCTTTGGACCACCTGGGGGTATACAGAGAGGTATACCTGGCTTCATGTGGGAGATCAACTCCTTATTAAACATCCCCCTGGTCTTTTCATGCAGCGGGCAATTAATCGTCACCACATCACACTGGCTCAACATTTCCTCCAGATTCTCGACCCTCCTGCACCCAATCTCCTTCTCCACTTCGGGCTTCAGAGGCTGGTAGTCAAAGTACAGCAATTCCTTGCAATCGAACGGCTTCAGACGTCGGAGTACCCTCTCACCAATCCGACCGACTGCTACAGTACCAACCGTCTTCCCTTCCAGATCGTACTCGTTCTTGGCCACGGCTGCGACGTTCCAGTCACCCGCCTGGATCTGCTCGTGAGCGGGGACGAAGTTGCGGACGAGGGTGAGGATGGTCATGATGACGTGCTCGGCTACGGAAACAACATTGGACCCGGTCACTTCAGCGACGGTGATGCCACCGTTGGTAGTGTTGGCGGCATCCAAGTCGACGTGGTCAGAGCCAATGCCGGCAGTGACGGCGAGCTTGAGCTTCTTGGCTTTGGCGAGGCGCTCGGCTGTCAGGTAGCCCGGATGGAAGCTAGTGGAAAAGAAATCTATGTCAGTAACGAAGGGGTAAAGGCGTTGGCTTCCACAACGGCGGCGATGAATTAGCACAAGGATACATGTGGAGAGCATACGGTGTAGTGATGATGATTTCAGCATCCACCAGTTCCTGATCGAACTTGGAGTCCTTGCCCTCCTTATCGGATGTCGTGACAAGAGTATGGCCCTGGCCTTCTAGCCACTTGCGAATGCCCAATTCATTCTCTGTGGTGCCTAGCAACTCCGGCACATCTCTGGCATGCTCGTGGCCCTACAATGGGTGAAATCAGTGATATCTCCTTATATACCAAAGGGTATTCTAGGACCAGTTGGCGCATACATCGTAAAGAACCAACAAAACTTTCGACTGCAATTTACAGAAAGTGTCAGTAAGGCCGTTCTTGGATCATCTGGAGGGGCCATCAAGTAACAACCTGCAATGAGGAGGTGGCAGTCAGCGTGCGAATTCCGCCAAGTGGAGCTCTCCGCTGGGCCGGGAGCGCTGTCCTCGTTGCTGCAAACAGAGAGGAAGCAGGTCTGCTGGCGCGGGCAATTGATCGAGCAAATACCATTTTGAAAACTAATACAGAAGGTTGACCTTCTTTGACTCCAATTGGACTTGTTGAAAGTTGTAGAATGGACGGAGGAAGAGTGGCGATGAAGAAGCTGGAGCTCTTCTAGCGCGGGGATGTATGTACCGAACTCTGGGGATGACGCAGGGGGGCTGTTAGCTCTGTTGGAGGGGGATATCGGCGTTTTTCCGGGTCAGATGGATTCGGTATTTGGATGCGGCTCAAAAGATATCGAATGTCGTGTCGGTACAGTGTACTTCAGGAGCGTCGAGGATATGAAAGGAAGAGAATTTACTTGATTTCCAGATATTTGGAGGAATAGACAAAATAACAAGGTCTTCGTCTGATGCGGAGAACTCTCTTCTCTTAAGTAATATTCCAGCCTCTGCCATGATGTATTATGTGTTTCGTCACGGACACTCTCCGCAAGCTACCCCACATTAGATAGAAGCTTCAAGTCAAGATCCGACCATTCCATTTGACCGTCCTTCTCCTCTTCTCAGCACGTGGATCCGCATGAGTCCACGTGTGCGCTTGATGATCAGGGCCTAATTACGTAGGGGCCCTGCAATATCGCGCCGATGGGGCTTGGTTTGTCTGGTTGGCCCATGCCAGTAGTCGTGCAAAATTCCCCAAAAAGGAGTGGCTTTCCTGCGAGTGAGTATCATTTCCCGTGCCCATGGACGATGCTTGCACAACGCTGTTTCATCGCCGCCAAATCTGACCCAACGCAGGTGAGACTTTGCTCAAGAGTGCACAGCAACGTGGATATGTATCCATAATCAAGTTCGGCCAATGCCTCTCCGAGGATCTGCTACTTACCCACACAGAATTTCTCAAATACCACGCCCAAGATCTCCTCGACGTCGCCAGCATCCCCTCTGCCAGTAATTTTGGCGAGACAGGCTGCTGCTTCGCGGAGGAATTCAGTAGCGAGAACAACGTCGATCTCCTTCCCATCGACCTTGACATCGCCTTCGACAGCATGTGGCTTTCTCTCATCTTCACACGTTGCACTATGCTCGTCACCATTTGCCTTGAGCGTCTTGTCGATCTGAGCCAAGAAATCGTCCAACTGTTGCACGCACTGCTTCAGAAGAACACTCTGCCGTTCACTAGCGCCAAGAGATTCGCTCCAGCTTCCGGCGCCTGATGGGTTGAGAAGCGAAATCGCTTCAGTCATCATGCCGAACAGTTGCGTCAAAGATTCAAGTAGGGTTTCAACACCGGAAGCCGGGTCAGCGCTCTTCAATGCTGACATGTCCTGTACCTTACAGGACAGCGGGATGATGGGCGTCCTAGACCTGACAAGCAAGTCTTGAAGAGCAGGGTGCTGACCAAAGCGTAGGCATGCTTCTTGGACCATTGCTGTGCTTGCAAATAGATCTGCTTTGTTGAGGACGCAGACGACCTTCTGGGATTCGGGGTCCAGCTGCTTCAGGGTCGCTTCGACTTCAGCCCCTAGGTATACATCATCTGCTGTCAGAGGCTTCTTCACCCCCGCATCAGAGGCTGTGGAGGCTTCTCGAACGGACAGAAACACTATGACCACATCGGCTTTCAGTGCGCGGTCTCTTGCTCTTCGGATACCTTCTTCTTCAATCTGATTCAGATCAGCTCCCAAATCTTCATGCTTTCTCCTCAGACCAGCCAAATCTCCGAACCGACAAAGATAACCGCCAATGTCCACGCTCACATCAACGATATCTCTCGTAGTACCGGCCTGTGCACTCACAATCGCAGCCTCCCGCTTCACAATACGATTGAGCAAGGAACTCTTCCCCGCATTTGGCGCACCCACAAGAGCGATACTGATCCCATTTCGTAGCAGCTCCCCTCTTGCTGCACCATGGATGATCGCCTTCATCTGGCCCTGTAGTTCCTTCACTTGGGCTGCAATCGTGTCAAAGAGCTCTGCCGAGGAGTCTTCACCAAAATCTTGATCCTCGGAGAAATCAATCAGCGCTTCCATCTCGCCTTGAATATCCTGCAATGCTTGTCTCCAATCTTCATACCATTGTGCCACTTGGCTGGTGCTTCCTCTGATGGCCAAGCGTCGCTGCTGCTCGGTCTCCGCAGCAAGTGTATCGCCCAATGCCTCTACTTGCGTAAGGTCTAGTCGTTCGTTGTAAAAGGCCCGCCGGGTGAACTCGCCGGGCTCGGCATATCGGATCTCGTTGGGAGAACCCATGAGATTGATGCAAGATGGAACGGCAGCCAGGACAGATTTGACAATTGCTGGTCCGCCATGAATGTGGAGTTCCAGGACATCTTCGCCAGTGACCGTTTTTGGGGCAGGAAAGTAGAGGATTAGAGCGTTTGCGTCAAGGATCTGACGATCTGGTTCTGCTTGATGAGGCTGATATAGGGTTCGTACGGTCGCATGGCGAGGCTTCGGCGCTGGCTTGTTTGGGCACAGGGCATGATAGACTGACACGCAAGCAGGCCCCGATACACGAATGATAGCTATAGCGGCTCGTCCAGGGGCGGTGGATAAGGCATAGATTGTTGGCTCTTGTGCCGTCAAAAGGGTGTGATTCCACCTGGACTGTACTTTGCAAAAGCTCTGATTGACAGATTGATGTAGGCGACAGCCAGTTTTAGGAAGGCGTACGAAGGTGGTACTGCTGGCCCAGCCAGCATGCAGCTGATTCTCACATGTTCTCAGGCGCGTCAAACAAATTCTCATCCCCTAATTTGGGGTGGACAGAGCACCAGGAGGACGGCTTCGCAAGTACGCCTGGAAGTCACTAACAATATTTGAACGATGATGGCGGTTTATAATGCCAAGAGTGGGGGCAGTGCCAAGACCGGGGACCCCCTCGCCCCTTTTTCCCCTTTTCCCCTCGTTCCCCGGAGTCTTTCGCTGCAGCAGCACTGAAACCCGCATGCAATCAATATTCAAGGCATGAAAATCATACACTTTTTGAATACCCTTCGATGATATGGCTTGTTATAGACTCGACCGACGGAGCAAAGGCAAGGCCGACAGGCAGAGGGCGGGTGCACCAAATGCGACTCAAATCGAGCACCTCCATATATCCTTGTAAAACAATTCTAATCATAATGCATTTGATACAACATAATTTCTCTGGACAGTTTTCATCCTCTGTCTATGGAAAGCCTTCGTCGAAACGTAGCAATATCCCCGTGAGTCTGCAGGGCCAGGACTGTTCGCATCTGAGTACCGACATTTGTGATTCATGAATCCCTCTGCCTGGATCGAATTCCAGCAATCAAGGCTCACCAGTCCAAGTTTGTAGATAGAGGCCTTGCAAAGACCGATACAGCTTGTGGGACGTTGGACGGCCCCAGGGTTCACCGTAATAATGTATGCCGTTCAAGAGAAGGGGGCAACAATTTGAGATCGATCCGTGATTTCGATTTCTTGAATCTTTGCGTTGCTCATATCCAAGCGCTGTGCGAAATGGACAATTGTGATCGTGATCTAGCTCACATGGTAGACGTAATGACAGCATTCCACAAGATGTTTCATTGGGCCTGACAATGCAGAAGTCTCGCCGGCCACCACATGGCACACTGCTCTTTCAAATCTTTCGATGTGGGAAATGCCCGCCACTTGCTGAGTCCGGACGAGCCTTCTGAGAGACACCAAGCTCCAGAAGACCGATACGAGAGTTGACAATATGTAACGCACGCGAGACGATCGTCTTTGCATCATGATAAATAGTATAAGAATTGTTCAACTCTGTCTTGCCCTTTACAGATCCCGCATGTTACTGCTTCTAAAGCGGCAACATTTGCGAGGCTGTCAAATGTGCAGCCCTACAAATGCCAAGACGAAAAGTTCACCCAAATTCGTTCGAACCGACGGGCATACGGCCATCAGTTCCACACATCTCTCCAAGCAATCATGGCTTCAGATGAGATAGTCTGGCAGATCATCAACCAGCAATTCTGCTCCTTCAAACTCAAGTAATCTCTCTCCCCCCCTCCTTCCATGCCATCTGCACCCGCATTTTCTCCTCGCACACAAATCCCCCACCGCCCCCCAAGCAGTATAATCGCTAACCAACCTTTCCACCACACAGAGTCGCCCGCGAAAAAACCTTCTGCCGCAAGTAAGTCCACTCTATCACTATCGTCTCCACTCCCACCATACACCTGAAACCCTTCCCCCGCTCGGCCCCCCCACCCCCGATAGAAACATCACTAACGCCCTCTTCCGCCCTTTCAGTGAACACAACGTCACCGGCCTCTGCAACCGCCAATCCTGCCCGCTCGCCAACTCCCGCTACGCCACCGTGCGCTCCGACCCCACCACGGGCCGGCTCTACCTCTGCACCAAGACCATCGAGCGCGCGCACCAGCCCTCGAAGCTGTGGGAGCGGATCCGACTGAGCCCGCGCTACGAGACCGCGCTGGCGCAGATCGAGCAGAAACTGGTGTACTGGCCGGAACACATGAAGCACCGGTGCAAGCAGCGGCTGACGCGCCTGACGATGGTGGCGATCCGCACGCAGCGGCTGATGAGGGAGGAGGAGAGGTTGGGGGAGAAGACGGTGCCGAAGTTGGCGCCGAAGGTGAGGAGGCGGGAGGCTACGAGGGAGAGGAAGGCGGAGGCGGCGGCGAAGGTGGAGAGGGCGATTGAGAGGGAGTTGATTGAGAGGTTGAGGAGTGGGGCGTATGGCGATCGGCCGTTGAATGTGGAGGAGGGGGTGTGGAAACGGGTGTTGAAGGGGTTGGAGAGGGATAAGGAGGGGCAGAGGGACAAGGATCTGGATGAGGGGATCATTGAGGGGGAAGAAGAGGAGGAAGGGGAGAAGGAGGTGGAGTATGAGATGGAGGATGAAGAAGGGGTGGGGGCGGTAGAGTATGTGAGTGGGGATGATGAGGAGGACGATGAGGAGCAAGATTTGGGAGACCTAGAGGAATGGTTGGGCGGGGAGAGTCCCGTGGAAGATGAGGGGAGTGAAATTGATAGTGATGAAGAAGATGGGGATGATGATGAAGATAGCAGCGCGCAAGGGAGCGAAGCTGACGAGGAAGGCGCTGGAAGATCGAAACAATTCGCGACTGGCACCAAACGAAAGGGACCAGTGACGAAGCCTCCACCACGCAGGTCAAAGGGCCCCAAGTTGGAGATTGAATATGAGAATGAGGACGTGGAGCCATTGCGCGAAGCAGTTTTGGCTCGATAATTGAGCACGCTTCTATATTCTACCTTGGGAAGGGATTTGCTTGGTCAAATGGCTCAGATATCAGATACTGGTGCACTTGCTCTGGCAATAGAAGCAGGCCTCCTCGTGGCCTTTCTCAAAAATCCATCTCCAGCCCCGAAATAGTCTGAAGTCTTTTGCTTGCGACAAAACGAGTCGTGTAATTCCTCTGCGGATTTCTCTGGTTGCACTTCGGAATCATCGGCAAAACAACGTTTGATTTCTAGGCATGCGTGATCATCTTCGAGATCATCCATGACCTGAAAATCGTATTGCGAATGTCACTGTCTTAGTATGAAATTGATCGTTTTCGTCATATACAACCACCCCGATCGAGCATGAAATACGAAGCCGCAGCTGCGCGTCGTCATGATATTCACTGCTGGAGCTTGGAGCCGTTGTCCGGCCACTCTGAGTCTCTGACGCAGTGACAACGCCACAAAACCCTGAAGCAGGCATGGTCGGCCCTATCCTTGTACGAGTGCGCCAAGCTGGCCCAGATCTGCGGGGCGCCACAATTGATCCCGATGGCCGAGCCGCCGAGGAGATTCAGCTGTGAAACGTTGTGAGCATCATCTTTTCTTTTTTTGGACACCGACGTCGTCCGTCACGTTTGAATTAATTCGCCTGTAAACTCCGTATGCAAGAAACCTTGGACGGGTCAAGAGTCACGAGTGTAGACGCATCTGCTGGCGTGCAGTGGGGCTTGGCCACGGCCTTCCCAAGTTCCCAAAGTCTTTTGGAAGTTTAAGAAATGAGCTGGCGCGCTTGTATCATTGCATGCTCAAATGCAGGAGGCTACGTGCATTAGCCAGTAAGAAATGAGCCATGTCTGCATGTGCAGAAGTTTACACCAGGAAGACGGAAGGCTCGCACAGTCGAGAAGGAATGTTAATCAGCTGAAAGCGTTGTACAATCGGGCCTTTGACTATTGCCCTGGAAGACGCGCATGGAGCCTGGAAGTATCCGATGGTACAGAGTGATTGTACCTGGCGTTCTAGATTTGAAAAAAACTTTAGTGCTATTCGTGCCCCTGGCTTGTCCCGACAGGGGAATGACGACCTTGGGCGAAACCTGTTTTGGTGCAGGTGCCACAAGCCAGCCGGCATATTCAAGTTTAGTTCCCACTTTGCGGCGCCGTAAAACGATTGGTGTACCATTGAGCTCCCAATTATCATCACGAAATGCAATTTCACCCACCTGGCGGTTCTGCACTTCTGTCTTCCCTGATGATACCAAACAACGGCCAACCAGAGCGAATGAGCCACAGGTCAACATGCTAATGTCCTGCTAGATCGATCTTGAAAAATTGCGTTTCCACAGAAGCTTTTGGTCGAGCCAACAGCAAAGTGCAAACAGAAGGCACGATGGAAAGGAACGATTAGCGTTTTGACTAGAGCCGTGACCCGCCTTGTTTTGATTTCTTAAGCTTTTCCTTCCTCGCCTTTAGCCAGCAAATTTCTTTCCCTTCCGATCCTTCATCTTCCTCTCACCTACATACTGCTCACATCGTACAGCAGCATCTTCAAGCAAAGCATTGATCTTGTCATCATCCAACAAGCATTCAATCTTCACTTGTAGTGACCCAAGCTCCTCTGCTCTGTCCCACATTTCCCATACACATCAAACATGCAGTACATCATTGCAGCCGCCGCGCTTTTCGCCGGCCTCTCTCTTGCACAGGATCTCAGTGCCATCAACAGTCTTCCCGACTGCGGTGTAAGCTCACGTCTCCTCTTCCAAAGGATAATGGAATTGATGGATACGGTTCACTGACACTAATGTAGAAAACATGCATCACAAACATGTTGGGCAAGGCCCAAAGCTTAGGCTGCCAAAGTAACGACGTTGCCTGCCTGTGTTCGAACATGGACTTCGGCAATGGTGTTCGTGACTGCTCCACGCAATCGTGCCCCAAGAATGTCGACACTTCAAAGATCATCAGCGTCGGTAACAGCTTCTGCTCTTGTAAGTACCACTCTCCCCTTTGTGATACCCTGATGCACCATTTGTGGAGAGGCACAGCTAATCTTTTCGCGTAGCCGCTAGCTCAGGATCGGCCAGCGGGTCAGGCGCTTCTGGCACTGTCACTGCTACTGCAGCGAGCGGAACCACCACTGTTGGCTCCGGCAGCATCACATCCGCAGTATCTGCAGCATCATCTGCTGCATCATCTGCGGTATCATCGGGCTTCGGAGGAGGTCTTGCCGGCATCAATGGTACAATGGGTGCGGCCGGTGCCTCGGGTGCAGGCGCTTCTGGTGCAGCCGCATCAGGGGGCTCAATGGGAGGTCAGACAGCTACTGGTCTGGCTGGCGGAGTCGTCACCACCACAGACGGCAGCGGAAACACCATTGTTTCAACTGTAAGTTACCCTTTGTCACATTCTCTGTCCTTGCTTGCTGAAATTATTGTGAAAGATGTCCGGCATGGCTACCATGACTTCTGGAATGGGCGGAGCCACCACGACTGGTGGATCTGATAGTGCAGCAACCACGACTGGCGGTTCGGGTGGCGCGGACACCACGACTGGCGGTTCGGGTGGCGCAGGCACAACGACAAACAGTGGCAGTGGTGCCGAGCGTACCGCTATCGCTGGTTTCGCAGGTCTTGCCGGTCTCGCTGCCGCCGTTCTCCTATAGAACAGTGCCGATCTTCGTCAATTTTCAGCGTCGACTGTCTCGGGCAACCTTCTGGCCTGCATGCTGGATCGATTACCAGCATGCCTAATACTGCGCGTCATGCCGCTTATGGTTCTTTTACGTATACGAGAGATACCCTTTTTTCTATCCGAGCAGAGAACGCGAACGTGGTGCACATGATATGCAAGCAAGAGGAAGAAAGGTCGAGCTTTGGGGAAAGGTAGTCGTGGCTAATGGAGATGGTGGTGTGGGGACATGCTTAATAAGGATCTGACGCGATCCGCCAAACCCTTGTATATACCAAAGTAAGCCTTGTCAGTCCCCTTGCTTGCAAGATCATTAGGCTCAATGGCAATGGCAAAAGCGCTGCTTTGTATAAAGTCTATCTTTCGTCTTCCATGATCGGTGGACATCATTTTGACGCGCGTATGAAATCGCAAACACGGCAGCAGAGGACATTCGTGATAACTGTTGAAGGCTGCGAGGGAATCTGCACCTCGGAAGTAGCTTTGAGGAATGGTCGTTTTCAGCCAATCAGCTGTCGCTGTCCGCCAACACACGCTAACTTACACATCTACACCCAATACTTCATCTGGATTCTACTTACTCAATTTCCTTTAACCCAATTCCTTGCACCCTGGGAAATCCCCAGGTGACCCAGAACCCCCCGATCTCCACATCGGGTTGGAGATGACTGCTTGCTTGCCGGTAGGGTAGGTAAGTAGGTAGGTACACCATGGTCGATGCTGTTACGTTGGTCCTATGGGAGTACTATGTATGCCTTAGGATAGTGTCTGCGCGTGTTATTACAGTTGTCCTGGGGGTGGGAGGGAAATCGGCTTTGCGCAGACGGGTGGGATGGATGGTTTTTTTGGGGCTTATCGAAGGGTTTCAAGAGGGTTGTTATGTACGGGAGAGACTCTCGTATCGTACAATGATGGCTTCCTCCTCCTCCTCCTCCGGGTTAATTATTCTTGGTGTTTGTCTTATGTGGAAATGGAGGGAGCTTTTGAGATGATCAACCCGGGGTTGTAAGGTTTGTGTTGGGAGTATTGAGGTTTGGTTGGCGGATCAGGTTTTGTTCTTGGGGCGGGGGTTTTTGGTTCGCTGAGGGTGGTGTAAGTCGTTGGTTTACTTGCAGTCGCGCTCGTTGATTCGACCCAGACAAGCCATTCTTGGAGAGTAACTTCGCAGCCCCGGGGAAGTGCTGATGCTTGTGACTCCAGTGATGTTGTTTGGACGAGGCCGCGGCGTCACAATCTGTTTGCCTCGTGACGTTACACGTCCCATCTCTTTCCCTTCGAAGACTTGAGAGAGCCAAACCGACCCCATTAGCTGCAGTCCAATCATCATATCCAGATCCTACTCTCTTCTCCACACCATCACCTCCTCATCCTCCTCCCTCCCTGTCCCCCCTCTTCTTCATCATCACTATCATCCATGAAACCCCCCTCCAAATCCCTACTCAGCCGTCTCCCCGTGGGTGGTCCATTCTGCGAGTCTCTCCCCCCTCCACCTCCTCCTCCCCTCCCTGCATCCTCCCCGGGTGGTGGACCAGCAAGAACAACACCCTCCTCCAACTCCTCATCCCCGAGCCCAAACTCCTCATCCTCGCTACTTCCCCTGCCGCCCCACCCACCCCCACCGTGTCCACCCTCACGATATAAAGCGGACCGGCTAGTGCCGGCGGCGCGGAGGATGGCGTTGCCGATTGCGGATGTGAAGGTGGAGAAGATGGAGGAGGATGGCGAGGAGGAGGCCAGGGAAGTTGGAAGTAGGGAGTAAGTGGCGCGTTCGCGGTGGCGCCGGTAGAGCGGGAGGAGGAGATAGGTCAGTGTGAGGTAGAGAGCCAGGGCGAGGAGGGGCGGCAGGAGGAGGGTGCGGAGGAGGGGGGTGTTGGCCATTTGATATCGAGGTGGGTGGAAGGGTGAGGAGGCGGCGAGTAGACTACGAGTAGACTTCAATGTTTAATTGAAGGAGGGCAGGCGTGGTTATGGGAATGTGGTGGTGGTGAAGGTGCACTGTTTCATGACAGCGATCTAAATCGGTTGGAGGGGAGTTGTTCGGGTTGCCATTTCGAGTTATTAGAGGGTTGGAGTGGCGGGGCTTGTCGGGCAAGGGTGAGAGGGTGGCGGAGAAGTTCGTCTGGTGGTGGAAGATGTAGAGATGAAGGTAACAGATTTGAGTATTATACAGACTGATAGATGAACAAGATACCTTGACAAGATTGAAAAGCCACGGGGCAAAACGTTCTGCGATTACTCCTGCAGTGGTGTACATATGTATTCGCTGATCGGTCAGCCTTATTTAGTAGGATGCCCCGTTGCGGCATGGCTTGGCTCTGAATGGCTGCGTTCCTTGTGCCCCCTTTGGCCCCTTCGCTTTCCTCGGGTCATTGTCCATAATTCGCCTCGCCACGCGGTAGTAATCATGATTTCATAATCCAACATCATCGCATACCTTGCGGTTGCCTTTCCTTCACTATACACGTTTTTCAATCACTCATCGAAATTAGAGTACGGCCGCACTTCCCACTTCTTCATTTGGCGCCAGGACAGGGGGGGCAATAACAAGAGTGACAAGGGTGTTCATATCACAGAGACGAGACGATCTCCACGAGCAAGTGATGTTATTGAGGCCGGCACTCCCACAGACAGTTATCAGGTCTCCTCATCCTATCTGAGCCTACAAACATTCCCCCCCAGAGGCTTCTCCCCCACAATACACTGGAGGGACAGGGGAGCCGTCGTTGGTCGGAGGAAAACAAGAGGAGGAGGAAACAACGGAAATGCCCTCAACCAGTTCTGATAGCAAGTCAAGGCAATCTTCAGGTGGTCGCTCCTTCTTTGGCAGAAGAAACAAAGACAAATCCAACCATGACCCGTTTCCCCCAGAAGATGCAAGTGAGGTTCTGCACGTCCCAAGCGGCGGCTCTAACAGCGCCAATGGTTCGTACTCCTCGAGACACTCTCACAAATCCCAACTTCCTGCTATGGACCTGGGGCAGGAAGCACCAGAGAACCTCGGTCTTTCCATGACGGCTGGTGTCATTACCTCAATACCATACGACAGCGTCATCGCCGATCAGAAAAGTCCCATCAAGGTGGAATATTTACCCAAACAAGATCAAACCCCCAAAAGAAGAGATCCGCTGCCTCATCATCTGAACAAGGGTGGAGGAGATTTTCACCAGTATCCTGCATGGGATGCTGCAGCCCCTCCCCCTAATACAAATGGGTCAAGTTCACATCCCACCGGTCCGCGCCCACCGCCTCACTCTTCCTCGCAAGCCTCTTTGAGACCCGGCCAAGGCGCATTACCGACGCGTGATAGTAGCAGAAAACCGATACCTCATTATAACAATTTCATCGACGGCCAAAACGGCCCTAACGATTCACACGCGCCGACGAATTCTACATCCACCGGTGATTCCGCGTCCAATCACCGGACCTCCTTTGATCAGATGAGCGTCATGTCTTCCGTCTCATCTGCCACCCGATCCAGCATCTTCTCCTCCGATAATTCATCACGGACAGCCGTACAAGATCAGCGCCCCGGAACTTCGGGTGGCAGGTCTTCGCACTACCCCTCTTCAATCTCCTCACATCATCGTGGTCATGATGCGACGCCGTCCTTCAACGCAGATGGCTTTCATTTCCCTCGGCCGCACGACGACCGCGTCATCGAGCAGCAATTCGTCGACATGATGAACAAGCGCAATTTCCAAAACATGCCCGAACAGGCCAAGAGACAAATGTTGGCATACCCCGCGAGTAAGAAATGGCAACTGGTCCATCAAGATAAGATGATGGAGTGGCAAGGGGAGCAAAAGAGACGCAACGCTGCGAGGAATACCGTGCTCAGCAACGATGGCTCTTTCAACGTCCCCTCCCGGGCAGACGAAGAAGGCAGTCCGGAGTGGTATGTCAAGCGGGTGATGAACGATTCCATCACGCCAAAGCAGCTGGGCAGTCTCAGTGTCAGTCTGCGGACGCAACCGATAAGTTGGGTGAAAGCGTTTGTTGAAGCCCAAGGTCAAGTCGCCCTGACAAATGTGCTGGCAAAGATCAATCGGAAGCAGGGACAGGGTCCAGCCCCCGTATCTGGCTCGACAAGCGACAAAGACCTGGACAAGGAGTACGATATCGTCAAATGTCTAAAGGCGCTGATGAATAACAAGTATGGCGCTGACGATGCTCTCGCTCATCAGCAAGTGGTTGTGTCTTTGGCTACCTCTCTCATATCGCCACGCTTGACAACGAGGAAATTGGTCAGTGAGGTCCTGACCTTTCTGTGCCATTGGGCAGAAGGCGATGGCCATCTCAAGGTTCTGCAATCGATGGACCATGTCAAGAACCATCAGGGCGAAAACGGGCGATTTGATGCGTGGATGCGGATCGTGGAAGTCACAATTGATGGCAGGGGCAAGATGGGTAGCATGGTGGGCGCAAGTGAGGAAGTGCGCAGTGGTGGCATCGGTATGGAGAACCTGCTGATGGAATACGCTGTTGCTACTCTCTTTCTCCTGAACATGATGATTGATGCGCCGGAGCACGACCTGCAACTACGATGTCATATCAGGGCTCAGTTCACGTCTTGTGGCATCAAGCGGATACTGCACAAGATGGAGGATTTCCAATACGAGGTCATAGATAAGCAAATCGAGCGGTACAGGGAAAACGAAGCCATCGATTATGAGGATCTCATGCAAAGGGAAGGAAGTAGCATGAAAGACAGCATTGAAGGCGAAGTAAGAGACCTCAATGATCCGACCGCCATCGTCGAAGCCATCCAGTCGAAAGTGCATGGAAGCAGAGCCCAAGATTATTTCATGTCTGCCATGCAGCACATGCTATTGATACGGGACAACGATGGCGAGGATCGATTACGGATGTTCCAGCTTGTCGACGCCATGTTGAGCTACGTGGCCATGGATCGAAGGCTACCGGATATGGACCTCAAGCAGAGCTTGAACTTCTCTGTGCAAAGCCTGCTGGATAGGCTGCACACCGACTCCGAGGCACGACAAGCGCTGGATGAAACCACAGAGGCCCGTCAGTTGGCCGACTCTGCCATTGCCGAGCGGGATGAAATGAAGGCTCGGATTGATATGGGTGCGGATGGTTTAGTCGCCAAATTACAGCGGCAGGTCGAAGAGCAAGCGCAGATCATCGAGCTTCAAGGAAGGCAGAATGATTCCCTCAAGGCAGAGCTTGCTGATTTGCAAAGGATACGTGCTCAGGAGCTGCAAAGGAATGAGCTCGAGACGAGGGAGCTTTACCTCATGCTCCGAGATGCTCAGGACTTTGCTGCTTCAGTCGCAAAGAAAGGCGTTCCAGATGCTATCGCCTCTACTGATCCCAAAAAAATGCAGGGCATTCTGGATCGGGAGACTCTGATGGCGCGTCTGGAAACCCAATTGGAGCGAGCCAAGACCCAATGCAAGCTTGAAGGGAAGGTATGGCAGCAGTCAGGTCCCTCAGACAGGCTGCGTGAACTTCGTGAGCAAATGGACGGTGGTGAGGACTCTCAACGGGAAACCTTCCACAACCGCATGACGAGGGAGTTCAGCGCTGGTCCTCTCGGAATGACTTCTCGACAGAAGATGCTCAAAGGTCCAAGGCGAGCCGCCGCCGACGCCTTAGCACGAGACAGTGGTAGCACTGACAGCAGCTACAAGATCGAAGGTGATGGAGATGAGGCGGTTATCTACGAGAAGCCAAGGATCGTCGAGATGAAGCGGCCTCAGTTGAATGCTCGACAAGCGACTGGTCTGCTCGGGGAGATTGCAGCCAAGGTCCGGAGGCTTGATGCCAGCGAGGATGAAGAAGGGGATGGCATTACTACGGGGCCATCACATCCGAGCCTGGAGTCTGACTCACCGAAGACGCCAGTGGACGAAGCTTTGCCCAAGGAGCAGGACGACAAGAGCAAAGAGATGATGCCGCCTCCACCATTACCTGTGTCTACGATGCCGGGAAAGATGCCAGGCTTTGAAGCTGGACCCCCTCCACCCCCTCCGCCACCTCCACCACCTACTCCGCCAATCAATTCTCCACTTATGCCTGGTTTCTCTGGCGGTGCTCCGCCTCCCCCGCCTCCACCTCCACCTCCACCCATGCCCGGCACGATGCCAGGCACTCCAGTATCCATCTCATCTTCTCATGCGTCCATGAACCCCCCTCCTACACCGGGCGCACCCCCTTTGCCAGGAATGAGGAAAGGTGGCTTCCTTCCTCAACACCAATACCCACAACCGCCAACATTACATCTACCCACCATTCGACCCAAGAAGAAGCTCAAGGCCCTTCATTGGGACAAAGTAGATTCACCCCAGGTAACAGTCTGGGCTTCTCATGCTCCAACCCACGAAGCGAAGGAAGAGAAGTATCAAGAATTATCTCGCCGGGGTGTTTTGGATGAGGTGGAGAAACTCTTCATGGCCAAAGAGATCAAGAAGATTGGAACAGCTGCTGGCAAGAAGTCTGACAAGAAGCAGGTCATCTCAAGTGATTTGCGCCAGAAGTTCTTAATTTCCTTGGCGAAGTTTTCGACGCTAGAAGCGGAGGAGGTCAGCAGAATGATCATTCATTGCGACAAGGAGATCTTGGATAACAATGTGGTCATGGATTTCCTGCAGAAGGACGACATGTGTACCATACCAGACAACACTGCTAAGCTCATTGCACCTTACAGTCGGGACTGGACTGGACCGGATGCGCTCAAGACACCAAGAGAGCAGGATCCTATTGAATTGACTAGAGAGGATCAAATCTACCTTGCGACTGCGTACGAACTCAATCACTATTGGAAGTCCAGAATACGAGCCCTGTCACTGACACGAACATTCGAGCCAGAGTATGATGAGATATCCAATCATCTAAGAAAGGTTGTCAATGTGTCGGAATCTCTGCGGGACTCGGTAGCCCTGATGAACATTCTGGGCTTGATTCTGGACATTGGTAACTATATGAATGATTCGAACAAGCAAGCCAATGGTTTCAAGCTTAGCTCTCTCAGCCGTCTTGCCATGGTCAAGGATGAGAAGAACGAGTCCACTTTTGCTGATCTGGTTGAACGCATTGTCAGGAACCAATATCCAGAGTGGGAAGGTTTCATTGACGACATCGATGGCGTCTTGGCAGTCCAGAAGCTCAATGTCGAGCAGGTCCGGGTCGACGCGAAGAAGTACATTGATAACATCCGCAATGTGCAGATGTCATTAGACAGCGGCAATCTCAGCGACCCCAAGAAGTTCCACCCACAAGATCGTGTCAGCCAAGTGGTGCAGCGGTCGATGAAGGATGCAAGACGGAAAGCCGAGCAGCTGCAATTGTACTTGGACGAGATGAGCAGGACGTACGACGACATCATGACCTTCTACGGCGAAGACAATACGGATGAGAACGCGAGGCGGGATTTCTTCAGCAAGCTTGCCAATTTTGTTCATGAATGGAGAGTGAGTCCTCCACTGTTCCCAAATTCTCCTTTCATATCCCTTGGGTGTAAGACTTAGCTGACCATCAACAAACAGCGCTCCAAAGAAAAGAACTTGATAATGGAAGAAACCCGCCGCCGCAACGAAGCATCCATGGCCCGCAAGCGCGCCAACCCCATGGCTCTTAATCCAGCCGCCGCCAACGCCTCCGATGGTGCCGGCCCACTCTCACCCTCCAGCACAGGAGCCATGGACTCCCTCCTCGAGAAACTCCGCGCCGCGGCCCCGCAAGCGCGAGACCAGCGCGACCGAAGGCGCAGGGCCAGGCTGAAGGACAAGCACGATGTCAGGGTTGCCAGCGGGCAGAAAGTGCCTGATATGGTGGACCCTGTCGGCAATGAAGGCGAAGATGGAATGTCGAATCAATCCTCACCTAAGAAGTCTGCGGGTCTGGATGGTGGTGGTGCCATCACTACTGGTGTTCAGATGGATCCCATCTCCGAGGGCGAGGATGTCGCCGAACGTGCCGCCAATATGCTGCAAGGCCTGCGTGACAAATCCGAGACTCCTGAAGCTGGCGCCGCGGTCCGACCTGGAAGTCGAGGTGGCGACGGCGAAAGTAGTAGTCTACGCGTCCGGCGGCGGAGGGAAAGCGCAGAAGAGGAACGTCGGAATCGGAGAAGGAGACGGGCTGCTGATCGGGAGAGCACGAGCGGGACGAGTGGGGAGGCCCCCGCTGGGGAGGAAAGGCCGACCACACCACCACTGTCGACGAGTAAAGAGGAGACGATACGGGAGGATGAGGAGGAGGGTGATAGTACCATCATCGCCGATAACGAAGAGGAGGTCGTGCCGCGGATGAGGGTGAGTCCGCCGAGTCCGCGCTAAACTTACCCCCCCGGAAGTGCGTGAGAAAGCCGGGCTATTTGGAGAGCAGGGATAGAAAGAGTTGGGTGCGAGGGGTTTTTCGTTTCTTGTCTCTATAGGGTCAACACCGCACCTTTGGGAGAAAAAGGGGGGCTGCATCTTGTAATATGTATCTAACCACCACCACCACCACCAATACCCCTCACCACAAGACGGTGATTTGTGGAATTAGCGATCAGTTTGGCTCTCTTAGGAGGAGAAATGGTGGGGGGGGAAGGGGGCGTTCAAACCAGTGATTGAATATTTTGTAAGAAGAAGCCGCTAGAGAAAAGACAAATGAGAGCAGGTCGGGCTTTTTCACCAAAAGGCCGTCCCAACTTGCTTGTGATTGATTTACTCGTGAACCCTTTTTTCCCCCTTTCACGACGTAGTGTGGAAATAGCCGACATCTTGGTTGTTTTTCTTGTATCAAAGAAAGATTTCCGAGCTTTTATCCATGGTTTGGCGTTGGGCTTGATTGATTGATTAACTGGTTGTAGCTTTGCGGGGGGGTGCTTACGAGAGAGTAAGGGCATTTTTTATTATTATTATTTGTCTGTTAATATGATATTATTGCTGTCTCGGCAGGTTTACACAATGCTATGTGTATAAGCGGTGGGTAGGTAGGTAGGTAGGTAGGTATTAAAGTAGTGCGGGATGAATTATCTGATGGGAGGGGAGGTTTGTGGAGGTAGATTACCTAGATACTGTGGCTAGTTACAGCAGCAGCCCGCTGAGCAGTGAGGCCGCCCCATCAACTTCCCTTTGTGCCCTGACCAGTCCATCGCTAGAGTATGCTTAATGTGCAATTGGATTTCCAATGCGGATTTTCAGGACGATAAGGTTAGATTTTTGCCTAACCACAGCAGCAGTCCAATGAGCAGTGAGGCCGCCCGCCTTCTGGCCATGACTACCTACTTACCTATCCCATACTCATACACCCCCATGATATATACATATACGGCCCCCTGATTCCCCCTGCATGTACACCCTTTTCTTTGCGGCTATGTTGAGTGGTTCCGGTGGTATTTCTCGGCGTCGTGGAAAGAACTTGGGAGGGGATTCTGCAGTCCACCAAAGGACCTCGACTTAAACATTTGCGCATGCTACCACCTCAACAACGAGCACATTGAAGAAGGAGTGATTGTAGGTAGTTCCGGAGGTTGTGGACAGATGCATGTCATGCCGAAAAGTCTGCGAGGAGTCCAAAATGACCTTTGGATTGTTGAGAAGACAAGCACCTGCTGAAGGCAAGCTACCTTTTGCAAGATCCACCACAGAAGGAGTCGATTGCAACTACTGTAGTGAGGTAGCGTCTATGCTCGCTCATTTGTCTGACGTCGTTGGTGATGTAAGTCGGCTTTTACTTTTTTTGGCTCTTGCGGATTCGATTCCTAGACGTCCTCATCGTCGTCGCGGGTAACCTAAGAGAGGGTAGGCTGTGATGGCAAGCCTCGGAGTTTGCTCCGTTCATAAGTTTGATTATGCCCAGGAGTCGTCGTCCGGCCTCCGCTGTCCGGCCTCGTCCACGGGCAGCTGATCGAGCTAGCTAGGGTCCATCATGGTGGTCGTGGGTGGTGAAAGACGCCGTAAGAGCGACGCCTGGAATTAGCCGATTTACCCGCAGAAAAAAATGGTATATATGCAGACGATTTGGTGGTTTACATGCAGACTATTGGGCGGTATATTCGCAAACGAATGGGGTGGACATGTATATGATTCCATTCAATCTACGTCCTCCCATGTCAAAACCTTTTGGGAATCGCGCAGCATACTGCCACTCTATTAGAAACCATCTTTTCTGCCGTTAATGGTGGTAATGAGTGTCAACGTCCCAGATTCGAAGATCCTTACAATCACGTGCCAGTCCTGCCTCTAGCATTGCCATCAACCTCAACATCACGCAAAAGCCCAAGTACGTACTTGCGGGCCGGCTGAAGATGCAGTGGAGATGGGCGCTCAGTCACAGTAGTATGTGGGAACATGAGCCGTCAATCCAGTTTGAGGTATCCGTGGCACCCCTATTCACTCCGTCCTTGCGAGCAAGAATAGGGGTGAGTGCCACGATTATGTGCAGGCCGTAGACCTTCGGGCGTCGGCCAAACTCGCATGCAACACAGTTGGGGATCAGCCGCCAACGATCTCGAGCTGGAAGACAAGACGTTATGGCGAATCCTGTCATCTCTTGTAAGACCTCAGCAACTCGGCTACTTCATTATGCCCTTCGTCCTCGGCACAGTTCAATGCGGTCTTGTAATCATTATCTCTGCTATCCTTGTCCGCACCGTAGTTGAGCAACGTCTCCACCATCTTCACATCGTTTCTGGAGGCCGCCACGTGGATGGCTTGCTTGCCCCATGCGTCATTAAGTTGCAGGTTGGCACCTCGTCGCGCCAAGACCTCAACAGCATTGACATGCCCTTTTCGCGCTGCCAAAATAATGGGGGTTTCGAAGCTCACGGGGACCTTGTCGTTGATCCTGCCACCCTGTTGTTCTAGTAAGTTGATCATCTTCTTGATGGCCCCGCGCCTCGCGGCTTCGAAGAGATTGAAACATTTTGCTTCTGCTATTTCTTCGATCTTGCGACTGGTCGTTCCATCGTCTTCTTCGCGACCCAATCGAGAAAGAATGACGTTGATGGCTTCGCGAGACGCTCCGTAGTAGGCTGCATCCAGGACGGAGCCGCAGATGCCGGCATACGCGGCTACGTTGGCACCGCGAGCGATGAGGAATTCCACGGCTTCCGCTTGGCCGTTGATAGCTGCAGCATGGAGTGCTGTACCGAGATCGCCAGAGGCTACGCCA
This sequence comes from Niebla homalea, assembly GCA_019925105.1. Taxonomy (NCBI): domain Eukaryota; kingdom Fungi; phylum Ascomycota; class Lecanoromycetes; order Lecanorales; family Ramalinaceae; genus Niebla; species Niebla homalea. The sequence goes on from JAHGAU010000003.1 coordinate 363,086, forward strand.
ATGTCGGCACCCGAATCTAACAGCGCTTGTACGACGCCTAAAAACCCCCAGTATGCGGCGCACTGCAAGGGTAATTCGAAGAGGAAGCTCCCAATGCGATCATGTTTGTACCTGTAATTAGGGTCTGCCCCTTTGCTTAGCATCGTCTGTACGATCCCAAGTCTCCCTTCATGAGCTGCGTTCTGTAGAGGTGTCCCAGCCCAGTCATCTCCTGCAGACAAATCGGCTCCATGATCAATCAGCCATGATGCTGCAGCGCTTTTGTCCCTTGTACCAAACGAAATATAGTGCAGGGCAGTTTGGCTTCCGAACCCCGTTAAGCCATTCACGTCCGCTCCACGGCGGTGCAAAACCTCCAGGCACTCAAACGCCTCGTTCGCCGAAGCGACGTGGATTGGTGCGAACGCTCCGATAGACATATCATCGACTTCATGCCCGTTGTCTAACATCCTTTCAACGATCCGCCAAAGGTTCCAATAGGCTGCGTAATGGAGAGCTTGCGCTCCCAAAAAACGCTGGTCGTCCCACTCGGATCGTCCGACTAAAGGATCACATACCCGAAACCAATTTTTCCAAGCCAAACTTTGGAGATCGAAGAGCTCGAGGATCAGGTCATCAAGGCCATCCCTTGTCTGACATCCATTAGCAGCCTTCGCGTGAATGGGTAGATTAATGGCGGCGTATGTAAGAAACGGGTTCTCGCGCAAGGCTTCTCGCTTGATAGGAGCCTTGTTGTGGTACAGAAGGCATCCGACGCAAAGTTTTGCCATATAACAATGCCCTTTCAGAGATCCAATTGTAAACTCCCTTACGGAACTTTCCGTGATCGATGTCGACAACAAATACTCTTTCACTGAAGAGTGTGCAAGTCGCAGCTCATACTCGTCTTCAACAACGTCTTCCAGATCAGGTTTGTCGGATTTGAATTTACGGTCAAAGGCAACCAGCCCAGCGAGGCTATTCTGTATGACCCCGGGCGCTGGTTTTAAGTCCGGTGAAATGCGATCAGACCTGTCTGGCTCTATCTGGAGGGAATTCTCAATCTCGGACAAAGTCATGGTCCCAGGAGAGAGAGAAAGGCAGGTCAAAATATGTCTTGCCTTGGGTCTTTGCTTGTCTTTCAGCCTGGAGAGAATACGCTCATACGTTTCTGGGAGTCCTCGGGGGAGGGAGTTGAGTTGCAAGCTTACTTCCCGTTCGTTTTCACAACTCTCCAGCTCATCCAGTTGAAGCTGCACCCAACGGAACCTTAATCGAGGACAACAAGTCAGATCTGCCAAACGCTGGGAGATACAAGGTAAGAAGCTCTTACATGCCGCTCGAAGTTTCACTCAGCTTCCTTCCAACGTCTGTCAGCCGCTCCTTTGACCAGAATCTCATGATGCTAGAGTTCTGCATACGCTCGTGGACATAAGCCTTAATGTCTTCTCTCACGCTCACTTCCCTAATGGAAAATTTGGTCTGTGCAGCGTTGGTCAGTCTATCTCGAATGCGGCTAGTTGGTTGGCTGAAAGCCATCAAATGCATGTTCTCAAATTCTTGCGTGAGCTTTTCCAGTGTACTGCACAGGCTCACTTGCTCCGTTTCCAGACTTTCGTCGAGTCCGTCGGCCACGAAAAAGACAGCTGGAAAGTTGTTTGCTGCCTCTGAGACGGCTTCAAATAGTTGTTCACTACTAGGCTCCTCGAGACCGCTGCCACATGCCTTGTATATGTGACGAATGCTCCAGACTGTATCCTCATTCTGACCGGCAAGCTGTGCTAGTAGCGACCGAAGCATGCTGCTGACGTGTTGCTTACGAGTATCCTGAAAGTCGAAGAAGAAATAACAGATGGCAGAATCAGGCTCAGCTTGAAAATCAGACTGCAAATCAGAAATTACAGTCGAAGCTAGAATGGTCTTTCCGCATCCAGATATGCCATAGATCCACGTCAATTGACATTCATCTTTCCATTCCTGGTATTCAGTCGAGCGGATAAGCCATTCTCCGGTGGATGGTTGGTGCCTACGGCGAGCTTGGATGTAACTTTCTGTTGAGTTTGGCGCGTTGAGCCACTTGAACATCTCATACGTGTCCGAGCGTAATGAGAGGGCATTCACGCTTTGTGCGATGTCATCGATCCGTGATGTCGCTGTCAGAATCGTAGATCTGACGTAGGTAAGGTCATGACTTTCATCATGAAGGTTAGGATATCCAAAGGACTTACAGCATGTCATTCTGCAGGAGATTGTTGAGTGTTTCCATGTCTAGCCTGATCAACTCCAATTCACGCTGGACCTTTTCAGTCTTGAACACCCAAGCCAAACGCTTTTCCTGCGCCATTTGACCCAGAGAAGAGTTTAGTGCTTGCACATGGGCCCTGCACTGGGCCACTGTGCCATCCTCATTTTCGATGGAGGCTCTTGCATTTACAACACGAGGCTGCAGGCTATCGTCGTTCTCCGTAGACTTGTAGAATGCAAGAACTTGACCCAAGACTCCTGAGAGATCAGAAAGCCTTCGAATGGCTTGTTGTTGTTCCTTGCGCGCATTCTTGTGAGAGGCTGTAAGCTTTCTGATGATGGAGATCGTACGTGCCGTAGCGTCGATTAGTGTTAGAATACTGGCAACACCACCAATGACTTCCATGTTGGTGGTGTTTGTGGCACAGATGTGGGCTAAATCTTTCTTGGGCGGGCACTGAGAAGTCAATATATTTGGGAAATCAAGTCATTGGTTTGGTGTATCGTTGCAAGCATGGCATTAATATTGGTAGCGTTGAAGCAGGAAGAATAGGAGAAGTCCCCTTGCCGACTGATGTTGTGGATCAGCTTTCAGTGACGACATCTCGCAGCTTTCTGAAGCTGTCGATAAGGTAGCTGTGTAGTGGACATTCGTACTTCCACACTTAGGAGGCGACATTTGAGCACATTCTCGAGGGTTACAAGCACTGTTCGAATTTGGTGATCAGACTTAGGGTTGGCTTCGGTCGCAGAACGATCGAGTCTTAAATGTGAAGCGCTGCTTCAGCCTGATCATCAACCTTGTCGAGGACTTGAGGCTAATGCATGATGACTGACACAGTCTAACCGAAAGGGCTGATGCGGCGTAGGCATGACGTTATTTTGCATCATGATTCGTGACTGAGATGGGGCTGAGTACGCCTTTGGGTCAGGGTGTGTAAAGTAGCCATTCACCGTTGACGATAGGCAGCAACAGGCAAGGCGAAGCCCTCAGTTGGTGCCCGAGGCATCCCCCATTTTCTACAGGTATGTTGTAGCTTACAGCATTAGAGACTAATGGCATTGTCTCCTCCACTTTCAAACACCCGCGTCCTGTTGCATTGATCATGTCCAGCAACTGCTGTCGCTGTGAATCAATATCCAAATGATTGAGAGAGTCATGATTGAGTACTGCAAGTCCTAGTAATCACTATCGTCGGCGTCGCTTTCAAAAGTGACCGCCTTCTTCAATGCGTTGAGGTTACTACGCTTTGGCGAAGCAATGGAAGCCTCAGATTCATGGCCAACTAGGCTGGTTGGTTGATACTGGTCATTCCCGTGTCTAACAGACTTTCCATGTACCGGATTGCTGTTCAAGCTCAATTTTCTGGACCTGCACAAACCACCAATGCGGTCCCTGCTGTCAGAGTCCGAGTTAGAACTACTGTCGAACTTGCCTTGATCTGGCTCGGGAGTCTCCAGCAGACTACCATCGCTATCATCGTCCGTGCTGATACAATTTCCTGTGCGGACGAAAGGATGGCTGGTTGTCCGCGTCATTCCGAGGTCTGTGTCTTCTTCCTCAGATGACAGGAATTCGTCTTTTGTCAACGAGCAGGCCGACTCGGAGTCCTCGACACTCGATGCCGCATGGACTGACTTCGGCGCCACTTTCAAGGGTGAAGCAGGTCCTTTGACAGGAATCTTTCTTGTTGGATCACTCTCTGAGGAATCGTCCGATGAGTGTCTGGGTGATGTTTTGGAGTTGGAGCTGATTGTCTTCCAGGTGACCTCTTGCAACCTATGTGGCCTCCTGGAGTGTCTGGCCCATAAGGCAATCTCATTGCGGTGCTGTCCGCGAGGGACGTTGATCACGGGGTGGTTCAAGGAGATGATCCCTTCCTCGGCGGCGGTGATTGAAAGACGCTCTGTCCCTCCAAGTCGGGCTGTTATAATTACCTTGACGGTGATTGAGGCATCCTGAACAAGTTTCTCTAAGAAATCAAGAATCGGGAAAGCCATTTCAGGGACACCTTGTTTGCTCAAGATATCGATGTGATCGACAAAGATCCACAAGCACTTCGCTTTAGCCGTCTGAATTAACTCAAGAAGGATGTCTTTGAGCTCGGCCAGATCATCGCGGGATCCTTTCAGTCGCTGTATGACTAATCCAGGACTGCGATTGTTCAAGAACATCTTTCGGTGGGTGCAGATCATCTGAAAGATGAAGGACTGTAGAATGACGCATGCGGTGGATCCTTTCTTGTCCGCGTAGGATCCAAAGCAGAAGTGCCGAAGTACAGTAACGCTTTGAAGTCGATTGGCATGCTCTATCAAATTCGTAGCCAGTACACTGACCCAATCGACAGTCTTGGTGATTTGATGGCTGTTAATCCAGATCAATCCAGATTCCCCTTTCTCCATCCAAGCCTTCATCTCCCTATGGTCTAGAAGTTTTGCACAATGCTGATGGTCAAGGGTGGTCATGTACTTGGCTCTGACTGTTTGAGCATGCTCCCATTTATCAAAATGAGACAAGCCAGGATATATGTTTTCGCGGAAGTGGAATACAGTCTCCTCTGATTCAACTACGTTTGATAAGAAATCTTCTGATCTCGGGGAAGCTGCAGATGGTTTTTAGACTCGATCACGGGTGAAGCAAACATGACTTACGTTGAGGTCTACCTCTGCTGCCTGCATCAAAGTCCTTGACCAGATCGGCCTGGTGTTGCACGAGTCGGTCGAACGCTCCGGGCCAATTCTTCTCGAAGGCCTGAAAGGACTTGAGCATCTGGTTCATGACTTCCTGCTGACTTTTGGATCGCAAGATCTCATCCTGCTGTTCCGAATGTATCTGCTCAAAATTGTCACGCTGCGCATCTTGAATGGTATGAAGAAGATGATTGTTCTGCATTGTAGTTCCAAAGGAGCTTGCGCTGCACATATCCTTGATCTGTTGGAAATGGCGATTGATGCGATCAACGATGCTGCTGAATTTGGTCTCCCAAGGAAATGTGAAAGCCTGCAATACTGTAGCTCTCTTGGACTTTGCGTATGATCGTAGAGCAGTTTTGAGAAATTGCGAGAAGTCCGCATAAAGAAGACCTACAGACTCCACCATCTTCTCGGTGGGGCTATAGAAGATGAAATGATTCACTATTGCAGCTTGCTCGCCAATCGAAATGAGGTGCTCCTCAACCTTCTCCCTCAGTCGTGCATGGTTGACATTAGCAACAAGGAGGACTTTCATTACCCCCCACACAATCGATACATACTCATGACTTTCGTTGAAGACCACATCAAGGAGCTTCGAGTATTCCAAGGCAACGTTGCAAAACTTCTCCATGCCATTAGCTGAGTTCTTGTGTCCTTTGCTGTCATGCGCTGCAGCTGCTATGCTGCCCAGCTCTTCGACATCAGCGCGAGCACGTAGTAGCTCGTTCCATGAGTACTGGGTTGCATGCTTTTCGTAATGGTTGGCAGCTTCCCGTAGACCATACAAGGAGTATTGTACAGACTCCCTAGACGTTCATAGCATGTGATTAACCGACCGTCCTGTTGTAGGTCATATCAAAGATGACGACTGACTGTGAAATGATTGCGGAAGCCCACTGGGCCTTGTAATCCGTCCTTGTCGCCACAGAAGCACTTAGTGCTCTCGAGCGCTGCCTGGCCTCTCTATTGACAGATACTGGAACAGGATTGGGTTGCGTTTGGTCGTTACTTTTGCGTCTTTGCCTTAATGACTTCCAAGTGCTGGACTTTTGCAGTTTCCACGTCGGTGACAATGAGATTTCTGGACTACCCTCGTCAACTGATGAAGACATGGCGAGCGCAGTGTCGCTGCGTTGTGGGCAGGTCAAGATGGTTGTCAAAAGCTTCTTTGAGGTAGACCTCGCACGTCACCCTTGCCAGAGAAGGCTGCGAAGACAAGAGTCGAAAGGGGTTGAAGGCTGCAGCTAGCTTTATGAAGTTGAGCAGCGAAACTCCAGAAGTGCGACTTACTGGGAAGCAGGCTGGAGCATGTTGTCTTTGCCTGATGACGATTGGTGGCCTTGTCAATGCTAGCGCCTTCTAGCGTTGAAAACTCGGCGCGATATCACTGGCGTGGGCTTTCTTGGGCAGACACCATTCCTTGGACGGTAAGGGTGTCAGAGGATGACATTCGATAGTCTGCCTTGTGTGCCAGGCGCTTGGTCATTATCTCAGATTGGGGCGTAGAGTCGCCTTGTCTCAGTCCGTTCGCCGTTGCTAGCGGCAATGTAGGACTCTTTAGGGAAGGTCCAATAATGAGAAATGAATCCTGATTGGTAGCACTGTTGCCTAGTGTTGTTAGCAAGGGTGCCACGCCAGGTTCGAGAGTGGGGATGTAACGATGGTGAGTCACGGAGTTGGAAGCCGGATGCTTGAGTCTGACTTACGCACAAGAGCCTCATGAATTGCAATGTTCGGCCTGACGATGCTTGAAAATGGGTGGCTGGGTCATGCCTTTTGTACTTCTTCGGAAGCCGCCCTGCTCTGTGTTCTTTCACGAGACAATTTGTGATTCGACTGTGATTCTCGTTGGGTAGTAATGGTATTCGTGCAACAGCCGTAACCAAGGAAATCCACGTCCTGATTCGAGGGCATTGAGAGTACAGCAAACATCCCTGCAGTTTCGACGAACCAAGAACGAATCAAAATGCCCACAGAGAACCCGCAAGATCAAAGGAAAGCTGCATCTGTTCTTTCAGATGACCACCAATCCACTTCCAACCTTTTCAGAGCTCCAAAAGCGGGTCCACAGACCAAGGAGAGCAATGGTGGAGGCAGGGGTAATGGGATTCAAGCTTACCGAATGTCCAACGAGGGACAAGGGCTTGAGGCGCGCATAGCCGAAATCCTGCAGAGTGAAGAATGGGACAGCAGAGCCCAATCTGATCCTGCAAGGAGTCCCTTGCTCTCTCAAATGCGCATGCAGCTGAAGGGCTCGTTAGGTGCCTTGTACATGCAAGACTTCGAGGCTGGCGTCAATCTCGACCCAAGCCTGAGCCAAGAGCCCCTTGTACATCGCCATGGTCCCGATCCCGACTCCAGTTCAAGCCGAAGTATCGCTGAGTTCATTGCACAACCACACTTGCCACTGTCAAATGGACAGGCCATCGAGTGGAAATTGGAGGTCAAACGATTGACGAGGGTCGAGGGTCGTACTGGGTCCGTTGATGTATACGAATCCAATCAAAAAATAGAAGACATTCGGAGGCGTGAAAGGGAGTTCCGTGGTGGCGGCTACGTCCTCAACGCCTACGACGTGTATGACTCTGAGGGTAGCGAGGGTCACACTATCCTTGAGATAACATCCCCTCCATTGACAGATCTGTTGCGAGACGTGATTAGATTCTTCCCCGGAGATGAATTTGACAGTCTCAAGGGCCGAGAGTCCTTGGGGGACACTTTGGCTTTCCCTGATCCGTACATGATGTTTTTCTCATATAGGAAGCAATTGGAGGAGAGCCAGCAGCAGGACTACCCGGAGGATGCCAAAGCACATGTCGGAGTTTTGCTAGATTTCCTGAAGAAAGAACACCCCGTATGGTAAGTAAATGCATCTGACTCAAAGAGCGATGCTGACATCCGCTTCTTACATAGGAGCGCTGCGTTGACAGAGATCGAAGATGGAACCTGTGAAGCGTTGCCTTTTCATGCCATCTGGCTGCTTTATCCTCCGAATACCTCCGTCTATGTCTGTGAGGGACTTGAAGATCGCCAGCAGGTCGTCTATTTCAGGACTCAAGCATTTGCCAAGAGTAGCACAGGGGCTACCAAAGGTCCTGACGGATCCCTCACCATAAGATGCTGGGACGTCAAGTACGACCACGGAGCTTTTCGACGGACCTTCTCAGACTTTGTCATAGAACCGTATTCGGGCAAAAGGAAGATCAGCAAATTACCGCTAGTGCCTGCACGCTTCATGCGAGACGAGGAAGAGGTTCGAAATCGGTTGATTGCTCGAGGACGTAAGTACTTCGAATTGAAGCAGGCGGCTCAGCTGCAGGACTATTTTGGCGATTGTTTTCCTAGGGTGTACAAAGACGTAAGTGCTTTGGTGTTTGATGACGACGTTGTCCCCACCGCATACTTATACGCATCCACAGGAGCCAGTCAGGGTCATTGTTGACGAAGATACTTACCGACGGAAAGCGCCCTACACAGCTCCTCTTGTCGAAAAGGATTCTGCAGGATATGGTTTTCCAGCGGAAGAAGAAAGTCTTCTTGGCGATTACCAGCAGCCGCTAGACACCACACTGTTGAGGTGTTTTCCAGAACTTGGGGTCTTCTCTTTGCGCGATAGACAGTGGGGTAAGTAATAATGTCAGGCAATAGCGACTTTGGCTGATGTTGTACGCTAGCATTGGTCAAGGTAAATGATCTCCAGCCTGTGGAGTTCCGGCAAAAGGCGTACAATAAATTGGTCATGAAACGAGAATACAAAAGTCTGTTGAAGGCTTTAGTGAAAGCGTATATGCAGGAAAACGCCTTTTTCCGGGACATTGTTCCTGGGAAGGGTAGAGGGCTGGCCATTTTGCTCCATGGACCACCAGGCACAGGAAAGACCTTGACGGCAGGTGAGTGTCCCTGCTTGACCAGGGTGTAGCTGCGAGAGGCTGACGTGAATACTGTCAGAATGTGTTGCCGAACGGGAGCAGCGGCCGCTTTACACGATCTCCTGCGGGGATCTAGGAACGGAGCCAGAGCAATTAGAGGTGAAATTGAAGGAAGTGTTCGAGTACGCTGTCTTGTGGAAAGCTATCCTCCTGCTCGACGAGGCAGACATATTCCTTCAGGAGCGAAATGTCAACGATCTCAAACGGAATGCGCTTGTCACGATATTTCTTCGTGAGCTGGAATACTTTGATGGCATCATCTTCGTGAGTATTTGGTGCTAGGCAACTCCATGGTGTTTTGAGGCTGATAAAAGCTCCAGATGACGACCAACCGGCCAGGTGATATCGATGAAGCCTTCGTGTCTCGACTCCATGTCTCATTGGAGCTCAACTCGCCTCAGAAAGAAGAACGTGCAAAGCTTTGGCGAATCTTCATCAAAGATCTCGACATGTCCGAAAAGGACCAACGTGCGCTCATGGACTTTGCAACCAAACGCTTCGATGAGGACAACTTGAATGGAAGGCAGATCCGGAATACTGTACGCGTGGCCTTGGCCTTGGCCAAATTGCAAGGATCAAACGTTGAACCAGCGCATTTGGAAGAAGTGGTGAAGCTAGGGCGTAAGTATGCCAGGTACAATGAGAATCTAAACAGAATGGACCCCGAAGCAGCCGCGGTTCAGCTCGGTAGGCGGGCACAGACGGATGACGTGATCGAGGACGAGGAATAGGAGAGCAATAGTAATGGGATATTTCACGATTGAGAAGGGTTTAGGGGGGCTTCTTCTCAGATATAGCAAGGAAGACAGAGGGTCAAAATATCTGTCTGACACAGGGTTTGGAAGGATGATGTTTGCGAAGAACACTGTGACACCAGGCTGAGGTTTCAGTACTCAGGCGTAGAGGGCATTAGATGTTGAGAGGAGTCTTCGTCAAATACAAGAGACCCGTGGACAAGAGTGTAATTTTTATTGATGAACGAACTTTTAACACGGAAGACTGCATCATGAAAGGAAGAAGGAGATTATACGTCTCTCCATCAAGCATTTTTTGACACTGGCAAACCTGCCCCAATCGATTGCTATTTGCCAAGCTTTTCGATGAGAAGTTAATCCAACATCCAGCTCTTCAAGCTCTTCCTCGCACCAAACAATACAACCAGCCATGGATTTGGTAGCTGGCGTTCGCAAAGAGGGCAGCCGGTAAGTTCCCCCCCGCCGCTTAACTTAGTCAACCTGTTGTACTGACAACTTTCCTCAGCGGCGGCCGCGCCGACTTCAAGTGGGAAGATGTCAAAGATGACGTCCATCGCGAGAACTACCTTGGTCACAGTCTCATGGCTCGTGAGTCTAGACTTACCTTCGTCCCTCGATCTTTCCCCCCACAGTTGTCCCGCCCCCGCGCTTCACTTCAGCTAACACGTCCCAGCCGTCGGCCGCTGGCAACAAAATCGCGACCTCTCCTGGTACGCCAAATCCTCCGATCCCACGTCCGCCGCTGCAGCCACGGAGGCCCGGCGTGAAGAACTCCGCAAGGTCAAGGAAGCCGAGCAGGATGCCTTGAGCGCCGCGCTGGGGTATACACCGATGCCCAAGGCTAATGCGAATGATACACCCATTGGGAAGAGAGATGTTGAAAAGGCTTTGAAGGAGACGAATGAGGACGATGGAGAGGGTTATGTTGGAAAGGGGATTGGGTACGGGGGGTTCGATGGGGGCAAGGGGACAGTCAAGACGGAGCAGGTGGAGAGGATGGGTGGTTTTGGGATGGAGAGAGGAGAGGAGGCTGATGGGGAGAGGAGGAGAGAGAGGAGGCGGAGGAGCAGAAGTCGAGAAAGAAGACATAGAAGGAGCAGGAGTCGGGAAAGGAGTAGGGAGAGAAGGCATAGGCGGCGTGATGGGGAGAGCAAGAGCCATCGTCCAAGGCCCAGGTCGCAAGAGAGGTCGAGAGAGCGATATCATCACTACCGTGACAGGTCCAGGGGCGACGACAGGGATCATGATAGGAGGAGGAGGAACAGTGATCGCTACTACGGCCGGGACAGAAGCGTCTCTCCTTACCAACGCAGGAGAGACTACTCCAGAGATAGACATCATACTCGGTGGCGGAGATGAGAAAAGCATTGAGGATCGGAAAATCTATGCCCCCAATGTGCTACAAGTACGCCATCACTTAACGGCCTCAACAATTCTGCGCACCCAGATCCATCTCCAAAAGCTCTTTGGAGGACCGAGTGCACGGTGGGCGCTCGCTCTCTCAACAGCTGAGATATCCACGTCAAGCAAATGACTGCTGGTTAGGCCAACAACCATGATACCACCCACTATCCCTGCGAGGAGCTGGCGCCCATCCAGAAACAAATTGGCAGAATCGCTCAGATATTGGCCGCTAACCTCAATCCCCGCACACCTACCCAAATAATTCAAGCTTCACCACCCTTCCACAAAGTCGCCCTGTTGCGAAAAGCCAAAGGCAACCACCATCACCACATTAATGATGGGGACAGAACGTCACGGCTTTCCCTGATCGAGCACACCTGCTACCCGCTAAAAACCCTGATGACTTCCGAGGTCGTCCCGGATCGGTCTCTAACAGCTATGGCACATTGGCACTGCCCATTGTGGGAATCCTAAACCCGACGACGTGCACCGAATCTCGGTGATGAAGCGAGGTTGTATTGAGGTTTCGAGATAGCTGGGGTATTCGTGCAACGGAATGACTGTCAATGCCAGTATTGACGTATGGAAATGCTCAGTGCAAAAGGTAGTCCATACGGTGGATCACGATTGATCCGTCCAGGACTTGTAATGTCTCCTTCGCACAACCTCGCTCGCTCGCTCACGTCAGAGGCTGTATGGCTGCAGATTGATGACGGATCCACGAATTGGGGGAAGGACAAGAAACTAGGTAGCAAACCACATCCCTGTGAGCGTAACCGCTTCGTCATTGGTATAAAAATGCTATAGAAAGATACGCTTGCGATTGATGCTAAACCACCCGCTTCTGATATGTGTGACGCCGCCGCCGCCGTTTGCCATGAATCCCCCCTCAGCTCCGTCCCCACCGCTTCCAAAACTTCCATCCCTCGCCATCGTCTCCCTTGCCCTTGCGCCCACTCCCCCCCCTGACCCGCCAGAAGTACACGGGGATCCCAGCCACGACGAAAGCGATGACGATGACCACCTGGGCCGGCTTGGCCACCAGGGAGCGACTGAGTAGGAACAGACTCACGCAGCAGAAGATGATCGGGGTCGTGATCCAGGTCTTGTAGGGCCGGTCCAGGTACGGCTCCCGCACGCGCAGGATGATCAGGCCCAGCACGGTGAGGAAGTAGAAGCCATAGGCCACGACGCCCGAGAACGTGATCAGGGTGGCGAACTCGCCGACGACGATGTACCCCACGGTGATGAGGGCGTTGGCCAGCATCGCGTTGATGGGCGTGAATCCGATGCCGGCGTTCGGATCCCCGAGGAATCGCGAGACTGTGCGACTCAGCCAGGATTTCCGTTGGAAGCGGGTGATTGGTTCGTTGTTGGAGGAGGAGGAGGAGCCGGGCATGCCGATGTGGCCGAGGATGGAGGGCAGGAAGCCTTCCTTGCCGGCAGCGTACACCAGGCGACCGCTCGTGAAAGTCTGCGCATTTAGCGCGCCGATGCACGATCCCCCCACCACCAGGGCGAGGACAAGGGAGCCAATGGGCCCAAACACCACGGACCCAAACTTGACGGCCACCGTGTTGGAAGAGATGATGACCTCCTCTGGCAGCACAAAGATATACGCCACGCTGGCCGCGAGGTAGAAAAACATGACCATCGGCATCGCCGTGTGAATCACCCTGCTCAGATCCCTCCCCGGATCCAGAAACTCCCCGACCACATAGTTCGAATTATCCCACCCGTCATACGCCCACAGTCCCGCATACAGCGCCACCGCCCAACTGCTCGGATCCGTCGACGTGCCTTCGAACCAGCCCGTCGTCTTCCACTCCACATTCGGCTCCCCATTGAACGTGAACCCGGTCAACGCGACCACGATGCCGGTGATCGTGATCCCAAACAGCGCCACGAACTTGAAGAACATGAACACATCCCCCATGCGGGTGCCCAGCTTCGTCGACACGCAATTCAGCGCCGTCACGCCCGCCAGGCCCAGGATCGCCACCCCCTTGTTGACCCACCACCAGCTACTGCTGCTGCTGCTGCTCCCGTTCTCGACATCATCCTCCGCGCTGCCCACCACAGTGGCGGTGACCGCGGCGGCACGGACCATGTACTCCCCAAAGACGATGGAGATGATGGCCGCGGAACCCGGCCGCAGCACGAAGACCGCGCACCACGTGAACAGAAACCCGACCAGGTCCCCGTAGATCTTGCTCAGGTAGATCTGGCTGCCGCCGTTCAGCGGGATGGCCCCGCCGAGCTCGGCGTAGCTGGCCGCGCCCGTCCAGGCGAGCACGCCGGCGACCGCCCAGACGATGAGGGAGCCGCCGTAGGAGCCGGCATTGATGCTGACCTGTGCCGGGGAGGAGAAGATGCCGGAGCCGATGATGAGGCCGACGATGAGGGAGAGGCCGTTGAGGTAGGTGAGGGATTTGTGTTTCTCGAGGGAGGCGCCCGCGCCGGTGAGGTCGGTCGGATTGGCAGACGTGGAGCCGCCGAGCACGGTGTAGCCGGCTGCGGCGGTGGAGGAAAGCGGGAAGAGGTTCGAGGCGAAATCGAAGGCGGAGGAGACCGAGTAGGAGCGACCGTGTGGGTTGGGGCGAGAGGGAGGGGCGTTGTTGGGGGATGGGTGAAGAGGGTCATCGTTGGAGAGGGAGAGTCGGCGGGAGGAGGAGATGCCTGAGGCGGAAGAGGAGCGTGAGGAGGGGACGGCTTCCGGGTCAGACGAGGCGAGAGAGGCGAGCTCGAGGGAGTCGCGAGCGGGAGCCAGGTTGGTGTAGGCTGCTGGTGGCATTTGAGTGATGCTATGAGGCCAAATCACTGACTGAATACATTCTTGTAATCATTATGGGCGAGCTGCTGCTTTCCGAATATTGCAAGTGTGGGGGAAAGTAACTAATGCTGCAGTATAACGGTTTCGCGATCTTCTCCGCAATCTCTGGTGGTTCCTGGTCGTGATTCTGTTTTTCCAAGTCTTTTTTACCGTTTTCGGCCTAGCCTCGAAAATCAATATCGAAATGGCATCATCAACGTTCATCAGCCTTGATATTCATTGGGTCTGCGCACTTGCATTACCCGAATCCCTCTCAATGCATATCAAATCATGCCATCGCCCTGTAAAGCTCGACCAACTCCTCCTTCAATACTACCGTACACCCTGTAACCCCCCAGTCTTCCCTACCCAACTCCGGCACTATGCCCGCAGACGTCCCACCCCCTCCTTCTCCGCTGGTGGTGGCGGCGGCGGCGGCACCGAACCCTCCAAACACCACCCCTCCACAAAACAAAAATTCAACGCCGAAATCCAACGCCGCCTCTCCGCGCCCCGCTACCCGCGCCTCCGCCGCCTCTTCACCCCCGGCAAGCTGCTCCTCTACACCCTCCTGTCCTACGGCCTGTACCGGCTCTACAACTGGCAGACCAATCCGCGGCGCTCGCTCATCCTCAACCCGCGCTTCTTCACCCCCTTCATCCTGGAAAGCAAGGACCAGGTCAGCCCGAGCAGCGCGGTGCTCAACCTGCTGAGCCTGCCGCGCGGGCAGAATGTCGGGAATGTGGAGGAGGCGTGGAGGCAGGGGCTGTGGAGCGTGCAGGTGATGCAGCCGGATCTGCAGATTGCGAGGAGTTATACGCCCGTACCGCCGCCGCCGCCACAACTGCCAAAGTCGTCGAAGGATGCGGAGGGTGGTGGTGGTGGCGGGGGGAGTGGGGTAAGCGCAAGCGGGGAAAATGGCGGGATGATGCCTGCGGAGATGGTGAGGTTGTTCGTGCGGGAGGAGGTGAATGGGGAGGTCTCCGGGTTCTTGCACCGGATCCCATTGGGGACGGTGGTGCATCTGAAGGGACCGCGCGTCGAGCTGGAGATCCCCGAGGATGTAGGGGAGGTGCTGTTCTTGGCCGGGGGGACGGGGATCACACCGGCATTGCAGTTGGCGTACTGCCTTTTCACCGCGAGGGCCCTGGAGAAGGAGAAGGTGCCGAGGATGAAGATTCTGTGGGCGAATCGCCGGAGGGAGGATTCCAGGAGCGGGTTGGAGGATGAGAGTGTGACGGCGTTGAGGGGGAGCCTGTGGCAGAAGGCGAGTGCGGCCGTCACTGGCCACTCGGCAATGGTTGGGAGGCCTCAGGGGGAGACTGCGTCGAGGAAGCCGGTCAAGCAGACGCGGCTCGTTGACGAGATTGAGAATGTGGTGGCCCACTCGGATGGGAGAGTCAGTGTCGACTATTACGTAGACGAGGAAGGGTCTTACATAACCGAAGAGCTTTTGAGGTCGCATCTGAGCAGCAAGGCCTCGGATCAGACTACGTCTGGAGCTGCAGAAGGACGAAAGAAACTACTCCTGGTTTCTGGACCAGAAGGCTTCATTGGTCACTATGCAGGTCCTAAGGAGTGGGAAGGAGGCAAAGAGCGGCCAGGGCCTTTGGGGGGCCTGCTCAAGAAGATCAATCCCAAGGGCTGGGACATCTGGACGTTATAACTGTATATATTTACACGGTCTATCTATAAACCATAAGTTATTAAGAGAATTATCTTCAGGATGGATTGTCGGTGATTTTCCAGTATCATCCAACTTCGTTTCGAAGCCGTGACATCTGAATGGTTTGCTGGTAATACACGGGAGCGAAAGTGTCTCCAAGTATCCTCATGCTTCCACTTTTTGCCTCTTCGTGATCGATGGTAGGCTATCATGCAAGCCTCTGCACAAGTCATCTATAATCCTGCCGCCACGAATGGTCTCTTCAACTATACCCTGTACATGCTTGGGCTCCACCCTACCATACCACACCCCTTTCCTGGCAAGCGGAGAGATCTCGCCTGTCTTGGTCCTCCAATTCGGTGGGAGATATACAATCACGTTACCCGCCCACTTGTGACCACCAACATGGCTTACACCGGTCACAATAGTCTGTAAAGGTTTTCGCACATCATTGGGTTCCATCTCTTGGTTTGGTGGTAAGTGAGAGTTCTGATCCATCGCCAGCTGATGTTGAAAACTTTCTGGTAGTGTGTATGTCATGAAATCCTTGATAAGCTGACGGCCCATGATACCGCACCGCCGATCCCGGGAATTGTGTGTACACACGAGGATGACGGGCACATCGTTCACAGACAGCCAGATTTTCGTGTTCTCTTCTCCTTCTGCACCCTCTGGCAACTTTTCTTGCCCTTGCGCAAGCCTCCTCTGTCTCCTGAGACGTTCGCTCTGAAGCGTGGTCATCAGGAATTTCTCACAGAAAGCCTCGTGATCCTCTGGATCGTTCCAGATACCCGACACGCGTACGTTCTGAGGGAAAATCATCACTTCATTCATGTGCGGAATGACTGTTGTGGGCTTCAGGTCAGAATTGGTGATCAAAATCTTCCTCTCGGGCTACTTTTCAAATCGCAGTGATTAGCTAAATCACCCTGGAAAGGAGTGTTGGGGATGATTGAAGCGTTGTGTGGTCACGGACATGATAGTATTTCCCCTTGACACCAAGAAGCTCCTTGAGCGACTTGGCCAGATTAGCTCGCGGGTGCTCCTCGGTCGATGGTAAAACGCTCGAAGCTTCCTCCTCAATGCGGCTTTGCCAGTCACGTCGTCCCGTCATGATGATGACGTGTCGACTGTACTCCGGCATAGCCATGGGACCCTCGCGCTCGATGTCTAGCCCGACAGGTGTCGGACTGCAGTAACATGTTGATGGCGGACATGTGGGGATGGTGGGATAGTAATGAGAGGATCGCTTAGGAACACTTGGAGTCTTTGCCGTTTGGAAGAATGGGGAATATTTGAGTGTTCCTTCGGTGCTTTGATAGCGCTGATGAGGCAGGGGAAGGTATAGTGGGCGACAGGGGGGGTAGGCAAGCAATAGACGTCTCCGCGCTATCATGCTCTCCAGACAAGATGGCCATCGGGTGGATCTAGCTAAGCAAGGTGAGACTGAAGTCGATAAATTGTAAAAGTGAGGATGATGCTCGGAACTAGCCTCGGCCGAGAGTCTTCGGCTCGGACTTGAGCGGCTCTTCAGACTAGTCATCATTTTCTCCTAGCATAATGGGAGATGTTTCGTCGCTTGTCGAAACTACCAAATTATCATTCTACTTGGAGCAAGACCCATATTAACTTTATAGACCGCGTCCGCATGCTCATGGGAAATTGAACAAGGGGGAATAATGATTAAATGTGTCCGAGAATGAACCCTCGTCAAATCGTAGCAAACATCCAACGCTGCTTTCAGGGCCATCGTTGTCTTCCATGTTGGTCGATTTAAAAGTCGCTATCATCAAAGATTCCTTTCCCATCCCTAAAGACCTCCTCTTGCATTTCTTCGTTGCAAAGGCCATTCCAACCAATCCACTCATTTCTCCCGTCCTCTCCAATCTTATCAGTCCTCACAGCAAAACCCTTGGCTTCTCGACCGCGCAGTGTAGTCGCGTCCCACCAAGCCTTGCCTTTGCGCCTGACTCGGTTGCCGAACATGCCCACGGTGTCAACGTATTCAGTCGCAAAAGGGTATATCTCGCTCCCCACCTTCTGAGTCAAGCGGGCAGCGAGGAGTTCTCGGGCTTGCGGTTGATACCACGTCATATTCCACATGGTCTCTCGATTGCTCTTGAGGCCGTCCCGGTGAGCGTTATGATGGACGAGTGCCGGTGTGACGCCCGTCCAGAGGTTGGAGAAGAGCGGCACGTCCTCCCATGTCTTTTCGCTATTGCTGGAGAGTTTAGCAAGGGGCTGCTGGGAAGAGTGATCGATGATGTCTTGTTGGATGCAGTCGCTTGCTGGGTGCGACACGTTCTTCTCGGTCCATGAACGCTCAAGCGCTTCACGGTCGCTGTACACAACCCAGTCGAGGTCGAAATCGGCAAATACGGTGGGCTGCCCCAGTGCGCTCTCGTAATCGAGACCGATTGCGAATTCGTAGCTGACGCCTTCTTGGAGGTCGGGCTTGCGATGGGTCGGATGATTGTCTAGTATGCTGCTGTGCCTGACAGGCGCTTTATCGGAGTCGGTGCCACGTGTGAAAAGTGGAGAATTGCTCATCCCTCTTGATTTGAGTTTTGCATCTTCAAATTCGGGTTGATTTTGCTCCTTGAGAAGAGACCTTTGATATTCTTGAAGGCCAAAGATTTTGGCAAAAATGGCCTGGTCGCTGCCCCAGGATAGATCTTCCTTCCACAGGTCCAGCGATCTTGCAAACATTGCACGCATCTCTCCCGCTGGACCCATTGCAATGCCGGAGTTTAGATAGCGCTGACGATGGCGCGCAAACGTGTATTTGTCGTCCGCATCTGACATGTCGATGTCCGTGTCGCTCCCGTACAGGTCTGCTGGCAGGGGCGAACGGGGCACGGCATAGCACCACGGGTCACCGCTGTCACCAGGCCAACACTTCTTTTGGGAGCTAAAGACTATGCTCTGCTTTATGCCATGATCATCCACGACTTGTGCCCCAAGATCATTTTTGATCCTCAGATTCGCCTTGCGGTTGATCGCATTGTATCTGGCGAGCAATACATGAGGGTCTAATTGAAACCAAATGTCGTACCCATCCACCAATAGAACCATGTCATTCTTCTGATTGGCATCCAGCCGGCTGAGGTAGTCGTGAACGCCCCGTAATTTGGCGATATGAGACCCGCCAAAGACGAGGCTCTCGTCGTCAAAGTTCTGATCCCAATTGATGAGCGTCGAAGTCGGGAAGCCCGACAGGGTTGAGCTTAGTATGTTTTTGCAAAGATTTACGTCAGGCTTGCTGGCAGGCACCAGTAGGTGGAAGGACGCTGGTCTCGAGTCTTCTGGATCAGGTATGCCACTTGATTTGCCGGGGATTAAGCCATGAGACTGGAAGTTGGGATCTCAGCACACGACCGGCAATACTGTAAAATCGGAGCACAGCGAATGGTGCAGAAAACTTGCCAGAACTTACAGTGAGGAGGTAGAGGCAGACCAGGAAGACAGCGAAGGCACCGAGAATGCCTCGACGTGATCGCCCAGACTGCAAGGCCTTATGCGACCATTGTAGCCACATTCGCAGGCGTGAGGGATGGTTTGAACCATCATCAGACCGATCAGGAGATCTATGATATTCTTTTTGAGCCACAAAAGGAGAAGCCATACATGTTAGAGAAACAATGAAGTACTAAGACGATCGCGCATGCTTGCAAGTGAGATGGCAAAACCAAAAACAGCCGGTTCAAAAGCGACCAAGTTCAGGAGCAGAGGAACTAGGCAAGAGGACTGAATGCAGAGCTAGCGAAGCTGGATCGACCTATATATTAATATTGGAAAGTATATGTATGCAGGAACTCGCGGATAGTGATATCTAAATGGATGGTGGAGCTCGGCTGCACAAGAAATCAAGAACCATGCAGTCATACTCCGTACGCGTACTCCGTGTCTCCGTAAGCCTAGGCCAGTGCCAATGATCAAGGGTCCAAAAGCGAGAGCCTTGATTCCTCTCTCTCGTTGGTACTTTGCAGATATGTCTGGGCTCACGATCAATGATATTCATTATCATTGCTGTTGCTGGATTTGCGGAAAGTTTGGCGGCACATTCTGACCTCTTACCTCCTCTTCCTCTCGACGATGGACGGCAACAGCCAGGCACGCGCACGCTCTCGAGTAGGCTTTGACATCAAGCGCCGCCATAGCCACGAGGAAGAAGGACCGATCAAATGAGACCCCGGAAAAGCGGAAGCCTTGCGGGGGTTCGGATTGGGAGGAAGAAACCCGTGCCAAGCGCCAAGCCTCGCGCGATAATCAATATTAAATGGCGCTCAACCCGATTGCCGAAGGATTGCTGTTCCCCAACTTGCAAACCTGCATCTGAACACCGGATTGGGCAGATACTTGGCGGACAACGCGCCCTGGAACTGTCGGCAGCTGGAAGCACTCTCATCTTACTAGGTCAGATCCACGGACCAGAAGCAATGACCACGTGCCCATTCTTTAAGGGTCTGGCTACACGTACACCCTTTTTGTCTGCATATACACCGTCACTTTGTCTGCATATACACCGTCGATTTGTCTGCATGTACATCCTAATAGAGTATAGTGGACGATTTTATGCGCGGATATCGAGACATACCGGCCGAACTTCTCAGTACAGTGGGAGAAGTTTTTGGTAAAGTCCAAACAACGCGTCTTCATACATACCACATACATTGCCTACTACTGTACATGCAGACAAAAAGGGTGTACGTGTAGCCGGACCCTTCTTTAAGGCGACAGGTCCATTGAAGCTCCTCTGAAGGGGCGTCTACTCCATCGTGATGAATTCAGTAACACGGATCCAGGGTGACACTTTGTAGTCGGATTGCCTTCTCCGCATTGTACATAGAATAGCACTTGGCGACAAAGATCCACGTATGGAAGATAGACCTCCCTTCATGCGCATATATATGCAATTGCCTGCCTCCCTCACTGTAATGGAAGGGTGAAGTATATGGGGAAAATTCATCACTTCGAGCCCAAAGTCTTCCCAACCATCTTCCCTCCTTCCAGAGTCCAAGCAAAGACGGCCCTACCATTTCCCTTACCCATGACCCTGACAGTCTTTCCATCTACCACAACAGACTCTGGCATGTCGTCCGCCCTGTTCTGCATGGACGGCCAATCCCTCCAGATCTCCACGCCGACCCACCTCTTATCGATTCCCACCATCCCCGCCACCCGCACCGCTTGATCCATGTCCGCCACCTCAAAGAGTACCTCCCTAGCCTCGACCTCACGAGCAATCTCCAGCAGTCTGGGGTAGAACATATCACCGTCTGCAGTCCCATCTCTTGTCCCCTTCACTCCTGCCATCAATAGGGGCGAGTGCGGTATCAAAGCACTTTTCGGCTCAAAATTCCGCACCGAGCGCTCCGTCGTCCTGTTGAATGCCCCGGGAGAGATGTAAGGCGGATTGGCGATGAGAATGTCCCATCGTCCGCTGGTGCTGCGAGAAGGCGGGAGAGCCGTGTCGGCAAAGACGTCACCCTGCACAAAGCTGATATCGTTGCAGGCGCGTTCTGCAAGATTGCCTTGGTGGGTATTGTGCCGGAGGTTGGATTTGGCAAGGGCAATGGCGTGGCGGTTGTTGTCAACACCGAGGATCTGCAAGCTCTTGTAGTGAGGAGACAGTGCATTGTGTGTGAGGAGGGCGATGCAGCCGGTGCCGGTGCAGAGGTCGAGGATGCGGAGGTTCGATGAACTTAGGGTTGTAACATTCTCGTCATGGGTAGAGAGCAGGCTCATCAGGTGCGTGGCAATTGATTCAGTCTCCGGACGGGGTATGAGCACGCTGGGGCGACAGAGAATGTCCAAGGTGCCGAATGGCTGACTACCCAGGATATATTGGACAGGCTTGCCGCGTGAGCGCTCCCTGCACATGCGGCGAAGGAGAGATCGCCATGTCGCCTGAGCGTGGGATCGAGTAGGGGATCCTGTGGTAGCTGCTATAGCATGTTCACGGAGCCAACGAAGCTCATTTTGCGCGGATCTGAGGTCTCGACAGCCAGGAAGAAGGATGGGGAGTAGGGTGTTGAGTTTGCGAGCTTTGAGAAGGAGGGATGTCGGGAGACGGGGCATCCATATTAGTATTTATGATTGTCGCCGTTGCTGCGAAGGCGCTTCTATTGTGTTTTCTATGATATAGCAGATTGATACTCCCGAGGTGGCAGTGGCCCCTCGGGCCGAGGGGCCCACAAGCCTGCTAGGTACGATGTCTGCTTCCACAATCATATTCTTTTCCTCCCTTTCACAGGAACCATTTCCGAGTCAATGTTCGAACCACTGCACCTCGTCGTCGCCTCCACCCAAGGTTCCATCATCCTATCATATTCCTTGGAAGCAGATGTCCCCTCACCCGTCTGGTTTCCATTCCCAAATATAAGAACCCTCATGTACTCGCCCGACGACTTCGGTGCAGCAATGGTGAGACGTCTCTATCATCTGCAATGGTATCACGTCAATTCACATCAATGCATTGATGCGCGGCTAATAACAAACACTGAACGGTCTTTGCTTTGCAAGCAGTACCGCTAGCCTTGTCTGTGCTTGCAATGACACAAACTATCTCACCTTTCCACACAACATGGAATATTTCAATGTAGGTCTCTTCATTGATGGTATGACCTACAGAAAATACGTCTGAGATCTACGTACATAAAGAAGCTTGATGATTACTGCGTCATGTAAATAATCACAGCAACGCTCTATTTTGTCATAAGTAATATTTTGGGCGAAGCATGCTAGATAATTGGACTCACTAGTGAGTCGCCTTGAAACAAGCAAAAGTGGAAAAGTAGGAAGCCCTCAAATGAGTCTAATCATAGTCTATCTCAACCATTCAGAGATGCTCAGCCCACAGCCAAGCGAACGTTGTAAGCCTGGATGCCTCGCTGTTTTGACGACTACGATTGGGGACAGTTGTGGCTTAGGAGAAGCATTTGGGCCCCTCAATGCTGCGGCTTCGAGGCGCCATGCAGATGCTGCAGGCTAGGACTACTGCAGCTGCGGCGACAAGGTGACAAGGCGTTCAAGCCGGCTTTTGTGGCTTAGCATGTACACAAGCCTGAAGTCTGCAAGCCGGCAATGTTCCAACGATCAACGCCTTTGTAACATCGTTACATGTTGCAGCTGCCACTTTGTAGCGAGTCTAGAGAGCTGTTCATCCTGTCCTCCTTCCCATCATGGGCTTCGGCGTTGGCGATGGCATCGCCGTGGTCGGTCTCATCGAACGTGTTGCTATCGAGCTTCGCAATTATCATCATGCTCCTGCCCAGTTTCAGCAGGCCTCGGTGGAGCTGTTTCACTTCCAAAGAGTGCTCAGTTGGGCTTTCAAGATGGAACCAGAAGAGGAGGAAGATAAGGAATGGCTCGAACAGATTAGAGCGATCGCTATACGGTGTCAGCAGACGGTATCGACATTCCATGATAAGATGACACCAAAAGAGAATTCGGTTGGACCGGGCGATCGAGGACCATCCATGGCCCTGAGTACAGTCAGACGCCGCTTGCATTGGTCCATGATTGATAATAAGGATCTGGACGACCTACGGAGGGTAATCGTTGCAGAGATGATGGCTCTCAACACGATGTTAGCAATGCAACAAGTGTAGGCGCTGATCCTAATGAAGCATACGCCTTTACTCATTGCCTAAGCTCCTCCCTCAAAAGAATACGACGCCACGATCGCACACAGTTAGGCCCTCAGATAGACGCCTTGTATTCGAAGTCTGTGAAGTTTTACGAGGATTCCGCCGATCTACTCAATCTGCCAACGAGTTTGGAGAAGCTGAGACTGACAGTCTCGCAACAAGCTTCGGAGCAAAAAGCTTTGTCTGCGACAATAACTGATCGGTTTGACGAAATGTCCACGGCTTCGAGCGCCCTCGCGCAGCAGAACAACGGTCTCATGGGAGTAACAAATACGGTAGCAGAGAAGCTTGCCAAATCGACCCTTTTCCTGGTCCAAATTGCCAACGATGTCAAGCGTATTATGACAATGTTGGGGACCTTCTCACATAAAGTTTTGGCGCAGATTGCGGCTAATGGGTATGTTGGCCACGAAAGAAAGCTGTCTCGATGGCCTCCGTCTAGTATTGGTATCTCCATATTCTGATTCTTGGATATATAGACAGCTACTTCTGGACATTTACAACATGCTGAAGTGCCTTCTCCGAGCTGTTGAAGCCATCCCACTGCATTTGTCTCTGGCCATCGTAAGATTGGATGATGCCTTTGGGGAGAGTTGGCCGTTGCCGTATCAATCCTGTCAGACGCTCGCCGTTCGTATCCCTTGCATGTGAAAATTAGGCTTGCACTTACAAAAGCCAGGGCTTCATGGATCTTCTGAAACTGGTGGTCTTTGGCGGTGACCAAGTTGCAGCAAGACTTGTCTTTTGTAACACGTTTCATCTTCGCTCAGTCAACGATGGTGTAACACTCAACGAAAGCAATTGGCATGCTCTTATCAAGCAAGGCTCCCATGTCTCACAGGCGATTCAGGTGATTACGCTTGGTAAGAGCCGACTCGATGGAAGAAGCTGTCCTTTCCCAGCTTGCCAAGGGCTTTTTGAGCCCGGGAGTGGCCAATGGTACGTATCGTGTAGTCCCCTTTATCATGGTCTAATTTGGGGTCAGTGCGGCGTGTAGACGACATTCTCCGTTTCAAAGTCTTCCTAATGACCAATCAGGTCTTAAGAATGCTCGATCTAAAGTCATAACAAGTGGTGCAACAGCTTTATCAAAAACGAATGGAATAGGGATACCAGGACTTGAGAGTTGGACCATATTTGAGGGAGAAGACTCGATGACTGCCGACGCGGAGTATTCAAAGACACCTGGACCAGACGCACACATTGACGCAGCTATTGAAGTACTCGGTAAAGCATCCAATAATCCTCGTACTATGTGCACCCTGCGCTCCTTGACCGTGTCCTCCCGGCACAACATCGGTTTATCGAAGGCCAGGATCCGTTGGATACAGAAGACGCGATAGCTAGCTTGACAGAGGCGCTGCTTCTGGGTATCTTGAAAAACTTTAACGTGTCAAATGTTGCCAATATCTCGATGAATGATCGTAGTATGGAAGGCTGGTACCTACTGGGTCGGGCGTATCGAGCTTTGCCCGAAACAGACTCTGAAAAATTGGAAGGCTTAGATCGCATACCAAGTTGCCGAGTTTTTGAGTCCCCGCAGTGCCTCGTTGTGGGCGTTTATTGAGATTGGGTGTTTTGACAACGATCAGTCTTGGGACTGTCTAGAGGCCTTTCGAAGACCCATACGCTTGAATCTAGCTATGCCCAATGCTTACATGAATGATCGCTCCGGAATAAATACTGTATAGAGCTTGATTCGGCCTGTCAGAATTGAGAAGATCTTCATGCGATGTGGTTTATATAACAATGTGACCTTTCTCTTCAAGAACAAGCTCCGGAAGTACAACATGCCTATCGTGCCCGCGTATCCTCGTGACGAAGACCAGAACACAACTAAGACCCAAAGTCAACAAGCCCAAAATGCTTAAGGTTCAAGTATAAGCGGTGGGGTTGGAGCTTGCGCGAGAGGGAAGAGCAGATGGTAGA
The DNA here is from genome assembly GCA_019925105.1 of Niebla homalea. NCBI lineage: Eukaryota > Fungi > Ascomycota > Lecanoromycetes > Lecanorales > Ramalinaceae > Niebla > Niebla homalea. The sequence goes on from JAHGAU010000003.1 coordinate 388,150, forward strand.
AGTCACTGCATACTATCGAAAGTATGTCTGATGTCGGTGCCTTCCTCCACTGATGCCATGTCCAGTGTTCTCCAATGGAGTCCAGCGACGCTTTGCCATGCCATCATTCGTTTGGCAAGGTGAAGGATCCATCGATAGACGGATAGTACTTTTGCGAAATGGTATTGCATTTTTTTGTATAGAGAAACAGATTGGCGCGGACTAGATTTACTATACACGAGAGCAGTACACAAAGTAGGACTTCTCCTGGCCAGATATCAATGCCTACTCTTCTGGGAAATCGTCAAATCCGAAACGAGAAGGGTATGGAGCTCATTGTCAGCCTCGCTTCATTCCTTCGAGTAAGGATGGGCTGTGAGGACAGGAATATGTTTCCTCTCTCACAAATTAATCCTAGTACATGTCATATTCATAGCCCTCGGGATCAAGAACCCTCCGCCACAGGCAAACGCAGTTCTGGAGTTACTATTATATACATAGCTAATGAAAGTTGATCAAAGCATACAAGTCTCAATACGCTTAGCATCAGGACAATTTACCTCGTGCAAACATCCTGACATCTCACCAACCCATCCATACCTACTCAACTTTTCAAGCAGCCGTGCTCTCTGCGCCAACGATTGTGACGGCTCTGCTTAGCCTCCACCTTTTGGACATCATGCACGGAGTAAGATACAGACTCTTGAACAGCCCCCTGAGAAGACATACCGAGCCCGAAGCTCGCTGCTTTGGCGCCCCGGTACGCATTCTACTTCGATGCAATACTACCCTGCAGGTTCATGTGGAAAATCAGGGAATTGCACAAGGAACACGATTCGAAACAATTGGACCCGAGGGTGCCGCCAGGCGCAAGTATCAGATGGCTTTCAACAGGGGCAGTCGGAACTGCATTGGTATCAGTTTGGTGTATGCCAAGATGTTCCTGGTTCTGGCGGCGGTGATTCAGTATGAGCTGGAGCTTTTCAAAACGGATGAGATGGACATACGGTTTCATCATGATTACCACGTTGTGTCTGCTAAATTGGATAGTAGAGGTTCAAGAGCTCTGGTGAGCGGCAGGGGGGACCACTATTTGACGGTCCGGTCAAATTCATTCCTTGCTTCTCATATAGAGTGATCAATACCCTTACATGAGGAGCGTCATGCTCAACGAAAATAAGGTTCTCGAGCTTTCTCCAGGAAGGCCTTCCCGTTGCAGACTGGCTGCGAGCATTCATGAAGCTCAGACAATCGCCTCGACACCCGCAGAGCACAGAGTGCAAAAGTCTGTTGCCTCGTGCTTCTTTTGGCGCATTGAGTGCTAAGATTGTCGACGATACCTGTAAATACTGCTCCTGATCCAATCCAGATGTAGGCGAGTGTCTTCCATTACTGTAATGCACGTCTCACCGTGAAATGAAACGCGCACGACCCCTTCAATGCTATTGCTCAACTTTTGATACTATTTCCCTGCCTAGCAAACACCGTAGCGCGTTGACCTACTGACACACTTTGACAAGCAAACTCACCACCGCATCGATTCAGCACAGACCTACTGACACACTTTGACAAGCAAACTCACCACCGCATCGATTCAGCACAGATATATGGGCCACCTACATTCTTTCCCCTGTCGATGATCCATTGGTCAAACAACATGCAACCAAGGGGGCAGCCCTTTACAATCAAATACTTTGAACCCAGATGTTTTGCATCGTTGGGTATCTTCCAATCCTGGCGGTGGGTCGTCTTTGAACCCTCCGCATTGGCTCACCAAGGCTATTCGAACTTCGCTGCACGTTTCCTTGAGTGTAACTGACACATTAGGAAGCAGAAAAAAATCTCACACCAAAAATCGCAGCTTAAAAATTGCATGCTAAAAATCCGCACTAAAAACCGCAGCCAAAAACCGCAGGCAAAGGACCGCAGGCAAAGAACCGCAAAAAACCGCAGGCCAAAAACCGCAGGCCAAAAACCGCAAGCCAAAAACCGCAGGCAAAAAGCCGCAACCAAAAAGCCGCAACCAAAAAACCGCAGGCAAAAAACCGCAAGCCAAGAGCCGCAGGCTAAAAACCGCAGGCAAAAAGCCGCAACCAAAAAACCGCAGGCAAAAAACCGCAAGCCAAGAGCCGCAGGCTAAAAACCGCAACCAAAAACCGCAGCCCAAAAACCGCAACCAAAAAACCGCAGGCCAAAAATCGCAGGCTAAAAACCGCAGGTCAACAACCGCAGCCCAAAAACCGCAGGTTAAAGATCGCACCAAAAAACCGCAAGCCAAGAGCCGCAGGCTAAAAACCGCAGGCAAAAAACCGTACCCAAAAACCGCAGCCCAAAAACCGCAGGCCAAGAGCCGCAGCTCAAAAACCGCAGGCCAAAAACCGCAGCCAAAAATCGCACCCACCAAAAACCGCAGGCTAAAAACCGCACCCAAAAACCGCACCCAAAAATCGCAGGCCAAAAACCGCAGGCTAAAAACCGCACCCAAAAACCGCACCCAAAAACCGCAGCCAAAAATCGCAGGCCAAAAACCGCAGGCAAAAAATCGCAACCAAAAACTGCACCAAAAAACCGCAACCAAAAACCGCACCCACCAAAAATCGCACGCCAAAAACCGCAACCTAAAACCGCAGCCCAAAAACCGCAGGCTAAAAACCGCAACCAAAAACCGCAACTAAAAATCGCAGCCAAAAATCGCACCCACTAAAAACCGCAATCAAAAATCGCAGTCAAAGATTGCAGGCTGATGGCCTGATTTGTCGAGAATGTCCAAAGCGTCCAGACTCTGGCCAATTGGAGCGCCTCGAGTCCACGACATCCTCGTGTCATTTTCCTGTCCTCGATGAGCTCTGTGGGCCACCAATACAAGCTACCTGAAGACACCAGCGGCATTCCAGAAGGCAGATCTTGATGCATCGCTACCTCTTGGGTGTATGCTGAATCTAAACAAGTTGCAGAGCGCTTTTTGGACCAGAGAGGGCCACGGGGAGGTTTGTGCGCTCAAGTCAGCATCTTTGCGTGTTGGTCAAATTCGAGGAACTAGCCACTGCAGCAAAAGAGTCTAGATGGTCAGATCCTGATGAAACCATAAACCCGCGATGTTGGAGACAGCAGTGTCAATGTATATGATACCCTACGAACTTTCCGCCCGTTGGTTGGATCCCTGTAGACACGGTCTCAAGTGATCGTGGGCCGAGCTGTCACTCAATTATGCCACGCGCCGATAATCCAATAATGTGGTCAACCCGCAGCCTGTCCCCTGGCAAGAGTTCATCCCCATCCTTCAAGCAATCTTGTGGTCCCGAAGCGCAAGTAGTCCCCTTTGTGGATTGGATCAGGAAGCTCAAGACATGCGATGCCGCCGATCCAGTGGAGCTGGCGTTCAAGCCTGCTCTCAAATAGCTCGATTCCTATGCAATGACGGCGGCATCACTTGAGGCGAGCTGCTGGATATCAAACTCAGGCTGCTGTCGAGGCAAGCAAGACGATGGCGGGACTAGAGTCGATCAACAATGCAAATTTGATGGAAACGTGGTTGAATCAATGCATCTAAGTATGGCTACTGCGTACCAGTAGGCAAAGTGGTGGCAAAAGCAATGCCAATGTTGGGTCTCACAAGGGGAGAGATACAGGTGAGGGCCATTTCCCGGATTTGCCCTTGACCCCATCTCAAGCTATTGCAAAACATTCAAGATATTACGAAGCGCGGAACGAGCTCCTCTCCTCATCCGGAGCCAGTTGGCTCGTGACCCTTTTCTCAAAGATTGCAAATTGCTCGCACCTTCACTCGCAGACCGACCTCGCTTGCTCCCACGCAACCTCTGCGGCAACATCGCCCTACTCAAAGGAGATGGTCTTCTATCATCCGTGCAGGGATGCCGTAACCCTCCCCGGACACTCTCCCCCACACTTCCGACACAACGGCTCCACGATTTGCTGCTGGGTCACAAGAATCATTCCTCATCATCAACGCGATTTTTGGGCTTGGCCGATGTGACTTGTCCACGCTGGGTGGGGGGGCGGTGCTGTATTTTTCTGGTAAAGCCGGACGAGCAAGGAGGATGAGGGGGTTTATGTCAAGTCATGTTGTAAGAGTCACAGACATCGATACGATATTGAATTGTTGATACTACTACTGCTACTACTGGGGATCACTACAATGCAATGCAACAGAGACACCCGATTCATTTCCTCCAGGGGCATGCGTGATGGAGGCGGTGGCGAGGGGAGTCGCGCACGGATTGTGCAGGGGCTCCGGAGTGGCGAGGAGGTGGTGGTGGTGGCATGTTTGAGACGTGACGAGTTCTTTGGCCTCGCGGTTTTTGGCTGCGATTTTTGGTTGCGGTTTTTTGCCTGCGGTTTTTTGGTTGCGGTTTTTGGCGTGCGGTTTTTTGCCTGCGGTTTTTGGTTGCGGTTCTTTGGTTTGGGCTGCGGTTTTTTGGCTGCGGTTTTTTGGTTGCGGTTTTTGGGCTGCGGTTTTTGGCGTGCGGTTTTTGGTGGGTGCGATTTTGGTTGCGGGTTTTTGGTTGCGGTTTTTTGGTTGCGGTTTTGGCCTGCGGTTTTGGCTGCGGTTTTTGGCCTGCGGTTTTTGGTGGGTGCGATTTTGGTTGCGGTTTTTTGGTTGCGGTTTTTGGCCTGCGGTTTTTGGCTGCGGTTTTTGGCCTGCGGTTTTTGGTTGCGGTTTTTGGGTGCGATTTTTGGTTGCGGTTCTTTGGTGCGAAACTTAGCGTGCGATTTTTGCCTGCGATTTTTTGCCTGCGGTTTTTGGTTGCGGTTTTTGGTTGCGATTTTTGCCCTACGGCTCTTGGGCTGCGGTTTTTGGCTGCGGTTTTTAGCCTGCGATTTTGGGCTGCGGCTCTTCGCCTGCGGTTTTGGGCTGCGGCTTTTGGGCTGCGGCTTTTTGCCTGCGGTTTTTTGGTTGCGGTTTTTTGCCTGCGGGCTTTGGCCTGCGATTTTGGGCCTGCGGTTTTTGGTTGCGGTTTCTTGCCTGCGGATTTTAGTTGCGACTTCTGGTAGGGATTTCTGGTAATCTCTTGAGCACCTCTGACATTGTAGCAATAAGATCATTCTTTTGTGACATCTCGCCATGGTTGAGAGAGGCCAAGACGGTTTTGAGAGTTGCACAATGGAAGGATTGCTTTCGCACGACGGTGCCTTTGCCGGCATGAATGAAAGGCTTAGTCTTTGCGAGCAAGATGATTTGTCGAGTCACGCAACCATGTGCTCGCATGTTCTTGTTCGCGGACTCTATCGCAGGCCACAATTCATCAATGACGTTCTGCCCCTCAGCTGCATTGACCTCGAGTCATAGTACAGGATGGAAACGTTCGTGGCCTATGGTTAAAGCCCCTGAAACATTGGGCAAACATTCCAGATGATTCTCTATTGGCACAGGGTAAAGCTTCTCACCGCTAGAAATTACCATAATATCATCTTTACGCCCATGGAACCGCCAGAGACTCTTCTTGGTATGATGCCGCTTAAAGAGGTCCTTCGTCTGCCATTCTCTGACCTCTGGAAAATAATGATTCAAGGCGCAACAGCCTCGAGTATCTTCATTAACAAAGATGATGATGACATAAGCGTCATCATCAGATGGCCGCAACTCAAGTTTCGCGTTTGGGTGGAACTCCATGTACGGCCAGTCTTCACAATGAGGCACGAGCTGCCTGACCTGGCCCATCTCAGTCGATCCGTAGAACCGGCATACGCTCGTGACGCTACTGATGGTATCGCCTATGATTTGCGACAAGGGGCCACCAGCATAGCAGAACACGTCTAGCTGCTTGAAGCAATCCAACCCGTTAGGCGGATATAGCATCTGCTCTTTAACAGCAAGAGGACACAGCCACGCACGCGCCGCTGCTTCAGGATATCTGCCACGAGTGCACCGCTCGGAGGTCGAAGTGGTGGCCTAAAGACTGGGATGGTGTGAGTGTATCGCGGCAGTACTATCTTTATAGAAGAAGCCTCCAACATGGAAATGGCTCGTAGATACGATTCCCTCCGCCATCGAAATCGAACAATGTCAGATCATGATTCTTGCGTGCCGGCACCGTTGGGAAATTTTCAATCATTATCCATGACGGCAAACGTCCCATGCGTCATGACCACTGGCTTTGGCAACCCGCTCGACCCTTATGAGTGCAAGACGACAATCGGGTCGTCAACGGCTTCATCGAAACGCGGCTGGTACGATACCCAAAGGTGCTTCTTCAAGATTGAACAATACGTCCACTGTTCCAACGGTCAGGCTTGACGGTTCAGGCTTGGAAGTCACAAAGCCCTTGAACAGCGCTTCCCTTTACTGCACCTACACCACCTTGAATGAACCAGTCTGTTCCACGAGCGAGATATCGGCAATACGAGGCGAGGGGAGAAGGACTTTGTAGCCGCATTTCAGGGCGGGCATAGAAGACGACGTTGTACCTTTGATCAAGTATGCCTACAAACGTTATCGTCTTGAACCGAATATACGGTCTAAGTGCGAAAGGGGCCTGGCGTTGTCGAGCTACATAATCAACAGCATTCGCAAGCTGGAGGAATGAGACCTCTTGAAAACCTTGCGAGGTGTCATTTGATCCAGGAATGGTTTGCGAATGTTCTCTTGGGGTGATGCTTGGCCTCTGTTACAAGAAATACAGGAGAGAAGGCGGCGAACATAAGGGGGTTGAGGTGGATTGGCGGCTACATTGATGGCTCATTATTGTACATATGAAAAGCTTAATATACAACATGTTTCTTTATGTTTTTATCAGATTGGAAAGTAATAGAATAGGAAAAGGAACGGGCTTTTTATATGTAATGTCGTTGAAAGAAGCTTTTCCCAGGCTTATGCGAGCCAACTCCTGACTGGATGCGAAAGGCTTGTCGTGTTGGATTTATGCATGATGATAAGTGACGCTAAGACTTAGCTGCTGTGTATGAGTCTGCTTTCCATGCAGATGCACAAAACATCACTCTACTAGGTGTCGGACTAGCATTGACCGATGTACCACCTAGATGTGAGTGGACAAAAAGGGTATTTCAAAACCCAAGGACAGAGGAATCACAAAACCCCCTCACGCCCAGCCTTCCATCCTCAGAACCCCACCGTCAAACTCGGTCCCTCCGCCTCCAAGACCAACATCTCCTGCCATCTCGGCACCTGCATCCTCACTCACACTCATCCCACCAACGCCCCAACCCATCTTCTCCAACTCCCTCGCGAAGAAATCATAGCCCTCCTTTTGCTCTTCCTCACTGTCTCCCTTGCTTCCCTCCATCACATCGCGAAATTCCTTCAAATGCCACCAATGCACCAACGCCCTTCCTGCCTGCTCTACTGGTACGGCCTCCTCCACCACGCCATCCACATCTCCAACGCACAGCCACTCATCCCTCAGCTCCGGCCGACAATGTAGGTAAATGGCCGTGATGACGCGCATGTTGCTCTGGCGCCACTTACGGCCACAATAAGGCACTTGCGACTTGAACAGCTTGAGCGTGTAAAGGCGCAGGTCAGGTTGCGGGATCTTGAGCGCTTTGCGGAGGACGGTGCTAGATTTGTAGTGGGTGAGCAGGAGGGCGCGGTGGACTTTGCGCTTGGTGATTTTCTGGAGGAGGCGAAGGAGGTTGATATTGGTGAGGAAGAAGCGTGGGGCGAAGTTTGTGAGGGGCTCGGGTGGGAGGGGGCCTGCGGTGGGGAAGCCCAACTCGTCGACTTCAGGCCGTTGCGGGATGGTGTTGCGAGTAGGGGATGAAGGCGATTTCTGCGGAGAGCGGGAAGTCGGTGAGCGGCGGTGCTTACGGATAGGAGGCGGAGCAGCATCGTCATTGTCGGATTCGGAAGAGTCGGAGGTGGAGAGGCCAGGCTGTTGGAGGGGTGATGAAGGTGGTTGTCTCGAGTGCAGATGGCAAAAGTTGAAGAAGCTGCTCGAGACCATATTAGTAGACTCGCGCGGGTAAGAACGAAATCGAGTGCGACTCACTCGAAATCATCACGATCGTTCTTCTGCTCAACAGCTTTGTCAATATCCTGGTGACCAAAGAACTTGAGTATCAAAGGGATATAGCCGGCGTCGATTAGCAACTGTGTGAGGTATTCAAACTTGAGAATATCTTCATGTCTGATGTCAAATTTCGGAACATTCACATGCGATTAGATTTTCCAGTACTCACGGGAAACCTTGAACCACTTGAGGAGAATCAATAAAATCCCAGACACTGCCTTGGATGATATCTCCCTTGATCTCGTCTCGTTCAGACCCTCTACTGCCGGATCATTTCCATCCTCAAGGTCGAATGAGTGCCCATTCAGCATCTGATTAAGACTAGCAGAGGAGTTCGGGTTTGTCTTGCGTCTGCCACCGCTGTCAGGACCAGAATCATCTAGCCCATTCGCCACCCCGTTCACTCCCCCGCCAGCCACATGAGTCTGCACATGCTGCATTACGTCTCTGAAGAGAGTAACGACGAGTGATTGGAGGTCGGGCAGTGCTTTCCTCTGTATGCAGCATAAGTATTAAGCTCGGGGGGTAATGTAGGATTTCAGCTTACGTAGAAATCGTCGACGGCGTCCAGCCTACTCTGCACGACCTTGTCAGTCGTCTCTCTTTGAGAGCTCGGCGTTCCTGCAATCACATCTCTTGAGCCTCGTATGTTCTCTCCTTGTAGCAAGCTTTCTGCAGAGGAAGAAGATTGCTCTGGCCCACCGGCGAGGATTGACTCTTCAATTAGAGAGTCCTCGTCGTCCTCTTCATCCTCGTCCAATCTACGAGGTCCGGCTGCTGTGGCCGCATTACTTTCGCCCCAGCCTCTTTCCTCCTTGATGTACTTTTCTCTGACGTCCCAGAGCTGTCGGAGTGATCTAGTCATCCTCATGCGGCTAGCAAACAGCTGCCCGGCTTCTGAGATTGACGCTGGTACATCGCCACCTTCCCACCGCTTACCAACAAGCTTATCTTGTCTATCGGCGCTGCCTTTACCTCCGAGCGTATTACTGGATTCGTCCAATGGTGGGTATAGGAACGGAAAATTCTGATTAGTTTGATAGTTCTGCTTCTTCCCACCCTTGCCGCCTGGTCCAGAGGGAGAGGGAGGAGGAGAAGGAGCAGGAGTTGCAATATGTACAGGTTGATTGAAAATTGACTGATTAGCAGTGTTGCCACTAGCCAGGCCACTTAAATTGTCATGGCTTGTTTGTCGACTATGATGATTCGAAAGGGGTGGTAAGATTGAATTGTTCTCGGGTTCAACCGGAACGAGGGGCTGGGGTGGACTGTAAGCAGGGTACTTTGAAGTTATTTCTTGACGGAAGAGGTGATAGTCGAGAGGCGATGCGGTGAGGAGATTGTCACGAGAGTCGTCTTGCGGCTCGCCAGACTCCTTACTCAGAATTCTCTGACATTTCTCTACGTCTTGGCAGCTTCCGAAAAGAAGCAGCGTACTTTTCCAGAGTAGGAGAATGACCTTTTCTTCTTAGCACATTACGTCAGGGAACATGCAAAGGTAGTACAAGCCTTCTGACGTGGAATACATGAGCAATCCATCACCTCTTCCCAGCGCATCTTGGCAAGAATCTGAGTCAATAGAATGAGAAGATTTGGCTCCGTGGAAGCTGCAATTGAAGTCAATCAGTCTGTGAAAAGGAGAGCGTGGGTCGACGTGGAGCACACCTAATATCGGTCTTACAGGTGGATTGATATCAGTGACCCTCTCGTTGCGGATCACTTCAACGATGACATATAGGATTGTCAGCACATAGCTTGCTTCCAAATGCATCATCAGTCTGGCGTCTTCCGCAGCCTTTTCAGATAATTCTAGCTGCCCATCGTCTTCTCTACGAGCCGATTGTGGTCAGTATGCCGCACCTTTGAAACGCAAGCGAGCTGTGGGCGCAGATGACTGACTGACTGTTCGCTTTCCCAAATCGATTTCAGAAGATCGATGAGCTTTTGAAATATCTCTTTCCCCCAGAGCATTCGAACGCCGTTAATCATCCATTGCATTTGGTAGGCCGGCTTGGTAGTTTGAGAATCCAGCCAACTCATAGTGGAGTCTGACAGCTTGGATTCCTCAACGTCGAGATCCCCGCCAGCAGTGTCGCTCCATGCGCCAAGAACAATGTAGGAGAGTGCTCCTAAGCCATTGACCCTCGTAGTGACATCGCCGCTGTCCAATGCCAACACGGCTTGTCTGATCAATATCCGCCGATCAGCGTCCGAAGCGTCAGTCCAGGAGGAGCTTCCTGCATCGACGTCTCCCCTGGCGCTTAGAATCGGATGCCATGCCTCATCATAACTCTCCTTGGCCCCGAGTATGATATATCTCTCCTCCTCAGTGTACTGAAACCATTCTTGCAGCTCCTCGGGGAAGGTCCTCGTCTCCTCATATTCATAGGCATAAGCAGTAGGCTCCAGCTTCGGCAGATCTCCCACTAATCTTCTCAATTGCAATAGACTCAAGGAATCTGTAGAGCCGGCCACATCGTCTTGACGCGGCGGGGCCGGAGGGGGATGCGCAGGAGGCGCTGGGGCACTACCTTCTCGACGAAGGCTCGGTCGCGTGACTGGTCGTGGGGGCGAAGGAACAGCATTGGCGAGCAGCTTTGGGCTGCCACCTGCTTCAGCGTCATGGGCGCGACGGGACTCAATGCGGGCATTGAAATCTGACTCGGAGGAAGTGTTGTCAGGAGATATGGTAGAGATGTCGGCACCGGCTTCGTCGACCTCATCAGCCTTGACAATGATGGGATCGGAGTCTGATGGCTCTTGCGAAGGGTCGTTGGAGAAGTCCATGGTGTTATTATAGAAGCTACATGAATTGGGGGAGACAACGAGAAAGCGGAATCATTGGCTCAGATGTTCGCACATGGCCACGCTATTTGGAGCAGTACAACATCAGCCACAGGGCTGAAAGGATGCAAAGCAAATGCGTGAAGCTTTGACAATTGAATAAAGCTACGGGTAGAGAATTAAAGTTGAGAAAGCTTCTAAACAATGTTGTCCAAGGCTGTAACGTTGTGAGCCATGACGTAGTTGGAGCGGCAAGTAACAACTAGCCGCCAGCCTTAACACCACCATTGACACTTTTGGTGCAGGATGATCTCGATGGAAACCATAGGTACCTAAGCTGCTAGATCGTCCATCACAGTCGGTTCACATAGATTACAATCACACTAAATAATGGGATTGTAGATTGTAGTCAACCACGTCCCAAAACTTAGAGAAATGGTCCCACAATCACTCTGACTACTATCTCCATACCACTTCCAAACAAGATAGAGCGAAAGAGGATTGGGACCTCTCAAGAAATTCCCCCTTCCTGAACTCGCCAAACACGTCTGTGAAAATGCAAACTATGAGGATCTTGATAGCTACTTCGCGAGTCTCGACAACGCTGAGAGCGGTTGCTTGGGGCTGTCTACCTGGAGCTGTTCATCAGAGCAACAAACGAGGGTTATAGGACCCAAGTCCAACAGTGCTACTCTGTCCGAACTGCTGGATTCCATCTCACTTGACCGACCTTCAGAATGGCGGCTCTGCGAACGGACTTTCACTTGCATGGCATCTCATGAATACAGCATCATCTAATTGGTATTAGGTCAGTGCTCTGATCGCAGGTGACACAGGCTTTCATGATTGGATCAAAGGTGAACATCTGTCTTTCCAATGGTTTTCCAAGCAAAAACAAGCTGGATGATATCGAATCCACCTGATCAATCGGGACTCTGGAATTAAAGGCCGGGGACGAGGGCTCTGAAAGCACGGACTATATCGAAGCAGATAACTCTCCTCGGACCGAAAACGCAGCAGTAGATATCTTCAATGAAAAAGGAGCAGTTTCATGAAAGTGAGTCAAGAGTCACCCGTCCATTGTCCACAATTTTTTACCCATCGCTGCGGAAAAGGGAGGCGGAAGCGTTGCTGCAGATTCGCGGAATGAGGTTGACTTCAAAGTAAATTTGTCCATGATATGCACCGAATCCGTCATCCATGCTCCTGTGGCGTATACTTTTCGCGCGACCCCTCGGTCTCCACGATTTTGACGCCCTGTGGCGTGATGCCCAGCCTCACTCGCATAGTATTGGCCACGTCCTCCATCTCCTTGATGTCTTCGAGGAAGAGCCCGTCTTGGTGGGCGCTGTTCGCTTCGAGTCCTACAGCATTCCCAAGTCAGCGCCAAAGTACAGCAAGTGCTACGTCCAGATGCCGAACACAGCCTTCACATCACCCCAACCCTGAAGGGTTTGATGCAAACTCGATGCAAGACGCAGCTTACCGTGATAGATCAAGGCCAGGGGTGATGACTTCCAAATTTGAGCACGATTACCCGTCGGTCTTGTCTGGATAATCATGGCGATGAAGAACAGTAACGTCAGCACCACCAACGCTGCCGGAAGCGCGAGCCAGCCCCATCGCACCTCAAGACACGTTTGTCCACGTAAGACAATTCCCTTGACCGGATCACTGTGGTTTGCGTGACCCATGTCGCGCATGTATGTGGTCATTGACTCGGAAATGTTCTGAAATGTTGAGTTCAGACTCTCAAGGCTCACGTGACCATAATCATAGACCTGCAGTAAGTTCAGTACGCTCCATTCAAGGTAGCTCAGTCTTTTCTGCCTTGCAAAGCCCTACCTGCAGCAGATTTTGAGGTCCATTGTACTGAAAAATGCCACTCTCCCCCCAAACTCCCTGGGCTGTTCCGTTGAAGAAGACAGTCCCAAGGTAAAACTCCCATACACTGCTAACAAATGGTCCGTCGATTGCATAGAGGCAATTATGCAACAGGAGAGAATATGGAAATGTATCGTTACTGACATCCGTGGGATAAAAAGTGATGTTGTATGGCAGCCATCGTTTCTCAAGATCGATGATATAATCCGCATTTTCAAGCTCGGTTTTCTCGTCGGCGTTGATACAGTGGGTGTCCACGGTAGCGTACACAGGAAAGCGAGCACTTTCAGTTGAAAAGCCCCAGGGGTCGACGGGACTTTCTTCAACAACCGTCTCTGAAAAGTTTCCGGCCGTGATATTCGCCGTATACGTTTTCACACACGGACCCATGGCGCATCTCGCCGCACCATATCCCTTGCAATACCAGGTACTATTGTCAGGCGCACATCCAGGCGGAGGATTTGAATTATGCCCCGTGATGGACTTCCCCTTCTCTTTGTCAATGTCAAAGGCGTCGTTTGCAACGATGAATTCGACAACGTTGAGAGTAGAATTGGGCAAAGGATAGGCATCCCAAGTCGCCACGTTCATGAACTGGCCTGACGACTGAGGGAGGTACTCGCCTGAGGGTAGGGAGACATTAACACTCGACCAATCACTATAGTTGTCCTTGCCGTGGTAGTAATGGGTGCTAATATCCGTGGTGGCATCTGAGCAGCCGCTGCAAAATCCTAACGCGCTGTACTTTTCAGGAAAGGAGCAATTGCCTGTAGCACAGCTCCGGCTAATACATTTCATAATCCTCATAAGCTTATGACTGCAGACCATTTGGGGTCTGGAGCAGACCTTCGATTGATGGTCATCCAAGGGTGCCATTGTACATACCTAACAAGGTTACCCGGAGCAAAAATGCCGGCATTGATTGCAGCTTGCAGCGCAGGTTCGGTCGATTGTTCAAGAGGACCCTCGTGACCTCCATGACCTTGGTAATAGTTGGTGCGAGCCACAGTAGCAACCTCACCATCAACGGCTACGTCACAATTACTGTAGCGGATGATCTGTTGCGCAAAAGGATCAATGACCAGCATCACAACCGTAATCAGGGCTCCACACGATGCTAAAGGGTGACGCAGGCCCAATCGCCACAGTAGAGTTGTGGAACCCAGCGGTCCTCGACTGGCAGAGTCATACTGAGCCATATCGTCGAGGGGTCGGTTTTGTCTGAACCAATGCCATTTCAGCTGACCTAAATCACAGTCCAAATCAGTATACTGATGCGAAAGACTAGACCAAGATCACAGATACAGGTGATGGCTCGCTTCAGCTATATCGAGACCGACAAGCTTGTCAGGCTTTCTTCTGCTGCGCAGCAATGCACGATATTTCAGCATACGTACCAAGACCCTCCGCCGTCACAAATATGATCGTGGTTTTCAGAACGACGACATAAACCGAGACCAAGGCATTGATTGAAATTTGAAAGGGCCAATCTGGCAATGGCTTGCCTTGATGCGGGTAAAGGGTAGCGATGATTGCGACAAAGGCTACTATAAATAACAGGCAAGCACCTATCTCCATCCACCAATTCCTGAGGAAGCGAGGTCGCCGCTGTGCTTGGGTACTGGCATTGCCAAACCTTTGGCGTGCTGTGATTCGATTCCCACTTCCGATTGCCTTTCGAGCTACATATGACTCTCTTGGAATCTTTTGATAAGTCGTGGGTCGCCGCGAGTCACTCGAAACCCTCCGTTGGCTTATTGGACTGGGACTTCTACTGACTGGACTGGGTGGGGAGGATGTTGCGAGTGCCGCATCATTATGACTTGATGCTACAGACACCGATCTTTGTCTTGAACGGTGTTGTTGCTGCTGGGTGGATAGTGTTGGCAGTGTTCTGTCCATACTGTCTCTTCCAGGTATGCCAGCGCAACAAAATCTCCATGATGGACGGCGACGGGGGGTTTCTGGGTCGTCATTCTTTCACTTCCTGCGAAGGATCCGATCAAAATTGCGGCTGAGCGTCCAGCCGTACAATAGCGTCGTGTTTTATGCACCTTCCAATTGGGCTAACCTGATGCCGTTTGGCGCAGTCAGTGTAGTCACAAATCGAGTCAAACTACCAATGGCAGCTAGTTAATGGCAGCAGCCGTCGTGTTTCACCTTGCCCGGAAGGATTTTGCTCTTTTAATAGATTCAATAGAGCAACTTCAAATGCACAGCGGTCGCATTAGTGGCGCAGGCCCGATGATGATTCCAGCATGTGACCATTGTTTTCTGGTTTCGATTGTGCGAGGCCAGAGCCGGGCTTGTAGCTGTAGTCGTGACTTGGGCATTCAATCAATGAGATCCAGCTATGTCGTTGACGAGGGCGCAGGCTCACCCCTGACCCTCCGTTGCCTATTTCTCGATGTTTCCTTCTCGCCTCAGCCCTCGAAACTTCATGACTTCTCAACCTCAGTAGGCGCGGAAGGGTCTTGGGGGGACTTTTTGGCCTTAGAGCCTCGCGGATGGGTTGCTCATGATGGCCCTCCGATTTCCTTCTTAACCCATTTTTCCAACCCTCCACGGGCTATGATCTCTTGCACGTTAGGTGGAAGCTCTCCAATCTTCTGAGTCCAAGTTTTCCCACCTTCGCCTTCTTGGACCAAGATTCTGCTTCTTCGGACGTCCCAAGTCAACTTCCATCCGGTTCGTCGCGTCAACAGCTTCTCCTCTTTCGGCACCGCCTGAGGTGCTGGTGGTGGAGAATCCAGCGACTCTTGATTTTGTGATGGCTCTTTCATGTTCTGTTGTGAGGTAGGGGGGGTAATACCGGAGAAGACTTCTCTCAGCCTGTGGATCAGACGCGGGGTTTCCAGGCCCATCAAGGCGTTATTGATGCTATTGCGTGAGAAAATATTACCGAAGCTGCCAGCTACAACTAATGGAATCTCCTTTGCGACGAGGCAAGTAGCAGCTTGTTCCCTACTGGAACCAGTGCCAAAATTGAAGCCTGATACCAGGATGTCTCCAGGTCCAGCTTTAGACGTAAAAGCCGGGTCGTAGTTCGACATGCACACTTCAGCCATCCTTTGTGGGGTCACATCATCTTGATAGGTATATTTACCCGGATAAATGCCATCCGTGTTAATATTGTCGGCATCACAAAAGACAATTTCACCCTCCACTTTATCTGGAAAGCCGGGAAGCACTTCTGTCAATTGCTCGTCGTTCCCCGTGGCCGAGGCGGGACTGTCTTGGGCACCAAAATTTTCTTCTGCGGTACCAATCATCTGATCAAGCTGTCCAATCACCTTCTCCAGCCCTTCTTCTGCGGTGATCATACGATCTTCCTCTCTGATTCCGTCGCCTTTCCCAAAGACAACACCAGCCCAGTCTCGAGGCTGATCGTACCATCCTGGACCGGTGATCTTGCCCTGCAAAGCGCTTGCAGCAACAACTTCAGGGCTGGCCAGGTAAGCCTTTGCTTCGGTCGAACCCATGCGACCCTTGAAGTTTCGATTCGAGGCCGAGATTCCCACCTCGCCAGGCTCGAGAAGGCCTGTTCCTAAGCCGATACAAGGCCCACATCCTGCAGGTAAGGGCTGTGCTCCGGCGTCCAGCATTGCTTGCCAGTCCCCTGCTTCCTCGGCGGCAATTTGCTCGGGTAATGAGGCTGCGGCAATGTAGAAATTGACATGGTTTGGAACACGAACCGGCTGTCCATTGTTCGCTTTGACAGCGTCTTTGAATACCTTGGCCGCGGCAGCAAGGTCTGAAGCTCGTGAATTAGTGCATGAGACTAGGTATGCCTTGTCGACTTTGATGTGCTCTGCGCCAAGCTCAGCAAGTGGCTTCGATATCTTGACGGAATTGGGTCCCGAAACATAGGGTGAGAGGGTGGAGAGGTTCAAATGAAGATGCTTGGCGTATTTTGCACCTTTATCGGCGATTGTTGGGTTTGCAATTAGAGAGTCGAGTCGCTGGTGGCTAAAACGCTTTGGGGTCAAAGCATCGCTTAGCTCTCCGGTCTCATAGAGAGCGGCCTCCGTGGCTTTGTATCGAAGCCACTTCTGGAGAACATCATCTATAGGGAACAAGCCAGACAAGGCACCCCACTCAGTCGTCATGTTTGCAATTGTGAGTCTAGCATCGATGGGCAAGCTCCTCATGGTCTCCTCTGCTCCGGCAAACTCGATTGCATGATTCAAGACTTGGTCTCTGCTGAATAGCCCACAGAGAGCCACGATCACGTCTTTACCCGTAACGCCTTGTGGAAGGACGCCGGTGAATGTGACTTTGGCAACACGCGGTATCTGCCACCAAGTTCGACCAGTGGCCCATATGGACGCAGCATCTGTTCTCACCACAGGCGTGCCCAGACAACCGACACCTCCGTACATGTTGGAATGACTGTCTGAGGCAACAGCTAGGGTACCTGGCCAAGCATATCCTTCCTCGACCATGATCTGATGCCCAATGCCCCTCCCGGCAGGGTAGAAGTCCACTCCCTGCTTCTTTGCAAATTCTTCAATGAGTCTGTACTTTTTCAGATTTCCCTCGCTTCTGTTTTGCACATCATGGTCCAGTGTCATGACCACCTGACGCGGATCATGTAATTTTGAAGCTCCAATGGACATGAATTTGGTTGCTACAGGCCAGCTGTTGTCATGGGTCATGCAGCGATATGGGGCGATGCTGACGTAGTCTCCTGCCTTGACATATTTGCCTTTTGGCAGACCCACGGAGTATCGCTGCACGATTTTCTCTGTCAAAGTTTGAGGACTGGGTCGAGGTTCTCGTAAGTATTCAAGGAAGGAGGCCGAGGCCGGATGCTGGACCTGGGATGGAAAGATATCTGCAGAGTGGCTTGCGGTCTTTGAATAGCAGCGTCTGCGGAAGCTGATCGCTTGAGACGCAGAATTTAGAGCGCGGCATGACACCGATTTGATTGCTAGCCTTGAGCGTATGTCGATATGACGGGGCCATCTAACGAGTCGCAGTGCAAGCCTGCAATTTCTTGCGTGGAACATCACACTGCTCTACTCGACGCGTCAACCTCCTCAGGATGCAAAATGCGTTCGAGCTATTCGGGAATATCAAAAAATTAGGTATATTGAAGGCCGAGGTACGGCAAGCGAGATGTACCTCAAATTACACTAGAACTAGAACTAGAACTAGAACTAGAACTAGAACTACGGTGAACCATGAAGCTTGATGGGCACCAAATGACGTGACTCTTTCAAATATTATTAATAGTTGACTCGAACTAGTATGACTATTCACTCCTCACGATTTGCTTCATGATTGAAAGGTAGTGTTTGGACCCTCCCAGCCAGTAGTAGATTCATACTCATGTCTACTATCGTATACAACGGTCATCATGACGGACGATGACCCAGGGGAAGATGGGGACGACCGAACGATAGAACTCTCTGCCCTCGAAGCCATCTACCCGGAAATACTCATCTCCCAAAGAAACAACACGACCGGCAATGACCTAAAGGCTACTTTACAAATTGAAGTGGAGCCTTTGAAACCACTACAGATCCGCACACCCTCAGCTGCAGAAAAGAATGGGAACCTCGACGCCCCTTCGGCTGTCTTGGATGGCCCGGATCTTCAAGAGATACACGACCTCTCTTTCCTGCCGCCCCTGACGGTAGCTTTTTCACTTCCGCCAGAGTATCCTCTCGACGCGCCGCCAGGAGTCTCGCTATCCACGCAGTACTCCTGGCTTGCAAAAGACAAACTCGAGAAGCTTGAGTTGAGCGTTTGTAATCTATGGGAAGAGAATGGGCGTGATCAGGTGCTCTTCACGTGTATCGATCATCTGGTCGGAGCGGCGGAAGATGCTTTTGGGATCCACGATGTCCTTGAAGTCTCCTCCGACTTGAAGCTTGCCCTCCTCGATTTTGACCTCAAGGCCAAGAGATTGAAATTCGAAAAGGAGACTTTTGATTGTGGCGTCTGTCTGGGTGAGTTTCGACATTCTACTTATTCATGATCTCTTCTGACCAAAAAGTAGAACCGAAAAAGGGGTCTGTTTGCCACCGCTTACTCCACTGCTCCCACGTCTTCTGCATTGAATGCCTCCAAGACTTCTACAACACCTGCATCACCGAGGGCGACGTCGGTAGCGTGAAGTGTCTTGCCGCTCGATGCCCCGCCGAATCCGACATGCATACTGCAAAGCCCACGCCAGCCCCTCTGTATATATCAGACCGGACCCTCGAGCCCAGCGAGCTCCTCCAAATCCCCCTCTCACAAGAGACAGTCCAACGCTACATCAAGCTGAAACGCAAGAAGCTCCTCGAATCCGACCGCAACACTGTCTACTGTCCCCGTCAATGGTGTCAGGGCCCCGCCCAAGCCAACGCCCCCGCCATCTCCACCCAACCCGACAACCCTGACCCACCGCCCCTTCCGGCACCGAAAGATCGCCTCGCCATCTGCGAGGACTGCACCTTCGCCTTTTGTCTGGTGTGTAAGGCGAGCTGGCACGGCGAGTATTTCACCTGCTTCCCGCGCAGCCAATTCGAGATCACGGCCGAAGAAAGGGCCAGCGAGGAGTACATGAAGCTGCACACGCAACCGTGCCCGACGTGTGATGCGCGCGCGCAAAAGACGCATGGATGCAATCATATGATTTGCTTCAAGTGCGACACCCATTTCTGCTATTTGTGTGGCAGCTACTTGATGAAAGAGAACCCTTACGAGCATTTCAACACACCCGGCAAGTCGTGCTACATGCGGCTTTGGGAATTGGAAGCTGGGGATGACGGAGAGTTTGGGCAGGGTTATGGAGGCGGGAGAGCTGGTGGTGTGGGTGATTTTGGGGATGAGGACGATGATAGCGATGACGACGATGGTGACGATGATGATGGACCACCGCCAGGAAGAGCCCCACGACCGGGACCTGCAATCATTCATCTACCGCCCATCATCCCCGCACCGCTAAGAGCTCCTCCTGTTAACGCGGCTGGTAGAGGTGCGAGACTCCGAGCCGAAAGGAACGCCGCTGTAGGTGAGGCGGCAGGGCTGCAGCGGTTCCTGGAGATGGCGAGGGATGACAACGAGGACGAGTGGGATAGTGACGAGATGAGCGATGACGAATTGGACCATGGTATCCAGGCCTTGGATCTCGACTAAGCGAACCCTGTACATTAATTCAAACTTTGCCCATGGTTGCTGTGATGACATCGTTTTGAAAACAAAAAATCAACTTTCAAGACTGCAATGGCGGACACCAGCTTGATTGGTTTCATTCGGACTTGTCTCTCTAAATAGCATACCGTACACGACTGATGTACCCCAATTCTGTTCTTCATCCTTTTTTTTTCCTTTTCCTCCATAGACAAGTGCCACCCTCGTACAGCAAGCCTCGTACAGCAAACCCGCATACAAATATACCCTTACACCCAGACTCCGCACGCCCAATCAAAGAGACCGCCCAATCAAAGAGACCGCCCAATCAAAACAGACCGCCCAATCAAAACAGACCGCCCAATCAAAACAGACCGCCCAATCAAAACAGACCGCCCAATCAAAGAGACCGCCCAATGACGAAGAAGCACGACAAATAACCACCAAACAAGCTGGCCCCGTTAGCAACCCCCCTTCACCCCCTCATCTCCAATTCCTAAACCCCGCCATGTCTCTTCATCCACCCCGGCCTATTGTCAATCCCATTCGAACTGAATCACGAGCTCCACCCTCCCCCCAGATCAATGACCCTCCTCCACCCAGTACTCTTGCCGCCAGTGTGAACCACCCCATTACCCACCTCCTCCCTGCACGGAGGACCCAAAGCCTTCCTCATCCCCCGCAACGCCACCGCCGCTTCGATCTCCTCCACCGACCTCTCTGAATCCCCCGCGTCCTCCTCATCCGTGATGACACCATCAACACCATCAACACCATCCATACCCGCATCATCCGCACCCATCAAACGACGCTCATCGCCCTGCCTCCCCATCTGCCACCTCTCCGCAGCACCGCCATTCTGGTGCAAGCCCACGGGGCGGTGGCGGTGGCGGGGGTGCAGGTCCAACAAGCCCGTCCTCCCCATGAATGATGATGATAGTTGCGCGCTAAGTCCTGTCATCGTCACGCCGCCGCCGCCGTTGCGGCGCTGCTTCTTGGGCGAGGGTTTTGGGGGGGATGTCGAGAGTGCTCGTCCGCCACCGCCGCCGCCTTTCTGCGGCCGCATGCTGCTGCTGCTGCTGCTGCTGCTGTTGGGGTTGTTGATGTAGAGAGCATCGCTGGCGGCCGCCACAGCAGCAACAACAGTAGTAGATGTTGCGGGTTCGGCGCCACGTGCGTCGTCGTTGCGAGCTCGAGGGTTGGATCCAGAGGCCGACGGGCTCGGTGGACTTCCCGCCGCGCTCAGCCTCGCATTTAGGAGCTCGGAGAAGCTCTGGCGGCCAGAGGTGGTGCCGTGGGCGATTTGCTGATGCACGATGTTGGCGTGGCCGTTGATGTGGGCGAGTGGAGCGGGATCAGTGGGGCGGGGTGCGATGGTGCGGGCGATGCCGTTGGCGGTGGGGTTGGTGTAGCGGCGCTTTGCGGAGGAGTTGGGGGGGTGTGGTGGTTTTTGACGAGTAGGGTTTAGTGATGGAGTGACCGGGTGTGGTGGTTGAGTGTTGGGGTGTGGTGGTTGAGTGTTAGGGTGTGGTGGTCGGGTATGAGAAGCCTTCTGTGATGGATAAGGTTTAAGCTGAGGTGGTGGAGCATTACTGGCTGCCTGGATATTTAGATTCTCAGGACGCCATCGCTGGCTGGATGTCGTAGAGGGCTCGGAAGGAGTCACTGTCTGTACTCGGGGCCGGGTGGGAGCATAGGGATATCGGACGATCGTGTCCGTGGAATCTGGCTGCTTGCGATTCATAAGACGAGCCGGGGTGGAGGGTAGGCAATCTTGTCTTGTCACTTGTCTTGGCCATTCCGCACGGATATTTGATGTTCGTGGTTGTGGCTGCGGAGATGGAGGAGTATTGTTCACAGATGCCTGGTGTCCCAGTGGTCCAGGCATATACCAAGATACAGAGTGGGTCATCGTGTGCAAGGCAAGTTGGCTGTTGTTTGCTGCAACACTATTATCACCTTGTCTTGGTGGTTGAACAGGGGTCTGTCTTCCAACTGAGTCTTCTACCGCAGGATAAATAGCTGCGTAGCCGTTTGAATCGGCCTGGGACGTAGGTAATTTCTTGACATCCTCAACATTGAAGCTGGAGAAATCAGGGTGCTCCTTGTTTTGCATGATTCGAGATTGCATTTGTGCGGGCGACTCAGCGCCTTGTGGACGAGCCAGTGGCCTTGTCTGTGCGGATTGTAACTCCCATGCTGGCGCTGGAGCTCGTGCTGGCACTGGAGCTGGAGCTGATGCATCACCTTGTATTGGATGTGTGATTGGACGAGTAAAGAGCATCGCCGTCTCTGGCCCCCATTGTGGTCGGGTCCCATCATAGAACGGGACGTAAAAGGATTCGTGCTCTGGGTTATAGTAACCACCTTGCGCAACCTCAGCATCTCTGATATGAAGCTTGCGATGAAAGTCCAGGGGACGGAAAACGGCTCCTTCCTGATTCTTAGGAAGATGGAATGGACCGAGATGGCTCTGGAGCATCATTGCAGCCGCACGGAGGTCACTCCAAGACGCCGGCTGGGAAATTGCGTACAGATTCGGAAGCTTAGGACGATTGCTGGATGGAGTGTTCAAGAGGAACCCAGCATCCAACAGCCCTGGATGCATTCGGTTCGGGTGAATGATGCGAACATCAAGGATGAACTTCTTGAAGTAAATGTACGTCCTCAGGATATCGAGTATTCTGGCACCCGGTTTCCAGCACTCTTCGGGATAGCCAACGATGGTGACGCGACAGCACCTCCGAGCCCCAGCTCGTGGAAGACTAGCAAATTGTAAGAGGTGCTCTATGTTGCTTTCTTCCGGGAACCGCTCGCCGAAGATTCGAAGAATGGTGATCTCCACTTGGTCGATTCTGCTCTTTTCCTCCGCTGTCAGTGTCGGAAAGGGCTTCACATGGACCGAAGCACCAATGGGGATGCGACACATAGCTTTCTCACTAATCAGAGGCTGAAGCTCATCATATAATTTCGAGCAAACGCGAAGAAGCTCAAGTCTTCCGGTCGCAAAAAGATGACAAGCAATCGTGTTGCGAATGTCCCTCGGTAGAAGCAGGAACTGAAAGTAAGTATTTCTGGAATGGAGTACTTGGCGTCGCAGCTCCGGAGACTCTTGGATACTTTGGACCAGCCCTGGGATACTTGCTACACGATCTGTTGTAAGTCCTCGATAGAAGATCGCCTCTTCAGCCATCGCCAACTCATTGTTAGAAGAGTTGCGCTTGGATCGAGTAATTGCCTGACGTAAGAGCTCCTTGCCCAAGTCGTCTGGATCGCCGGCTGCTGTTTGAATGTCAGCCGACTTTCATTGAACAGTGTGTGTTCGAACTTACCGGTGACATTTCCTGGGGCAGGAATTTGGTCGCTCTGTAAGACTTGAGCAGTCTCATCAACAGTCTCGATTTGTTGGGTAGGTTGGTCGATACCTGCTGATACTATCGTAGTATCAGGAACCTGTGTAGATTGTTCACTGTCCTCTGATACTACTGCACTGTAAGATGGCTCAGCCAGATGGAAGGCCGATGGTCGCACAAATGGCTCCTCTGCCAGTGACGGAGCATGCAACGATTCTTGACAGAACCCGCGCTGGTCATGGGGCGCGGTGTTGGGCGGAGTAATGAGCGAGATAAAGACGTTGTCGTCCTCTTGCTCACATTCACCGCCGATTTTGCGGTTGGTCTTGTTGGGGCTAGGACGTTGAACCTGCCTGTGTTTTGGAGCAGCAACACCTTGAGAGTGGCGGGGTCCAGCATACACCGGCAGGGAACCCTGAACGCTCTGCTTTGTAAACAAATCGGACGCCATCGCTCGGCGACCCATCATATGAGTTGGTGGTAGATCTTGCCAGGTAGATGTACTATTCGATCAATAAGGAGAAGTAGGAAAAAGATTAGAAGAGGTGGGGGACACTCTAGCGATAAGTATCTTATTGTGCAACACTCACCGCTATTGAAAGGTGATGGTAAGCATTGGAGTGTTGCGTGCTGACAATCTATGGGCTGTTTCATCAAGCAACCAAGGGAATGACTCTTATCCCATGCTTATTCATATACTACGGCGCGTGCAAACGTCATTCGCAACGAAAGATCTGCTTGTTGAAGAGAGGTGTCCAAAAATTTGGGATAACAGATTTCCTAAACAACATTCTTACATAGTATTGCACAACTCGTGACAAGAATCGCATTCGTCAATATGAACACACCATACCTGAAGTTGCTAGCTTGCGACTCGAGTCAAGTCCGGAACCGGAGGTGTTGATTTCCAAGCTGAGCGCATAGATGGACTCGACAAAGCACCGAGCCGAAACACTCTGCTACCAAGTAACATTATCAAAGTAACACCGATGTTGTACAGACGCCGTGGCGCTTGGGGAGACAGTGGGGCTGCCACGCGTTCATACCGCCGGTCTATCCATTGCAAAGGTGCTGAACGTGGTCTACTTCAGTGCAACTATTGTCTCTTGAAGTAGAGCGAGCCGGTGTTTTTATATTGCTGGTGGTGAATAAGGCAAACGTACTAAGGGAAACCTGCATGAGGTTCCTCGTTATCAGGTTTGTTTTTTAGTTATCAGGTTTTTTTATAGTCGTCAGGTTGTTTTTTAGTCATCAGGTTGTTTCTTAGTCATCAGGTTGTTTTTTAGCGTCAACCAAATCTTGGGAAAGATCCGCACAGATATTGAGGTGGCTAATCGCAAGACCAGAGGGGCGGCTATCGTAGAAATGATGTTGTTTCAGATCCTGCGAGGTCGAGGGGCAGCAGATCGAGTCCATGGCTTGACGACCAATAGAAGCTTTCCAAAGTCTTGTGGCACGTGTGGAGGCAGTATCTTGGCTTGCAGCATGACGTGGTCGGTGCGTGCACAGCAGAGTCATGAGCTCAATATGTTGCCTTGAGAAATGGTTTCGGTGGATTTTCCAAGATATATCATGTTTCATTGCTGATCGAAGACGTCACCTAGACATGATTTGAGTCGTTCAAGAGCCGATGCCACCTCCGTGATCTTTGACCTCTCTCTTGTCTAGCCTGTCAACCTTCCGGCTCAAGAGATTTCGAAGCTCTGGACTGATGACACGTTCCTTATTCACAGATTCGGAAGGAGATTCAGGAGCGTTTGCGTTCGATGGCTTTGGATTGCGCCTATCATGTCCTGATGCACTGCCGCTCGCAATGCCGGTACTTGAAGTATTCGAAGTGGGCTTTCGTTGTCGAATCGTTGGCGTGGGAAAGTTCTGTTTCTTATCTATAGCTTCTACGGTGCGCTGAAATCGTCGAAACAAGGCGTGAGCCCTGAGGAGTGTTGATTGAAGATCGATCTTATTGGAGAGCTCGTTAACTGTGAGCAATATTAGATGGAGGTTCTTTTGGAAGCTCGAGCTAATGGAAGCTTACCATACTTGAGCACCTCGTCGAAGTGTTTGAGGTGACTCATGATGACGTCTCTGTGCTTTTCCAGAATAGCAAGAGCAATGAAGAGGTGGAAATTGCTACTCAGCCAATCTGTCCACAAAGCTTCCCACAAGCGAAGAACATCAGGCCATTCGAACTCACGCTTGAACCAGACAAGGAGCATCCTGAAGAAGAAAAAGAAGTTGGTTGAGTCTGCAGATTGGAGATGAAGGTAAAGAGCTGGATCCATGAGCTGAACGAGATGATCGAGCGTGAGCAGTTGGTTGCGCATTCCGGACTGATCTCGAAGAAAGTTGCGTTCCTACAGATTGGTATCAACATGTAGCTTCAACGGATCACATGTCATTACGAAGCTTACCATTCGTTCCATAAATCCAACGAAGCCCCAGAAGGCAATTGCATCATCTTGTTCCACCGCGTAGATGGGTGCGAGCAAGTCACTCATACCTTGAACATAGCCGAGTTCAGAATTGTACTCATTGTAGGTCAACAGCATGTCTTTCATTTGTTCCATATGAACATTCGTCCCGGTGTCTGCAAATGGTGAGTCGGGGTCAGGATGTGGTATGTCCTCTCCTTCAAAGAGAGGGATATGCCGATCGGTGCGATGCACGTCTTTCTCTACATTGCGTATCCCAAGCAATGGGCTATATCAGCTTGCAAGCCTCCCCATCGACGAAGAAGTGATTCTGGACTTACCTATTCTTCCTTTTTGTTCTTTCCACCATTCGTTGCTTTCTGGAGTGCCAGTGCCATCAATCATTCGCTCCCACCATGCTCCTTTGACGCGAACGAATTCATCTCGCTTGCTGTTGAGAACCGCGGCTCTGTCATCGGCAGAGCTGTCCCATGCATAGACGCCAAGGAGGAAGAGCCAGGCCTCTTTTCGCACGCCGTCCGAAGGATCCAAGCCTCCAAGAAAGATTCTTTCCTTTATCTCGTCCTCTGTCACATTCAAGCGGCCACTTCTCGCGTCAAAGAACCGCTGCCATTCCTGCAAATCCACGGGCTTCCGTTTGTCACTAAGTGACATGCTTGAAGCCTGGCTCTCGAGAAGTTCGAACTCGCCAACGTCTGTATCCTCCATTTCAAGGACATCTTGGGCAGTGAAAATCCTTTGACTCCTTTCCCTCTCGCTCTGCTCAGCAATACCCATGGCCCAGCGGGCCAAGTACACTCTTGCGCTGTCGAACTCGTCCTGTAGAGTCTGTACCTCAGGATTCTTCATGAGACGCCTTACTTGTGGAGGAACCTTGGGGCTCTCCACAATATCCTGAGCAGTGCGCCGGGTAAAGTTGGTTACTTGGCTCATCTTCTCTAAGAAACTCCATCTGGCTTGCTTCAGTGCCTTTGTGACGGGGTCCATGCCAGCATCTCGGTTCGAGCTCGACGCAGCGCTGGGGCCAGCAAGACCTCCACCTACCCTTGGACTTGAGGGTGCTGATGCCGGTTTGCCACCAAATCCAACTTGGTCCTCGGCGCTCGGCTCGATCAGATATACTGAAGGATCAACACCGGACTTCTCTACTGTCACGTATCTCTTGAGCCACCTCAGGACCTCATCACCTCCCCAAAATGTGCCTCCATTTTCGCCAAACGGATCAAAGCTCTCTCTTGCCTTTTTCTTTCTCTGCAGGATGGTTGATTGGCACTCGTCATCGTGGAAGAACAAGGCGGGAAAGCTATCTCCCGCCCTGGTATTGATGACTACGCTTCCGAACCACCAGCCAAGGCTCGGCGGTCGTATGAGAAGCGAAAAGATCTCGCTGATGGGGACAGCGAAGGCGTAGCTGCCAATGGAAGCGCTGTGTATGCTCGTCGTGGGCGGTTGCGGAACAAGGGGTGTTCTCTGAGGTGGGGTTGAGGCATCGGCGAGCTCAACTTTGGTGTAGGAATCGTGGTCGCTCCCGAGGGAGGACTCTGGCAGCCAGGCTAAAAGGTAGGATGCTGCCCGTACGCTGACAGAGGAGGCAGAGGAGATACTGCTAGTGTGGGCATCGGATGGGGCTTTTTGCTCTATTAGAGCTATAAAGCCGGGGATATTGTCTTTTGATGAAGGCGTCGGATGTACATAAACCTGTCAGATGCTGTCAGCTTTTGAGACTGCTATTCTTCTCGTCCACCCTCACACACCTTGCTTTTCGAATACAGAAGCTTCACACCTCTTCCAGAACTGCTATGCATGATTGTATTGTACTCCCCTTCTTCGTCATCGCTGAGATCGTAAAAGGATGCAGTGGGCGATGCGGGCGAGGCTGGCGGCGGGGTAGCAAGGGGGCGATTTAAGGCTGGATCTTCAGCCATGGTCATGCGGGCCTGATCATTTGTGAAAGCGTCCAAGTTCGACGGATAGCTAGCCAACTGTTCAAACAAGTAGGTCAAAGAATCAAATAATAGGTTGCTCTCTTACCTCGAAAACAAAAAAGAAGTCACGAAATGTCTGCCTGGTGTGGCTGCCGCAATGACGCATGTTGCCGCCGCTTTGGGGAACTTCCAAACACATGGTCGTATGTCAGTGCAACTTCTGATACCTTTCAATCTTGAACTTACACACATTTGCATGCTGTGGTTATCAGTGAAGACTCCATCAGAGACGGACATAGCCTATTGCAGCAATCTGACTCGTCTTGAACAGGATCAGGCCAAGATATATTGAATGGATATCAATTGCACAATCGGTTTACATCTCTCTCCTGGGATCTAAGCTACCAATGTTTGCACTTTTCGCTTTTCCATCAAACACGAATTCAGATATTAGCTTGCCACTGGCCGGACCATTCTGAATACCCCAACAGGTGTGTCCCGTCGCCATGAGTATGCCTTTGACGCCAGTCTGCCCAATCAAGGGTCCACCCAGAGGCAAGTAGCATGCTTGCCTGGCAGTAACCTCTCCATCACGGAGCTCATCGGAGATGGATGAAACGTAGTCGATGATGTCCTGACAGCGAGCATTATCTGTTACTACGTCCTCGGTCGTTTTGGGAAGAGGCACGAGCTTGTCGCCCTCGCCACATGCATAAGCTTCATCTCCTGGTCTTGCGTAAATCTCTGGAGATACAACTTTCCCTGTCGATTTTTTCGACTTGACAAAGGTGTCTGTCTGACCAAAGTCTGGCGGTAGGCTGATGCTTGTGAAAAGAGCATAGGCCGAGATCGGCTCTGATGATTTTATCGTGACGCTGTGGGCTCTCATGGCAGAGATAGGCGCCGAAGGATACACACTTGGCGTCCATGGGCCAGCTGTGATTACTACATCGGTAGCGGGGATGATGTGGGACTGCGAAGTCTTCTTGTCTTCGTATGTCACAGACTTCACAGCTTTGCCGCTTCGATCTATGTTCGACACAGAGCCAAGCACCACGTTGACTCCTCTCTCTTCTGCCAATTGAGCCATTGCTGTTGTGAACTGATACGGATGGACTTGCGCAGTATTGTCTGGTGTTCCCATTTCACTATAATCAGGCGAGACCTCAGGAGAAACCCAGTCCAGATCTCCTGGTAAGTCATCTGACTTTGGTTTTGGCGTACCAAGGTTGTCCTTCTTCTGCAAAGATATCGCATTCAATTTTTGATCTTGCTTGACCTCACCTGTGAGTCGTTGGAGGGCCCTTCCCTGAGCTTCCAAGGAGCCGCAATGTATTCGCCGATAGCCCCATTTGTCTTCACCCCCATGCTCCGCTGCGAGCTCAGCATGAAGACGGAAGCTCAAAGGGACGATACAGTTGGGGTACGCCCACAGGCCCAATAGACCGCCAGCTTTTCCTGATGCACCACCTGCGATTTTGGAGGCCTCAAGTAGAGTAATGCGGTGCTTGGCTGGATCGTAAGACGGATGCCGGGAGAGAAAGTATGCACTTGTGCATCCAATGATTCCGCCCCCAACAATGATAATGTCTTTCTCAAATGAAGAACTAGCCATACTCGCAAAGGTATTGACCTTGAGAGATCTTGTTTTCTGACGAGTATTTGATGCCTGATACCTACGAGTAAGGCTTCTCAATAGCATATACTATATGTGAACCGTCCAGCAGGATATACTGTTTGTGATCAGTGACAGAACTCGGAGATACGTATGTGCTTTTCGTCCTATGACTTTATACCCTGTGGAGACAAAGATGTGGGCTATAGACAGTAGTTTCAGACCTCTATTGTTGTATACAGGTTAATGATACGGAAGTGCACCCTGGTTTCCCACTTCGCAAATGTATCAAATTTCTCCTAACTACGTCATGGCCCTTTATCGATAAGGGTTGCACTTTCGATGGAAAAGGTCGTCCAACTAACATGGTATTAATGGCCGCAAATAATCACTACTGAAATCAGAAGCAGATCCAATGTATCTCGTGGTGTGTTTCAGTCAGAGCAGAAACGCTTCTAGTTATGACTAGTAAAGCTTTAGCATGAGTCTCAAGGTGACACCCTGTTCCTATCAGGATGGCATAGTACTTGGGTATGTATGTCTTCTCCAGTGTGAGCTGTCAAGTACATTATTATCCAGCCGCCCACTTTTATCATCTGGGCTTTCCTTGGGGCATTTCTGCCCTAGCAGCGAAAACACTGGCCGCCGAAACAGAACAGTAGCTTCTGGGACACTGGGTGCAAGAGCTTCTATACCCCGTATTCATTGATATGAGACGAACCATAGCTTTGGTATCACGAGATACAGCACTGACGTTGTTCTTCACTGTAGCTCTACCACCGCTCCGAATGAGCGCCATCCTGTTGCAATCTGGCGCAACAATTTGACAGCATTATCCCAAACCCGCAACCTGCTTTTCATTGCCTTTCTTGACCACATCTGTGTTTACACCCCCGACTTCCCCGACCAAGCTGTATGCGGTGAGCCTGTAGGCTGGATTAGGTTGAATGCCTCACAACCTCACCTCCAAGGTTACATCGACGAGCAACTACCTCAAACTGCGAACTATATCACGATCAAGCAATTTGGAGATGACGAGATCCTCCTAGCTACCTGCGACAGCGGCGACGTAATTGGCTATAACACTCGAGCTATTGAGACAGCCCTGCCTTTGTTGTCTTCTCCCTTGCCTAACACGGACTCTCGACATTTTTACAGGGATCCTTCAAGGCAGCTTCTCATCAGCCCCTTTTTCCACGAGAATATAGGGCTCAGTGCATGGGGCGTGGACGTTCATTCGGCTTCTCGACTCATTGCAGTCAGCTCTAATACGCATGATATCGTCATCTTTAGCCATGCCCTATCTTCTTTCACTGAAGTGGAGCTTGAAATAAGCTTGCGACTCCGTGACACATCATCTTTCAGTCGCTTGTCATCGAAATGGATACCCAAATATGATTTCAGAAGCAGGGATATGAATCAAGTATGGGGTCTATTTGGGCATACAGAAAACATTCCCTATGTCTCCTTCTACAATGGCCCGGTGAGTTGGCCAAACTTGGTTCATCTAACGTATTATCAATACGATTCGAGGACACATTGGAGTTTTGTACCACGCACTCCTGCGCTCTTATTGCGAATTCTCGAACCCTCTATTTCAGTCACCGTTCCCAGAATTCTCGAATCTCTACTACGTACTCACCGCTTTGAACTATGTTTACTTAACTCTCAACGCCCAAAGCCTGCACCTGGATTTGTGCTAAGTATTTCTCAGGACGACAGTGACGGAGACAAAGTCTACCTAGCGAGTACAGACATCTATGGAAGTGTCAAGGTTTGGGATGTGTACCAAACGAATCAACTACATACGTACCTTCAAGGTGAGATGATGCTATCTTAAAGCCTCGCATTGCTTATACCTAATACAAACATAGCACCGGAAGGGTGGACATCAATATGCATGGATCCAACAAATTGTCGGATCACTGACGGTACGGACATCACCCACGTCTGCACGCCTTTTGATAGATTCAAACTCCACATCGGGTCTGAGGATGAGATCACATTAAGCGTTACCAGGCTTACTTTGATCCGAATCAAGGTTCCGCGCCAAACCCGACTCAAGGTCTGAACAGTGGCTCAATCCTTGAAATGTATCTCCAGTCACTACGAGAGCAGGACGAAGGAGAACGAATGCAATTAGATCTCGATCCAAACCTAGAGTCGAGTTCAGACAACGTGTCAGAGACTTCCAGTATGGCTTCTATTGCGACTGAGCACTCTGAGGAATTACCAACGTTGTCTTGTACTCCCCCAGACCAACCAACTATCAAGGACGAACGTCAAGGTTGGACCGAAAGTGAGTTAGGTGAAGATGTTGCTCCAGCTTCCCTATTCTGGCGACCCTCGTACAATGTTCCCTCCATACTCTTGTTCCTTTGGTCCCAACCCCCTCAATTCCTCCTCTGTAAAGCTTCTAATTACGTCTATGTAATGACTGTATTTGCCTATGCCAAGCTAATCTCAATTGTCCCGCAGGTGTCATAGATTCACCTGATGGGTGGTTCAAAAAGCCACTGCCTTTCAATCTGCTATGCACCAGCAAACGTGGTATACATGCCATTCAATCTTCGTCCACCAGGAGTCGGAACCAGCTCAACTTAAACAACTTTTTTGAGAGACCGCTCCCGTTCCTAGATAGATTCCAGCGTCTCAACATGGTAAATATTCCTTGAAATGCTAGCGATAAGTATTAGCATCTTTTTGCTGCATCTGCTGACCTGAGCATGATTGCAGGTTGAATCAATCCCAGAGCTCGCACTGGTTGTAGTTGGCAACCAAACGGGTCAAGTGGCATTATTGACAGCAATGTACGAGCCAAAAGACGACCGATACACTTACGAACTTAATGGTATCTTGCCGACAGAAGCTCAAAAACGTAAAAAGCAAATGCCTAAGGATTACCCTCTCATGGGCATATCTGTAGGCCCAGTGCAAGGCCAGCTGGATAACGCGTACTCGCCCACTCACGAAGCACAGGAGTCAGATGCCAGCAAGCCCCCGAGTTCTGAGCGCAGGTATAGGCTACTGCTCACCTACATAGATTTGACGATCCTGAGCTACGAATTATCACGAGTGGACACCACCACTGAGGTGTTAATGATATGAAGGAGTCTTTGAGGCACAACGGAATTTCATGGGGACAATGGCCTGCATGCTCATATTCAAAGACTGCAGATGCAATCATCAAAAGGCTCAGCAAACCCTGATGGGGAACTTCCCATGAGACTTCGAACTTGGGTAAAGCTGAGTGCCTTAACGTGCTGTTTTCATTAGGAATCCATCGTATTGACGCAATGAACCCTGATTGTGATGGTCACCTTTGCTTCCTTCCAACATCTCCCTCATATCCATTGACTTGAGTGTTCTTCCTCTTCTCCTCTCTTCTATCCATCCACCTTCTCCAGCCCCCCTCCGGCAAATCCTCCTCCACCACCAGATCCCTCCACCTCCCTAAGTCCGCCAATCTCGTCTCCAGCGCCCAGGCCAGCCACCCTTCCCTCCTCAACCACCACGTCACCACAAACCACGCAACCGCGCACCCAACGCCAGCCGCACAGCCTACCCCAACTTGCAGCGGCGTATGATAGCTCAAGTACACCCGGCTGGCCGCCACACACGCCGCCAACCCCGCCACCAGCAAGCTCCCCACCACCCTCTCCTGCGGCCCATGCCCCCCCCCCACACCCCCCGTCCTGCCCCCCGGGGGCCTATGCCTGACCAACAAAAACAAGCCCAGGCTCACGGCGAAATAGCTCATGAACTGCGCGTGGCTGCTCGGCATGCCGTACCCCTTCCCATTCATCATCCGGGGCCGTTCCTCCTTGATCAGCCGCTTGAGCGCGAAGTTGACGGCCTCGCAGCCGAGCTGGCCGGCGAACATGAGGAGGATCTCGACCTCGCGCGAGGCGTAGAGGAGGGTGACGTAGATGACGCAGAGGGTTTGCGGGAGCAGGGCCAGCCAGGCGCAGAGGTAGGAGAGCGGGTCGGCGGGGTTGTAGTACACGTGGGTCAGGGAGAGGGAGGCGAGGGGGGTGACTTCCATTGTTTTTTGATTTTTTTGTGTCTTGGTGGAGGTTATTGGGGGAGGGGGGAAGGGGTTGTGGTAGCGGCAAAGCAAGTGCTCGCTGTCAGTAATGGAGGACAGCGATCCTGTTTGAGGATCGCTGCCGATTGTTTTGGGGTTTGTACCTGGTTTGGGGGATGTCGCGTGCAGCGGATAGCCGGCAAGATATCTAGCCCTTAGCCGCAGTGCTCAGGGGGGTTAGCGGCCTAGAGCTGTGCCAAGACACAGGTCGCCTCCATCTTCCAACGAGCTTCGCTGCCGAGTCTGCTTCTCTCGATTTATTTATACCCTATGTGGAAAGGCATAATTTCAGACATAATTTGGCCGTGAGCATCGCTGGCTTCTCCTGGTCACTTGCTCGCTGTTGTAGTAGAGCTATCATGCACCCCCCCTGACATTGTCATGACTTAATTGGCAACTCCAACACGGATCACGTTGTATGATCAGACATATCTGGTGGCTGCGTTGTATGGAACATGCTAAGCTCTCGCACCAAGCATTGATAGTCAGACGGTGCACATGAAGCCAGCGCATGAATACTCATCCTATCACATGGTTTCCCGTTCTGACGTGTATTGTACCCGGCTGTAGTGGTTCTTTGCTTATCCCACCCATGGCACCTCTACACGGAGTACCGCAATGAGACCGAGGAGGAAATGTGGGTGCGGTAAGCTTTCAAGCTTTGCTGCTTCGTGACTTGTACTTCGGGCCCCGCGGCTTTGGAGACCTTTTACTACTTACAGGAGGCCTCTTTTCTCTTTTCTCTTTACTCTTTACAGCCATGACGTCTCAGCTTGTGTGTTGTTTAATATGCAAATGCGTGATGAGTCGATATCCTCCTCATATTGATGAAGAAGATGGCAATGCAACGTCCGAGCGGTGATTATGCATGACATCAAGCCACAAAGCCTATCAGGATGGTAAATATCATCATGAGCCGCATGGCTCGAACCCAGAGGCCATAATCTTTACGATAATTCAATGCTTTGACGATCGACAAGGAAAATGGGCATCTTCGTCAACTGTAGCGACATTGCAGCAACAGGATGGAACTTCGTACCAGACAGTGGCCAAGATCGGATACAATCAATGAGCTCAAGCTCAGATATTGCCGGGATTGGGGTACGTTATAAATACCGACTTGATCTCAGACACGTTTACATTCGAGTGCTCACTTGCAAAATACAGGTCGTCATAGGCTTCTCTGCAGCCGCTTATACCACATTCCTTTGCGTGATCACATACTATCTTTTTGGCTACACGCATTCGCCATACACCAACGCCATTGATCATGGCTGTATTGACTTTTTGTGGAATAAAGTCGGCAGACGGCCTCCCAAGTCATGGGAGTCAGTCTTGCGGACTGCTGTGCTTACTTACAGTGACAATCAGTTGGTCATGGGGATTGGAATCCTTACAAGTGCCTTCCCACAACTACAAACAAAGCTGCCAAGCTACTACTGGCAAATGGTTGTATACGAGGCTTGGTTCTCCAGTCACACTCATCTGGCTACACTCACAGTCTTACG
This sequence comes from Niebla homalea, assembly GCA_019925105.1. Lineage (NCBI taxonomy): Eukaryota > Fungi > Ascomycota > Lecanoromycetes > Lecanorales > Ramalinaceae > Niebla > Niebla homalea. The sequence goes on from JAHGAU010000003.1 coordinate 422,830, forward strand.
GCAGCATCTTCGAGAGCGCCCGGCCATCCGGTCGTGGCGGGTCATTCTGATGGTCCTCACTGTATTGATGCTGGCAGTTGCTTTGCTTCCTACGGGTGATCGTTATTGGATGGTAGACGATGAAGGGCATTTTATTGGAGGGGTGCCTGCAATCTGTCACTATGAGAGATTGAGGCATCCCAGTAACTTTACCATTCTGAGAACACCCGGTTTCACAATGGTTTCGTCTATGTGTCTTCTATTCTTTGGATATTCGTCAAGGATTTTGAAGATATCCGCAAGTGCGACTGCGTTCTGCCGGCGTTTGATGAGAACGAAACCGGGCAATGTTCTTTGGAGTCACTTAGACAAAGCGCAGGTGCGAGTGACGGCAAGGCCTTCGTGTTTGCGTTCGCGGCTGTGGTACCTCTGTCTGGAGGTAATGCTTGTACTAAGCATTGCAGTTTTTGATGCATATGAATCTATGTTGTGGGAGATTCTATGGCTTTTTCTGGCTTTGATTTGGGGCAGCCTCCATCTATTCCTGGCACGGTCGCGTAACCTTTGGGAGATACGCTGGCAATCGGCCGTCTACGGCGGCAAGCCGGTCAGCGAAGATGACAACGAATGGAATTTCAGTCAGGTCTTTGCTGTTGTCATTCTTTTCTTACCACTATTCCAGGTTGCTGAGTCCTTTCTTGGTGAGGCGTACCGTCTCCGTGTTCAGTCTCCGTCCTGCTAATGCAGAGCAGAGCATAGAGTACATCACCAGTCCCAGACTATGAACAAAGGTCCCCAAAACGTCGGAGTTCTCGCAGCATCTGAGTCGCCAACGCCTTCTCATGGTAATATCGCGTTGAGCACCGACTTTCGAAAAGAAGATGCTCGAAAGACCCCTAAGTCGCCATTGTGCGTCGAATCTCCAAGCACAGAGACCAGCTCTCCGCAAAACTCTTACTTCAACGTTGCCGGAAACACCGCGCCATCTCACACATACTTCCCCACCATTAATCCTGCATCGAGACTGCTCGAGAGACCTCCTCAATGTCAGAATTACTATGATCGACAATGGTTTCGCCTCTTGGTGGCCTTGATCTTTGCTATCAGCCTTATCGAAGCTGCATATGGAACGTATTATTCTCTCCTATATGACATCGAATTTGCCTTTCTCGCTTTGCTGCTAAGTGTGACCTTTTCGGTCGTTGAAGTCCTCCTATGGGCGGTGATGGGAGGCATATGCATGCATGTCGAGACACGCATCAGTAGTGCACTACACCATAGATGGAGCTTGTCAAGAAGAAGAGCAGACTGGATGCTCCATATGATTGGCTGGTCAAGCTGGATCGTCATGCTGGCAGCTAATGTGGGACTGAAAGTTTACCTTGACACCACCTGAAGCGACAGCAGATGTCATGGATTCGGCGCAGCAATTGCACACGGCCAAGTCTTATGATGTGCTTCAGGACGACGTTATTCTAGGCCAAGCTTCGGCTTGTTGGGCAACTTTTCGCGATCGTCGAGTCTACAAGATCTTGTCCTTCTACTCATTCTCAGTCAGCCTCATGTCACGCCTCCTCTAGATTTCCAGCTAAGACAGGTCTCTCCAGACTGTACAGTCCTTAAAGTTGTGAAGGATGTATGATCTCCTTGGACGGTATGAATCAAATAAAGTGAAATTAGTTGACCCATCTCTTAGGGTGCACCGTAATATATATCTGAGGTAGAAAAGTCTCACGCGAGTAATAGTCTCAGTTCTCAACCCTGACCCACAAAATTGCCTCACTCCCTCAGACGTGTGTGTGGCTTTGCCACGCTTTAGCCATAGCGGGATGTGTGGGCTCTCACCCTCAAATGCACCCCCCAAATACACACTCACATGTCTGAGCAATGATTTTTTGTTGTTGATGTTATGTACGCAGGCCGCGAAGGCCCAAAAACCAGAAAAGGCTAGCCTTCTCTGCTAATCCAAGAATGGTTAAGCGGCATTCCCAACTGCTGAGATTGACAAACAAACAGCCTTACAATTGTACATCTACGAACCTTGACAACTTCATACCTAAACTCAGGATGTGGTCGAAATAACGAGTCTTGGTGAATCCGCAGTGCCGTATCAAGAGATCAAGGTCACATGATATTTGGCATCAGCTCACGCTGTGCTCTTGTCATTATCTTAAATTGAACAAACTCGAGCTGTTCTATTGCACCGGCATCTGCATCAACACAGCTCCCTTCGCTCAAGAGCAACGAAATTCTAACAAGACTGAGAGACGACCGACATAATAACAAGGTCCAGGAAGATGGCTTCATTTCTTGAGTTGCCTGGAGAATTGCGCGACCTTATCTATGCCCTTCTGCTCACGACCATTACCATCGGCCCACGTGATGACATTGCAACTTATTCGGCTCCTCTCACATGTGAAGAGGCATCTCCGTCTAGAGACAATCATATGGCAATTCTGAGAGTCTGTAAATCAATCAACAAGGAGGCGATGCCACTGCTCTACAGATTGAGGCCTTTGATGCTGTCTCTTTGGTGTGCACTTCATTGTTCAGAGCCTCTAGCATTAATGAAATACGAATTGACCTCTGCATCATTATCACTCACACACCAATTGCGATTTGTCCAGAACGTCGAATTATACTTCCGCATATGGCCACGAGACCTCATAGATTATAACTTAAATCTGTCGCCCCTACGGGGTCTTCATTGTCCCAAGTCATGCCATGTCAAACTTGACTATGACCCAGTCTTTGCTGTTGAGCATGACCACGCCCCAATGCTGCGGCAATTGCTTGGTTGTGATGACTGTCATGAAGGTCTTGGGATATTTAGGAGCCTCACGTTCAGCTCGAAGATGCTCAGGATGGGTTCCATTGGCACTGGGGATCGTCCGCAGCCGTACTTCCCGGCTTATGATGGCTACATCATGTTACTATTAGAACAGATCATGTCTGAACGCTATGGCGAGCCAACGTGGTGGGATCAAGTGGTACCCGGTGAGGCGGCTCAAAGGATCACATTCCATCCTCACAAAAATCTCGCTCCCTAATAGATTGAATATGATTGACGACCAAATTTGTCTGTGGAGTGTGGAGGCCTTTTTTTTTATCATACTCTTGCGGCTCTCCGACCACATGGAGTGGTGCATGGCTTCGTCTGGGTCCATGAAAGGCTAAACCACACGCTTGTGCTACGACTTGGCTATATGCCTCACTCAAAACGAGCTAGGACAACACTTCGAGCAAATTCGGTGTTTGGACTTTCAAGACAGGGAATCATGATTAAGGGTGAACTGGCGAAATTGATTTTAAGGCAATCTGCATCACAGATGTATGGTCAATCCATCTCTTGCATTTCAGCGGCTACTATTACCGCTCCATATCTTGTTAAACCAAAGATGGCGTTGCGACCGAGTTCCTCTCTTGTCGGTCATTCAAAAGCTCCAATTACGCCAATCAAGGAATGCCATTACGTCTACGATTACCAAGGTCAAGGCCATGCAAGCCTAGTAGATCATTGGCAAATCTCTGAACAATTGACGCGCTGATCGTATGTACGGACTATCGGAGGCATCGCGTGTTTGTCGAGTGACAGATGGCACGTGACTCTGCACTGGATAGTTGGTCAAATCCCATACAAAATTAACAAAGACTTATAGATCCCAATCCGGTTTAGCGTCTTTTTCAAATATCATTCGGTTTCCTACCTTTTTAGCGCATAAATTTTGGTGGTGGTTGTTGAGTAAAGCCCAAACCAACGTTGGACGGGGGGAGATTGATGGATTGGGGTTAGTGCTTCCAGGACACGTGGTGGTTCCTCGTCATCGTCACGCCGTGGTGGTGGTGTTGATGGTGGGGGTGGGCAATCGTCTCTGAACTACTGTCTCCCACCGCCAGAGGTCCCCTAGGATCCTGTATGCACGAAGAGCTGTCGCACTCTTATGCAGCTGTCGGAGGAGTGACAGAGGTAGACGGTCTTGGTAATGGCATGCATTATCCCAGGATAATCGATCGATCGGTGTTGGGGAAACGAGAAGCTTTTGTCCACTTGAATCTCGATCCGTCTTGGCGAATTGAGCAGCTTGCCGCGGATCTGCCGCGTCATCTGACAAGCATTATTGGTACAAAATTGCTGATATTTCAGTATCGATCTGCTGGCAAGCTCGCAGAACGCCTGGAGTATTCATCCTTAATAGCACGAACAAAAGGTAGCGATACTCCTCCTCAGCTGTCTTCCTCCGTCCGCTAGGTCGCGGTTGCAGAGGCAAAAATTTGCAGGCGCTCATTGAAAGAGTCCCCCAATTCCGATCTACGAACGAGATCCTGTTCCGTTGGAGGGAGATGGCGGTAAACATGATTTGGTATTTCCTGGGACAACTTAAGCAGATGCAAAGTTGAATTGGTTTTTGTTGTTGTGACTTTTGGCAAATTTTGGTCGAAGCCCGTGATCTGGCTCTCAGCACTGTTCTGCATGAGATGTTTGGTCTGATATGGCTAGATGCTACCACTCTACATCATGGGCACCCAACGCAGGGCGCTGCAGGAATCTAACATCGCATGATCCTTGAGTGAGATCTTTGTCAGGCTTTGAGCCACGAACTCTCTTCGACCTTGTCTGGGGTCCCATGTTGTCTTTAACGGGAAGCCCAAACATTATGAGTCATGATTGAGAAGGAGGCATCTCTTGCCTTCGACAATCCCTCAACATTACCCCTGGTACCTGCTTCGAAGAGTAGCAAGATTCGGGCATCTTCAAACGCAAACTTCCTGGCCAGAATGACCTCTTCACGAGGTAGGAGGAATGACTCGATGTTTGAAACATCGTGAGAATGGGGAACATTCTGCCATGCTTATCTTGCGAGGTATTATTTACGGAGGAGGGTTATTTAGAACCACATTAAAGGATAGGAAAGTACTGACTTACGGTGTTTTCAAAGGGAATTGAAGCCGCTGCAAATGAGTAGAGTTCATCTATAGGTGTCTACAGTTTCTTACCTTCTTGATTTCTATCACATCTACCGCCATCTACTCAGATTCAACGCATCTCCCTCCGAGTATCCTGACATCTGCCCTCCATAGCTAGTAAGCCTGAAAGGGGGAATTTCTTCCAAGATCTGCACACCTCATTGAATTCGTGTGAGTAGAGGCCACATGCACATATTTGAGAAGATCAAGAACAAGAAGAGGAATGCACCATTTCTTTTTCCGCTTCGGACATGGGTGCCTGCACGAGTGTCGCAGGGGTGACATGACTCTAGACTTGACGAAGTCTCTTCCTTTTCGAGGGGCAGATAAGTCATATTCAATAACATAGTCGCTATCTGTAGAGGACACTGGGTTCAGACGGGACAAGAGGAATGGCCAAAGCATGTATAGAAAGAAGAAAACGGAGCTGTGGAGGCCTTAAGTCAGTGACTTTACAGCCAAGACGAAATCCCACAGCTTTTGAATAGCAGCCTTCACCAGCATACGCTGAGCCAAGGTATACTGCAGTCGAATCTGCTGTGGTCGACTGGTCGTTGCTACACTACTGCAGTGACAGCTATCATGCAGGAGATCGACCTCAATAAAGCAGCAGCAATGGGACATTCGTGATGACTCATGTACCTGTATGGAAGCATGTGATTGTTTATGGCAGATCTCGAAGGAGCAGACGCAGACGCCTTTTCACGTGCCGAGGATCCCGTCGATCGGTGCTGCAAACCTCGTCTAAGCAAACACAGACGCAGACTCCTTGTCATCAGCCGAATATCCGGTCGATTGATGCTGGAGACCTCGTCTAAGCAGACGCAGACGCCCTTCGCTTGCAGGTACGGCATACTCGGCAAGGATTGAATGCAACATGCAGAGGAAGCTTTCGATTCGTGCGGAAACCCTCACAAAAGCAAGGCGACCTTATCATATTGATTGACGTACCCCATGCAATGCTCCGAGGCTGCCTCTCATACTTCCCTGGCCCCTTCTTGCTTACTTCTTACAGCTGGTTTTTGAGTCTTTTCACTAGCTTACATCGTAGCCCATTCATAGTTCTGCTTATTACGAAATGGAGGACAATCGACTCTTTGGAGATAAAGGGGATCCTACTTCTGAAGATGAAGAGACACTGTCTCCTCGTGAGGAGTCTCGTGCTTGCCCCCCCGTACTGGGTATAATCGTTGCCTTTGTCGTAACACTCCTGTTAGCCTCTGTCAGTGGCAACATTTATCAATACTGACACTACAAACTAAGATTAGCCATTTTGGTCGCTCCCCAATAGGTAAATCTGCAATGTGCTGTCAGGGTAGGCGAGCTCAGCTGATGCAAGAGTTTACAGCTGGTGTTACAAGCGGAATCCTTCGGCCTTTCGTGACAAATACCGAATGGAGCACTCAGAATACTACTCGAGCGGATGAGCTGTGGAAAGCCTTTTCTGCACACATTGGTATGGTTTGGTTGCCGTGGACAACAATTTTAGTAAAGACGAGAACCTGTAGACCACCGAGCCATTCCCATGGGAACACAACAAAGTGATTTACATGCTCGAAGGTTACCACAGTCTGCATTATTTGGTAGGCTCTCAAGACATATCCAAACTTCTCAGACGGGGCGCCCTAAGGCTAACAGCGTGTCATTGAGTTGTATATCTATCAAGCACTTCAAGAATTCCAAACAAGGCCTTCCACAGCCGACTCCATCCACCACCATATTCACTGTCTCGATGCGTTGAGAGAAAATACGATGTGCGCAGCAAATGATAGTCTAAAGCTTGCAGGTACTGGCGTGGCAAAGCCACGAGATGTCGAACGGTTGCCGCACAGACGGTGTCGCGATTGGCATCAGCTCGGCCTGTTTCAGGCCATTTCCAGACAAATGACCCCGAACGCAAACCCTAGAAGAGTAGACTTGGTGTCCAGAAGAATCATTGAAGCTTCCTGCTGTTAGGGCGTTCTTTGGCGGCAATGCATTAGATTGAGGAGATGGGCATTGCTTGAGGAGAGCCTCTTTATCTTCGAGGCGATATATATCATGACTCAGTAAGGACATGTAAGCATGTAGAAACATGTTGAATGGATATGGATTGAAATGGAATAAGGACTTCGCTGCTTGCTTGTGACCTATATTTGATTTATATCTCTTCTGATCCAAACGCTTTAACAGAGAATGTATTTACCTTTATCTCAGATTAAACTTTCTTGAATCTTCATTTCAACGATGTTAAAAGTTAGGAGCTTACGTTTACACTATCTACATCAATTTCGATCCATATACCCTTAAGGAGCAGCCAAAGCCAACGAACAGGGTCCCGCAGCTGGGATAACTGGCCACATTTTCAACAATACCGATCTAGCCTTACTGCGGCCATTTCCAAAACTTGCTATAAACTCCTGCTACGCTTTCAACCACATAAAAGCATCCTTACCCCTTTAAACAATACCTGGTTCTTAACATGAACACCTCTTCAAGACATTCCCGACATATTAATGATTATTTCCAAACCTCCCGTGAGCATTGCACCATTTTACCCAAGCAACCATATCGCTACTATATCAAGGCCGGCCAGTCTACATCATATCTCTCCATTTCACTATCATCGCGTTTCTCGATTGATCGATCAGATAGGTCATTGTATCTCAGTCTCGACCTAGCACGTTCCACAATCGGCATATCGTGACCACCACCACCAATCCGCTGCGACTTATCCCTTGGCTAGTATACAATTCAAAGCGGTCGGCAGTAATCCGAACGGGGGCTGGTGCTTATCGACACTGGTTGTGGGGGCGGTGTAGCTGGCTCCTTGGATGTAAATGTGAGGACCCTGGTAGATTCGATTATTATTTGTGTGGATGTTTTCTCCAAGCTCTCTCAAGGCTTGTGGAACTACCATATCAAACTTTTCAGGCTCGCATGCTTTCAGCCACGGCGACTTGATGGCACGAAACATAATAGTGGAAAAATAAAAAAATAAAAAAACCATCTTTTTCTAAGTGCGGTCTGCTAGTAATTAATTCGAGTGAATTTTAACAACTATTAACATTTGATATAGATAAAGTAGTTACTTATCATATTATATATATTAAATAAAAATTTCAATCCACTAACTTTAAGAAGTGACCAGCTGTGGAAACTCTCGTTACGGCGTCCTACAGCCACCGAGTATCCGTCCATACAGCTTATTGTAAGGAATACATAAAGCCCCACGCATCCCCCGGCTCTCTCTGACCTCTTCAGACCTAGATTACATCGAATCCACAATGTTTACCAACAACTTCCAGATGTTGCCAACTCCCCCCTAAAGTCACCGTCGTTCGCACAGTTCACGCCGTAAGCTGAACAGCAGCGAAGCCTCCACTGCATCGTTCAGACCTATTGGCTCTGCTGCGCCCGATGACACGACTTCAGATTATCGCATCGGCAGGCCGGGGCCGTTGCCAGCGTTGCCGTTAGTGACAGACTTGGTCAGTCCAAACGCACCGATCAACGCAGCGTATGAACGTATCCAATACGATATTCATCACCGCCTGCGAGATTTGGATATACCATACTCATGCGCGAGCCTTGTACAACGTTACGAGCCTGGGAAGGTACCAACCAAGGCGGACTTCACTGTTCTGATCCTGGCTGAGAAGCACGATCGGTGGGAGGCAGCGCTCGACGATGTCTACGGATTACTCCTCCGAAATGGAATGCCGGACGTGCGCATCGAGATCATAAGTCCGTTGGCACATCTGTATTTCTTCGCCCCTACATTTGATGCAGCTTTCCAGAGTGCCTGGGATGCATTTCTCAGAGCCCGAATTATTGATTCACTCGGCGCTGTCCCTCGATGGCAGTCTTTAACGGTTTTGAATCGGGGACATACCAAGGCAGCTTCCGTTCTGACAGTAACCATCGCCATCACCGATCTAGCGGACAGAACATGGCAGTCCGACGTCTACTTGGCTATCTTCAACCTCCTGGAGCCTTGGACAGGCCACGTCGACCCCAATGTTGCTTTTATTAGGGCATCGCATGTCCGCGAGGCACCGCCACCAACAGACCTCCCTGCAAGTGCTTTTGGGGGTGCTGTGCCGATGGGATCGAGCATTGGCGTCGGTGGATCAAGTGGTACGGTGGGTGGGTACGTGGACGTCATGTACGAGGGTAGAGAGTACACGATGGGCCTTACAAGCCATCACGTCATTCAGAATGACGCAATGACGGCCGGTAAGTCTCGCATTTCCAATGTCTCCCGATCTTACTGTTAATTTGAGGATTCGTGATAGATGAAAAGGCTAATGGTCTCCGACCGAGCTTCACACGCCCTACTATCGTCGATGCGCCGAGCTCCTCCGACAAGGAAGCAAGTCTCCAGTGGTTTCGAGAACGCCGTGAAGATGTCCGAGAAACACTCTATGGTGAGCTCGTAGATCCAGAGGACCCGAATGGCGCTCGCAATACCCATGCAAGCATGCAGTTCAAAATTGAGAACTTTGATCCACCTGCAGTTTTCGTCGACCAATTCCAGCAGAGAATAACTATGGAGCGCGACCATGATAACAGCATTCGCACGATTGAGGACGCCAACTTGCAATTTGGCAGCGTCTTCGCGTCTTCAGGAAATCGCCGGTACTACGGCACTATACCACCACATCAGAGCCCCCCAGCCACGAGAGGGATTGAGACCGGCAATGCAACCGATTGGGCACTCATCCATCTTCCTAATGCCAATCGGATCGGCGGCAATAGCACACCGCAGATACCAGAATGGATGGAGAACAATTTCTTGTCACCCGGCCCGACCATCACATCAGCAGGACTGGAAGACATGCAGCATCCGACCAGACTTTTCAAAAAGGGGCGCATGGGCGTCAGAATTGGCGAGGTAACGCGTTACCCGGTCGACATCAATCTGGAAGGCAAGAATTTCAGAGCTGCTGTAGTGATGCCACAGAGAGCAGTGACAGCGAAAGAACTTGGGACGGATTTCCTGTTTCCTGGGGATGCCGGCTCTTTTTGTTTGGACAGGTATGGAACATTCCGCGCTTTAGGATTTGGAGGCGATTCGGAGTCAGGCGCTGGGTATGTCATACCGACATCGTGGGTATACCAAGATATTCTCGAGAGGACCGGAGCCAGAATGATAAGTCCAATATTATCTTAAGTAGTCTTCAATCTTCAAATGAGTCGTCGAATGCCTTCTGCACACAACAGGAGTCTTTATCCTTTGAAAAGGCCTGACGAGCGAGTTTGGATCGGAGGACCGATCAACTGGGAATAGGGAGCCGGAAGCTCAGGCGGATGGCAAGGATTCCCTGCAGTTTTCATCATATTGACGATACATGATTGCTCTGACAGCAGGCTTTTTTTCCCTGAAGACCCGTCATTATGCTCTATAGGTATGCCTACGAGTCCAAAATCGGCTCATGCAATCACCCTTTTCAATTGCACCAGCTCTCGGCTAATCTACCGCTTCCGTGCCAGTCGCTTGCTGTGAGCGTCGAGCTTCTCCCTTCTCGTAGTCAACTTATTGCATGCTACCCTCGCTCACCCCTGTAAGACTAGTCTAGTCAGCGTGCGTTGCACCCATCGTAAATCTGATGATAGACGAATCAGAGAGGGCGAGAGGTAGGCATAGCTTCTAAGGGCTAGACAGGAAAAGTCGTTCGTAAATGCAACCACGGACCTCGCGAGGTAGGGTCAGCAAAGTCTGGTGGTTTCCGGGTGAAGAGTCCATGATAGGATGCTGACCGGTCCGAAGGGTGCTCAGATGCTGATCGTAGCTATGGTCGTCAATACTTTGTTTCAGGATGTCGCTTGAAGTGCCGTGACGGAGAGAATATAAATGTTCACACCAAAGAGACGTGTGGATTATTTCCAGACAAGTGTTCGCACTTTGTGGCGGGCAATGCGTACAGCGTACATCAGCTCCTTTCGCCACTTCCCTGCCGCTCTCCATCCTCCATCTTGACATCCATCGGCTCCTCTCCCCCTTCCTCAGCTTCCTCCCCCTCTTCACCTTCCTCTCCCCTCTCTTCCTTCTCCTCTGCTCCATCTGCCGAGAAGCTAAGGCTGCTCCAATCCTCAATCTCCTCCGTGATACCCCTCATCCTCTCCCTCACACTCTCCACGGCGAAGGCACCAAGCAACAACCTCAAGGGCGGATATCGACAGTGCGCCAACTGCCACACCAACTCGGCCGACTTGACCGCACTGGTCGGTTGCCGTTCGCCCAGCCATTGCACCATTCTCCTCGCATGATGCGCAGGGCTTGAGGGGGAATTGTACGCCGAGCCCGGCAACTGAGGCAGGACGCGGAAGTGACTGAACATGGGGACATCGGACCTCTGCCTCCCTTCGGCCGGACGGAGTGGCGCGTGCGGAGTGAAGGTTGTGGGTTTCGGCGGCGGCGGAGGCGGCGGCGGGGAGCCATCTGGTAAAGCCTCAGGGGGAGAGACGGCTGGTTCGTCGCGGCGCACGTGTCCCGGTTCGACCAGGGTGGCGCGGATGTCGTACGCTGCCACCTCGTAGAGCATACTCTCCACCAAGCCTTCGACTGCGTACTTGGTCGCGCAGTAAGGGCCGAGACCGGGGACGCCAAGGGCACCACTTGTAGAGCTGAAGATGAGGTAGCGGCCACCACCGGAACCGCTGCCCTCCTCGTCACCTTCCTCTTCCTCGTCCGGGTTGCTACCATGGAGACTGCCGTTGCCATTGCCACCACAGCCATCACCATGTCCACTGTTGATCTTCTTCCGCCTCTCCTCGTAAGTCGATCGAAAGTAGGGGAGGCTCAATTGTAGGATGTTCAGCGTGCCCCAGAAGTTCGTCTCGAATTGATTCCGTATCTCGTATTCATCCTGATCCTCACAAGCCCCAATGACGCCGTACCCCGTGCAATTGGCCACAATGTCGTAGCGGCCCCAATGCTCCAAGCTTTCCGTGAAGACAGCGTTAATCGTTTCCCGCACGCGCACATCGCAGAGAAGGCCCAGGTACGGGTCCTTGGGAGGTTTCTCGGGGGTCAAGGAGGGGCTGTTGGAGACTGGACCTCGAGCAGTAGGTGAAGCGATCGATGGGTTGAATGCGGCTGCCATCCTCTCGGTGGAGTCGTCCAGCGAACGGCCGACAGCAGTGACGAGGTCATTGTGGGCAAGGGCGGCTTTGACAATGGAGCGGCCGATGTGGCCGGTGGCACCAAAGATCTAGGATATTGAGGGGCAAGTCAACCAGAGTTCTCATGATATCTGAGGTCATGAGGAAGAGAACTGATTGCAAAACAAAGTCGGACCCACAATCCAGACGTGTTGTTGGGGCGGATTGTTTGAGCTGGGGGGATCGCAGCTTGCAGGTAATTGAAGTTTGGAGTCTGAAAGAATGGCCGTATGGGAAGGCGTTGGCGACTCGGGTTGGGCAGCCATTTGCAATTGAAGTGTGAAATGAAGCTGGCCCTATTAAAGGGCGACAAGAGTAAGCTACCTCATCTTGTACATACTACATACGCAACAGTGTTGAGTGAGGATGAAGTTATAATTCGTCTACAAAACTTTATATCGAACCGACATTGATTGCCCGCCAGGCAAGGGAAATCAGTCATGTGTCTCGCACTTCGAACAGCAAGGATTGCAATTATGGTCATCAGACATTCGTATATGTACACATGACGTATCCATCTATCTCTCGATGTAGTTTTTTGTTCTTGACATCTGCCCTCCCATCCATACATAATCCGAAATACTGTATGTGCACAATGCCAGACATTAGAAGCCAAGTTTGACCAACTATTACCATATGCCCCTCATCCCTTTCGTGTTCCGTTCTCCGTCTTCAGAGATCATCTGTTTCTTGGACCTTGCAGACGGATCAATATGTTTCCCTCCCATGACAACACCGAGCGCTAATGGAAGGCAAAAATCAGATAGAGAGAGGCTGGATGAATGTGGTCGAACCGTCCTTCTTCGGTTGATTCGATAAGTATATTGATACAAGGAAGAATTCGAAGTACGAGCATTTTTGCCGTAAAAGGGTGTTGCGATCGATGTTTGTCTAGGACGGTTGGGAGAAAGGGAACGATCAAGAGGAATCCGGCAACATCGTCGTTGCTGCAGTGTTGCCGGCCTTGCCTGAGTCTGTCGCGACATCTACCGAATTCGCGTGTGTGCTAGGATGCGAACTGCTCTGGGAGGACTGTGTATCTCCAGACACCAAAGGCGGTGTAGGGGCTACCGATGTATCAATCATCGAGGGCCCAAGGCCGAGACTCTGTGGGAATGCATGCATCTGCCCAGGTGGTCCAGAGTACAGCAACTTCTCGACCGATTGGATTTGCTTCCCATAAGCCTGTCGCTTGAGATAGGCGACTTGCACCTTGACAGGCTCGGCAAAATTGGTGAACTCCTGGCCTTGGAGCCGGGTGAGGAGCTTCTCTATACAGAATTCCATCAGTCACAGTTCCATGCGCAGATGTTTGGCATCACTTACGGACAACGTAGTTGCCATACTGATCTCGGATTAGCATCTGAACCGGACTCTCGCCCTGATCATTTTCCAACGTGAGGATCTGGACAATCTTTTCCCTTTCCTCTTTGCATCCGAATTCGATGCTCTTTTCAACCACGTTGCTCGCGAATTTATGTTTGGAGAAGGCAACGAGGTTGAAAATGATGAGACTGATGATCCTCCCGCGATCCTCTGGCCGACCATGCTCAATGATGTGCTGCGTCACATAGTTGCCGTACTGGTCATTGATGAGCGACTGAGCGCAAGTATGAAACTCCTTCAGTATCGCCAATTTGGTAGGCTCCTCGCAGTGCTCTAGCATTCGTTGGATGACTCGGCAACCGTACGGGTGGGTTGCATTTTCCCCCACTTTGCCCTGGAATGCATTGATGATGAATTGAATGTGCTGCGCAGGCACTCGTTCGATAGCCTTTTGCACCACATGGTTACCGTTCTGGTCTTTCACGCACCTCATGACATCATGCTCAAGCTCCTTGATCAGGGAGGCTTGTTGATCGGTCAGGATATGTTCCAGTGCCTGCTCCAGGTCAATGGGGGTTGCCTTCACGGATGCAAGGGATATTTGCTCACCTTCTGCACAACCCGACAGCCGTACATCTGCGTGGACAGCGTGACGACATGGCTCTTCATCTGAGCTGCCAGCATCTTCTTCTGCGACTGATTGCCGTGTTCGAAGAATTTCTGAATCACGTAGTTACCGAACACGTCGGTCATCAGTTGGCGAGAATTGGGGTGCAATTCGCGAAAGACTTGTTCCTTTTCGTCGCTGTTGGCCGTTTCAAGCTTTTGCTGAATGAAGCGAGACCCATGCTGATCACCGCTGAACTCGACCATGTGTTCATAGATGTCCTACTGCCAGTCAGTTTTCACACGGCGTGAACCACTTCTGCGGACAACTTACCTTCAACTCATATCGTTTGTTCGTCTTGCTGTTATTCCTGAATTCCTCCAATAAGGGGCTGCGCATCTGAGCTGCCAGGTCGTGATCTCGGGCCGGGCCTCGAGGAACATGAGGTCCAGCCAACATGTGGCTTGCAGGTGGCATTGGGTAGTATGAGGAAAGCGGGTTGGTTCGGTACTGGTTCGGCGTGTGCATGTCGTAATTCGGAAAGGACATTGGATTCCGGTATTGGAGAGCTGGACTCTGAAGAGGCATATAGCCCTGCTGCTGAAGACCTCGCAATCTGCGCTCAAGTGCGTCGGCTTGTGGCGATGATGTGCCAGGATGACCTCCTCGGGGGTATGTATTTGATTGATGATACATTGGGGGGGTGCCAGTGGTAGAATAGATCGAAGCATGACTCAAACGAGCATCACTTTCAACAGGGGATTCTGACATCTGTCCACCGTACGTCATGCGAGTCTGACCCGGACGTAGTGCTGCAGAGCCATCCTGAAGTCCCATATAGTCACTCGTTTGTGGACCCCAGGCATCCTGACTCCATCCCTCATTCGCTGATCCCGAAGATCCTTGCGCAAAATGAGAGGGGATTTGGGCCATGGTACCGTTTGAGGAATGTTGAGAAGATGCGTAAGAGGGTCTTCGTTGCTGAGAGGCCACGTTCAATTGATCAAGCTGACCAGCAAGATGGTCTAGCTGGTTGGGGCTTTGCTCCTCGACCACTCGGACACCTGACGATGGGTTCTGTCTGATGAGGGGAGCGGCACTTGCTGACGCATTCAAGCGTTGAGCTGTCATATTCATGGCGTTGGTGCCTCGGCGAGAATATTGAACGGTCTGGAAATCCCCACGAGTCCGGGATCTCGAAGTATGTGGAGCATCATCACCACTATTTTGCCTCGAAGTTTGAAAGGTCGTGGAAGGGCCCAAGGTATTCGATGCGACAAAGTCTCGGCTAGTAGGGTCTAAAAAGGTCCTTTGGGCAGAGGCAGCTGACAGGGAGTTTGCACCGGGTGGGATGGCAAAAAAAGAAGGGTCGCCAGCTCCATTGCTGGGGAAGGCATGGGTACTTTTCTGGCGTCGTTCTGGTGAGGCTCGAGAGCGAGCTGCGTGGGCTGCAGATACGGCAGGAGAGCTCTCATCTACCGACTTCCAAGGGGTATGACGGCTGATGACATTGTCTGACTCAGAGGATGGAAGGAGAGATCCAGATCCGGTGATGGTGTCTGATCCGATTGTCAGGGGGAATGTGTCATCTGCGCGAGTGATTATTAGCGAGCCCACATGAGGTCTGGAGGCAGAGGAAGGATGTTACTTTGGGTGGTTTGGGTGGGAGTCCTGTCTTGCAATCCATTCTTTAAGCCACTCCCAATGGTGCTACTGTTGCCCCAAATACTGCCACCCCAGGTATTTGCGCTGCTTCCAAGTCCGCTGCCCAGCGGCTTGCTTCCCTGCCGAGTCTGCTCGCTGTTCAGTGGCCCAGACGTCAGGCCGAAGCCGGGAAGGCGGCTTCGAGGTTGCTGAGTCAACTTCAGCGTCGGTCTTGAATTGCTCCGTCCAGACGGCGAGGACAGACTTACCGTTGAAGTCATGGCTTTGGATGATGTGGAATACGAAATGCGGGTGGACCGAACGCAGGTGGCCAATTGCATACAGCAAGCCCTGGTGTCAATGATGTAGGTTTTTGCAGTTATGTCTTCAAACGGTATATGCTGTGATATGGTGGGTATGTATTGGATCAATTAGGGTATTACTAGAATGGTGCTGGTCAGCAGGGTGGGCTGGCAAGTATCTTGGATGAGTAAATTTGGGGATACGTACACAGAATGCTATATGTGAAGGGGAAGCCCAATTTTTCTCCATGTACGAGGCGGAGGGGATCAAGTCGAAGGAGGTTTGGAGTATTTAGAAGGTAATATAAGGACGAACGCAAGGTTGTCGTAAGGCATCGACCCCTTGAGCCGGCAGGTGGTCGAGCGACAGTCTGTGGAATGTTTCGAGGAAGCAGGCAGTCGACAGGAGTTTGCAGCGACAATTAGTCGAGAGCAGCAATGCAGAACTGATTGCCTGGGTTGACAGCGCCGTTGTGTTCACCGCCAGATGAGCACATAAGAGGCACGGGAATGGCGCAGTAGTTGCGTTGCTGTTGTGAAGTTGTGATGCTGTCGTGATGCGGGGGAGAAATCTGAAGCAAAGGGGTGCCGGTGCCGTTTGCAACGGGGCAAGGAATGTGGTAGATGATCAAGATGCGATGGAATCAATAGGGAAAGGATCTAACCCGATCCATGATGGGAGTCGATAAGGTATGACTCGCGAGTCGCGACAGAACAAAGACAGAATAATTGACAGTAGGTAGTGGTGGGAGAACCTGCTGTTGCGTGAGGGACCAGGGTTTTTGGCAATGCTAAATGCTATGTTTAAAAAGTTTTAGTGCCCTTTTCTCCCAGTTCCCACGGGGTGACGGGAGGGAAAAAAGCTTCCATAACCACCCACGGGCGCTACAGTTTAGGGATGTCTAGCCTAAAAACCATGCCCGGGGAGGATTATCCCCTTTACCTATCGTGGGGGGAATCTCATTACGACCTTGACTATCAATTGTAAAATGATCAATGCGACCTCCAAACGAAACAAATTGTGGATTGGGTCTTGAAGTGTGGTTGAAAAGTGTGGTGGTGGGATGACTTTCGGCAGTTAGGTGCATCCCACAAATAATAATGGATAGCCGTTACTTATCGACCTGACAAGTGGCTACCTTAGTCACCTTAAAGTCTCTTCTTCAGCGGTTCAGCCTTAAATCAAGGGACTGGTGGCGATCAACCGAAGTGCCTGTGAAAGATTGACGAATAGCAGAGCAGGATAGACAGAACAGGCCAAGGGTTGAAAGACAAAGCAACAATCATGCTCTGATGCTCGAGGACAAAGAAAACGCTGAATCACTGTGCTTTATCTCATTACCTGGCTGCAGTCGGGACGATGATTGCTGCAGAACATTCCGTAGATGGCTGATCATGGTTCAGGGATCACGGCGTGGGTGTCTGGGTGAAGAAAATGACTTCATCGTGTGTGGAAAGAAATTTTCGCTTTCATGCAACAAGATTGACGAACATCTTCTAGCCACGTATCGCGTGCATGACACGGGTAGACATGGGTGGATATGGGGGTGGACAGGTACACAGTTCCTCTCACCAGTTGGCTGTTTGGAGCTGCAGCATATGCAGCATGCGATAAAGAAGTCAGATAAGATGTCATGCTCGACAATACTATTCGGCATCTTTTTTCATTTGTTTTCTTTCAATCGATGCTACCATCGTCTATCGCAATCGTGTGATGGTGTCCTCCAATCGCAATGCTATCGCTGCTATTTCTGGGACTATTTTTAGAATCATTTTGGCAATTTAGAGATCTCCATGGTTTGGCGCAGCTACTATTCCGTACTAGTTAGACAACCACTTACCACTGGTGCAAGGTGGGGTGGGACTGTTGGAAATGGGAAATTAAGCCAATTAGGTTGTTGGTGGTTTGGTGAGCCGATTTAATTAATTCTTCTCCCTCTGTGATCTCGGCGCCAACTTCATTCTCATTCTTCCTGCAACTCACCCTCCCCGTCACCGCTTCACTCCCTCTTCCTATCCCCCACGGTCCCTACGGCCAACATAATTCCCAGCAAGCACAGCTTCACTCCTTTAGCTGTCTGCTTAGCTAGCCATTCCTTGAAGACTTAAACCTTACATTCTTTGTACTTGAAAACATTGTCATTCAGCCCCTTTCACTCAATAATAGTACGTGAGTGGCCTAAATTGAACATGTGAGGTGCATTGACTGACGCAATGTGAACTCAATAGACCCTTTATTGGAGCGTTCATCCTCTTCATCCAATCACTTTCAGACCTTCGAGATCTGTTTACGGAAACGCAAGCGAATTCCACATCTTTCACACCATGGGAGTCATTCCGCAATTAATCGCTCGCGATGACAGTAGCGAAGCAGCGCAGACGACATCTACACAGATGAAGCTATTAATTACCCTGGTGATCCTGCTAGGTGCTGGTCTTCTCTGTACTGGCATTCTTTTGCTACTTCGATCTCGCCGCAGAGCCAAGAATAAGGCAATCACCCCGAATCTGGAGTTCGAGCCAGAGTATAAGTTGGCAAGATCCTCTTCAAGAACGTCACACCGTCGCTTGGCTGCCATCACTGCACCCATCAATTTTGCTGCCTCGAAAGAGATGTTGCACTCGAACGAGTCAACTTCTCTCACTAGCCCAGTGCCCGAGATCCGCATCACCTTCCCAGAAGAGGATGAGAATGGCAGGAAGCGCATGTCAGACCGCGTGGTCGTGGTCAGGATCAGCGATCAGGGTGGGGTAGGGCTAGAGCCGTATAATGACAGCCATTTACCGCCATACCAGAAGTCCGAGGAGAAGATGGAATCGCTGGATTTGGAGAGGCTAGGTGGTCTGAAGGAAACAAGTGCGTAGTATGGCGGTAATGGAATCCTCGAACTCTGGGTGCCTACCAATCATTCTTGCTCTGAGGCTTATGAATCTATCGGAGTCCGAAAATCAGCATGTCGAGCTCGAAAGACTATTCAATGTAACAACAGCAACAACAACAACCACCACCACCCCGATGGAGAGAACCCGCTCATGCACCTACAGTCTTCATGCCGGATGCTTGGTCTTGCAAGCCGAGCTATTCCAATCGGGACATTACCTTCTATATCTATCTATGTAAAGGAGCCGAGCCCACGCTTGGTGCAAGACATTGTGCTTAATGTATGTACCTAATAAAGAGATCATCATGACCTTTTGTTCTGGACCTCCCGAAAGGATCAATTAGACCGGAGCAATCCCATCGACTTCCTTTCTCATGCACATGATTTAAGCTTATTCCCTTGTTCTACCGTGGAACACCATGTGTTTCAATCACGTGGGTTCGTGCGTCACCCGCATTTCTACCAATTCACCGACCCACCACCCTCTACCCACCTCTTCAATCTTGATCCAAAATGTAGAAAGCGACCGCCATGAGGTTCAAGGCCTCTATAAGGAACATTACCACCTTCACCAGTCCGCTCTATCCGTCTGATCGACCTCCACGCCTTATTGACATACTCGAACAGGATTAACAGCATCACTCAACTCTCTCGGCAAAGATGTTTGGCTGCAATTGAACAACGATCAGTTGCGCTTCACCGTTGTCCCTGAACAAGGCAGTCAAGTATGGGCGTGAGTTCCGATGCCTCCAGAGACGAATACCACCCAAGGCTGACCAACGCAGCGTCCTCGCCATTGTACGTCTTACTCTCCACATTTCCCACCGTCCCCTCTCCTTTATCACAAAAGACTAAGAAAATTCCATCCCAAGGACACAATCTTCGAAACCTACACCCTCCAATCCGCCTCCGCCAACAACGTCATCAACCTTCGCGTCCCCCTCGCCCACCTCAACCGCGCCCTCCGCTCCGCCCTCTCCGCCAACAGCGCCTCCATTCGCCTCACCAAAAAGGACAACATCCCCCTCCTCTCCCTCACCATCGTCACCTCCTCCCTCTCCTCCGCCCTCCACGCCCCCACCAGCATCCCCACGACCACCACCGCCACCACCGCGAACCCCACTTCTGAAACCCCCAATGCCGAGAATGTCCCTTTCCCGGACAACGACGACACCCCACTTCCCCCTCCTCCTCCTCCTCCTCCAGCACCGCACTTCCCCTCCGACCGCGAAACCACCATCACGCAAGACATCCCCATCGTCGTCCTAGCCCCCGCCGAGGTCTCCCACATCCACGAACCGGTCTGCCCGCAGCCGGACGTGCACATCATGCTCCCGCCGCTGTCGCACCTGAAGAACATCTCCGATCGCTTCGTGAAGCTCGCTGCCCTGGGTGGTGGTGATGCCACCGCCGCCTCATCCACATCCGCATCCGCTGCCGCACGGTTGCGCATCGCGGCCACGCCGACGGGCCGCTTGAGGGTCGGGGTGGCGACCCCGGCCCTCGAGATCGCGAGTACCTGGTCCGACCTCACGAATCCGGAACTCGATCCCAGCCAGATCGAGGGCGGGGAGGAAGGCGTGCGGACGCATGCGTCGACGGTGGCGAAGGAGGCGGCCGCGCGGGCGCAGAGGGAGGCGCGGGAACGGGGAGGCGTGGCTGAGGAGCGGTGGAGCGAGGTCATTGTGGAGGGGAGGGATTGGGGGAGGGTGTTGGGGGTGGGGAGGATGGGAGGCAGGGTGATTGCGTGTTTCTGCGGCGGGGTGGGGTTGGTGCTGTATGTCTATCTTCCGGAGGAGGAGGGGGAGGGAGGGGGAGTGTGTTGACATTTTATATCGCGAGTTATAGTGAGTGAGGTGGTGAGTTTCATGGGACAGATGAGAATCTGTGAGTTATGGTGTGCGACTTTGTTCTTTGTGACACGGAGGACTGCTCAGGATCCAAAATCTTTGTATTAATGCATGCCATCATTCGTCACTGATGCTCCACGCAGGTTCATAAGTATTCGTCAAGCCTCTTCCATCCATCGAGTTGTGGTCAATCCAGGGGTATCATCGCTAATCCTCAAACCCAGCTCAGTGTCCTGAGCCGAAAACACACAAATTAAAACACCATGACTTATCAATCCTTGCCATGATGATCACTCTCAATCATCTCACGGACCCGAAATATCCCTCTTCCCTCTCAAAAACACTCTGTTAGTCCCACCCACCTTTCCTAACCATCCAATCCCTTCTTCTCGATTACCAATACCTAAGCTCGACTTCCTTTTCTCCTTCTTGCCACCCCCATTCACATTAGCACTGCTCCCATTTTGCCGAGCCTTATCTACCATGCCCTCAACCCACGCCTGCTTCCCCGGGCTGATGTCCGCCTTCCTCAACCTCTCGGCCTTCAACCCCATCAACGAAGGGCTTTCATTCCCCATAGTTTCAGTCCACGAACTGCGGCTCGACGGCCGACTGCTCGTCGTTGGCGATGCAGGGCGACTCTTCAATGCTGCTGTCGACGACCCGCCGGGTGTGCTGGCTGCCGGTGATGAGTTTGGCAGGCTCTGAAAATCAAAGTAGGGGTTGTCGGAAACGGAGCGCTTGCTGCTGCTGCGGTGTACTGCGTAATCGCGCAGGTACTCGCCGAGATCTGCCCATCCACCGCCGACGCGAACCATGACGCGCTCGCCGGCTTCGCCAACAAGGCGCACGTGGAGCTTCAGCGGGGCGGTGTCCTTGCCTGTTTGTTGGAGGTGGTAAATTCGGATTTCGGGCTCGTTGGTTCCGCGATGGGCAGGCCTGCTATCTGATTTCGGCGCAGGTTCAAGAGTCAGCGAAGGCGATTGACTAGATGTTTTGTTACGTAGGAGGTTCGGCGTAATGGAGCGCCGCAGTGGGGTCCTAGGGTCTGAAATTTTTCGGGGGCGGCTGGATGGTGGCGGCGGGGTTTTAGACCCGGTTGACTTGAGCCTGATGTCTGCTGGGATGTTCGTCAGGATCGTGCTAATGCGCGCCTCTAGCTGGTCGTTTGGTTTGGTCATTCTTGCGGAAGGCATACGATTCTGGACTGAAGGGTTCGCAGATCTCTGCCTCTGGACCTTGATTGGCAAGGTGCCGGCTGGAGCATCTGAGAATTCTTCAAAGCGACTGCGAACTTTTGCTGACGATGCAACAGCAATGGCGTGGTCTTGCTGCGGAACTTTCGGTGGCGAAGAGATCTCTTTGTGAAATCTCTTGGCTGTTGAAGAGGGCGTTCTTTGATGCTTGGGCGATTCCACCGCAGCTGCAGGAGCCGTCCCTTTCAGGGGTTGGCTGACCGTTTCACTAGTCACTGCATTGGCTATGTCGACTGCTGTACCGTTTGCCCTTGCACTTTCATCAGGCAATACTGAAGGTAGATTGGCAGCCACATGGTGTATTGGGGGTACTGGAGGCGGCATACCCGAGGTAGATGGCGAATAGCTGCCGCTACGGCGCACCAACAGCTTTCGGATATCCTGGTTCCCAATCTTTTCGAAGGACTGCATAGACGCACTGCGGACCCTTGTATGGCTCATAGCAAGGACGGGAGCCTCGTCAGCTGCTGCGACGGTGTGCGGCTGCTGGGGCGGTGGTGAGTCTAGAGGCGAACTTACCGATGGCTGTCGCGGTCGCAAGGCGGCTTTCAACATTGTTCGTTCCGGTGACTTGGGTAGCTTGAACTCGGTAGGCTCACTATTCCGATGTACCGATGGAGACGTATTGCTCGATACCGAATTCCTTGCGGAAACCCTTGGCGTCATCACCTCGATTGGACCCCCCCCGAAAAAGGTCGCGACTGATGCGCTCATAATCTCAGGACTAGATTTGTTTGAGAGCTCCTCTGAAGCCGCGGATTCAGAACCAGGGCTATGAGAAGCGGCAATCGAATCCGGATGTGAGACTTTGCTATTGAGGGCAGAAGAAAAAGGAATCAACAAAGGGGAGGGTGAGGGTTTTGCCCTCTTTGCCAACTTGGAGTCATCTACATTTGTGTCCAAAATTGATCTGGACCTGTCGTCCTCTCCAGACCCGCCCAATGTCAATGTTCCCGCAAGTTTCCTGACATCGCTTGACAGGGGGGTTAGTCCCAGCGGAAGTGCTTCATTCACGCCTTCTTCATTTTCGTCTTGTTCTCGGGGCGAATTATCTTCAACCTTAAGAGGTGATTCTTCTCGGCTGGTCGATACGGGGCGCGACGGGTGATTGTTCATGGTATCTGGAATTTGACGAGACTGGGGCGAGCCCTGAGATGTGTTTTCACACACCTGATTTTGAGCTTGAAATTCCGGCGGGGTTGCGAAAGACGACTCCATCTCATTACTGAAGACGAGATCCTGGGCTGCTACGACCCAATTACTGTACTCGGTCTCGAGATGGTCCATGTTGTCAGTCCACTTATTTGGCAAGGTATCCCTACTACCTTCCAGCAGGTCTAACTTGGAGTCGAGCTTACGAGCCAGCTCGGAGATCTGATCCTGCAGCACAGCTTTCACTGCAATCAATGATCGTTGGGTGAAATCACGTCTTGGCCGATCGATAGCTGGATGGCCATGGCCAATAGCGAGCCAAGCGGATACCATAGACTCGTGACAGCTGTCTAGCTCTATCAGGAGGGATGGGATTTCCTCGAGGATCATCAATCGAACAGACCAGGTCTTCAAGAGGGCACTTAGGTAGGATAGAGTAGGCAGACTTTGCACAATAGTGGCTGTGATAATGGCAGCGAAATCATCCAGCTTCTTATAATTTGGTGGACCGGATCCTTGTACAATATGGGTCTCACGGACATGGTCCTTTAAGTCCTCCACTCCCAATGTTTCCATGTCGTCCTTGATTGTCTCTATACGGTCCATATATCGGTCGACACGGATGTCATTTGCCAAAGTCTCGAAAGGGCTCAGGGAGCCTGCCTTTTCGGTGTACCATGGCCAGGAGAGCAGCTCCTCGTACCACTCGTGAATCTTCTTTCCTGCAAGCGCCGCTCGAATACCCCAAGCTCTTTCGGATTCTGATGCGTTGGGGACGCTATTTTCCACAAAGGTTCGGTTTTCGTGTCTGACAGCATCAATGGCACTTGTAGCTACCAGTGCCTCCAATGTAGAAGCTGGTGAGAGATTGGCGAGGAGAGGGGTAACCTCATTTGCGGTGAAAAGTTGACGACGAGAGGGTGTTCTCGAAAAAGAGGGTGAGGATGAATCTTGTAGCTGCAGTTTGGACCTATCAGGCTTCAGCTTTTCCTCGTTGTTCATATTGCAATTGTGAGTTCGGCCGTTCGTTCATATGGCAGATTATGGCATTGCGTAATCGTGCATCCACATGTTGCCGGTAGCTGCATAAAGCCACTCCTGGATTAAGTAGAACTAGCTTCAGGAACGCTGCAATGACGTGCCGTGCCTGAGCCAAGTGTCTGTGCGGACCCGTCAGGAGAACAAGGAGCAGCACGGAGAACAATGAATTGTTTGAAACAAAGAAGCAGCACGAAGAAGCTGAGAAAGGTGGACAGTTGTAACGCTGCCACGCCGCGGAGACGCCACGCCGCCGCATTCCCCCCCCTTGTGTACCTATTCCTTACCTTAGGCGCTTTCCGTTTCGGGGGGGTTGAGCTGCTCTCTTTGGGCTAGCAAGTCCCGCCAAGGCGCAGCATCATCCCACCAACAACCATTGATACTCCGCACCTCGAATACTCTCATCTCCCACCGTCAGCAGTCTCATAAATAGAGCTGAGGCGTTTGTGACTTGTTCAGCATACTTATTACTCCCATTCCTGTCTGTGCCAAAGCCAGAATTTGAGGGTGGAGAAATGGTTCACTGACCATTCTCGCTGGTTGAAAGGTACCGCCTGCAGAGCTGAAGCAGAGATATGTGCATTCACATCAAGCGGCAAAGGTACCTAAATCGAGTGTAATCATGCGTTGTCATCGTTGTCGTTGATTGCGTTTCGGAAATGTTCGCAATCCATCATACTTGTTGTTTTCCACTGCTCCATTCACCTGTCTGTGGCATTTTCAAAGAAACCCACAATCGCAGAAACCCACCAGCAACCCACTTGACGTACACCAGAGTCAGTCGCGGAGTCGGTATCATTTCATGCGATCTAGGCCTGTCGAGACACGAAACGCTTCTGAGACCTACTCATCCAAGGGAAATGCAGAGCTAAGATCACTTTACCAACTGGAAACCTTTTGAACAATGATCAATTTGGTTTAGAATGTTATATCTTTGAGTAAATTGGCAGAGAAGCCTCTAGTAGTACATACTTACCACGCCACGAAATGAGGGTCAAGTAAGCAGGTAATGGTCTCGCATTCTTCGTCCATTGGCAATCATGGGCAATCATGGGCAATGTAGGAATACCAAATATTGACGAGCATCAGAAATGACTGACCTAATTGTCGAAAAACTGCTACCAATCATGACTCGTTTGTGATATATTTAGTATTTCTCGCTTTGGAAAAACAAGATATCTACCTACTTTGTCATCGCAGTGACAACCTCACCCCTTATCACTCGGCCAATTCTTCATTTAACATGGATATTCCCTCGACCAACACCACTAACCCCCATCGACATCGCGACATCATTACAACATACTTCGGTACTACAACGTATGGAGGTAGGTGGCAATCAGGCTTAATCATCGTCGACATTGCGCCTTATATCACAATGTCTTGGATGATAGGACAAGCATCTTGCGCAAGAGTTGATCATGCCGGCGAATGCGAGACTATCGGTCCATGTCACGTCAGGCTGTATCTAAATTCGGTGGCCTCTCGATGCTGGAGGGAACCTTGAAATGTTCTCTTCCTTTACAGCTTGACTGCGACCATCCGTGGTCATTCACGCATTGGTTGAGATTCAAGACACTTACCTCGGGACTTTTCCAACCCCGCCTTTCTCGTGTCGGATCGCTTTGACACCATCCAAGTGACAGGCTGGACGATCTGCCGCTATCACAACCTTCAAAGCATTCTTCGCCAGCTGTTTTCTTACCTGATTACCACTTTCGGGCAAGGTCCATGTTCCACGACGCCACAAAAATACTACAACAGGCATGAAGGCCGTCGCTTAAACGTAAAATGCTTATTGCTGACCGCTTACTCTTCCCATTTGGTTCTTTGAGGCAAAAACTCAATGCCATAGGCCGGCCACCCATGACACACGCCTTCAACGAGTGGGTGTCCTCAGTGCTGGGAAAGGTTGGAAATTGCAAGAGGCATTATTGTGAATTCACCGTAGCAATTCTGATTGGGTAAATGACACCCCCGCCGCGCTCTATCCCTGCTTCTTGTTCTGGTGCTATCTTTCAATCAATTATCAAAATGATCATCTCAGTATTGTGATGAGGGGCTTCCATATCGCCGAGGTCAATCAAGAATTATTCTTCTATAACAGGCCTCAATCTCTTGCACCAACGTCTGCTACTTGTCAATCTGCTTCAGAATATTCCAGGACTGCGTCTAATCCTCTCTTCTCGGAACATCATCATGAAGACCTCGTTGTGGCTTTGGACTTGTCTTGCTGCCCACTATGCCTCCGCTTTCCCATCCCAGCTATCTGAAGCAATGCTTCGCGGCCGTAATGCCGACCCCGATCGACGGGCGGAGATGTTAGAACAGGCCAAACTCGAGGCTCGATGCCCCTTCTCAGAAGAGAAACGAGAAGCCGAGGCCGAGCCCGGGTGTCCCTTTGCAAAGGGTCAAGTTGCGAAGCGTCAAGCACCTGGTGTGACTCCCCCATTCGACGCAGCTCAGCAGTATGTCAGCAACACTGGCGAACATGCTTTTGTTGCCCCCTCTGGCGGCGACCAACGTGGACCATGTCCTGGCTTAAATACCATGGCAAATCATGGCTACATGGCCCATAACGGCGTTGGATCAATGCAAGACTTCATTGACGGCACTCAAGCTGCCTTCGGAATGGGTGCCGACATTGCATCCGTCCTTGCCGTCTATGGCGCCATCTTCGACGGAGACCTGACATCGTATTCCATCGGAGGCCCCGTCAACGGTCTGCTGAACCTTGGCGGCCTCCTAGGCGCCCCTCAAGGCCTATCTGGCTCTCACAACAAATACGAGGGCGACGGCTCGCCAACCCGCGGTGATCTCTACCAGGTCGGCAATGACTACCTCCTACAACTCTCACAGTTCAAGGACCTCTACAACCTTGGCCAGCAGAACGGCGACTCCGTCGACCTCGACGTCCTCACAGAATACCGCAACACCCGCTTCACCCAATCCATCAACAACAACCCTTACTTCTTCAATGCCCCCTTCTCCGGAGTCATCGCCCAGCCGGCGGCCTGGTCCTTCGTCTACCGCTTCATGGCCAACAAATCCGAGGAACACCCCGAGGGCCTCCTCACCGGTGACGTCTTGAAGTCGTTCTACTCCGTCACGGGGGACTCGCCGGACGACTTCGTCTACACGCCCGGCCACGAGAAGATCCCGGATAACTGGTACAAGCGCAATCAGGTCGACTACTACACCATCCCCTACTTCGCCGCCGACCAGCTGAGCATGGCGCTCAAACACCCGCAGTTCCTCTCCGTGGGCGGCAACACCGGCACCACCAACTCCTTCGTCGGTCTGGACATTGAGAACCTGACCTCCGGGGTCTACAGCGCCGATGATCTGCTGAAGGGCAACAATGCGGTCTGCTTCGGCCTCGAGGCCAGCCTCGAGGAGGCGCCCGACATCTTGAGCGGCCTCTTCACGGATATCGAGCCCGCGCTGGATAAGCTGGGCACCGCCGTCAACCAGGCGACCGATGGCTTGGGTTGCGAGAAGTTGAATGCGATCAGCAAGGATCAGTTTGCCCAGTATCCGGGGTATACGAAATTGAGCACTCAGGGGACGTATTGAGGTGGTGGTGGTGGTGATTGATTCTGATGGTTGTGATCGGCCGCAGACTGCGTTTTGTATCAAGGGGGAAAGTGCGGGGCATCTTGGATCAAAAGGTCTTCCAGAGAATGACTATGAAATTGTATGGGTAACAACCTTGACGGCCGCTAATGATATTGGAATTTGATCAGAGCTATGTATGTGGTATGCTAAATGAGAAAGTTTCTTTTCAATGTCAGGAGCAGGCTGCTTGTTCTTAAAGTAAGGAGTGCGTCCATTTTTAGTCGAATTTGGGACTGGAGAAGATTGGCCGAGCATGGATGGAGGCATAAGTATGAAGCTGGTGGACATGTTGCTGAGATGATATTCCTAAACTGCTCGATGCGCCATCTCCATGCTATCATATCCTTTATCATGATATTGGGGTATCATCGCCGGACTCCCCCGCTAAATGCATGTAACCTACTGTCATTGTAGGCGCCAGTCCTACGTCTCCAGTATCTCGTTCCAAACCCCATCGCTCTCGTCATCGTAAACGCCCAGTCGGATGTATGGCTGATAAGAGGGAACACTCCTGGACAAGCCTCACATCTTCCTCTTTTTGACTTGGCGTCCACTCCTGGTCATCTGCGCCGTTCCTGTGACTTCCTCCGAGTCGTCATCAGCGCTGTCATCGTCCGCGTCAGGACTTGCCCGCTTCACTCCTTTCTTGCTCGCCATCTCCCTCTCCCTCATCGGCGTCGTCGGCTTTTTATTCGTCGGCGTCACCTGCGTCTTCTTTGTCGGCGTTGTCGTTTCTTTGGCCGCCGCCGCCGCCGCCGCTGCTTCGGCCTTCTTTCTTGCCTTCGTCTCCGCCCCCTTCTGCTGCGCCGATTTCACACCACCGGCCGCTGTCGCCTTCCCTTTTCCCTTCCCCTTCGCAGCCTCGACCTGCTCCTTCGGCATCTTGACCATCCGGTTGCTCTTCCACACAAAGTACTCCTCACGCATCTCGAACAGCGTGCCGAGGTCCTGCTCGTTCCGTTTCCCGCGCATCATCTTCCAGGAGTTGGCGCATCGGTGATCCTTGGGGTCAAGACGGCCGTCAATCTCGACGAAGCGACGTTCTAGATCGGTGAGGGAGGTGGTGGTATGGAGGAGAACGTCTTCAAGGGGGTGGGAGGGGGTGATGGGGTGGTTGTCCACAGTGGAGGAGGGCGCGTCTTTGTCTTTGCTTTGGGGGTTAGGCGATGGGGTGGTATTTCGGTTGGAGGTGTCACTGGGCTGTTGGCTTGGTGGATGTTGCTCTGAGTTTGAAGCTTCGACATTGGGATCCCTAGTGATTCCACTTAGGGTGTCTGTAATACCACCTGCTGACCCTGAAACTTCTTTCTCAGCAATAGTGACGCCGTTGAGCTGGGACTTTACGATGTCATCTTCCGTATCTGTATGATCGGACGCGTCACGAGGACCGTTCTCACTGCTATTAGCCGATTCGGCTTGCTTGGGTGTTTCGGAAGTTCCATCGACCCTGTCTACAGACACCAAGCTATTCGGAGCTCCATTCTTTGGTACCGAGGCAGATTCATCTGCCTTCACTGCGTTTGAAGCACTATTATCCATACTTGGTTGTTTTTCGGGGTTAGATTTGGCCAGTTTCGATTGGGTTTTTGATTCATCATTTGGCTGGGAAACAATTGAAGCACCATCCGTTGCCGCCTTTGACTTGAGATCCTCGCGGTTGAGCTCCGAGGTGCTCGATGGCTCGACAACTTTCGCTGGTGTAGGCTTGGGGGTAGGCAGATGCCGGGCGAATCTTAATCGGCCAGGTGGGATGGCCATTGTCAAAGCGCCGCCTTCAATCTTCACGACCCTCGCATCTTTCTCGACGAGAACCTTCTTGTCACCTACCTTGATAAGTCTTACATAGCTGAAGATGTCACCCACCCTGATGTAGCGTTGTTCGGCAAGCTCTTGGAGCTTGATCTGGGCAGCCTCGCCAGCCAGATCAGTCCATGGTGTCCTCTGCTTCTGACCCCAGAACTCTTCAAACTCTTCTTCCTTGAATTTATCAAAATCGCCACGCGCCCGTTCTTCCATTGCTTGGTGTGCCTGAGCTTGCCATTCAGGCTCGTAACGTCCTTCGCCCAGATCTTCCTGAAATTCCCTCACCCCTCGACGCCAGTCGATGTTGTACTTGAAATACTCGATCGGTACTGAGTAGCCATCCTCATTATACGGAGCGTCTTCGGGCAGGCAGGTCTCCCGCGCCTCGTCCCAGTCTTCCTTGCTCCAATTCTCGTATGTCTTGGGATCGGCAAACTTAGCCTGGAGGTATAGATTAGAATGACTCAAGCAGGGGTGAGGTATGAACAGACGTGGATGTTTTCATGCACAAGGTTCGACCTGTGATCTTCGGTAGACCAGATGGGATCTTCCTGCAGCTGTTTAAGTGTTGGTCGTTTGGCTGAAGACCCTCCAGCGGACTTCTTCGTGGGCCGTTTACGTGGCGCCATATCTTTGATACTTTTGGTCGTTGATGGCGGTTGCGGGCTTGTTGTAATGCATGTCTCCAAAGAAGTCCGCAAAATCTCGAGATTACGAGGGATGTTTGATTCACTTTTACGGAATACGGAAATTCAGTGGCTGGTGACACTCCACCTCTCCGCCTCCGCATCGCGGGGCAACTTTAGCCGAAACCCCTGGATCGAGCTTCACAACTTCAAGCCTCGGAGCCTGCAACAGACAGCTCAACAATCCTTGATCAACAATCCCGTATCTGCTCCAAACCGTACTTAGCTCGCGTTGAAACTGCATCGACCGGTTTTCAATAGCCTTGCTTTAACTCCTCGTCACGAACCTTCATAATGGTCAAATCTACTCAGATTTGTAGGATAGATGGTAGGCCGCTCTCGCTCAAGCTACAATTCTTACTTACATAGCATAAGGCTTGATGCTTGCTGCTTCGGTCGATGACGAGACTGTGGGTCCTCCCCTCACCCTTTCTTGTTCTATATGCTGAACTTCCCAGACGGATGCCGAACTCTCTCAGCCAAAATCAAATGTCAAGATGATCGTCCGGAGGCTGAATCGCAATTCGGAAGCTCGAGCAACGATAGAAGCCGAAAAGTACACTATCCAGTATGACGATTTACATCTATAGCTTGATCCGGCATCTGCTAAATTCAGCGCTTAGCTACCTCATTCAAGACCAAATATGCTTCATCACCATATGTGACCGCTCCTACCCGAGGAAGCTGGCTTTCACCTACCTGCAAGATCTGGCCACAGAGTTCACGACCACTTACTCGGCTCAGCAATATTTGTCGCCAACATGCCGGCCATATGCCTTTGTGGAGTTCGACACCTTCATTCAAAAGACCAAAAAGACCTACCAAGACAGTCGAGCCTCGGCCAATCTGGACAAGCTGAACGACGAGTTGAAGGATGTGACGAAAGTCATGACGAAAAATATTGAGGACCTCTTGTACCGCGGGGATAGTCTGGAAAGAATGGGAGACATGTCACAGCGCTTACGAGAAGACAGCAAGAAATACAAGCGGGCCGCTGTGAGGATCAATTGGGAGCTGCTTCTGAAACAGTATGGACCGTTTGGAGCTGTCGGTTTGATCATGATCATTCTTATTTGGTGGAGATTCTTCTGAGAAGATTAACGGTATGTATTAAGTTATCACGCAATCGAATCAGCTTCTTTCCAATGATTTCAAGACACCTTGCCAGTTTCCCCTCTTTTTGTGACATCAGTTGACGTGCTTAGTCTCTTCAACGTGATCAATCCGATCATCGAGGATTTACTCAAAGGACGCCAAGGTATCCTGGCAAGTCAGTCACGAAATTGGAGAAGCGGCGCTTCAGCGTGTTTCCCTCAGGCGATGCTCGACATAAGTCTGACCCTTCCTCCATAATTTCGTCGGCAATGCTTGCCTGACGACGCCTCTTAATTGAAGGACCCTGTCCTTCGAGACTCGGATCGATATTGATCCCAAAATGCTCCAATCTTGAGCATTCGACCGAGCTTTGTTTGCTCGCCCGGTTTTTGACACCTGCCCAATCTTCCAGCACTGATTCTACAGCGCTGATTTCAGCTTCACGCTCGACCACCTCGAGCTTTGCTCGTCTCGCGCGAAGTTTCGAACGGAGTTCCGTGAGCCGGACTCGATTGGTTGCGACTTCCATTTGACTCGCGACTTTCAGATGCTCTGCGAGCTCGAGTTCCAACCCGTGCAAGTCTTCTTGTTCGTTCTGAAGGTCGTCTATCTTGATTAAGATAGCATCGAAAAGAACGTTGTAGACATTCGCAGTATCTGAGGCTTCAGAGATGTCCGAGATTTGTTCCGTCAGCTTGCTCTCCAGGAGGGAAATGTTGATTCTGCTATTCATAACTTGCCTTTCGACAGCCTTCAAGTTGGCAATCGCCCCTTTTTGGCTCTCCATTGCGTCTTCCAGGTGGCCTTGCGCCTGTTGATGGGCCTTGTAAGCGGCATCAGCCTGGGCCCTTTGCTGTAATGAGCCTTTTCGCATGTCTTCACTGCGAACCGACAATGTTCTTCTGAAGGTCGGGTTTGGGGGAGGGGGCATTCGCTGGCTATCGGTGTATTGGACGTTGGGGACAGGATTGGTGTTGTGAGTATCGCCCGGTGCGTCCTGCGGTTCTTCAGCTGTATCATTGTTCTCTCCATGAGCGCCGTATGGCGTCGGCGCAGCCCACTCATCATCGAAGGGATTGCCTTGGTCTGTATACATCCTCGTGGTGTCCATTGTCGAAACGAAATGATCAGAATTATGAGTTCGAAATGACCGCGTCAATGAGGGGAATGAATGAGCAAAAGTGGGACAACAAATCAAGATGTTGAGGGCAAAGCTCCTCATTTATGCACTTGGGATTGCGCTTCGACGATCAACAACAAGGAGGGTTATTGTATGCAAACAATGGTTACTGTCCAGGACAATTGCATT
The DNA here is from genome assembly GCA_019925105.1 of Niebla homalea. Lineage (NCBI taxonomy): Eukaryota > Fungi > Ascomycota > Lecanoromycetes > Lecanorales > Ramalinaceae > Niebla > Niebla homalea. The sequence continues at coordinate 455,488 of JAHGAU010000003.1, forward strand.
GTTCAGACACATCGCAATGACTGGGCGCCAACAATGAGCATTGTCGGGCGGCACAGTAGGTGCAGGCGACCAGATAGGCGAGTGTCTGGCAAAGGACAGAAGCCGGTAGCTTCCCATGTTGAAGCTGAAGGATGTAGGTGGAACTTGGATGGCGATTCCAATTAAGCTGTTACTAGTCTTGATTACGGACGGCTTAGTGAGCCCATCTATAGCCGCTCATCGAAGAAGGGTTCTTTCTGCACTGATATCATCAAGAGTAGATGGGAGGAATGACGACATGAGCTGTGGAGACCTCATGGGTCATCCTACTGTCAAAGCACTCGCCATTGGATCGTACTTAACTTCGCCTTTTTCGGCTTCAAAATCTATGTGATATCGCCTCTTGTCATGCACTTCGACCAGCAGCCCCTCCAAATTAGGCTGTACATGTCACAGCATCGGTGTTTCAGTCCCTCGTGAGAAGTTCATCTAGGCTCTGTCAGTTTTATCGCGAGATCTCTGGCCTTCTACCGTCTGTTCACCTATCCTGCCACTTCAAACGAAGACTTTCCAAATTGTTCCAGGCACTGAGACAAGATGGGCAAAACATGCTTCCGTTACCTGGAATAGAAAGCACAATTCGGAAGCTTGTTCTCGCTAAGTATCCTCGTATAGCTATCTTGATTTCCACCCATTGTCTGTAAGTGTTTACAATCCCGATGAGCACATAGGTCTGAACCGTGTCCCTTGCTTTGTCCGCAAGCTGACGGAAGGTAGACAATCCAAAAAGCTATTCAGAGGTATACTTACAGGGCTCGTCAAGGAAGATGGTATCGAAATTCGGTATCATAGGATGCTGCTTTTCTGATTTGTGCAGAACTCCAGATTGACCCGGTCACTGGCATAACAAAAGAAATCGCAGATCAAAAACTCACAATTCCTACTAGTATACATCCTGCATCCACTAAGGCTTGCGGTAGCTCTTGGTCGCGACAAGAATGATGAGGTCAGTCAGTAAGACGCACCGCTGCATCTTGGTGCTGCTTTGCATACGCTTGAAGGTAAGACTATACTGGCTACATATACTGGCTACAATCACGGACAAAGACCTATGATTAATCCTTCAGAGGCAGACTATACCCACTTCATCAAAAGTCATGTATGCCCACACAAGGTTCACGCTACCCAGCTTAGCCCAGATATAAGATTTGGGCTAGTTTACTAGCGCTCTATAAATTTACCGGAAATCGAACGCTTTTCTTTGGTGGTGACACCCCCCGTTGCTCCACAAGCTCATGACGACTGCCTGTTTAGGCATAGCAGCCGTTGTGCCGCGCGCTTCCATCGCGTTTGATGAGGTGAGGTTGAATGGCACTCTTCCCAGGCGCCCCCAGCCGCCACCACCTCCACCCAGTTGTCGCGAATGGGTTATATGGTCAATCGCGGTGACTTCTCATGACCTGGTAAGGACACCACAATATTTCATCTGACGGTCCTAGAAATCATCGAACATAAGGCTACACTCAGCGCATCAATCACCCCCCTCGCTTTGGAGCGCCAAGCGGAACTCGACAAGGACCACGCCCATCGCTGTAGAGTACTGGGGACAGAGAGGACACATGTATTAAGTGCAGTATTCAAACTCCATCAAAGGCACGTCTATCCTCTCGGATAATCTAGCCGCTCCACGTTTCATTATTGAGCACAGAGAGATCATGAATCCCAAGTGTATGTCCTCAATTTTTGGAGGGTTTGCTTTTCGCATTTCTGCTATTGTACATGGCTCATTGTCCTCCAAAGGAGGAAGCTCTCCCCCTACCGTCTACAGTCTCTCTCTCTTCCTCCAAATCTACACCATACTCAAACCATCCAATTCGATTCCCAAACTCCATCGGCCCACTCCACCTCTCGTACAAACAACTCGGACATTCCAGCGTATCCCCCGCAACCGCTTGAAACGCCAGATGCTCTGCCCACTTCCTCTCCCATGTCTCCTCCCCCTCCGCCACCATCACCTTCAACTTCTCCTCAATCCCCCTTGCCACAAAATCAACGTGCCACTGCAAGCTCTGCAAGCAGTCATCGTACTCCCCCAGGAACCCGGCCATCTTCCGCGCCCTCATCTCCTTCTCCTCCAACACCGCCAGCTTCTTCCTCACCCGCTCGGTCCTCCGCTCCTGCTTCCTCGCGGCTTGCTCGGCCAGTCCCCATCGGGCATGACACATAATCAGCCCCAGCCTCCCCGCTGTGGGTAACTCGCGCGTCCTCATCGCGTCCATGACGATGCGGTTCCACCGGTTGACCTGCGCGTCGACCTGGCATTGCCGCGCGATGAGCTCCGAACCCATCTGGTTACTCCTCTCCCTCAGCTGGTCGCGGCGGCGGACGAGTTTCTCGCTCCGCTCGGAGGCGGTGAAGGCTTGTTGGGCGATGTGGTGGGAATGGTCGAGGGTGGTGGCGGAGAGGGTGTCGAGTTCGCGGATGAGATTGTGGCATGTGGAGAGTTCTGCGCGGATGAAGCAGAGGCAGCCGTGGTGGAGGTACTTGGTGCAGGTGGATGAGGCGGTGGAGATGAAGCGGTCAGAGAGGGTTTGGAAGGTTCGGTATTTGCTGAGGTAGAGGCGGGCTTGGGTGGAGTATTTGTTGGGTTGGAGGGCAGTGGCCAAGGTGGATAAAGTGGAGCCATGAGGCGGACTTGAAGATGCCGAAGAGGTTCTATGACGGGCAGCTGGAGTCATTGCGGGGTTCAGTACAGTGAGAAAAGGTAGGTGAAGGATGGTGATACTCGTTAAGGTACGTACGCTTGACTATATCAACAATGCTCTTTGTTCTAATCAAGTTGTTCTTTTGAAACAATGTCTGTGTTTGCAATTCCATCAAGATCAGGAAGCAAGTTGATGATGATCAGTGTGAAAGAAATATCTTTGGCGCTGCAGTCGACAATGTCTTATGCACTGAGCTTGGTCTTAAGTCAACATTTTACTGAAAGTCGCAGAGTGAAAGGCCACGGATGGAAAATTTGTGGCTAGCGATGGGGGCTTTGGAATTGGCGAACGTCTAGATCACAAGTAAAATTTAGAGTCGTAAATACTGCATACAACATAGGAATACAGAAGATCTTATAGGATGAGGGAAAATGTCTCTATGATTCTTCTTCTCGAATAAGATATGTTTTCAGAATACTACAAGGCTTCTGAGACATCGAGAAAAGGATGGGAAATGCCTTGTGCCTATAATGTTCTATCAAGTGACATGATTCCGTGCCTTTTCCCCCCCCCTTTTCCGCTTGACTTATTGACGAGTGCTTCGCGAAGGTATCCGACTTGCAGTCCTGGAAGACTCCATTCTGCCATGACGAGCAAGACGCAGTCCTCCTAAATTGACTCTGGATGACTGAAACCTGCTGCTCGCCATTCTGGCAAGCCGGCCTGCTGGTCCTGTACCTGCTTTTGGCGCGAAGGACGTAACGAGGTTCTCCGGAGTACGACCGTCTGTTTTTTCCCCACATAAGTGACATATTTTCCCTTCCTTCCTGTCCCATGTATCGAGGAGCAGGCGCATCAGGTGGTTTACATCTGCTCCAATCTGGATGAGAAGATCCACATCCGCGGAGAAAAGCCATCCAATATCAACACCTTCGCCATAATGTTTCAGGCTGGCCTCGATCAACGCGACGTGCTTTCTGAGCTCCCTGTTTAATCTTGCTTTGAGACTCGTGAATGCATCCATGTCAGTGAGGTTGGAGGGTGGGTTTCGGCTCACTTGATTGAGCTCATATCGCTCGGCTAGGCCCTGGGCATACTTGTTCACGGGCTCTTGTAGGTTTCGTAGTACGCAGGTGCAACAATCGCTGTCTGGTAGGTCCGATTGAACATGATCCAGACAGTCTCCGACGGCAGCGGCCAGGTCAATGAGTTGCTGTAGACGTGCAATACCCTTCTGTGTCTTTGGGTGATCTAATGGATAGATATTAGGAGGAACACAGATTTCTAAGCTGGGTCGGTGCGAGTCTGATTGAGGTGAAGAAATGGTCGTCATCTTGGTATTCCTGTGATGAGATTGCAAGGAGTGCCGTGTGAAAGATGGAACTTGTGATGATCGTAAGATTATCTCCAACTGCTGAGCATTAATTAAAGACATTGTCTCCCGTCTGGGGGAGTAGTCTTTGTTCTTTTTGTAGTTATGGCTGTCATATAGTCCAGGGACCCGAGACAAAGCCTTTGTTCTGTGTGAAATGATGAGTGTCAGATGTATACAGCAACAGACACTGCATCACCATCTTCTCATGCGTGTGGTTCTAAAGGAGGGTGTCAGTGATTTCAGCTTTGCATATCCTCGATACTAATTATTCAGAAGTGTCGATAATCCTAGCATCATTGATCGTCCAGCTTCACACGCCATACCTCCTCTTGCCAAAATACAATTGGAAGTGGGAATGGACGCATCTTTTTTCCAAGCAGAGGGCGTGCTCGCCACCTTTAATCGCTTTAACAATATCCACAATACTTGGAAGATCAATACCTTGGCGACATTCAATGCATACATAGCGTGCGGCTGCGCCTGCCGTCATGAAGCCAACATGCTCAAAGCCCAGAGCGAGCTCAGAGAAATGATGCTGATCCATGACAGTCTGATTGGCCATACCCTTGACGTGGCAGCAGAGAGGAGCGCCGCGTGGCACGCGTATGAAGACAAAGATTTCTTGTACAACGAGACGCTAAAGCGATATCATCGAGCTAGAAAGCAGTACCAGAGTCTCAACGGACGGAACCAATACAACGTCCACAGACAACAGATGTACATCGCAAAAGTTTTGCGACCCTGCAAGCGTCAACCGATCCAAAAGCAGTCTGTCCGAAAGCTTGCCGCATTCACCGCAGCTTTCGGACTTGAGTTTGTGTTGGCCCGTGAGATGCAGCAAGTCAAGCAGCTGAAGGAGAAAATGACAGCCATCCGAAGCGAGATCCGGACGGCACGGACAGCTCTTGTCGACGCTGGGAATTACCGAATGAATGTGCGGTGTTATGCCAACTCTATCAAGGCTGTCATTAAGAAATCAACAGAAGCCATCAACGATCTCGCCGTCTTTCTGACGGAGGAGGAAAATCGAGAAAGGGAGGCGTGGAAGGACGCTCGAAATCGAGCAAGTTCCGAAGTAGCCCGAGCCCAAGATGAATTGTCTTGCACATATTGCCTTAGACGAAAGTGGCAGGGGTCAAAGTTGCCTATTACTAGCATGGGTTTAGATTTCGAGTAGAATGGTGCCAATGTCTCCAGAGTCCGGGATGCTTCAATCGGCAATACTTCCATCGTGTTCGGGATTATCATGGCTTTACTGATCAAGAGTGTCAAAGCTGATGAATTGAAGAATATCTGATTGATTAAGAATCTTGGTAGATGTCCAGGAAGTTAGATTCCCGCACATCGTCGAGTACAGTTTCGAGCAAACCTGAAGTATGCTAGACGAAATTAGATTAACAACTCGAATTAAGGAAGCTTTCAGCAAGATCAAGCACTTTCTCTAAGTTTAACACTTCAATTTCAGTATTGGACGGAGGGAAGGCAAATGGTTTTCTTTCCTTTGATTCGACTATAACGCTCTGTTGGAGTGTTGATGACTCCTCATGGTGTTGTCCAGTGCATGCACGTGTTGACTCAGAAGTGTTGTGTATATTAGATACATCTCAGAACGGCCGGGATCCTTTGGAGATAGATTTGCTCTTCCTGCACACACCTAGATAACTGAATCAATGAATACGTTGCATACCCATAACATCACGCTCTCCGTTGCACATCACGTTACTGATGCGTACACACTCGCTCATTTTCTTTCCAGAATGATTGAATGGCAAGGCCTTTCAGTATCTGAGCCATAAGAGATTTCGTATCAAGCTGGATGACCACTCACACTGCATGACTTGGGATCCCATTTCAGTCATAGGAAGCTTTAGTAAAAAGTTTTCTATCCCGCACGTGAGTCAAGTCACGGTGTAATGACTCGTATGTAGCGCTTGAAGCGCTACTAGACTATTATGTGTAACAAACGCAGCTCTCGAGGTTGTGCTAGCGGGAAACCGCATGTGGAGGTTTCCACTAAGAGCATTCGAGTTAGTAAGCAACTTGAAAGACCTCCTCTCAGTACATATGGATGCGCTCTATGTGAAATTTATCTACATCAAGAAAGCAGCTGCTGGAGGGAGTATATCGAGGCTAGTCTGGAGTATTGAATTGGTAATAGGGTGTGCCAAGGATTGCCCAAAATACCCACGACACCAGACGATGGAATTACCTTATCTAGTATATCATGTGATACTTAAAACTGAAAGTCAACTAGCGTCTCAGCTATTCTACGATCTCAAGTTTCTCTACGACGACGACGAGATTGTATATCGATTTAACATATCATGATGACTCCTTCTATTTTTGGTGGGGGATCGAGCGAGCTGCTGCTAGCGGACAAAATTTATATAATCTGCAAGAGGCGGTAATATAACAATTTTAAATATATTAGTAAGACTATATGGATCCAGTGATTATATTCTGAGAGGAGACGGGCGAAGGTCAGTCAGGCAGACTAAGCGCCGCCCTCGTTTCCAGCAGTCACAAGCTGAGGTTATACAAATTGATAGTGTGATAGCCAAAGCCCTTGCTCGGCGTGCCCTGCTCCTCGCTGACGAGCTTGCACCGACCAAAGTCCACCAGCGAACGGTAAGCAAGATCATAAAGAATGGGATCGATTTCCTGGTTTCTCGTTGTCAGGTGGAGGACCAGATACTGCGAGCTATTGCCTCTGCTGAGAACGGGGATGTCATCTTGCAGCAAGTGAAGGGAGGCCAAACCCTTGAATCAATCGCCAGCCAGATAGCATTCACTCCTTCGCCTGCGTTTAAGAAAAGCGCAGGCCCCAGGGATATTCGATCGACGTCTGTCCAAGATAAGCTGAGATGCGGTAGAGGAGGGGCAGATTTAAGTGAAGATAAAAAAGTCCAAGATGGAATTGAGTGTCGGGTAGAAAATGATCGGGATGCGGATTTCGAAGGCAGACTCATTTCGACTCGTTCAAGTCTACCGAAGACTTTCCACCATAAGATTGAAGTTCTATCAGGCTCATCTGTCAGTCTGAACACCCGGGGCCTTGCTGAAAAGCTCTAGACCCAGCTTCAGCGCCCTCATGTGAATTGTTGCATATACTCCGCCTCCACATGCCCAACTACCTCCTCCTCATAAGCGACAACAAAGTCCAAAGAAGCGTTGCCAAGAAGGATCCCTAGCTGAAATGTGGCATCGCGATGTTTCTTCTTGGTCAGGGGGCTCTTGTAGCTCTTCTCCAACCAAAGCTTACGGCAATCGACGCTGTAGTGCACGGTACAAAGAGCAGCAACCGCTTTTCGCGAAGAGCGTCAGCAATCGTTCAATTCTAGGTTCCCAAGACTTGGCGATCGTACCATTGGTCTTCCGTGTGGGCGGTTTGGCTTCCTCATTGAAGTAGAGGTTTTGAGAGAATTGTCGCTTCCCGCTGTCCTTCCACCCCACTTCAACAGTGTGCAGGCATGAAGTTTCGAGCACGCGGCCTTCCTGGACCTCTTCGCCCTATGCAGCTGTGAGCATTCGCACGAGCCGTGGTGCAGGGTTGAGCGGGGCGCACCCTTTTCAGCAGCCATGTCATCTGGCCCCGAGCTTTGTATACGTTTTTAGCCGTATCCAGGAATACGTCCTCCGAGAGGTGCTTGGTGTGGTCGTAAGTTTGTGAGAAGGCCATGCCGTAGCTGTAGCGCGATATTCGTGACACCACAGTTGGACTGCTAGTGGCGGGCGTCAGGTCAGAGTGCTCCAAACCCCACAAAGTTGCCCCACGACAGATCGAGGACCATCTGCGCGTTTCAGTACAAGCGTAGCTATGAGAGACAAAGGTGCAATCACGAACGCTCCGTTGACTTGCATGACCTGTATACCGTCGCTCGCGTGGCATTTCACAAGGCGGTCATAGAGGTATCTGTTCTCGCCGAAACCTCCAACAAGAAGTATCGCCTTGGTTAAGATCAGTAAGGAGATCTTCGACAGCAAGTTTATCGTCTCACTTTAACTGAGAGATCATTTTCAGAAACCTCTGCGATCTGTTCCGCGATCAGATTCTCAATCTTCAGAGAAATATGGTCGAAGACTGTCCTTAAGGCCGACCTTGAGTTGGTCAGCTCCGACATTGACATCAATGTTTGGGAAGCATCAGTACATTTTGACAGTTATAGTGTCGTCGATGATACCATTTTTGGGATCGTCCTTTACCCCTTTCAGGTCCACCGAGTACGTTTGATCGTTGTGCTCACTGAAACAGCGTTTGATTCCGTATTCGAAATCTCTCATCATCTTCTTGCGGTTGCTCTCTTTGATGCTGTGGTACTCCCTTTCCCCAATGATTGTTTCGATGTACTTCTGAAAAGCTAGATCAAGGAACACGGAGCCACAAAGATCACCTGGAAGAAATTTTCACCTCAGTCAACACAGGGGTCAAAAGGCAACGGTAGCACTGACCAGAACCAATCGCGCATTCTTTGATTTTCAACGGATTCAAACGCTTAACCTCATAGCTGATGAGGTCCTAGAAGTCCGTTACCAGGCATAGCGAAGACGGCGGGGCGGAGAGAGTACCACAGTGCCACCCCCAGCATCACATACAACAAAGGCATCTCCGACCTTCACAGTACCCTGTATTAGCTACGTCGATGCGGTCAAAGGGAAATGCCTTCTACCATACCTGTAAAGAGTTCTCCTCCGACTTGTCCTTGAGCGTCGCCAGTGCAGCCGCTTCCGGCTCCGTGACGAGTTGGATGTCCTTTGGCATTCCTGCTATCCGAGCCGCTTGGAGCGTCTTGTCTTTTGCCGCCGGGCTCCATATTGCCGGCACAGTAAGGACGACCCGCAGTGCGAAAATATCTTTATAGCTGGGGTGAAGTTTCTTGATGTCGTCCAAGGTGTAGTCCCACAGCAACTTCAAGTAATCTGCCACCACCGCCTGCGCTGTTTTGTCGACCTTCCTCAGCAGCGTGTTTGAGTCCTTGACGGGCTCAACCGCTGTGATATATTTGTGATTTTCTTCGAGTAGGATCTTGATCCATTTGAACGATTCGTCGGTCAGCCCCACGGAGTAGCCCCACTTCTGTGGTTTGCCGTTCACATAGCTGATGGACGATGGGACCTTGTCTCTGGAAGGGTTCTGGGCTAACGGGTCCGGCCAATTGTTGATAAGGCGAATAAATTTTGAACCGCCATTGACTGCCCACGACACTCCCGAATGGCTGCGCAATTCGTTCGATCAGCATGATGGCCTTCCGGGCACTCGATGACCACCTACGTTGTTCCGAAATCGACACCAATAACAATCTCCGAGCTATGTGCACTCATTTCTCTTTAAATCTCACGGAGCGCGATGCGGTGAATACGAGCGGAGGCAGGATAATGAGAAGGGTGAGGCAAGTAAATTGCAGCTCCCCATCCAAGATCCATGGTGGAAGTCAATGTCGACAAGGCTGAGGATACTACCTCTTAAATCCTTAAAGCAGCGCCACAGTGCGCTGTTCATGCAACCCTCTCGAAGGGGTGAGATGGGGCTACACCAGCGATCTGCCCCCGTTACAGTCGCGTATGACAAGACGTGCAGAACGCTAGAATATGTAGCTGCAAATCTCAAGCCAAAACTATAATGCCATAGACTCTCGACCCGAGTCCAGGCTTATGCCACACTTCCCCCGACTTTAATAATCATTCAAAACTCGATTCTAGGTCCTCGAATTCTTTGCTCCCCGCGTTTGCCCATTAAACTTTCACGAAAGGATGGCCGCCCCTCCAGATCACGGAGATGCCCTCAGCATGATACTTGTGATGGGTGTGACAGGTTCTGGCAAAAGTTATTTCATCAACAGACTGGCTGGTAGCGATGTCGTCGAGACTGGCGAAAAGCTCAAATCCTGTAAGTTACAGATGTGCTAACCAGCGTGGAACACTTCGAGTTTGCTAAACAGACGATATGCACCGCGACCTGTCAAGCGGTACCAGTGGAGATTGGGAGAAGCAAAGTCTTGCTGATCGATACTCCTGGTTTCGATGATTCTTCACGTACGGACTCAGAGATTCTGACAGAGATATCGCGCCTATTGTCCGCTCAATATGAAGCGGGCGTCAGTCTCAAGGGGGTGATTTACTTGCACCGTATCACCGATATCAGGTACGCAGGCAGCTCGGTGAAGACATTGGAGATATTCAAGAAAATTTGTGGGAAACTTGCCTTGAAGAATGTGCTCCTGGTATCCACAAGATGGAATGAAGTCGACGAGACACTAGGCGCCAGCCGAGAACGACAACTCCGAGACAATTTTTGGGCCTATATGCTCGGCAATGGGTCTACGATGGCACGATTCTATGGCAATCGGGAGTCAGCAATAGGGATAGCCAGTCAGCTCATGAGCGGACAAAGCATCGTTCTCGAACTTCAGAGGGAGTTGGTCGAACAAGGCAAGACCCTCAAGCAAACCGTCGTCGGTGCCTTTGTGAGTAACGATATATCGGAGTTGAAGGCTCAATATCAGAGGGAGCTCAACGAGTTGGACATCCTTCGACAGACACTGCGGGAGAGCGACCGCGCCATGAAGAGGCAAGTCCAAAATGACTGGGCGAGGGAGCAACAACGGCTCCGGACGGCGCATGAGGACGAGGAACGGCTGCGAAGGAACATTGCTGCCGAGGTACGTGAAGAGATTGAGAACAAGACCAAGAAGAAAAAGTCGAGTGGCGCGTGGAAAGCGATCCCCTTGCTTCCAGCGGTGTTGGGAGTTATTGAGATGTTTGTTGGCATTCCTTCGGGATCCACTTCATTGCTCGCTTCGTGGTTCTCCGGCTCTGGTATCGTGGGGTCGGTCTCTGATTTCTTGTCCAATTTCTAGGACTGACTTGACGTGAGCACGTGGCTACACCTGTAATAATGAAAGAAAGGTCCCTGTTACTCACCAAGTCAATCTACACCGAGAGGAGCGGAGCTTTGCTACCGCATAGTTCGAGCTGTATCCAGAGGAATGCTCTACTTCAGGATAATCAGCAACGGCGGAATTCGTAGATCTCTGAAGTGGCATCAAATGCGGTACAATCATGGGAGACTCCGAAAGTAGACCTCCTTTCAAGACCCACCAACCCTCCAGCCCAGGCGGGAATTCGGGCTGGTCGGCGGGAGTTCCCGCGATCCGCCCAGAATTTTGCAGGAGATAGAGATTAATCTGTTATTCTGGCCACTATTGCAGTCGAGTTTAAACTTGAGTAACATCTCTGTCAAAAAAATTCCTGAGATATTTTTTGATTGTTGATGTAGGGAAGTGCCGGTAAAAATGGCCATGATCTTCCGCGGGAATCAATTCTGACACCCCCTAGTGGGCGAAAATTGTTGAACATTCCTCTCCGCGGAGTCACCGAGTTTGATCTGTAGATCTCCCAGCTTTGTTTCTGGCCAGCCATAGGCTGCCTTTGGAAAATATGACCCACAATCCAAGATAGTTCTAAGGACACGAGGAAGAGCGATCTCATTCGTCACCAGCGGTGAGGGAGCAGGCTTAGCCGAGCGATGACTTCTCGCTGCTCCGCGTGAGGCTAGATGTGGTTCAGAGCGTTCCCTCATGTTTATTATGCCCGGTTGATCTTCAGCTTCAGCGATCTCATACCGCGTATCCGAAATGTCGAGTACTTCAGGTTTTGGGAGGCAACGTCTCAATTTGCATGGACCCGATGACCGTGGTTCCCACCATGGGCCAGGCTTCAACCCCGGGCAGCATCCGTCCAATGACGCCCGCTCATATCATGAAATGAGACCTTCACCATCAGATCAACAGGGCCAAGACGCGGGCTATTCCCAGATCCACGATGTGGGACCTTACGCTCAAAGGTGGCCAAGCATAACGGGCCCCGAAGACGGTACAGATCCAGTACTTTCGACCGATCATTCCAGGTGTAGCGACCATGGGCAGCGTGCAGCCGCTGTGGGGTTGGCTGGTACCTCCAGAGATAGAAAAGGTGGGTACAACGGCTGGGGCGGACCCAATGAAGGTATGAATAAGACAGTAGCGAGTTCGAACCATCGCTGATGCAACGACAAGAGGCTCGTTCTCGGCGTGGGGATGTCAATGGTCGTAAAGGAGCGGGTGCTCAATCTGCTTCGAAGTTCTCCTGGCGAGCCAGCATAAAAAAACAAATTCAAGGATTGGGCGAAAACTATGATGATGAACCCAAGCCATCAAACGAGCGCGAAGTGGGCACCGAGGCACATATCCGGGACCTGCAACAGCAAATTCGCTCTCTCATCCGACAGGAAGACGTCCACACGAGAACAATAACAGACCTCCGAAACGATCTCAAAGTCGAGACTCAGAATACCAAGATCATCAAGGAATCGGCCAACAAGATGGCATACGCGATGGAAAGTAAAGACCTCTACGTTGGTCGACAAGATAGCGATGACGCCGTGTACTCTCGTTTTCAAACACTCATTGGGCAGATAAAGACGTGGTCGGTCCCCTTTGCACAAGATCGTCCACCATCCCACATTGAAATTGCAGCAGGAGCGATTGCAGAATTTCGGAAGGTAGCCCCTGCAGTGACGGACTTCCCTCGCTTTCTACAGACTCCAAAGAACATGCGTCTCTTCGTCCGCGGTTATGTTGGCTTTATCATGGCAAAAAAGCTCTTTCGCACCCTCCCAACCGGAACTCATCTTGGATCTGAGGGAGAGGATATTTGGATGGATAGCAAGCTCGCCCATGCCGTGTTTCGGATCGAAAACAGGCTCTTCCATGCAGGTAAGCCGATCATTTTCTGGGTAGGTCCCGTGCTGATAATAGCCACCCAAGACGGAAAAGCAATTTCCTCCCGGGAGCTTCATGACTGGAGAGCTTTGAGCACGACTTTGATGTCCAAACTGAACGACGCGTCAAGTAAAACAGGCAAAGGGATGGAGGCGTGCGTCACGGATTGTAGCGACCAGATCATGGGTGTCGTTGGAAATTGGGTCCCTACCGAAAACAGAAGGAAGCTAGAAGACGATCTCTTACAGGTGCTCCTTCAGGCGGTAAAGCTTTCACAAACCCTGCGTTGTCAAAGAGCATACTGGTCAGTTCGTCATCCGGGTGATGCTTTTCGTCAAGGAACTCAGTCTGGACTGCCCGATGGCCTGGTCTTCTTCGACAAGGCCACGATGGATGATGAGCATGGGGACGAGGATAGTAACGAGGAAGGCGCTCACGCTCAATACAGAAAGCCCGTTGAAATTTTTATAACACCAGGCCTTTTCAAGAGTGGAAATTCGGATGGTGAGCAGTTTGATATTGAAACATGTGTTGAGCGCTCCGAGGTCAAATGTCGTCCACTGTCAATCGGACTCGGTAGCGTACCCTTGAACAGGTAGGAAGGTTCCTCACGACATCCATTTCGTTATCTAGTATATCGGAGGATAAAATTTAAGCATCCACTACTATAAGGCTGGTACGGTTCTGTCACGTTCATCGGAAGCCCGTGTAAGAAATTACGTGTCAGGTGCTCGTGGCCGTGTGGTGTTATTGGCTCTTGATGCCGTTGTAGCAGGCTCACTTCTTGAGGAATTCATGGTCAATATTGGCCCTGCATATCCTCTTTTTGCTCTTGTCACTGCCACGTGACACCTCGCTGCACCTCCCACTCGGACTGTACCTCCCGCCAGTGTTGGAGTGTCTGGATCATTTCATGCATCCATCAAGCGCGAGACAACAACGACTGCTTTGTTGCTTTTGTGACCGTAGCTGAAAGAAAGACAATGGCTACTGGGACCGAATATTGTGATATACAATACCATAGCGTCTCCTGATACATGAGTAATGGTGATGTGATCTATCGCAAGCCCTAAGGTGTATTGCTGGCGATGTTATATCACTGATGCTGCCGAGCCGTGGAGCCAAGCCATTAACAAGTGCAAGTATCCACGTGATCCCAATAACATCCTTCTTAAAGACTTCATCACTCTCACCTCGACTTCGTTGTTGAGCAAGGTCCATTTAGGCTTCGTGCCCCTGTCGATAGATGAGTTACCTCAACAGAGCCAGTCTAAGGCCGAGAGGCTGGTACGTGGCTCGGTCTCTCGCGATTTCCTACATTATTTTGGTCTCCTTTGTTGTGGAGCACTATGATGAGCTGGGTTCAGAGGCTGCAGTACTTTGTACTGATTGGTGATCTCTACGAGACCAAAAGGTGGTTATGAGAATTGGTGCAGTAATCAACTGTCACGTCTCAGTCGTAGAGATTGGCCATTCATGAATGAGGTGGCTCATTCATGAATCAGCGAGCTATTCATAAACCACGTATATATGCATCTCATTCATGAATACGACGTGTTATATACAGCGCTTATGCATCTCCTGATCTAGCTCGTTGCCGCTTTGGGAGGAGCAGAGATCTCCCACTGCAAAGTGGAGCCTGCTGGAGCTCCACCGCTCCTGCCCATACCCTCGTCGCTACCCTCACCCTTACCCTCATCGCCAACCTCACCCTTACCCTCATCGCCAACCTCACCCTTACCCTCATCGCCAACCTCGTCAACTACGTAATCCTTGCACCACTTTACTTTCAGCTCAACCTGTACCCTTACTATCCCCTTCACTTATTTTAACGTGGTACTGCGAGTGTGAAGTAACGGTAAGGCTGGCGACGAGGGTGCGAGGGTGATGATTTGGCTGTGTAGGGTAGCGACGGCGGCGAGGTCCTGTAAGGCTGGCTCATGCAACACTCAAAAGCCGCGACGTGGTATTTACGAATGTAATCGTGTATAGCTCTATGGAACAGACAGCTCATTCATGAAATGAGCATGCGTGATCTATTGATGAACTATGGCGCGTTCATGGAATCCAATATCTTTTATGACTAAGACGTGCCAATTGCAAAGGCATAGGGCGTAGCTTGAGCGTTTCGGGAAGGGGGAGAGGGGTTGGGCATCTTCACAGTTGGTGGTATGAGTGCCCTATCCCCTGTGTAGCCGCCACGTCTGCTTGGCAGTCAGCGGGCCTTATACTGCTTTTGACCAGGCAGAAGCGGCCACATCGAAGTGCAGCAAATGGTGTTTGCAAAATTTGAAAATCTTTGGCGGGTCGGCTGGACAGACTCACTGATATGCTCTTCTCATGGGTGAATGAGCTGCTGCTGCCCCACATGGCTCGCAACGTGTCGGACTGCGTTTGGAGTTCTCTGCAGTCAACAGGATGGGAGGCTGTATTCTCACGGGGTAGATCTGGCATTTTAACCTGGAAACACATAATGCTTGATGCCATATAAACAAAGCTGGACGCGGGACAGAGGTATGATTGGCAGAGCGTCATGTAGAGCAACTTCAGGCATGCGCTGATGCGTTTTTATATGCCAGAGATTCTGGAAAGCATTCTCAAGGAAGTCGGAAAGCCATGGGGAGAAACCAAGTTCACAGCTTGCAGATGAAAGGCTTAGAGACCGCTGTACCAGAGCCCCGTTTGCCAGCGCTGCTGTTCAGGAGTGTTCCTCCGTGGATAGGTGCAGAGTGTGCTCTTGAGAGGCCAGAAACGTTCTAGAGCATGAGAGGAGAATGTCATTAACTCAGTCCAGCATCCGACATGCCTACCTCACCTCGGCTCCCGGTTAAGTCTCGCAGACAAGCATCTCTGTGCATCCGGCCTGCCTTAATTACGAAGTGCTCACTTTTTCCCCGACCGATGTCGCACCCGTCCCCAAAATCCCTCACAATCAGGACAGTTACAGATTTTAGACTTCTCGAGTACCTTCTCCAAGTCGGACTTGAAATCCTCAGTCTTCTTCCGATTCATCAGCGATTGCTTCTTTTCCTTGCTGAGAGGGTTTCGTCCGCTTCCATCCCCGTTCCCTTTCTTCCCAACGTCACCATCACCATCACCGTCATCACCGTCATCACCATCATCACCATCATCACTCTGATACCAAGGACATTCAGCATTGTCCAAATGCTCATCACTCGTCTTCACCATCTCCTCGATATTCTTCAACCAGCCCTCCAGCAAGGCCTTAACCTCATCATTCCACCCATCCTGCCCTTTCCTCATCATCTCCTTCATCCTCTCCAAGAACTTCTGACTCTCCTCCCCCCAGCGCTTACAACTCTCAAAACTCTCCTTGCCCACATCCTCACACGCATCCTTGCGATCCTGCACCCTCTCCACCCGGTCCCACAACGCAGTCGCCCGATCCCGCACGCAGAGGCCCTGCCGATCCATCTCCACCTGCTGACTCGCCGCGCGCACGAACTCATGCAGCATGGTACCGTAGCGCAGCAGATCGACCTCGTCGATCTCGGCCTCGCGTTCCTGGGCGCGCAGCTCCTGGCTGCGAGACAGGAGGCGGTGGGCGAGGGTCTTGACGTAGCTGCAGTGCTTCTGGTAGTCCCGGGCACGCTCCTGGAGGGAAGTTTGGTAGCGGGCGATGCGCGTCTTCAAGCGCAGCTCGAGTTTGTCGGCGGTGTAGTATTCGTGCTCGGCGCGTGTGCAGTCGGACATGGTGGCCTGGTAGGAGTTGATGGCGGAGCAGTATTCTGCGTTCAAGTTTTTGTAGGCATCCGATTTGGGGTTTACGGTGGGAGCCATGATGGGGGTTTTGATGAGAGAAGTGAGTGGAGAGTGGGGTTGCTGATGAAATGGGTTTCGTGCGCGGTGTCAAGAAAGGTGTGACAGTTGGTTCTCGAAAATTGAATGACAAGCAGTGTTTCATAAGATAAGTATGGT
Source organism: Niebla homalea (assembly GCA_019925105.1). Taxonomy (NCBI): domain Eukaryota; kingdom Fungi; phylum Ascomycota; class Lecanoromycetes; order Lecanorales; family Ramalinaceae; genus Niebla; species Niebla homalea. Next base: position 472,242 of record JAHGAU010000003.1, read on the forward strand.
GCGATAGTGATGTGTTAATGTGAATAAAAGGTCAGATGGTTGGCAATCAGGCGTTATTTTGTTCGAATCTTTGTGTCAGAAATGTGTGTCATCGTAATGTTGCGGTGATGTAAAATGCGGTGAACGGCGACGCGCATCATGACACGATCAAACAATCAAAGAAATGCTTGCGCAAGGCTACTTACAGGCTGTTGCGGACAGAAGTGCAAAATCGAAGGTGAGAAACGGAGAAAGGCTGTAAATTTACGGAATAAGCGGGTTTAAAAATAAGAATAGAATAAAAATAAAACATAATAGAAAAATACGCGCCCTGATCTGATTTCACTTCCTCTTCTTCGTGGAGCCAGACGCCTTCTGCTGCAGCCCTGTCGCCTGCTTTGCCTCCTTGATCTCAACATCACCTTTCGCATCTGCCTCTGGAGGAGCAGTCAACGGCTTATTGGCCGCCTTTTCCTCAAGCTCTTCCTCGTCACCTCCTTGTCCGAATTCGTTGACGCGCGAATGATCAACTTTGTATGCATACGACTGGTAAATGTATACAAAAAAGATGACATCGTCGCGCAATGTTGCAAGTCGGTGCAGAGTCGGCATCTTGATCGTAAAGGCAAAAAGGTCGTCGATAAAGGTATTCAAGAACTTGTAAGTCATCGCTCGGGCTGGCATGTGGGCAACGCTCTATCACAAAGGAATTAGTACCAAGAATAGTAGGTACTACTCAAAGACACCACTCACCTGAAGCCGGTAGTTTATGTAAAGGCTAGGGACCAACATGAGAAAGCCATACGCGTAGACACTGCCAACAAGGGTAGTGATGACGAAGCTGTACCAACTCTTGTGGCTATCGTATATCAGGCTGTACGCAGCATAGGCGCCCAGCAGAGGGATTGCGCCAAGGTACATGTAGCGGAATGCGATTTCGTCGTACTCTTTGGTCTTCTCCTCGGTCTCAGATAACTTGTGCTTATCTTCAAAAGCGATTGTGTAGGGAAGCAATGACCCTTCCTCGGTAGGCCGGAGACGAACATCTACAGTCTTGGTGATCTTCCAGGCTTCCAAAAGTATGCCCATGCCTTGACCTAGGAGAATCATCCAGGAGGTACCATCGCTGTTGTCCATGAGATAGAGGAAGATGACCGTCTGCATGAAGACGTTCGCAAGGATGGTGCGCACCGACGTTCCAACGTTGTCTTTCTTGTGCCGCCAATGCGAGATGTCACTCTTGAAGGCTAGGGCTTCAAAGATCATATGCAACACCGTGACAATCGCTGTGGTCGAAAGTAAGTAGATATTGGTATCAATCAGCACGCGCTTGAACTCCTCAAACTCGCTGCCATCTCCAGCGGCTGGCATAGGTCCACCACTGGCAGCTTGCTTTTGATTCTGCTTCATACCTTCGTCAATACTAGCGTAGATGGCCATCTTCCAATTCCGCATCGTGTTGAGCGTGATGTGCAGCGGCACCTCCTTCACGGTAGTATTCAGCTCCGTCATGTGGTCCCTCAGTTGCCAGAATGTGTTTGCGAATAAGACCGGATAGTACCAGCCATTCTGCCCTGACAGATCTCTTGCACCTGTAGTCTCGAGCTGGACATGTTGCCGAACGGCGGGATGCATTTGGACATAGCTCTGCGTGCCAGAGTCTGGTATGAAGGATATCGTGAAATTGGGGTGATAGTAGGAGCTGAAAGTGGGTCCTGCGGGCTCTGGATCTTCAGCCTCCGTCGCATTTTCTGCGCCTCCACCGGAGAGAAGATTCTTCTTTTTAGCAACCTTTTTCTTGGGTAGTACCTGGTTGAGAGGCCGAACGAAATGATATGCAGTTGCAGGATTGAAGACCTTTGACGCCGGGTCCAACGTTTGCCCATGAAGGCCGACAAAAAAGTGCAGCCACCAAGTCCCGTTATGTTGCACCGTACTGGGCACCCTGATGACAGTATTGACCTCACGGCTTTCACTAGAATCATCCATCTTGAAGCTATCCTCCTGCATGATCAACGAGCCAGAACTTTCAATGTCGAAAGACGGCATCAGGACGGATGGGTAGGCGTATATCCGCAGATCGAGACTGCTGTTGGCTGGCCATATTGGAGCAATGATCTGAGGTGTGGGATTGTAATGTTCGATGCCTGTGGTTGGACGATCGTGCCATGCTGGGACGGTCTTTGGGACTATGACGGATGCAGCTTCTCCTCCTTGCTGAGCCTGCTTGTCGCCACCTTTTCCTCCAAAGAATTGAGTGACGAAGAATTGGACAGCGAAGAAAATGGCGACGGTTTGGACCAGGGTCTGGATCTTGTACTGGATGTACTGTCAGCTTTAAAGTCAAGCATCATGGAGGGAAGTCGGAATGACGGGGATCTTACAGAAAGGCCATTCTGCTCCTCTCCACCCTGAGCGCGAGCGGCCTCAGCAGGCATTCTGAAAGCAATGGGCAGGTTATAGCAGCCTCATCAATCCCTTGCCATCTTCTGAGACAGCTTCATGCGACTTGATGGACCGAGGGACCGACCGTCGGGGACTGGTGCTTCGCTGGCTCGCTGGTCACCGAAATCTCAGCCCTACACCTAGACCAATGATGACGCACCGGAGAACCACGGTGGAACAAATGAATTAACGAGTCACGCTGACCATTGCGTGTGTCTTGTGCACCTTTGGGGTTCGTGTTGCTGTCTCCTTGACATTATGCGATCATAATTGACACTCTTTCTCTCATTGTTCTTCTCACTCGACACAAAGCGTTACGAGCATGCGGGCAACTTAAATCTACGTCCATTCCGTTTGTCCTCACTCGTTCTCTCTCAATCATGGACTCATCAGCGGACGGTGCACCACTTATTCACACACCTTCGATATCTCGCCCTCACAGCCCAGCAAATGGTGCCTCGGCTTCCGCAAAGGCCGTCGTCTGCGTCTTCTGTGGGTCCAGTCCAGGGACTTCTCCGGCACACGTAGCAGCCGCTCAGAAATTGGGAGAAGCGTTCGCGGCCCACAAAATCTCCCTCGTGTATGGGGGCGGTACGACTGGTCTCATGGGCGAAATTGCACGGACGGTCGTCGCACTATCGGGGCCCGAGGCCGTCCATGGCATCATTCCAGATGCGCTCATCCAATTCGAACAGCAAGGTCGGCCGGGTCCAGCAGATGTGGTGAAGACGGGAGAGCCCAAGGCGGAGATTGATGAGAAGATCTATGGGCGGACTACAGTGGTGCCAGATATGCACACGAGGAAACAGTTGATGGCGAAGAAGGTCATGGAGGGAGGCCCTGGGAGCGGCTTCATTGCATTGAGTGGGGGATATGGTACCCTTGAGGAGCTGGCCGAGGTCATCACCTGGAATCAATTGGGGATTCATGGGAAGGGCGTGGTGGCTTTCAATGTGGAGGGATACTACGACGGACTCATCCAGTGGGTGAAGAGTGCTGTGACTGCCGGCTTCATTGCACCAGGCAATGCCGGTATACTGGTTGAAGCATTGAATGCAGAGGAATGTGTGTTGGCGCTCAAGGAATACAGAGTTGCCGAGGGAAGGTTTCAGCTGGATTGGACCCAGAAATGACAGTGTCCGTCCTCATACCGGAGCATTTGGTCGAAGCAGTATCTCGGAAAGCATAGCGAGGCGTCTTCAGATACCCCCGGAATGGCACATTGCCCACAAAGCTTTCCTCGAAAGATGCGACATGATACCCTGAGCTGTTCACGTATCTACCTCCATGCTTTCCCCCCCTTCTACCGCGGGCGCTGCCTCCGATGTTTCCAGCGCTGCCTCCAATAGAGGCGCTATCTCAGGCCCGTCGTAGAGCTTAAACGTCTCCACCTTTCGCTTGCCATCAGTCGCAATGCCTGTGACCCCGAGGCTTGCATTATCGACGGTCAACTCTTTATCCTGGCTCAGACTCTCCTTCAATGCCCTTAATCCATGCTTGATCAGATCGTCCCTGCTTGCGTCTGCAAATTCATCCAAATGTCTCTCCAGGTAGGTCCTCGCCATCTGACTCCTGGCGCCGATCGCGCATGCTACCATCTCGTGTGTCACACCACTTGGTTGGAATTCAAAAAGGTGTGGGCCAGTCTCGTCCTGAGTGGAATGCAGCGTCAGTATGGTTTCAAAAAAAACAGGAAAGCCCCAAGATGTCGGTAGGACTGGATGAAAGGCGGCTAAGATCTACTTACCACCCCAGCCACGAGAAGTCCCACCCCATAGGGCCGTTTCGTGTAGACCTGTGTAGATGTTTGCGCGCGGTCCCCAATCTGTTGTACTATCCGTTCGATTGGTATTGGGCGCCCGTAGGTCATTTTTGAAGCGAGAGCCTGCCGTTTCATGAAGTTGGAAAGGACGCGGGCATCTGATGCGAGGCCCGCCAATGCTAGGCCGAAGTGCTCGTCTATGCCTATGATTTTCTTCTGGTATGATGACAATTCCTCTGCGTTTCTCTAGATAGATGTCTTCAGTCGCTAGGTTCTAAGAGAAGCAATTGAGGTATGACAAACTTTAAGGGCGACAAGGACTGTGTGTGTCTTGCTTGCAATCCCAACCACCACTGAACCTTGTTTCACAGCTTCTGACGCATATTCGACTTGGAAGATTCGGCCTTGGGGTGAGCTATATAGCTAGTGAGCTTTCCATGGAGCGAAAAGGGCATGTAGACTTTTACAATGTTACTGCATCGTTGTCGTAATTATTTCGGAACATGCTGTGCTTCGAGCTCGAACCTCAGATTCTGAGTGTCTGGACAAGTATTTGGATATGATTGGGAGCGGCGACAGGTAATTGCTATTTGCTAGTTCCTAAAGCTGTTTCGAAGCTCAAGGCAGAGAATCGACGCGCATGCCAAGACCCAGACATCGGACATCACGGCAGAACTTCGGAACCGTTGGAGCTCTATGTCTTGCTGGAATTGGTATGACAGACAGAAATGTGTCAACGGTCAAACGCCTTCTTAATTACACGAGAAAGCTTTGTTCCAACATTGCAAACCCACGTTTTCCTTTCTATTGTGCGTAATGTCCCTAAAGGGCAGCACTTCACGCAGACAAGGCTGACCAAAACAGCGTGACTCTACCTCTTTGCTAGCTTGTGAAAAGCCTCCAAACTCGACACTCGGCATCCTCTTAGGCGCTTTTCGGTTCTGGGAGTCTTCTCTATCATATTCTCCTCAATATGGCGGACGTCGACATGCCAGATGCAGGCCCATCTACCTCGGCAAAAGGGAAAGCACCAGTAGCAAAGGCAGCAAAATCAGGAGCGGATGCGGGCACGGATGGCAAGAAGAGGTTTGAGGTCAAGAAGGTACATTACGATATCGCAACAGTCACGTGGCACCCACTGAGCTTTTGTAGTGGAATGCAGTAGCTCTCTGGGCGTGGGATATTGTGGTAGACAATTGCGCCATCTGCAGGAATCACATCATGGATCTGTGTGAGTAGCTTCTGAGACCGCGTCTGGTCGGGCAAAGCTGACATATCACGAATGAAGGTATCGAATGTCAAGCGAATCAGGCATCTGCCGCGAGCGAAGAGTGTACTGTGGCTTGGGGTATCTGCAATGTATGTGTAGTCCACCCTTTGCAAGCGATTGAAAGCTAATCCTTCGTTTTTCACAGCACGCTTTCCACTTTCACTGCATTTCTCGCTGGCTGAAAACAAGACAAGTCTGTCCTTTGGACAATCGTGACTGGGAATTCCAGAAATATGGAAGATAAGAGGGTGCCTGATTCCGAGAGACATCTTAGATTTCAGATGAGGCATGGTGGGCCGAGGATGTTCGACGGCAACCTCAGGTCACAAAGGGCGAGGTTCAGATCTGTGTTGATTATGTAGTCTTGGTGGCGCCCGGCAAGAGAGCGTGATTATGATTCCGACGACCAACACGCAGCATTTAGATTCTTTCATGACCGAGCCAGGACCTGATGCCACAAATGCTTTCATTGTTGTGATTGCACTCTCAGCTTAGCTTCTTGCCATCCATCTCGATCCTCGTGCCTGCGACCCCTGCTCCAGGAAGCCATCTCTCAGGCGACCTATTGTAGAAAGGATATGGAGGAACAACCACTAGAAAGGTCAATGCTGCGCCTGCCAACCCAACCCATAGTGTAACATAGATATTTTGTAGTGCGAAACCGAGGATGAATGCAATAAGCTATAGTGGCCAATGTCAACGAGTACACCTTATGTTTGAAAATTTGGGTCATGGGAGCTACCTACGCCAGAAGCAGCAAGCAAGACGGTCGAGATCAGCTCCGTTGTCTTCTGGCCTTCAAAATCCTTACTGAGGGTCAGCATTCGGGTCCTACATATAAAGTAGTAAGCTCACGATTTGGCCTTCGAATATCTCCTGAGCCTGCTTGAGCAACTGGTCGGCCATTCTGGGAGATGAGTGGTGATTTAGGGCAATGGATTGGCGGAGATGGCGTGTCAACTTTGCCCAGACGCGGGTCTCGGCCTCGGCTGTCACCGTCAGCCCTACGATATCCTCGCTCTATCTACAGGTATGAGACACCCACATTGAACAAAAGGCGCGGTCGTTCGTCACGGGATAGATTGACAAATTCAGAGAGCACGCCATTGGTGACAGTCGAGATATTACGCCGCCCGATTTGCAAGATACGGGGGCGATGCTCGAGAACCCCTGTTCCCCCCTCCACAGGTTGGTCCTCAGCCTCGTCCTGCATCTTCCAGTATCTCTTATCAGCCTCTCCTATACAGGAAATTAGAGGTCCCTTGGCGTCAGAGCCTAACTTGCTTCTCAATGTACGGTGTTCTATATGACCCGGAAGCAGTGCCATGGCAGACATTACGATACAAATCTCTCTCCAGACGAATCCATGAACTCTTTTCGTATGATCTCTAGTTTCCGAGAGAGAACGCCTCTGAGGATCAGGCTGTTCAAAAATTCCAATGACCACACCAACGCTGTAGGCCGCCAGTTTCTGCATGCAGGGACTACCTATGTCAAGGTATGCGAGATGACCGAATCCACTTGCTCGCTTCAGCTCCCTCACTTCCTCAGACATTCCAATCATCGTTGGACACCTAATCCTACGAAATACATGTGCTTTGTTTCACTCTTGCCCTCATGTAAAGAAAAAGGTGACCTCTTGCTCTGACATTATCGTCCTAAGCTACAGAACGAGGCGTACAGGACTGCTGCTGAACGAGGCTCAGCTATTAGTGTGAGGGCCGGATGCACAATCCCGTAAGTTGAAAAGTTGGAGAATCTCAATGCATGCTTTACGCGGCAGTGGACTTCGTCTTTGGAGACTAGATCTCTGGATGGCTCTTCTCGCAGATGCGGCACGAGTACTCAGCATTCTCCCCTGGATGAGAGAGACATCTTTTGCCGTCACACTACATCCTTCATTGGTCAAGTCTAGATCTAGAAGGCACTGTCTGCCGTCACAACGCTTTCCTCTGCGGTCAATCGGGCTATGCTTGGGCTCACAAGCTCCAGCCTTGTCTTTCCAACCGGCTCCAACCTACTATCTTTCTCCAAGTGTGGCACGACTTGTATCATTTGCCGAATCTAGATCTAGAAGATAATGTCTGCCGTTTACAACGCTTTCTTCTGCTGTCACTCTGGCTATACTTGGCCTCACAAGCTCCAGCCTTGTCCTTCCAACCCCCCCAAGCTCCTATCTTTCTTCAATTGTGGCAAGACTTGTATCATTTGCCGAGTCTAGATCTTGGAGATACTGTTTGCCGTCCACAACGCTTTCTTCTGCGGTCAATTGGGGGCTATGCCTGGCCTCACAAGCTCTGGCCGTGCCGCTTGTATCGGATGCTCAGCTCACTGCACACCCTTGCTTAATGACCTGTGCTTGCTGGGATTTTCTTTGTCTGGGGGGTTTTATATAAAGCAGTAAGTCCGTTAGATTCCTATTCCATTATTACGCATCTGTCCACGTGCAAGACATTTATTGAACCCCAAGTCTCATACCACAAATTCTTCGGAGATTGAGCAACTGCACTGCAGTCATGCTAGTGGCATCAGCCCTCCTTCTATGGGTAGTCGGCTTCTTACCCGTGGCCTCTGCTCGTGGACCGCCCAAGGTCATTGCCATCCGCCAAGACCAGGCCGGCCAACCGTCTAGTCTGTCAGCAGCAGCTACTACCGCCACTGCTGCCGCCGCCGCTTCATCCGCTTCCAGTACGACGTCCCCAGCCGAGATCCTCGACCCCTTCAATATTACCCTAGATGGCCAGATATTCCCTCCAAGTAATCAAGTAGGGAGTGCCGACTTGACCAAGTAAGTCCCAAAAAGAGGCATCCGTCACATCGATGCCGACTGATAAGTCAATACGCAGGGCCACTGATTATACAATTAATTGCCTCGATTGCTCAATCAATGCCACCCTCGGTCTCTCTGCTGGTGGTAAGCTGAAGGGTTTTAAACCCGTTGAGGCTCCACCAGATGTCCAGGAAATCCCCTCAAGTTTCGATTTCCAAGACTACTGGGTTGCCGCGACTTTCGATAACCTTGATGCTGTCTTCGATTTTAGCATCGACCTGAATGCATCTTCAAATGCAAACAACGAAATAAAAGTGCCGATTCCACTTGGCAAGGCAAACGCGATGTCAAGAACCGTAAAGCCACCGATATCGCCGCATCTTATGGTTCTCACTGATTCGCACAGATCGGAATCCTCACACTCAATGCCACCCTCAGCGCCGAAATCCACGGATGGATCAATACCACAAATGATGTCAACCTGACATATGGCTTCGAATTCTCAGTAAGAGAAGTCGCACATCTGCCAGTCGCAGAAGAGCTGAACTGCTATCCAAATAGGTACCACCCGGATCCGAAATTCTCGTCGATCTGAGCAACAACAACGCAACGTCACTTGGATTGTAAGCCTCACTCTTCACTCTAACGATAGCCATGTCGTTTTCCCTAACAGCAGGCCAGCAACGAAGCCAAGCTCACCCCTATTCCCCTCAACTCCACCCGAAGCGACCTCGAGATCGACCTCGAATTGTCCTTTCGGCCCTCCATTAGTCTCACTGTCGCCGTCGACGCCACAGTGGCAGACGCCTCAATTGCCCTCACCGTCGACCTTGATGTGCCAAAGCTCGACGTCGACATCATGCAGGTCCACAACGTCACCTCCGACTGCAAGCCCATCACCAGCTCAACCCCTGCCGATCAAATCTACAGCAATCTGACCATGGTAGTGCCGTCCGTTGGTTTCGACGCTTCGGAGGTATTCCAGGGATCCGGGAGTTTCCTTGGAGAGAAGGTCTCCGTCGGACAGCCTCACGAGCAAGGACTGCCGAACATCAACCTCACCACTGCTTGCCTCTTCTATGACGCCGCAAAGAAGGCGTTGACGCCACCGACCGAGATCAAGACAAAGGTGTCATCGGCTATGGGGTTTCATCCCCCTCCGTTCGCTGTTGCAGCTTTGTTGATAATGATGACGGTGGTATTTGCTTTGATGTGATATGTCCCCTCCAATCAGCTGTCCACAGCGACAATATCAACTTGGGTATCTCAAAAGGAGTCCGAGATATCTCGTTGAGTGAGGTCTGCCAAGTGGATTACTATCGCGAGGGCAATGGTGGTGAAATTGCCATTTTGAGACAAGGAAAATAGGGGCTTGGCGCGGCAGCAGTGAACCTTGATATTTTTGTCCTTGGCCTTTGATTCTCAGGTAAATTTTGTGATCCCGCTTGGTGCCCATGAGAATATCCTGTGTCTCTGACCGGGCCATGCCATTGACTGGGAAATTGTCGGTACTTAGGGTTTTCATTGTTTTCCTTTTTCCCTTTGGAGGACTTTGACGGCTACTGCGTCTGAACTGTGCTATCATGAGTGGACCTTCTTCTGGCGATAGGAGTTAAAGATGTACCGGCTTGTCATTCTTTTCTGTCACAATATACGAGAGTGGAGCCATCAGTCTGTTGCAAGTCTCATCTCCTGACGGTTTTCCGTTAGAAAGTGGTCCTAGCTATAAATTCATCATCTCATTATGGAGCCTTCCGCAATCGTGATTCCTATCAGCCATACCGACTGCCGCCTGCCTTGTTTGAGGTTTCGTATCATTCAGAATGTGGTCTACCAGCCTTCTATTTCAATCTGGTTTGCGTCATCACGGCTTACGATGGAGATCAGAAAGCCACATCTCAAGCTTAAATGCAAAGAGCTGCATAGTTGCTACCTTCATAAGGTTCAATGACTTTTTTGGCCCTTGCTTAATGTCGTGAAGGATGCTTGCATTCGTGAAGAATTGTAGACTACTGTGATGTCCCTTGTCCACCACCTACCTGATCAAAAAGTGCTTCAATCTGAATAACGCTGTGCTGAATGGCTCAACTCCGTGTTCGCTAGACGGTAATGAGCCTGGATGAAATGAAAGGCTATCATCACGGTCCCCTGCAGCTAGAGCACATCGATGCTCCACAAAAATTGCCACTACATCCCCTTCATGTGGGCAAGCGTTATTTCCAAGGTGGGCTTCCGCATCCTGCCGACTTCTAAGAGCAATTTGACGGTTCCCACCAGTGCCGAATTCCTAAAACACACGGGAACATAGTGGCAAAGGGTGCAGGATCGGACAGTCTTGTGCGGACAATAACAAGGCTAGCTTAATACTCCAATTTTGCGGTGGCATTTACAACGAGGTTTGCACTATCTTACCCGGTATCACAACGCAATCATCCGTGAAATTTCTTATTTCGGGTTTCACTTCCTCACTGTATTACTCCAGCAGCGCGGAGGCAAACGCATCTTGATGAGAAATAAACAAAGGTCTCCTTTGATTGGCCAGTACTTGTAAGCTGCGGTGTGGAATTGTTTGACCTTTCAGTGCATGAAGCCGTGGTGAATTACGATACGTACCTGGTTAATCACCAAACACCTGAAAGCAATGTTTGCTTCACTTTCATTCGCTTCGGGTTCAACATCACGAAAGCGCAGTGACGACTTAAATTCACATTTCCCACATTCTCAAACCCTCATCTTCTTTCATATCTTACAATTTTATCAGTTCTTTTGCGAAACAAAAATCATGGCAGGTAGCATACGTGTGCGCAAGCTCGCTAACCCAGAGCTCCTTGAGAAGATAGATGAGCTTTTCAAATCCGGCATCGGTGAATATGTCGCACTTCCACAGGTAAAGTCCAATGTTGCCTCAAAGCTTTCGGGATCGTAGCTGATGAGTGTCAGCTGCTTGTTGTTGGCGACCAGTCAAGGTACCCTAGCACAGATATGTCGATACCTAAGCTGCACTGACAAGCTGAGTAGTGGGAAAAGCTCCGTCCTTGAAGGGTTGACTGGCATTCCTTTTCCTCGAGACAAAGGTCTCTGCACGCGCTTTGCAACTCAGATCCTGTTCAAGCGTGATCCTGTGCAGAAAACAGAAGTTTCAATCATAGCAGACAAAGATGCAGATAAAGAACATACCAACAGAGTCAACGGCTGGAGAAGAGATGATTCACAAGAATTTGACCGCGAGGGTTTCAAGGGGATCATGCTTGAGGTTAGTTTGTGCTATGCTGAGTAGCTCTTTGAAGCGCAGTCTGGGATCACGCGAGCAACATATACTAACTGCTGTAAGGCACGCAATCTTATGGGCATCGATCGGGACTTGAAATTCGCAGATGACGAATCAACCTCCTTTTCAGGAGATGTGCTTAAGATTGAAATATGTGGGCCAGATGAAGATCATTTGAGCGTCATTGACATTCCGGGGATTTTCAGGAAGCCAACTCCCGGTGTCACCACCAAAAAGGACATGAGCTTGGTTAAAAAAATGGTCATCAACTATATGAAGAATCCAAGATCTGTGATTCTGGCTGTAGTTCCCGCAAATGCAGATCTAGCAACGCAAGAGATTACGCAATTGGCCAGTGAAGAAGCCGACAGTGAAGGCCAGAGAACGCTTGGGGTCCTTACAAAGCCCGATTTAGTCGACAAGGGTACTGAGCCTGCTGTGCTCGATATTCTCGCAGGAAGGACCCACCAGCTAAACCTGGGCTGGTTTGTCGTGGTCAATCCAGGACAAAAGGCTTTGGACGAAGGGATCTCCGATCGCGATCAGGCTGAGAAGCTTTTCTTCTCAACAGGGCCTTATTGGAACACGGTGCCAAAAGAACAGGCCGGAATTCCCGCATTGAAAGGAAGGCTGATTGGAATTTTGGATGAGATGGTGCATCGAGAGTTTCCGTTGGTACGTATGGTTTACGGTCCTTTTTCGTGGGTTAAAGTGACTAAGGGTTGGTCAATATCAGGTCAAGAAAGAGCTGAACCAGCGCTTGAAAAAGTGTAGACAAGATCTCGCAGCTTTAGGGCCTGCTCGAAAAACACGAGAAGAGCAACACGAATATCTCTTTGACCTTGCATCACGTTTCCAAGACATAGCAGCCGGTGCTCTTAGGTCGGATTACGGAAGTAGTGCTTTTTTTGATACGCATTCGAGCTTGCGGCTCGCTACTAGGATCGTCGATCGCAACGAAGAATTCTCCCAAGATGTCGAGAAATTTGGCCATGGAATGCAATTCAGGAGCAATAACTCCAATGGAAGTCTCCAACCTGCGCAGGAAGCGCCTGATTTTCTCGAACCGGAAGCTCCGGAAGAGAGACCGATAGTCTCTTTGAGAGTACGGCGTACTGAGGGCCATTGGGAGCTTGAAGACATCCTTTTCTCGGATGAAGACATTACAGAGCCTCAAGAGACTGGGGTCCTAGACTGGCTGGAGAGAGTCTACAAGACCTCCCGAGGGTTTGAGATAGGTACTTTTGACCCGACTATCTTCCCGATCATTTTCAAGAAACAGTCCGCCAATTGGGAGGCCCTCGCCCTGGGCTACATCAGCGACATCATCTCTCACATCCACACATTTATAACCGATCTGATGTCGCTCCTTTGTGTAGACATGCGGGTCTCAAGGGGAATCATGTCGATAATTATGGACTCTTTACTGTCTTGCTACAAGAAGGGCATCGATCATGCAAGATTCGTACTTTCAGTTGAGCGAGCAGGTACGCCACTGACACTCAATCACTACTTCAATGATAATCTAGAAAAACGGTAAGTAAAGCAAATCAAATGAGCCACGTCCAAGGAAGCTTACTTCGTCTTAGTCGAGTTTCTAGATTCAAGGCTCATGTGGAGAAGTCGACATCACAATTCACAGATACCGCTGATAAGCGCCGAAGGACCTTTGTATATGTTGAGGAGATCGAGAAGATTTCCAACAACATGAGTAATCTCGAACACACCGTCAACGATCTCCACGACATTCTTGATGCCTACTACAAGGTTGCTCGTAAACAGTTCGTCGACGTGATGTGCATGCAAGCGGGGGACCACCATCTTGTGAATGGTCAAAACAGCCCGCTCCGCGTCTTCTCGCCTTCTCTCGTCAATAAACTTTCCACGGAAGATCTGGAAAGAATTACGGGGGAGGATAAGCGTGTCAGGGAAAAGAGGATCAATCTTCAGCATGACATCGAGGTCCTGGAGCATGGAAGGAAGATCCTCTTGTGATGGTGGGCCTGGAGTAGGTAGATAGGAAGCATGATTTCCATGGGCATCTGCACACTGCTGCAGGCAAATTATGCAAATACCTTTCATCAAAGCTAGGTGTCAAACCCACAATCTGGTCGAATCCTCAAGATACCAATGGGACGTCATGAGAACGTCTACTCCCACAATCGCCGGTAAAGACCTATTTGATGACCCCGATTTGCGCTCACACTTCCATTCTACTCCACTTGCCTGCCCTCCCGACCGGGGCACTCTCGCGATACTTCCATCATGGCGCGAATATTTGTATTGGGCATGCTTCTGGTGCGCACGTTGCAGCAATTGGGTCATGAATCTCCCAATTTTAGACGACTTTTTTGGAGCCAAACACTGATGAGATTGGTGGGTGCGAAGAATGGAGAGTCCCTCGTCTTTGACGCGCGCACATTGCATTTTCTTCTCTAGTGGGGTCGTGAGGAGTAAGATAGATTGCAACGCAGGCAATCTTGTGACGCCCCTATCACACACCAACATTGGATTTTACGAAACATCGTTTGTGACAGCGAGCTAAATAATATCTCCATCTCCATCTTTCGTACAAAGAATATCTGATCTCATCTACTTGCACTACATAATGAATTCTTCCGGTTTCTCCACTCGATGAATTTAAGGCTATCACGCTTGCTACAACCTTTTGTCAAAGGGCTGTACTCAGACTCTTCGACCGTGCATTCGTCTCTGATGACCCCGTTGGTTACGCTACGGCTACAAAATCCCTCTTCCCATCCTTTCCCCTGCACCTTTCTCACCTCGTCGTCCACTGGACAGTTCCGCTCATTTCCGAAGGCCTGGCGCGGACTTAAAATGCGGCGTAGTAAATATGGGATGAATCATACCACTGCCCAAAGGCGACTGTGTTGTGTGCACCAAGTCTCAATGCTTTTCTTGCTCGAAGTGGCGACAGCGACCAGCCCTTAACAGGAAGACCGACAAGCCTGCTCCTAGTCATCGAGGCTAGTTTTCCCTTGTTCTTTCTTCTTTCCTGAGGCTGTTGGAGCCGATTTTGTTGTTGTCTTACCACGGCAGAATAGCTCCCATTGCGTTGGGGAGTCCCGCGATCTCTTTTGTCGATTCTCGACAAGTTTCTCTGCAATTTTTTCTATTTCGGTTTGCACGCCACGTTCTTGTAAGTACTCGTAAAACTGAGTTATAATCTCCCTTCCGTTTGCTTTGAACCCCTTGAATTTGAAAGCGCCCAGATCGCTCTGAAGGTCGAGTCTATTGTACGCAAACCCAAAATCCCGAGCGTAATGACCTACAGTCCTGTGCGTTCGGTCTGAATCAATCGTCCACTTATCGGCAGATCTTAGGTACTTTCGATACTTGCTGCCTGAGCTTGTCCTGCCGGTTTGAGTATACTCGTCCTTTCCAGTCCCTATACTGAGTACAAGTCCAACTGTTTTCTTTGACTGTTTGTTCAACTGCGTGACCTCCATGACGGCTTCCATTGTAGGATTATTAGCTCCAGCGCCGCCATCAACGAATTTGTATTGACCTATCTTAACCGGGCGGAAGTATCTATAGACTCGTGAGCACGTCTAGCGGCCCAAAACGACCTTGTAGATTTCACTGACGTGGGGGCTGCAGTTGTGGCTCTTGCTACACGCCAGATCGGAACATCGTGTGCCAGACCCAGATTCCTTGCCAGTCCAGCTTGGACATATGGCGATTCTATAGAAGGTTCATGATCATAAGAGCGAAAAATGTAAGTCTCTTTGGATTTCAGGCGTTCGGCCCGAGAGACGACCATTCTATGAGCGGCATTAGTGCTGCGTGGGTGCCGCAGGAGATTGAGAACGTACGTTTTGCACATATGCGGCTCCGAGCCGAAGCCGTCGCTTGCAGTTCTCAATGGATCCAGCCCTTCTTTCTCTTTGACAAGCCTTTTTATCGAATCTTCAAGCATGCTGGCGTTGTGCCTTTCTCTCCCGAAACCCAGAAGGCCTCCTGCACTGACTAAGCTTCTACGTCCATACCTCTTCGCTCCTAGTATTTCGAATTCCTTAATGCATTCTTCGACCGACATCCGCAATCGACCAAGCATTATTGCGACCAGACTATGACAAATCTCAGCGCTGATTATAGCATTTTGCTCTACGACTTACCCTCCAGTGCTTGTTCCTGCTATATAGTCAAAGTAATGACACGGCAAATATACCGACTGCTTGTTGGACGGGACACCTTGTGACACAGCAGCATCGATGCCAGGGCTATATTTCGACTTTGCTAAACTGTCATGTCCAATTTCTAGCTCCTCTACAGCATGCATAAGTGCCCGGAGGATGAGCAGGGATGATAAAGTTCGAATGCCACCCCCATCTGTCCAGGAGTTAGCGAACGACTAATTATTCTGCTCTCTTAATTTACCAAGGGTAAGTAGGTATGTCTTGCTCCAAATATCTGCGCCTCCATCGTCGGGAGTAAAATGTTCTGAATGGTTAC
Organism: Niebla homalea; assembly: GCA_019925105.1. NCBI lineage: Eukaryota > Fungi > Ascomycota > Lecanoromycetes > Lecanorales > Ramalinaceae > Niebla > Niebla homalea. Next base: position 488,212 of record JAHGAU010000003.1, read on the forward strand.
TGCCGGTTGACGTTAGGGCGTGCCCCGTCTGCTTCCCTTTTCCTGTAAGATTCAAAGAGCCCGGCTGTCTATCAGTCTCCCGTAGTCCGACCGGGTCAGTCAAAGGCCCCTGTTCTTCCTGAATTGGAGCAGGCGAGACCGTTCGCGGCTCTTTTGTTTTGGCTCCCAAAAGATGTTCTTGGAACGAGATCTTCGTCTGCTCGACTTGCTTCTGTAGATTTTTATAAGGTCCGGCGTTCTTCTGCAGCGCTTGCTCTATCTTTATGGGACCGCTCAAGTCGACGAGCGTTCTAACGAGCTCAGCGATTGCCGCAACTGCTGCACGAAGCTCGAGTAGTAGATCATGTGGTCTTTCTTTCGGACTGTATGATAATACAGATTAGTCCTGGATTCTGTTTAATAAGAGGTGTTGTGTGTATTGAGGCACCCACACGATAACAGCTGAGCTATGATTGGCGCCTAAGTTACCTAGGACTCTGTCGATTACCTCGAATTGATCACTGAAGCCTTTCAGCGCATCCTCAATCGTCGCGGATAACATGCTATTCTCAGTTGAAAGTAAATCAGTAAAGGTGATCTGCTGAGTAGACCTAACACCAAGATCTGAGCCCCAAACCTGGGTCCTAAAGTAGCTGTCATTGATACTTTCAATGCTGTTGTTGACTTCCACGGCTATCAGGCCGTGCGACTCTTTGGCTAATTGTGCCGCACGCTCCACACATTGTCGAAACAGACTGTCTAGAGAGACCCTCTCTGTCATCGTAACCCATACGACACTCAAGTATCAAAGAGGTTACAAAAGATAGCTGCTGTCCATTGAGATAATATTCAGGTTATCTCACAGGCCGATGAATCACAATCTGGGAAATAAGTAATCTGTGTACCAGATGATCAACGCCGACGATAAGGCTGAAGACTGCTCAGCCTCATGCGACCTTATCATGTCTTTCCCCTCAATCCGCTTTCTCCCCTCATCGCTCCTTGCTTCTCTTTGCGTTAGGCATCAATCAAAGAATGCTGCTTTCACAAAGGTGAACCTCCAGATCTCACTCGTCGTCGTCGATATGATTCCAGAGCCGTTCTCCATAACCCTTTCCGTCTTCGCAACCATTGGGTTTTTGAATCTTGCGCGGCAAGGTGCTCAGGCTTTATGTGACGATGTAGAGGCCTACAGAAAGACGCGGGCGGAAATCATGAAGGCCCTGAATAATATAGCATCGATCGCGCGTCAGATAGAGCTTTGGAAACGGGTCTGGTTGATAGAAAGCGACACCCATGAGGCGTATCCTACCTTTCTTTGGGGCGATGGATGGGAACACATTCAGAACGAGATTGGAGCGATTGAGGAGATATCCAATCAGATCAATCTAATTATTGCACCTTACATTCGCAAATGGGAAGCTCAAAGAGCTTCGAAAGATCCGCCACCGAACCAAGACCAGGGCACGTTAGGTATGGAAGCAGCACGGAGAATGGCAAAGCGACAAGAGGACCTGAAAACTCTCGACCCTCACTTATGGTGCGGGGACAAGCTGATTTATGCGTTATACAAGCATGAAAAGCTGAAAGATTGTTTCATGGAATTGCCGAGCCGCTTTAGTGCGTTATATCGTATTTGCGAAGATGAATTTTACCAAAAACACGATATCAGTAGAAGCATGCCAAATTCCTCCCGGCGCGATACCGCTACCTTTGAGATGCTAGTGTCCCAGGTATGGAAGTCAAGGCAAAACTCTTGTGCCTTATACGAACAGTGTCTCCTAGCCGCTGAAGGTGGTGTTGAGCTGGAACTGAGTCTGTTGAAATGGAAAGCTGAAAGGGGTGGTCCTCGACCCTTTCACGCCGGAATTCCCAATTGTCTTAGCTTCTATCTGACTATTCCATCGACTACTTTGGCTTCAATGGTCAGACCTCCCTCAGACGCTGAGGAGGAGCCAGCTGCTCCTCTCCAAAACGTACCCAATCCGCTCGAAGTATTGATAGAAGGAACGGCCAAAATTCCTACCGAACACAAAGAATCTTTTAGAGACGCTTGCCTAGAACTACTTCACAGGCAGAGCTGTTACTTCAGAGATACTGTGAACGAGGGTGATGCAACGTCCAGATCAGTAGCCTTCAAAATATGGATCTCCTCAGACAAAGTGGGTGATTCTGGGCGAGTGGACTCAACACTTCGAGATCTATTGTCAAGTCCAGCTTTCTCGAATACCAACAGGAAACAAGATCTCTCACTTAGGGAGAGAATCGAGATTGCGTATAGGATAGCGGAGTGTACGTTGCTACTACTTGAAACGCCATGGCTGTCGAGTCTGGAGAGTTCCAAGATTACCAGAGCGCATGCGGCGGATCTAGCCTCCAGGTATCGGTTTTTAGTGAAACACAGAATCGGTGAAAGGAACGATCACGAGGCACAAATGCTTCGCGTGGGACAGCTGCTGCGTGAACTTGCTTTGGGTACAGAGATTGGGCCTTTTGATCGAAACAAAGATCTCGATCAGGTCTCAAACGAAGTCGGTGAAGGATATCAGCGCGCCCTCGCCTTTTGCTACAAGCCTCACCCTTCGCCTCGCCATCGACACCTGTGGGCTAGCGATAGAAAACGACATACACCTAAAGCTACCTTGGTTGATTTCTTCGATGAAGTTTTCGTCCCGTAAGATCCCTGGTCTGCTAACTAATGATATTGGCCTCTGAATCTTCGCCAGGCTTGCTGAGCTCCATGAGGCCAGTGCTGCGCTGGTCAACCAGGACAGCTTCTCAGAAAATAAGCCTAATAAATCCAAGTTTAAATTCTCGCCCACCACGTACACCGAGCAATCTCGTCCGGTACTTATTCAGATCCCTTCCATGTCAACTTCTCCCCAATATCCAGCGACTTTACTGAGCATATTCCGTTCAAGCCTGAGAGCGATCAGCATACGTAGCAGCTCTACTTTAGGTCATTTTGGGAAGTCAGATGCGATTGTCTACTATGTGGCGACTCAAAGGTTTGCGAGAGTGGCGAAAGATAACATTCCAGGTGAATAGACTTCCCCTTGCAGATCACGTTGCTAGTCCAGGCTTACTCGATGTAGAGGATGCGTATCGTCTCGATATTCCCTCAAGAGGGATGACATACGATATTCGCTTACCGAGCGACCAATCTCCTGAGGGAAGTCTTGTTGCAACTCTGTCCTTCGAAGAGCTTGGATGGCGTGTCGCCAGGCGCAGGCTCTCTGGCAAAATCAACGAGCTTTATGTCGTCGACCAATTGACCGATATTCTGCGACCCTAGCAGAGTCGATGTAATGAAACGTGTCGTCAATGGTCAAGATGTGACCTGCACTCATGACCGCCCCGATCAGACACGCTTTCATCCCACCCAAAGACGCCAAAACACAGCTAATGCAAAATTTACATACAAGGCAGTCGATCCAAAACCCATCAAGACTGAGCAGGAGTATCATCCCAGATATTTATGGGATCGATGGTTATATATGTCTTACGGCGGGAGAGCAGATTATCTTACCTAGTTATGCTTTCGTCCCCTCTGAGCCTTTGGGTTGTATAGGCTTGAGATGTTGTCCTCTAAACAATCGAAATCCTGGCCTCTTTCTATTGTAGGTATATATCAGGATCCTCGTCCATATCACGACTAGATCATGTGCTCCAGGTTCCCTTCTTCGGTTATCGAGGAAAACAAGGATTCAAATGACACATGCGTAATGCGATTGATCATGAGAAAACAAATCATGATGGTAAACGAGCTGTTCGATTTGACTATTAGCGTGTTCAAAATCGATATCGTTTCCTTGGCATTGCGACTCCACCCCGCCCCCGCAAAATTTATATACAAATTAATGAATCTTTAATATTTATAATTTATTTCCTTAACTTTTTGGTATTAAAGCTATTATATAGCTTATAGGTAATAATTAAGGTATAATTAATATATTTACTATAATATTACGTATTTAATTGAACTCCCGTTTTACCGATTTATCCCGGGGCTTTTTAAGGGGTAATTAAGGATTTACCCCTTTATTTCCTTTGCTTAGCCGTTATAATAGCCGTTTTTATATACTTAATAAGCGTATTTAATTCTTAAATATCCTTAATAAAAATTTAAAGCTTTAAAAAAAGCAGAATTAAAAAAAGGCGAAAAAAAAAGCCGTTAAAAAGGGTTTATTAAATAAGTTAAAATCGGTATATATTAAATAAGGTCCTATTAATATTAAACGTTATATCGTTAATATTAAAACTTATAAAAAATAAGATATTCTTCGGAAACATTAAGTTAAAAAAGTTATTATTTTTAAAGTTATTATTAATTAAAAAGTTATTAAAGAAAAAAGAAATACTTAAAGATTAAATATTAACTTTAAGAGAATTAAAATTATGATAATAATAAAAAAAATAAAGAAGAATCTTCCGGAGAAACATTAAAAAACTTTTCGTCTTTAAATAATAAACGTATAATTAATATTAATTAAGAGTTTAATACTTTAAAGGAGAATATTTACCGTTAATAATAAGCTTAGTTATATTTTTATCGTATAAAATATAACCTTAAAGCCCTTATTCTTAATAATAAGGGTTAATTAAGAGCCGTAATTAATAATAAATACGGCGAGAATAACTTTATTAAAAAAAGTCTTAAACCGGAAAAATTTAATATTAAAATTGGATAAATAATAAAATAAAAGGGATTTAAAAACGATTTTAAGGATGTTAAGGTATTTATTAAGTTAGATTACTTAAAAACCGTATTTAAGCATATTTCACTTAAATCTTTTAATAATAAAGTTTAAAATAAACGAGTTAATTTAATTTTATTATAAGAATATTAGCGGTATCTTAAATATAAGCTTAACGTTATTATTAATATTATAAATAAGCTTTAAGTTTAATCTTAAGCTTAATTTAAACGTTTTCTTAAAAGTATCGATTTATTAATTAAGTTTTTTTTATCGCTATATAAGGACCGTTACTTTAAAAGAGTAACTTAATAAATAAAAAGATATTAACGAATAAATTAATAATTATACTATAGAGTTAATGATACGGTTAAGGTATTATAATAAGAAGTACTATAATAAAAGTAACTTTTATTAAATCCTATTTAATTAAAAAAAAAAACATTACGTTTTTTTATTAATTTAGAAAAAGGTTTAAGGCTAAATTATTATTAACGGTATTTATAAAGCGTTTTTTAATTAACTATTAAAGTTAATAAAATAATAATTAATTAATACGGCCGGCCTTATTATTTTTAAATTGAAAACTTCGATAATAACGGTAAACCGTAACAAAACAATAGTTACGGCTTAAAAAAAAAGAAAAAAAAAAAAGAAAGATAGATCCTTTAAGATAAGCGGATAAAAAGGATATTTAATATATAAGTCCGTTAAAAAGAATTAAAAATTATAAGGAGTTTATATTTAAATACCGGAGGAAACAATTAAGTTTTAATTTATTTACCTTATTAATAAATACTCCTGCCCTTACTTTAACGGCTTTTACTTAATTACTTAAATAAGGTACTCGTTTATCCAATCCGATTAATAAGATATATAAGGATAAGCTAATAATAAATAATTTTTAAAGCTGGAAAAGCTTATTAATACGGTCCGTTAAGAGGAAAAACTTACTTATTAAAGTTAAAGCGATTATAAATAAAGAAATATAAACTATATAAGATTTAAAAAAGATATCTGATTTATTTACCTATATATATTAGCGGAATATAGTTAAAAGCTTATTTAAAAGGATAATAAAGCACTTTAATAAAAACTTTAAAGATTTTAAAGCTATTTATTATATATAATATAAGCCGGCTTATTAACTGGCTAATATATAAAGGTTATATAATATTATTATATCGCTTTTAAATCCTTATTTATAGATATTTATTTATTTAAATATTTACTTAATTTATATAATGCTTAAGCTCCCTTTAATAAGCCTTAAAATCCCCTTTAAATATATACCCTGTTATATTATAACGGAAGTATTCCTTTATAAATTAATTGCATTTATTTACTTTTAATATATACCTTAAGAAAAGCTTAAATTAATTTTAAAACTATACTTAAAACTTATAATAATAATGTTTTATTTAAACTTTAAGTACGTTAAAGGTAAGCTTAGTAAAATTAAAGTCCGGAGAGTAAAATAATAAATAACGGATTTTAAGCCCCGTTACTTAAATTATTTCTTTTATTACCGGATTATAATATATATTAACGTTATTTAAATAAATAACGTTATTAAAACCTAAGAATTAATTATAATAAAATAAAAGTTCGTTCTTAAGTTATTTTAAAAAAGCCTTAAAATTATAATAGCCTTTACGTATACCAATATAAAGTAAATACTTATTTATAATATACGTAAAAAGTAAAGATTAATTATTATTATAATCTATTTTATCTTAAAATTAAGCTAAATCGTTAATAAGGCTATATATTATAGATTATTAATAAGTTATTATTTTAAATAACAATTTATTTATAAAGATAAGTTACTTTACGGTAAAATTTAATATCTTTATTTATTAACCGTTTCTCAAAGTTTAACTTTAAGGGTTTAACCTTTATTTATACTTTAAGTTTATATTTATTTTTTTTAATATTTAGCTTATTTTTAATTATAATACTTTTATTCTTTATTCCTTATTAAGGAATTTTATCAATTTATCTTAATACTTTTAGGGAAAAGTTTATAAATACTATATTAAATTCTTTTTTACCGCTATATAAATTTTATATAAGTAATTAGCCTTTAAGAAATAAGGTAGATTAATATATTTATATACTTATATATTTTATTCTTATTTTTAAGTTATATAAGTTAATGTTAGACTGACTCCGCTGGCGGCACGCCGGCGGGACTAGTAAAGGTAGGTGTAGAAGACGTAACGTTACGGTCTGGATACTTAAAAATTACTTTAATAAGTAGATTAATAATAAGGTTAATTCTTAAGGAACTCAGAAAGAATTAAGGTATAACCTTTATTTAAAGTAAAGGTAATAATTACCCCGCTTTATGCCTGTTAAGTTACGGCTTATAAATAACGTATATTAAGGCCGTTACCAAGGCCCTTTGCCAAGGCCCTTTGCCAAGGCCTAACGGCCTACCTTGGCGCAGCAGTATGGCGTACCACTGTAGCGTCGGCGCAGAGATGGCGCTAGCTGCTAACAGTTAAGCAATAAACGTAATCGGTAATAATTTTAAATTTCTAATAATTTTAAAGAAGCTCGCTATTTATAAATTAAGCTTTTAAGTTAAAAGGAAGGATTATAATAATAAGGAATAAAAAAGTAAACGTTTTTAAAATATATATATTAACTAAAATATTATATTTGCCACCGGTATAATATTGATTGATTGATTGATTGATTTATACTACGGATCTAGCTAAGTTAATTCCGGCGTTCCTTAATACTCGGCTATTTAGCCTTACTAATAACCGCAAAAAACCTGACATCCATAACGTTAGGAATAAAAACCGGTATCTACCCAGCCTCTACTTATATTTTAAGGGCTAAAAGCATTTATAGCTATTTAAAGAGTAAGAATTTATTTATATACCTTTTTTAAGAAAACCTATAATACTATAACTGAATTTACTTAAGGGTTACTTTTAAACTTATTGTTCTTCCGTTATTTTACGGGTTTATTTAATGTTAAAATTTCAGAATTCCGATTATATTATTAAATATCCTTATTAATACGTATATTATTATTATTTTATTCGTACGACTTTACCGACCGATATAATATCGCCTTTTACGCCGCCCCGGTATTTATAGCCTTTTTAGCCCCTTATTAAGTATAGTTTTCCCGCCGCTACTTTTTACCTTTAAGTCGGCGGCGAAGTTTCTTAATTAAGTTTTTAACCACTTCTTTTATTTCCTTAATTAAGCTGAACTATAGTAATAAACCCGTAATTATTATAAATCTAGCGGCCGTTTTAATACCCTTTTTATTAATAAATATTTAACGATAATCGTTAATCCTTACCTTTTTAATTAATCCCGGTTTAAGCTCCTTAAATAATAAATAAAAGATTAATATATATATAACGTCTTACTTTTATTATTTATATTTATAATTAACGTTAATCCGGCTATTAATATATACGATAAAAAAGAAATAAGCTAAGCTATTCTTATTTATCCGGAATTAAATTATTAATATATTATTATTTTTCCTTATAATCCCGTAACGCCGGAAATACTTATTAATAACCTCGTTATTATCCAACGCCGGGTATTATTACCTTTAAAGGATCGATTCTTTATATTTACGTTAACGCTTTATTTATTTCCCTATAATTTATAGGGTAATCGCCGTTAATTTCGCTTTTATAGTTTTTTTTTTTTCCGTTACTTTCGCTTTAAATAAGAGTTTATATACTTTTATGTTAACTTCTTAAACGTAAATTAAATCAACCTCTTTTTTAATTTATTCCAATTTAACTTCCATAAAAAGGATAAGTACTATTTCTTTACGCTTTCTTATTTAAGGCCTTTTATAATTCTGGCGAATACGTTTATTTTTTATTAACGTAATTAAGTTTATACCTTTTTTAAGCCTTATTTAAGTAATTATTTAATTTAAGATTAGCTTTATTAATAATATAAAAACCTCGGATTTTAATACCGGGATAGGAGTCGCTTTATATATTCTATTTATTATTTTTAAATATTGGTTTTAAACCTTTTATAATTATTAGACGGGCTTTTTCTTATATTTAAGCATACCTTTAAGTATATATTAAATAACTATTACGTATATTATCGTAAACTTTATAACTGCTTAATAAACGGTTTTAACCTTCTATAAAGTAGCTCCTTACGTTAACGTTATAAAATAAATAAGGCCTTTCTCTTATAAAATTATTTTCTTTTAAACCTTTTTTATATAATCCTTTTAATCTAATTTTTTATTAATTTATAAATTAAATATTTTAATATTAACTTCCGGTTTTACCGCTATATTACTTAAGTCTATTATAATTATTATATTATATAACTTTAAGCTCCTTATTATATAAATAAGCTTATATTTATACGGGGCGAATTAAGCCTTATATATCTTTACTTATTATAAATAGACTTTATAGGTTTATTTTAACTTTAAATAGTTTATATAAATAGACGTATTATAAGTTAAAAGGTAAATATTATTAATAAAGCCCCTTATTTAGACCTTTTATTTTAACTTTATTAAGTTTTTAATAAGCAAATTATTAAAGAATAAAAATAAGATTAAAGAAATAGATAACCTTTAAGGAATCCTTATTATTATAGGCTTTATTATATTTATTTTTTATCCTAGGTTAATTAACGTTATTTAATTACTTAAGAAACTTTTTATTTAATTTACGAAGAAAAATAAAACCCCCTTTTTCCGTAAATTATATAGCAACCTTTAATAATTTACCTTATTAAACGCCTTTATAATATTTAAGGAAAAAAGACTCATAATATACTTCTTCCTATAACCCTATACCGTATATACGTTATTAATTAAGCCTTTAAGAACCGTCTCCGTCAACCGTCCTCTTTTTACTTTTATCTATTAATTAAAGAGTAACTTATACCCTTTTACGTAATTACTTAAGATCTTTACGATTACCGTTTTTAAAGCCTTCCTTAACGTATAAAGGAATATTATAGGTTTATATAACTTTATTTTTAAGTAATTTAACTTAACCAGCTTCTTAAGGATAATTATTTTAACCTCCTTAAATCTATAAAAGTAATATCCTATATTAAAATAAGCTTAAAATAAGTAAATAAAGACCTTTTTAAATAATAACGTTATTATAGATAGGAACCTATTTAATATACCGTTAAGTCCGGGAGCCTTATCCTTCTTCGGTTTATTAATTATTTTAATTATTATTTTTTAAGTTATTATTTTATTTATTATTATTAATTTAAGATATACCGTACCGTTAATATCTATTAAGTTAACTTTTAATAATAAGGGAAAGAACGCCTTTTTAAAAGCCTTAATTTTACCGTTAAAGGTATTTATTATTATATTATCTGGTCTTTTTAAGGGTAAAAACTTAAGGATAAGTTTAAATTTTTTATTCCGTTTTTTACCGTATTTTATTAATTTCCAAATATTACGAAAGGAAACCGCCGAGTTATATATTATAGCCCGGAAATATATTTACTTAACCTTTTGGATAATTCTTTTCTTTTCTTTTTATATTTTCTTTAATTATTAAAATATTTCCCGGTTTTTATATTTAATAATTTATTTTATAAGCGCTTTTACCTTTATAATCGCCTTTATATATTCCTTATTTTAATAAGTTTTAACTCTTTAAAACGGTTTTATTATTAAGATTATAATATTAATTATTTTATTTAAAGCCTTTATTATCCGTTTTACGAAACGGTTAATCTATTCTTTATTATTAAGCTAAGGACGCTCCGTTAATTAAGATATTATTTTTACCGTTTTTATTAATACCTTAATTTCTTTAACCGTTTTTTACGTTCGTTTAAACGGTAAAAACGGAGTTACATTAATAAATTAATTTAAAATTATTTATATCGGGACGTAATTTAAACTATATTTTAAATCCTTTTAAGGTCCGTATATTATAATTAAGTTAATAATACCTTCTAAATTAAATATTAAGTTAATCGTAATTTTAAATTTATAGCTTTCTTATATAATAACTTTTTTTAACGTTAATAACGTAAGGTTAAACCATATAATAATTATTAATAGCTCCTTAAATTCAGTATAATTAATTATATAACCGTCTTTATTTTATTAAACGTAATAAAAATTAAAGTCCCTTATTAAGAGGTATTTACCGGGTATAATTATAATATCCTTAAGTAGCAGAATCATAAAGGGTCCTTTTTTATTAACCGGTAACGGATTATACGTATTATAAATATTTAAGGTACCCTTAATATCCCCCTCTCGTATAATCCGGAGTATATATAGGTTCCCTCCGTAATAAATAACGTTTTAACTATTTATATTTAACCTTTTATTAATAAAGAAATATATCTGCGTTATTTTATTACCCTTAAAGGTTAAATAAAAACCATCTCCCGGCTTAATTAAAAAGTAAATATATAGATTATATAACGGCTTTTATATCACTATAATATCGATATCCTTTATTTTTTTAGATTTAAATATTAATATTATAACTTTAATTACTTCCCCGTATATATTATATTATATTACCTTTAAAAGCGTAAATATATTAAATATTAACGTCCGTTAGGCTTTCCTCGTTAACTTTTATTTATATAAACGGTCTTTCCTTAAGGTTAAATATTATTTATTTTAATTTTTTTATTATAATAATAATTCCGGTTAGGCGGCCGGCCTTAAAGGTTAATATTACTATAAGTTTCCTTTTTTTTACGTTATTGGTTACCGCGCTTTATCCTTCCCCGTTTAATAAACTTTATTTACGCCTTAAGACCGTCTTTAATTACTTTATTGGTCTAGGTTTATATAAATTATAACGTTAAACCTTAACCGTTATCTTAATTTCCTTATATTAAATCTCCTTCGCTCTTATTATATATTATAAGTTTTACGTTAAGTAATTATTATTATTATACGTTACGTATTTTAATGCGTTTTTTATTAGGCCCTTTATTATTAAATTAATATATTCATACGTATTATACCTTTCGGTATATATTACGTACTTTATATTATTAAAGCATTTTATAATAATATATTTATACCTTTAATATTTAAAGTATTAATAAATATCCGCTGCCCGGTCTTAAGGTTTTATTAACTTAAAAAACCTACCTTTTATTACCCCTTTATTGAGGATATTATTATATATCTTTATTAACGTTACGCTTAAAATAACCGTAAAGTATTTTTTTATATAATTAAAAACGTTTAACCTTTTTACCATAATAAGGAGGCTATAATTAACGATTTTTAACCCAGGGTAGAAAATTATATTCTTTTTTTCTATCCGCCTTAAAATAACTTCCCCTTCCTCCCCGTAAACCTTACTAAGTATATCCCGTTTACCACGATAATGAAAAATTACCTTAATACCTTTATTATCTTATACCCCTTTTTACCGGTTTATCCTTTTAATTTCTTTAGCCCTTTTTTCGCCTTTAATAAGGCTATATTAAGGAAAATATCCCCGTTTTATTATTTATATACCGTAATAATTTATTTTATTAATAACTTTCCTATTACCTTAAATGCCTTTATTAATTATAATAGATTCATTTTTACCGCTATATTCCTTTCCTTTTTACTTAATAATTATATGGTTATTATCCTTATTTTCCTTAACGCCGCCGCCTTTTTTTTTACCTTTATTTTTTTTATTATTAACGTTAATGCCGTTTTTACGGTCTTTATTATTTAATTTATTCCCGTTCCCTTCCTTAAAGCTTCCCCCATCGCTCCTTTACTTTATATATATCCTTTTTATCTTTTTTTACCTCCGTCCATTAACGTTTTTACTATTACCTTTTAAGCTCCGTATAACCTTTTTAACTCCCTTAAACCTCTCCCCGTTTTTACGTAAAAGTCTTTTACCCCCCGTAACCCGATTTATAGTATCAGTTAGGTCTTTAACGTAATATTTTTCTATATAATTATAAGGAAACCTTTTAACGCCCTTACCGTTTCCTCCCCTTTTATTTCTCCCTTACGTATTTAATAATTACCTCTTTTTATAGCTTATTCTTATTTATTTAGTATTTCCCTATTTTTATTTAACTTTCTTTTAATTTATATATACTTAATAAGGCTTTTTATACCTTTATTTATCTTTTATCCGTCCCCGCGTACTGTCTTTATCCCTTCCGCCCTTTATTTATTACCTTTTATAATAATACCTTTACGCGTTATACGCGTTCCTTTACGCGTATCTTATTAACTATAAACTCCCTATTTAATTTAAGGCCGTTTTATCTCGTATTCATCACGTCGTTCGTATAACTTATCACCGTTCCTATTAACCTGGGCCGCTTACCCTTCCTCCCCTTCTATCCCTATTATTATTCCGCTTCCGCCTATCGCATTTAAGGTATTATCCTTACTGTTACTTAAGCTATGCACGCGTGCATCGTTTCTGACCTCTGGGGTCCCGTTGTTCGTCGCCATCTCTCTCATTAATGTTTTAATAATTTTAATCACCGGTATAATATATAAAAGCTTTAATAATAACGATTTATTAACGATTAAATCGAAAATATTAAGGATTCATCAATTTATATACAAATTTTGCGGGGGCGGGGTGGAGTCGCAATGCCAAGGAAACGACATCGATTTTGAACACGCTAATAGCCCTACTTAAGCGAGGGACAATCCGTCGGCCGTCCCCTCGGACCCCTTCAAAAAACACCACATCCTTCCAAATCGCATCTCCCTACGTCAGATCCAAAATGGCCTCGCCACCCCCCTCCGACGACGAAGACGCCCTCATCGCCTCTCTGGAAGACCACGCCGACACCGACCCCACCCTCTCCGCCCTCCGCGAACGCCGCATCCAAGCCCTCTCCAGCAGCCTCTCGGCCGCCAGATCCGCCCGCACCGAGGGGTTCGGCACCTACACACGCATCCACACGGAGAAGTCCCTGCTCGAGATCACCACCTCGCCCACCTACAAGCGCTGCATCGTGCACTTCTACAAAGCGGATTTCAATCGGTGTCGGATCATGGATGGGCACCTGGAGAGGCTGGCGGGGCGGCATTTGGGGGCGAGGTTCTTGCGGATGGGGGTCGAGGACGCGCCGTTCTTGGTGGAGAGGTTGGGGGTGAAGGTGTTGCCGTGTGTCATTGGTTTTGTGAATGGGGTCGGGGTGGAGAGGGTGGTGGGGTTTGAAGGGTTGAGGGGCGGGGATGCGTTCGAGACGGGGGAGTTGGAGGATAGGTTGGTGGGGAAGGGGGTTTTGGAGAGTGTGAGGGGGCCTGCGATTGGGGCGATGGGGCAGGATGGAAGGGAGGGGAAAGGGACTGGGGGATTGAGGGGAAGGGAGGCATTGGACGAGGAGGAAGATGATGATTGGGATTGAGAGGCACTTCGACAAGGTATTCTGCTATCGTGTCAAGGAACTTTCATTGAGGGAGTTGAGACTTGATCTGCAAACCAAATGAATGCTAAAAGCTCCGTGAATGGCTCGCAACTACGGTCGTCCGAGCGCCGCTCACGCTATGAGCTGTTGAAGCAATTAAGGGAGAAAGGGGAAGGGGCAAGGGCAGTATACCTTAGAGACCAGCCCAACAAACGGATCTGATTTCGTGATGAACTGTGGCCAAGGGGATGAGGTCTCAAGATCTGAGGCCGACTTTATTAATTGCAATTAGGAGCGAATGAGCTTGGAATGTAGGCTGTGTTGAAGCGGTTGAAAGAGGCAAGCTAAAATTACATGTTCTCATTGAAGATATCCTCTCAGCTATTCAAAGCTCTTCTATGCATGTGCCGTGCCGATTGCAAGCCGGGAGAAACGCTTGTCACAAACCTGCATGTATACTCAATAATGTTACAAGCATGCTAGCCGCCGCGGCGCCGCTTCCCTCCCAAGTTGGAACGTCCCCCAATCTGAGGCCTGTGGAGGCATCCACGCTCTCAAATATGGGTACAAGTGTCTCGCTGAATGCAGATTGGCGAACCAAAACTTTTTTGTGTGCTAAATGTGAGGATGAAGGCGCCGAACTAAACAAGTTTTCAGGCCCAATGTACGTTTGCATTTCCTCGGATTCGCGACAGTCTTTGGCACATCACAACTTCAGATGTCGACGCTCTTCATTTCATCGACACCGTCAACACCAAGGCCCGTCGTAGTTGCCTTTTCACTGGGCCTCTTATTCGTGATGTCACCCAGAATGTCTGCTTGAATGACGTTGTTGTTCGAATCTACCGTCGAGGCATGGTTCGCTAGAGTTGGGGTATTTAGTTCGACCAGATTACCTTCTCTTTCACTAGTAGCGGTGCTCTGAGCTAAGTGGTCTGTGTTGGCGTCGCCGCCCGTGTGGATTTTGGGTACCGCCTTCTCTTCGGACACCATACCCAGTGGACTTGGCTTGCCAACCCCAGTTCCGACAGGGCTGATGAGAGCAGCTTGGGGACCGCGATTTGGAAACCTTTGCGGCGACCGACCTCGCTCCTCAGTAGGACTTCCATAAGGAGAACCCGAAGCAGAACCGTGCCCGGGAGAGCCTGGTCCTTGTCCTGGCCTTCTCCGGGGGCCTTTTCGCCCGTATTTCTGATCCATTCTCCAACGCAGAATATCAAGATATGCCGGCTCCACATTGCTCGTCTTGAATTCTCTCAGCTTCAATTCTTGCGACTCTTCCTCCACAAACCACTTCGCACTGTTCAGATCGTCGGCGACCATGGCCAAGAAGGCAGCCCACGAACGCGCAACTACGTACTTGCAGTCGTAGTCCCTCCCGAAGATAATGACTTGGCCCCATTTCCCCACAGGGCCCGGAGCCAGGTCAACGGCCAGGTTGTTGCCGCCCCAATCTCTAGCAAGTGGGATCCAGCCCGGATGAGCATAGGCCTTCTGTATGAATCTTGGAGGTTGGGAGTCTTGACGGTCAAGTAGTTTTTCCCTCCACAGAGGGTTTGATGATTGCTGGCTGGAAGTTGCGTGAGATGAAGAAGAGGCGGCACCAAAGGCCTTTGGCAGGGAAGATGACGCGTTGCTCGAGGGGTTTGTCAAGTATTCCTCGTTGACGACCTTCCAATTCTTCCATTCTTGAAAGATCTCCTCGCAGTCGAGCAGCATACATCCAAATATAATGCCAGTGGGCCTGCCACCCCTCTCCTGGCCATCATGCGTTTGAAGGGACTCTCGAACTTCCATGGGCAAGGAGATGTCGAGCTCATGCTCCAATTCGTTGACATCATTCTGCGTTGCGCCTTCAGAGAGCTGGTCAAAGAGCTCCTCATAATTCTCTTCCGCCCAGCGATCTATCTTCTTCCACGAATGTTGTACAGGTGGAGGCGGGGGGAGGCCCTCCTGAAAGCTTTGCATCTGAATCTCGCCTGGGGTGATGTTTTCGAAAGGGTTGGGCTCGCCGGACTGCTTTCGCTGCAAGGCCATGTTGGATCGCATGCCTGGAGAGTAGGGCGAATCAGGAACGGTGATGCTCCCAGCGCCGGGAGTTCCAGGCGCACGGGCTGAGCCATTCTGCAGACCGGGTGTGAATTGACTTGATGGGTCTTCAGCATAAGGAGAGCTGAGGTCGGCGCGGGAATCTAGGGCACTAGTTGCGATGGAGGTGAGCGGCGCGTGTCGACTTTGGTTGAGGGGCATGTGCTGGCCGGTGCGATAAGGAGAATCATGGGAAGCATGGCGGTCATTAGAGGTGATGGCATGCCAAAAGGATTTGATCGCTCCTCCGAAGCTGGATAATATTCGTATCAGTCAAGGCCTCCGCTGTTTGAGGATACGAGTTTGTGAATCTTACCCAGGCATAATCAGCTGATTGGATTGTATCAAACGCGGAATGATCGAAAGGGGCTAAAGCATTCGATGTTCATAACAAAGGTGTAAGTAACCATGCAGCATGTGTTGATATTACATCAAGTCTGACGTTGCACTGATGAGTCTGAGCGGGATGGAGTAAGTGACACCTTTCGAGCAAGCGAAAGTCAGACAGAGAGAGGTCGTTGATAGATCAGGTAGGTATGCTTTGTCTTGCGCAGGGTTTAATTATTCCGTATGGATGGACCAATGTTGGTAATAAAATGAAAGGGGAAGGTCTTGGCGGGAGCCAAACAAGCCAAACATCACACCGTCGCTTAATAGCTTAACTTTACGACCAAAAATAAATACGATACGGTTCCTGGCACAAATCCTGAAGTGGCGGACCACGGACCACACGTCACACAGACTCCCCTGACCAGTCAATTCCTCCTGCCACATTTAGCTTCCTGCAATGGCTTTTCGGAAGTTCGGTGATTCACAAAAAGATAACTCAAAAGCTGCATTTCCGCTCGTCCGCCAGACGATATGCTATGCTCTCTTGTTCAATACCTTGCATATCTAATCTATAGTACATTGATACATCCGTACATCCGTACGGTGAATCACCACATTTTGCGACTTTCGTTGCATCACTGAGTCTCGCTTAACCTTCTCAATCATTACTCTCCACTAGTAGGCGTTTGAAAATAAGTTCAGTCTGCAGGCAAAACAGGTAGCGAACCTTGCTGCTAAGGATTCTGCCTGAGTCTGCTGTCAATGGCTTTGCACGACGGAGACAAGCGATGCATTGCCTATTTAGGTCCGCAAGCATCATATACCCACCAGGTTTGTCACATGCACATTTCTGCAGCCAATACAACCATTGAATGGTACCCGCTAGGCTGCTACCGAGCTATTCACTTTAAAGACAGACATTCTACAACAGCAAAGGACCATTCCAGGTATGCTTCTTCTGAACATGGCCTTGCCCCCCCCCTACCCCCCGGCATGGCCCCGGTTTTGAATTTACTCAAGAAAGGTATCAGACGTCTTTGCGGCGGTACAATCCTCATCTGCCACGTATGGTGTCATTCCTTTCGAGAATTCATCAAACGGACCGGTGGACATGACTCTTGATTGCCTAATCAACAGGTCTGGCAGCTATTCCGATATTAGCATCTCCTGCGAGACTTATCTGGATGTCAATCACTGCCTACTGGGACGGAAGCAAGAAGGGCAAAACAATGGATCTGATGCCCCATCATTCTCTGTAAAGGGTTTCATTCCACCAGAAGCGCCTTCCAATTGCTCGCCAAGCACCACTAAAGAGTTTTCAACAGATCTAGGTCGATTGCAGGACCTTTACAGTCATCCACAAGCACTTGCTCAATGCCATTCATTTCTTTCCGAGGGTCTGAAGTCCGCGAGACAGCATGAAACCTCCTCTACTTCTGAAGCCGCGTCCAAAGTCGCCAAAGATGGAGCAAGCACGGCTGCTGCAATCTCGAGCAGGCTAGCTGCGAGCATGTATGGGCTGGATATCTTAGCTTCGGCCATTCAAGACCAGAAGGACAATACGACCCGCTTCTTGGTACTTCGCAAAAATCTGCCTTTGGAAGAAAATCCCCAGAGCGAGGGCGACACAAGATGGAAGGCACTCGTACACTTCGCCATCGATCATAAGTCTCCTGGCGCTTTGGCCGATGCATTACACGTCTTTAAGCATCATCAGCTTAATTTGACAAGTATCAATAGCAGACCCAGCCGCACGAGACCTTGGCATTATATATTCCTCGTGGAATTCGAGTGTTGTGGCACACTGACAGACACTACTCAGCAGATAGAAAAGGCTATGACCCATCTAGGTCAAGTCACCGAGGGTCACAACAATCTAGGAAAGTGGCAAGGTTGAAGAAACTGTATGCGTTGCCAATATCATCACGCCGTGATGGCGATGACACAGCCGTTCGCATGGCAACGATGGAGTTGCACTAGCTTTGTTGACATTTTCCTCTGACTTCGTTGTTTTCCACTTTTTATCATGTATGACGCTTCAAAGGTTTATCAACCAAGTGTCAGCATCCGCTGCATGCTGACCGTTGTTGATTGGTCTTAGGTCATTTACCTTGGCTGTGTGAGCATGGAATTCGTGTCCCAGACTGCAGGCGCTGCTCATGCCCCTGGACCGGCAGGATTCGTGTCTGAGACTTACAGACGCTACAAGTCACACACAGAGGCTTTTCTTACATGGCTCGCTGATCAAGTCGGGAATAGGCAATTTGCATCCACTAACGATTATGTTGTTGCAGCTGAGCGACTCAGAGCGACAAAGCCATTAATGCGTGTGCCTCAAGATATATTGAAGCATTTGCAAGACGCCATAAGTCTAAGACAAGACTGTACGGCATACTATGAGGCACGAGGCTTACCAAATTTCACCGCACGAAATGGCAGCAGCTCTCGGAGCATCGAAAGTCAAGGTCATAGGTATTTCACTAATGTCTTGGAGAGATTGAAGGACATTCTCTCGCCAACGTGTATCATGGATCAGACCACCCTATCATGGGCCCAAGCGAGAAAAAGTGAGTATGTATCACACAGGCAAGAGCAGGATCAAAGACAACATTCTCCAGACGACAATTACTATGCCTCTTTGATGATCCAGAATTCTACACCACCACCACATGAGTCCACGTTGCCTGGAAAAGATCCTCTGCCGACAGTCAAACCCCCTACGCAATCTAATCAGGACGAGAAGTTGTCTATGCGGGAAGATGACGCCCTTCTAGCTATGTACTGTCTGATTGACGATATCAACCATGTCAAGAATTGTGTCGTATCGGTCTGGGAAGATTACCGGGATCACAGGCTATCACTAGTGAATGCTGCAGCTACCAGTAACACCCTGCTTTGCTCTGCTGAGCACCTTGAGACGACTTTCTACAATGAATATCGGGATATCATCCCAGAGGAACAGCTTCTGGAGCATGTTCTACTGAGTTCCCCAGAGCAGAAGAACGCCAGACTCGATGGAAGTAGGCTATCAGACGATGACTTTTCACGCGTTATACTTGATCATTTGAACGGCTGGCGGCTATCCGACTACCTCGGTGTCTTGGTCAAAGACGTTTCTCGAAAGGACAATCCCGATACCACTGGGTTGAATCCTATGCAGGTGCGCAGAGCTAGACAGATCATGTTCTTGCGAGAGGTTCTCCTGGAATACCGAATGCTGTTCGCAGTATACTGGCTGCCCTTCGCCGACGATCAAGTGGCTCAGGCGTTCCTTCAATTGACCAAGGGCGTGGAAGTCTCTCTTTGGATGGTTGTCTCGGTGCAAATGTTGATTGAGATCAAGCAGCTACTTGGTACGGTACAGTCCTAAAGGTGGACCATGTATAAAACGCTAATGTTTATCAGGTCCTGACGTTTCTCGCGGGCTTTCAGAAATGCAGTTCTCCGCACGAAACATAGTAGCCACGTTGGATGAGTACAAGAGGTTCGAGGGCGGGCTTGACTTCGAAGGCGAGCTACCACGGAGGAGGAAAGCTACTGAAACGGTCCTAGATATGATCAATTGGCTCCGGCATGCAGTCCTTAAGAATGTGTTGGATGATAGCATCTCTCAAATCAAGGAGGTTTGTCTTCCCCATTCGTTGCTGGGTTTGATGGGCCCTCGACAAAGATATTTCCTTCTCGCAAATCATCCTATTCTATGTGGCAGATATGAATTCCTTATGAAGATGAAGTTTCAGAGTATCACCATGGGTACATCAACGTGGCAGCAGGTACTCACTTCAGCTGCACATCTCTACAATGCCTGCCGCATCGGAGGCAGCCTGCAAACAAGCTGGGGTAGAATGGAGGATATGCTCCGACTTTGGGGCAATAAGTCGTTCTTCCTCGAGGAACCACCATCGAACCTTGGACAAGCGTATTGGCATCATGTGGTGAAGGAAGGTCTACCCCTCGAGGCTCTTACGCCCACTTCGCACCACAAGCCGGGATCGAAAGTGGCATCGAAACTACCACGGTATCTCGACAGATTCGGCTACACACGTTCGTTCGATCATCTTATCGCGTTCTCCTACGGAAAAGCAAGCGCTGACAGTAGACCTTCTGTTGAGCATTTCCGGCTTCTTCTGGTCAAGGAGGAGGCTGAAGGCCACAAAGGGAAATCGAAACCCCAAGGCGACCTCTCAGGCCCCCAAGCTTTTAGAAAACAGCTTCACGAATTGTTCGCGTCAAATGAAGAGAAGCTCGATTTCAACTTGATGTATATGTATAGGTTGTGTGCCAGGCTGTTGCGCAACCTAGCCTCAAGATCAGGGGATGCATTCAGGTGGGGACTGAATCATGATGGTGGATTCGATCTTCGGAGGTCTGCTTGGCAATTCCCGGTGTGGGTCTTGAAAGACATCAACACAGCACATTTGGAGACGCAGTTGAGTGGATTGGCTACGCTAGAAGACGCTGGGAAGTACATCAACGTCTTTGTTGGGGTTGTTGAGCGTCTGGAGGCCATTGGTTACTTGCCCAACTCTACGCATGCGCCTGCCACAGAAGAGACTCGTCATTTGCAACTGGATGACGAGGAGGGGATTATTGCTAACACCGAAGAAGATGAACCCATAGTCCGTGAAGACCCAAACAAAGAGGATGGTATCAGTCAAACGGAAAACGAGAACCCAACTTCTGGTGACTCAGTAGCTGCTAGTGAGTCTGTTGGGAGAATTAATAATGGATCGGAGGTAGCAGATCTTGTGCACGACGACGCGAATGGGTCACAGAATTCCCTTTTCACGACACATAAGGTAGTTCCGGACGAGCCAGGTTGGAAACGATACCACTTCCCAAGCATCAGTATCAGCCCAACGGTGGCCAAACGCGCTGAGATCAAGGCAGAAATTAGCAGTATCTATCCAATCCAAGTAGATGAGTGGTTAGAATGGAAGGTGGATCGAATCTGGAAATATCGAGGCGCCGAGGAAGCCTAGGTTGTGGCGTGATATTCGGCGGTCGAGCGAATCCGGACAAAGGGTGAAAGATCAAAAATTCAGTAAAGGTCTGCGATGGCTCTCACATGGGCGAGAGTGTGGGTGAGGATCATAGAGGACGCTTTGTGTCCAATCACGTTCAGCAGTTTAGGCCTTCCAGAGAGGTGATGTCGGCTAAACTTGCCCAGATAGAATAGCTTTCCAAATCGCATGCATGATGAATGACGTTCGTTCATATGCAACTTTCTTAAAATTATTCGTTTCCGATCTTCACATCTCAATACTCAGCATGGCTTCTCTGACTGGCGGTCAGCCATCACAGATCGATGGAGAAATGCTCAAATCGCTCAGCGAAGCCGACAAACGCGAGCTGCAGCAGGTTTTGGGCAACGAAATGCAGAAGGCGAGACTGCAAGAATGTATAATTTTACTCCTATGCCTTATCCACATCTCTCATACTCCATCGTGCTTCTTCCCCCTCCCCTTTGCTGTATACGTCCCTAACTTTGGCGTCACCCATGAGACCAATTCGCTGACCTCTGACGAAACCGCCAGCAATCCACAATCTCACAGACGTCTGCTGGAAAAAATGCGTGCCTGGCGCGATCAAGGGCAATACGCTGGAGAAGAGCGAGGCTACGTGTGCGGCAAATTGCGTGGATCGGTTCATGGATGCGAATGAGGCGGTGTTGAGTCATTTGCAGAGAATGCAGCGCGGTGGTTGAGAGGTTGAGGACGAGAGGGATTGGGGAAGGGGATGAGCATAGAAATGGGATGTAGAAGGGCGAGTGAGAAGAGTGCACTGCGTGGGCGAGTCGATCCCCGGGGGGCAAATATGGTTGGGTTGATGTGCGCGCAGGAAGTGTTGAGGCGCCATTGCCCATCAGTGTATGGACCGGGAAAGAAAGACGGCCAACCGGACGGTCCCATTTCACTCTTCCCCCAAGGACGAAAAAGAAAAGCAGCAATACTGCAACATTGAGGCCAAATGTCAAGATCCCGAATCGAAAGTTCCTCTCAAGGATCCCAAGATGGAACAGTAGCTGCAAAAGTCATTGAATCAAGCTAGATCACTGGCCAACATCCCAGACCCGACATCTAAACAATGTTGAGCTTCGTCGCCGCAATGTCCAACGCATCCACGTCTTGCGTCAACCTCGCGTATGCCTTTTTCGTCCCATCCGGTCTGCAATGTCCCTCCAAGTCAGCTTTTCCTTCATTCAACCTTTCTGCACCAGAGTCTCCAACATCTCCATCAATGGCTCGGTGGTGAGAATATTGACTAACCTGACGAGCGTGTTGATCTTCACGCAGTCAACATCATACAGCGTCTTCAGCGCCCCCTTGATTTGCCGCTTGTTGGCCTTCACATCGCATATGAAGACCAGCGTGTTGTTCTCCTCGATCTTTTTCATCGCACTCTCGGTGTTCAGCGGGTTGATGAGGACTTTGTGGTGATCGAGGCGGGTCTCATGGGGCACGGATTTGCGGGGGTATTTGGGCGAGCGGGACAGTTGGAGGGTCTTGGGCCGGTGGAAGGTGGTGGTGAGGCGGACCTTGCGGTTCTTCTTTTGATGGTTCTGTGGTGGTAGAATTCAGAACAAGTCGTTCAGACGACATGGACGACAAAGCGGATGATACAGAAGGGGTAGCAGTCTGTAGTGTGGAGAACGTACGCCTCTTAGTGCAGCTTTCGATGCCTGGCTGGCTTTCGAGTTCTTGCCAGCCGGAGCTATGCGACGAATGTGTTAGTTGGTCATCTTCTGGCTTGTAGAATTGGAGGAAGCTCCGTCAATCGCTGCTGCTAGACGCTGAATTGCTTTGGCAGCATTTCTGATCGAAGCGCAGATGCATGATTCTTCCTGTTTACATCATGAAAGCAACAATAGCTTACCCTTCTTGTTTGCTGCCTTGGGTGCCATCACGGGGATCTGGATTGGTGTATATCTATCGTTGTCGCTGATGATGAAATATCCTCTCAATTTGTGGGTGAGACTAGCGCGTAAAGCTCTTCCGAGGTTTAGGCGATAATGTATTTCTACATATTCCAATCCGCTTGTGCATTGAAGGCCGAACCCTAATGGCGTGATCGTGTATTACCAGCTATGGCTGGCTCTATGACTACAGCATTCTGAGTATGGGTCGAAGGAAGAGAAGTCGGCCACACCTCCTTTCGTCTACGCGCCCTGCTATACGAAAGCCAACTGCGGCTTTGTCCTCCCGCAAGACTCGATCTATCGTCCGGACGCATCACACACTGCAAAAGAAATTGGATGCTGCTGTTGCGAAGAACGATCATGATGCGGTCACAGAATTACAAGGTAAAATAGCCGCTGCCGGTGGGCTTGAACAATACCAAAAAGCGAGTGAGCAGGGCCAATCTGCAGACAGGGGCGGAGATTCGAGCAAAGTCTTGGTGGATTGGATCACGGATATTGGCAGTGCAAGGATTTCACCGATGAGGATGCTCGAAGTTGGAGCGTTGCGGGTAGACAATGCCTGTGCAAGAAGTGGTTACTTCGACATCGAGAGGATTGATCTCCGCTCACAGCATCGGCTGATTAAGGAGCAAGACTTCATGAGACGACGCATTCCCGAGACACGCAACTTGCCCACAGAAGGCTTTGATGTTATCAGTCTCAGCTTGGTCGTCAACTTTGTGGGCAATGCGCAAGAGAGAGGGCACATGTTGCGGAGGGTCAGCCACTTTCTGAGGCGAGGATCCCGTGAAGCAGAATCTGCCGCAAAGCCATTGCCGGCTGTCTTCTTGGTTCTACCAGCTCCATGTGTGATGAACTCGAGATATTTGGACGAAGAGCGCCTGGAAGCG
The DNA here is from genome assembly GCA_019925105.1 of Niebla homalea. NCBI lineage: Eukaryota > Fungi > Ascomycota > Lecanoromycetes > Lecanorales > Ramalinaceae > Niebla > Niebla homalea. The sequence continues at coordinate 512,481 of JAHGAU010000003.1, forward strand.
ATCATGACGAGCTTGGGTTACCGTATGGTCAGACGAAAGATGACTTCGAAGCTAGTATACTACTTGTGGTCATTTGAGGCAATCAATACTACCGTGCAAGGAGACTTCAAGAAGAAGGAAGTCAAATCAGGATTGACCAGGAACAACTTTGCCATCGTGCTGCAGCCGGACTGAACAACTACTCTGGTGCTACAAGCGATATAATAATAATATCGTAGGGCACCGACGTTGCAACATCTGCCCGCGTGCCAGGAACGGCTCTCTCGCTCTACCAGGAAATGGCATTATAACCATCTTGCAACATCGATTCATCGCCCCTGTGAGCAACTGGTATTCGTGACCGTAGGACATAACGATTCGCCCGGGAATGACCTTTATCAGTCACCCGCTTTTGCTGATTGTAGCGTCGTGGGGCTCCGCTGATTTGCGATCCTGGCGGCGTGGAGGCGTTGCTGGCCTGCTTTAGGGGGTAATGTCCAGGCACACTCAGCACATTTACGCCCTCGGCCAGGGACGGCGGCTAAGATCCATGCCTAGTTCTGCTCAGGACCCCGCTGATCTCGCCCTAAGAGGATCCTTCTGGAACTTTACATGATTGGATTTTCTCGGATGCCATTTGCACCCACCTGCCAAATTGGTACAGCTGGTGATCTCATCCGACATACGGATTCCAAGGTGAGATTCTGTAGCTCCTCGCTTGTGCTCTGCAGCTACCTGCAAGCCATGTCAGATCAAAGTAAACACAATGCCGGCCACGGCCGACGAGCTTTTCCCAATCTTTTAAATATGCCCTCAATCCCACGCATGTCTCGGTTTGTGCTCTTGCTCATCGACTCAAAGGTCACTGCTACCCCAGTTGAAATATTCGACACTTTTTCAATTGACACGTAGCTGCCTCAATCGTCGTCATGTATCTTGCAAGTTCCATCTCACAGCTCCTCGGGGCTGCAATTTTTTGCGCTACAGCATCTGCGAGCCCTTTTGGTTCAATCGAGCGGCGATGGGATAATTCCTCTAAAATTACTCCAAAGGTCATGCTCATTGACATGGTATGAATGTTGCCTTTGGCCCTTGACATTGGAGCCTGACCCTTTCTTAGTTTGCGCCAGAAGCAGAGGTCTGGTACGGGATCCCAGAGTTCGACTTGCTTGAGCAAAACATAACCCTCCCTGGCGCCTCCCCTCTATTCCCGAATGTCATGTGCACTTCGAACCACGATGTCTGCCAGATTGTGACGGGCGAAAGCGGTTGGTCAATGTCGGCTCCGAGTCGCTCATCTCAAACTTACAATGTCCAGAGATTAACGCGGCCTCGACAATCACCGCTCTGACCTTCTCGCCTCTTTTTGACCTCACCAAAACCTACTTCATGATTGCTGGCATTGCCGGTGTCAGCCCAAAGGTTGCCACTTTGGGGTCGGTGACATTTGCAAAATACGCCGTCCAGGTCGCTCTGCAGTACGAGTTCGACGCCCGAGAGATTCCAGCCAACTTCACCACCGGCTATGTGCCATTGGGAGCCGTCAACCCAACAGAGTACCCCCAGGATATCTACGGTACCGAGGTCTTTGAAGTCAACGACAACCTCCGCCAACTCGCCATCGGTTTCGCCCAGACAGCCAAGCTCAACGACTCCGCGGACGCAATGGCCTATCGCGCCAATTACGCAAGCAATGGAGCATATGAAGCCGGGACCAAAGGCCCCAGCGTGATCGGCTGCGATGTGGCAACGGCCGACGTCTACTTCAGCGGCACTCTCCTCAGCGAGGCCTTTGAGAACACCACAAAGCTCTTCACCAACGGCAGCGCCGAGTATTGCACCACCGCGCAGGAAGACAACGCCACCCTCGAAGCCTTGCTCCGCGGTGCTATCTCCAACCTGACCGACTTCAGTCGCATCATCGTCTTGCGGACCGCCTCGGACTTTGACCGGCCGTATGCCGGGGAGGCTGACACGGAGAATCTGTTCTATGCCGACCAAGGCGGCTTTGAGCCGGCGATTGCGAATATCTATCTGGCTGGGGTCAAGGTCGTGGAAGGCATTCTGGGCGCGTGGGATTCCACCTTTGCGCAAGGGGTGCCGGCGAGTAATTACATCGGAGACATTTTTGGGTCGTTGGGAGGGAAGCCTGACTTTGGAGCTTCCGGCTCGATGTTTGGTGGGAATCCTGTCAAGAGGAAGAGGGGTCTGAAGGGGAGGAGCAAGTACAGGAGCATGCCGTTGGAAGCTTAGGTTTGGTCCACCTCAAATAGGTAGAGGATCACACAGAACCTTTTGACTAGGGGACGCCCCACACGGCATGTACGATCACCAATTACGTAGATACTTCAAAAAGCTCAATAACATTCGGAAAGAGATTTCCCTTCACCCGGCCTCTTCATTATCCGCGATATCTAGCTTGTATTACATGTTATCTCTGCGCTATTACGATCTCAGCACTTCAGGACCTCTTTGTTTTCAACGTGCTGGCAACGGGGGAATGCCCGTGTAAGAGCGCCATCGACAGGGCATTTCTCCATTTCTTACCCCATCCTCATTTCACCCTTTTCTACATCCTTATCGCGTCGACATTCCGCCACCTTGCCCCTTCCGTATGCTTGCTCACGCTGCTCCATTCTTCCTGTGCGTAATGTATACCTCTCGGTTGGTTCGAGGACTGCGCTCACCTGACCTGTTTGGCCGAAAAGAGATGTTTTTGAAATGGAACGCGGGCCCGTCGGGATGGCACTCATCTCACAGTCGTCTTGCGACGGGATTCAGAGCCCAAGGGGAGAAGATGGCAGCTGGCAGGATCACTGGCGCTTGCTTTTGCATCGGGTAAGGCATGATGACGCGTAAGCTGCGTCAATCTGTCCACTTCCAGAGTATAGAATACAAACATGTGAGTGAAAGGTAGGTGAAGATGGCTGCGTGCGTTGCATGTTTGTCGAGTATATTGAGGGATCAGAAAGGCTGTCGCAAGAGGATATCGGGTGCTCTGTCCGTCCCCGACCGGTGATATGGGCAGGTGCTGAGTGATGGAAAGACGACTTAGGTTCTATTCGTTAGTAGCGAGATGAAGGAAATGGAATCTTGATGGGATGGTATAAGTCGAATGATAACACAGCATACACTTCGAGTATATCCTTTCATACGTCTCCATCGAGGCGATGCCTCATATGCTTAGGCAGGAAAACCCATACCGTACCAATGACCGCTAAGACTGAGCACACAATGATTAGGAGCCAGTCAAGACTCCGCTCTACCAGCTTGATCTCCTGAGAAAACAGCTTCAGATAGAAAGCCACCGGTAAGACCACACAGATGCTGAAAGCCATCGCTGAACCGAGCAATGCCATGACCGTGTCGAAAGAAGGGACCAAGATGCCGATCAAGACTATGATTCCAATGACAAGAATGCGAATGAGCCCGTGCGTGATGTTGCGCGCGAGATTGGACTGGCTGAGAAGGCGAAAGCGTGGCTGATCATGTCCATTGAGGCCCATGGACTCTTCGAAAATAATAAAGATCGGTCGTGCACTTCAAATGTGCTTGGGTTAGTCTTCAAGTCAAAGATTGTGGTAGCATGAACCCACTTTAGAGGAATTTTGGTAATTGGAATGATTGCAATGAACACGGTGATACACACAGAAGCAGCACGGGGATATCCTGCTGTCAGGAGTATATTAGATGTTACTTCGTCCCGTATCTGTTGTCCGAACATCAAGTAGCCGGCAACAGCAATGGAAAGGTCTAGCGAATAAGTGAAAATGTACGTATAATTCGTAGCTCGTGAATATTTCCGTGGGTGGCGCATATCTCGATAAATGTTGGGGAAGACGGAATGCCCTCCCCAAGGCGACATCAAGAGACCGAAGCTCAAAGGCAGATCAGACCATCTCCTTGGGAACAGAGACGCGGCAGAAGGATGGCGAAGAGATCCAGGGGAATGAGGCTTAATGAAACCATCCACGAAGATCAACGTGACAATCCCCAGGCAACTGATTATGCCGAGCACGCTGGTGAAACTCAGATATCGAAGTGGAACGAAACCCAGCGGTATCAAGATGACGCCGCAAAAGATCTTCCAATTGATGACGCCCCAGCCCGGGATAAGAGCATCGAGGCTGTCTGCAAAAAGTACCACCAGTGCCACACAAGCTCCCAGAAGTTCGATGGTGAAGAGGACGCCAACGGCGATTCGAATCCTGGCACCAAAAGCCTTCCATGCGATATCGGAAAAGGAGATGAGAGTGGGATCCAGCGCCATACACTTGGCCAGAAGTCCGGCTGTATATCTGGTGGCCAAAGCAGCGCAGAACAAGAAGACCATACCAATGAGCCAGCCCGATTGCTTGAGACCAAGTGGCAGACTCAGCAAGCCCACGCCAATCAAAACATTTATCGAATTGAATACCGTTTGTGGTAGTGTAGATCGGCCAATGAGGATTGGTAGCTTCTTTCCATCCTCTTGTTCGACGACATTGTAAAGCAGAGGCTCCTGCTCAAGGTCCGCAGGCTCCCTGCCCTGGAAAGGCTGCTCCCGCCGCAGGGAGGAAAGGCTAGGCCTGGTGGAGGGTGAGCTATAGACACTTCCATAGCTTGATGTGACGAAAGAGTTGGACAAATGAGGAGCCCGCTCCAACGCGCTGTTTCCACGGTTAGGCGATGAATGGGCGAATTTGTGGGCGTGTGCAATGCCGACCTGCGGCTTCTGAGAAGACGTCTCGTCATCTATTGCAACATCAGGAGAAATTTCTGCGCTCTCCAATTGTTGGCGCAGTAAGGACCTCGACTCCACTGGTGTTATCGTATCTCCGGATCTCCTCGACCCGATAGGCTCCTCGCCAGAATCAGATATGATCAGTGAGGGTCCTCGTGGTGTTTCAGCAAAGCCGGCAGCGCGGGACCAGGAGCGAGCGAAGTTCTCGAAGCTGTTAGGACCCCCAGCCTGGGCTAGGGAGTTAATGCGCATGGAGAGTGATGACCTAGGCAGAAGAAGGCCAATCATCAGCAAGATCAAAGGAGGCAGCAACCAGTCTGCGATGAAAGGCTTTACCTCCGGCGCCTCAAAGTCTCTCCGGAATTGCCACCATCATCCGTGTTTCGGGGAACTCTTAAATGATCAGACGCGCCTGAAGGAGTTGCGGCATCATCAAATTGGACATGACTTTCGAATGAGCCTGTTGATCCTTGCCCGGGTGATCGTCCATATTCATAGTCCTCCCAGCTGAAGGGTTTCTTGGGCCTTGGGCTCGTCATCCCAGTCCCTGTCAAGTGTGCTCAATCATGTCCACTCAATTGCACAAGGGACGGTGCACAACTGCGAGCCGAAAGACGCCAGGATCAAAAGCACACGAGTCAAGTATTTAGGGACTAGGGACACAGGGAAAGATCTTCAGCCGGCAGTACGCCCTCTTAGCTGATCGATGATGAAGACATTTGATTTCAAAAGGTATTGGATGAAAGGAAAAGACAGTAGTATTTACTCGTTGTCAACCAAGTCTCGAGTGTCAGTCGAGAGAACGAATTCTTGAACTCGGAATTCTCAATTGCAACGGTAAAACAACAAACCAAACCCAAGAGAGGAAGAAGTCGGGATGAGGAAGAGGAAAAGTAAAATCATGGCAATTGACAAGCGTCTCGATGTCGCCGTGCAGGATGTCATCTGGTTCCATCCACTGCTTTCGCACGCGACTAGAGACCCCTCCCCCATCTTTTCAAGATAAGGAACCTTGAGGACAAGCCAATCATCTTGCGGAATATCGGAGAAGCAACTGAAAAGGTCCTGGCCGCTCTTCCTGGGGTAGCACCTGCTGAAGTAATGCGCACGTGGAAAGACGCGTCAAGATCGTGTATTTTGTCAATCTGGTAGAATATTGATGTACAAGCTATCAACCTCACCGGGACCCGACAGTAGGTACGTTTCATTTCCATCGAACCAACAAAAATCCTCCGTTGTAAAAACAAGAAAGTATTTCCTTACTAAAGCGGAGGCGGAGGCGGAGCCGCGGAGGATGGGGATTTGGGGAATGGAATTTCATTCCGCGATTTGGCGGGCAAGCCACACCCCCAAATCTCGACCCCACGAGAGCACGCAAGTCGGTTGTTAGTCATCCGTGTTTTTTGCATACAAATATGACGCTGAAGGTCGCACTTGTTGTCTCATTGTCCTCCTTCCTCACAGCTCGAGAATGCTAGAAATGGAATCAGCTGTTGATGGCTCCGCGCTGGACATAGGACCTGCCCGTGCAGAGCTCTCCAGGCGCGTTTCCTCAAGCCTCAATTTCTCTTCTTCACACTCACAATCTTGGCCGAAGTCGGGGGATCTTGGTCGTGCACAAACCTTTGTCTCTCCAAAACCGCTCAAACCCTTCAACACCGCAGATGTCAAGATACTGTTGCTTGAGAATGTGAACACAACTGGGGTGGAGCTGCTCCAGGGTGTGAACTACCAGGTCACCTCGCTGAAATCCTCCTTGCCCGAAGATGAGCTCATTGAGAAAATACGGTGTGGTAACGCTGGCGCGGTCCAACTTCTGAAGGTAGCTGACTGCGCCAACATAGCGACGTTCAGGTGATTGGAATCCGTTCCAAGACAAAGCTCACCGAGAGAGTGGTGAAGGCGGCCAAAAATCTGATTGTGATTGGCTGTTTTTGCATCGGCACCAATCAAGTCGACTTGAAGTATGCTGCCCAGCACGGGATCGCCGTCTTCAACTCTCCATTTAGCAACTCTCGCAGCGTTGCCGAACTGGTCATCGGAGAGATCATCTCCCTCGCGCGGCAACTCGGAGATCGATCGAATGAGCTCCATCGGGGCACCTGGAACAAAGTCAGCAATGGATGCTGGGAAATACGTGGTAAGACCTTGGGCATCATCGGCTACGGTCACATCGGATCCCAGCTCTCGGTGCTTGCCGAGGCGTTCGGCATGACCGTCATATATTACGATACCGTCAACCTGATGGCCCTGGGCACGGCCAAGCAGGCTCCAACCCTGGAAGCGCTCTTCAAGGTGGCCGATTTTGTCACCTGCCACGTGCCTGAACTTCCAGAGACGACCGGCATGATCGGCCAAGAACAATTGAGCCAGATGAAAAGAGGCAGCTACCTGATTAATGCGAGTCGTGGTCACGTGGTCGATATTCCCGCCCTCATCAATGCAATGCGTTCGGGCCAGATCGCGGGCGCCGCCTTGGATGTGTACCCATCCGAGCCGGGAGGAAATGGCGACTACTTCACCAATGATTTGAACCCTTGGGCAGAGGATCTGAGAAGGCTCAAGAATATAATCCTAACGCCTCACATTGGTGGCAGCACCGAAGAGGCGCAGAGCGCTATCGGCATCGAGGTGGCGCAGGCTTTGATTCGGTATATCAATGATGGTGCAACTCTGGGCGCTGTGAACATGCCCGAGGTCAATCTCCGTTCATTGACCATGGATGAGCCCAATCACGTGCGGGTCATCTACATCCATCGAAATGTGCCCGGGGTACTGAAGACAGGTAAGGGGAGATGCAGATCCATCAACATGGCTTTGCCTGACTTAAACAGTCAACGAGATTTTGGGAGATCACAATGTCGATAAACAGATGACGGATAGTAGGGGCGATGTCAGTGGCCTCAAATTCGAAGGATGAGAGGCTGATATGCTAATTTGATTGATCCAGGTGGCATACCTGATGGCGGACATCAGCGACGTCAGCACCGCCGTAATCAAGGATCTGTATCAAAGATTAGAGAGCCTCAATTGTACGTCTGAAGAGAGGACTCCTGAACGAAGTCTCTGCTGACCCTCATTTCCTTAGCCCGCATCATGACCAGAGTATTGTTCTGATGAACCAACTGGCGTGGTTCAACACCATGAGTGTAAAACTAAAGGCGACATGATCATTAGCGGGGACCCCTCAACAATGGCTGCCGGAGTGAAGACGGCGACAGCGCCATGATGGCCAGGTCACATCAAAGCCTCCTTGACGTCAACCAATTGAGGAGGTCGTCAGGACTGCGGCAACCCGCTTTTAAGGGCAAAGGCTATGTGTGATACTATATATTCCAAGCAACAGATTCAACCTGTCAGGATAGTCAAGCATATGATGTGGAGTATGTGCGAGTAGGGATCGTGGTAATGAACATAAACAACATGAACAGTAGATGAGTGTATAAATCAACGTGACTTTCCCCGCACTGGTTTGCAGGAAGTCGATTAGGGCTATCGAGTCAATGTATTGCCATGTCACTGTCTTTGCTCCTCTTCTGATTTGCCTGTCTCCCTGTAATCTGTATGGGTACTATCCTCGGATGCTTTTCTACCATGCGCACCGTCGGGAAAAGAATGGGATTCAGGGGCTCCAGGCGTGTCCGTGCATCCCTAATCCCGCCTCTGGTGCCTCCGCCATTGTTTGGCCGTGCCCCTTTGGATTAGCGTGACATTTTCTTCTCCAAAGACCGAGGGGACGAAACAATCACAACTTCACAACTTCACAACCCCAGGTTCGCAGTCTCTGGAGTCGAGAGAGAGAGGCATCCTCAACACTCTTAATCTGGCTCTCATGCTTTCCAAACCCTTTAATTATGAAAGCTTGCTCTTTTACCCACTCTCTTGACCCGCTTGAAGAGCTCTTGAAAGCCGCCTCCTGACACAAGACGCCGTTGAGACTTCACAGCCAAGCGCCCACCCCATACTGGCGGAGGCAGGCCCTTTACTGCCCGTGCCATGGCACACAGCTACGATGTGGGGACCAGGGCATGGCAGCCCGACCCCACGGAGGGGTGGGTGGCCTCAGAAGTGGAATCGAAGAAAGTCCAGGGGGAGAAGGTGATCCTGGTCTTTCAACTTGACAGTGGCGAGGTATGACATGTCTCCTTAACTATCTGGCATTGACACTCTCTGACAATTGACGGATGGGCCTCTCTGCAGTCAAGAACAATTGAAACTACCTCCGCTGCCCTCCTGGATGACAACAATACCTCCCTACCTCCGTTGATGAATCCTGCTATACTCGAAGCCAGCGATGACTTGACCAATCTCTCGCACCTCAATGAGCCAGCCGGTGGGTCACACTCATTGCACATTCCCCCTTGCCCTCTAACGTTGGGGCAGTCCTGCAAGCAATCCGGCTCCGATACTCGCAAAAAGAAATCTACACCTACAGTGGAATAGTCTTGATTGCTACCAACCCCTTCGCTCGTGTCGATTCGCTCTATGTTCCTGGCATGGTTCAAGTCTATGCAGGCAAACAAAGATCGTCGCAGGCTCCGCATTTATTCGCTATTGCGGAAGAGGCATTTGCGTAGGTGCTGAGCAGTGCTACGCTCTTTCTATCTGCTTACCCGTCCTAGGGACATGCTGCGAGACAATCAAAATCAGACCATCGTCGTTTCGGGTGAGTCAGGAGCCGGGAAGACAGTGAGCGCGAAATATATCATGAGATACTTTGCCACCAGAGAATCTCCAGACCAGCCAGGGAAACGTGCCCAGGGCATCGCGGACGCAATGAGTGAGACTGAAGAGCAGATACTGGCCACGAACCCTGTCATGGAGGCTTTTGGCAATGCGAAGACGACACGAAACGACAACTCCTCGCGTTTCGGGAAATATATTGAGATCCTCTTCGATAAGAAGACTAAGATCATCGGCGCCCGGATACGAACATATTTACTCGAGCGCTCCAGGCTCGTCTTTCAACCACTAAGAGAGAGGAATTATCACATCTTTTACCAGCTGGTAGCCGGTGCCACGGATTCCGAGCGTCACGATTGGGGTCTGCTACCTGTGGAGCACTTCGAGTATCTCAATCAGGGCGGTGCTCCCATCATTGACGGCGTGGACGACAAAATCGAGTTTGACGCAACAAGAAAATCGCTCGGGACAATTGGAGTCTCACCAGAGAAGCAGGCTCATATCTTTGGCCTTTTGAGCGCTCTCCTACATCTTGGGAATGTGAAGATCAGCGCAACCCGGACAGACTCTGTCCTGCAGTCCACTGAACCCGCTTTGATCAAAGCATGTCAGATGCTGGGCGTCAATGCCGCAGATTTTGCCAAATGGACTGTCAAGAAGCAGCTGATCACGAGGGGAGAGAAAATCATGTCGAATTTGACTCAACAACAAGCTGTGGTAGTGCGAGATTCCGTTGCCAAATTCATATACTCCAGCCTGTTTGACTGGCTCGTCGAAAATATCAACGCCGGTCTGGCTACGGAGGAAGTCAGTGCTCGTGCTTCTTCGTTCATCGGTGTTCTCGATATCTACGGGTTTGAACATTTTGCGAAGAACTCCTTTGAGCAATTCTGCATCAACTATGCCAACGAGAAATTGCAACAAGAGTTCAATCAGCATGTGTTCAAGCTGGAGCAAGAGGAATATCTCAGAGAAGAGATAGACTGGACGTTCATTGACTTTTCAGATAATCAGCCATGCATCGACCTGATAGAGGCAAAATTGGGCGTCCTTTCGCTTCTCGACGAAGAATCAAGATTGCCAATGGGTTCTGACGAGCAATTCGTGACAAAGCTCCATCACAATTTTGCAAACGACAAATCCACATACTACAAGAAACCAAGATTCGGCAAGTCCGCTTTCACTGTATGCCATTACGCAATTGACGTCACCTACGAATCGGACGGCTTCATTGAGAAGAATCGGGATACCGTACCGGACGAACACATGGACGTATTACGATCTACATCGAATGACTTTCTCAAGGAGGTGCTAGAGGCGGCTTCTTCCGTCCGCGAAAAGGAATCGAATGCGGTTGCTGTCACCAAGGCGGCTTCTGCTGCTCCGACAAAGCGCTCAGGCGTTGCTGCCAACCGGAAACCAACCTTAGGTGGCATCTTCAAGTCTTCCCTCATCGAACTGATGCACATCATCAACTCTACAGACGTTCACTACATTCGATGCATAAAACCCAATGAAAGCAAAGAAGCCTGGAAGTTCGAAGGCCCGATGGTCCTGAGCCAACTGCGAGCTTGTGGTGTCCTGGAGACTGTTCGCATAAGCTGCGCCGGCTATCCAACCCGATGGACCTACGAAGATTTCGCCCTCAGGTACTACATGTTAATTCCGTCTGAATCCTGGACCTCCCAGGTCAGGGAAATGGCCAACGCGATCCTGAAAAAAGCCCTTGGGCAAGGTACGAATAGGGGCCTTGACAAGTACCAACTGGGGTTAAGTAAGATATTCTTCCGTGCTGGAATGCTCGCATTTCTCGAAAACCTCCGGACGAACAGACTGAATGAGTGCGCAATTATGATTCAGAAAAACCTGAAATGCAAATACCACCGAAGAAAATACCTTGAGGCCCGCGGTGCAATACTGCTTGTCCAGTCGCAAGCCAGGGGCTACCAAGCTCGGCAACGCGCCGAAGATGTACGCCAGAACAAGGCGGCAACGGGAATCCAGAAGTCATGGCGAGGCTTCAGGGCAAGAAAGGAGTACAGCTCAACAATAAAGAACATTGTCCTTTTCGAGGCTGTCACCAAAGGGTTTCTGTGTCGAAGAAGCCTCATGGAGACGAGGATGGGTAACGCTGCGAAGACGATACAGCGCTCTTGGAGGACGAGGCGGCAGTTGCGCGACTGGAGACAATACCGCAAGAAGGTTGTCATTGTGCAAAACCTGTGGCGTGGGAAGCAAGCTCGGCGTGAATATAAGACCTTGCGGGAAGAGGCCAGAGACCTGAAACAAATATCCTACAAGCTTGAGAACAAGGTTGTTGAGCTTACTCAGTCACTGGGTGCGATGAAACGGGAAAACAAGATGCTAATTGCGCAAGTCGAAGGCTATGAGAGCCAGCTGAAGTCGTGGAAGTTACGGCATAATGCGTTGGAAACGAGATCAAAAGATCTGCAAGCTGAAGCTAATCAAGCTGGCATATCTGCTGCTCGTCTGGTGGCAATGGAAGAGGGCATGAAGAGGCTCCAGCAGAGCCACGATGAGTCCCTTGCAAATACGAAACGCTTGCAAGAGGAGAGCAGGACTCTTCGAGACTCACTCAAGACTACTACTCTGAATCTAGACAGCGCCAGAGAGACAGGATCGAACCACGAGAGCGAGAAATTGTCGCTTCGACAGCAACTCGCAGATCTACAAGATCAACTGGAATTCGCCAAACGGGCCGCGCCCGTCAATGGCGAGTTACAGAATGGGCATGCAGCTCCCCCGCAAGCGAATGGTCTCATCAACTTGGTCTCTTCCAAGAAACCCAAGCGTAGGAGTGCCGGAGCCGAGAGGATAGAGCCAGATCGATCCAGTTCGACCTTCCAGCCTCGGCCCGGTTCAATGGCCATCACTGGTGTCAATACCCATCGGCAGAACAACTCTGGTTCGACATTCAGCCCTGTGCTTGATCAGGTCGAAGACGAGTTGGAGAACATCCTGTCGGACGAGGAGGCTCTGAACGAAGAAGTCGCTGTTGGTCTGATCAAAAATCTCAAGATACCCGCGCCAAGCTCAACACCCACTCCAACGGACAAGGAAGTGTTATTCCCCGCCTATCTGATCAATCTGGTAACATCCGAAATGTGGAACAATGGCTTCGTCAAGGAGTCAGAACGCTTCCTGGCGAATGTGATGCAATCTGTACAACAGGAAGTCATGCAGCATGAGGGCGATGACGCGGTCAATCCTGGTGCTTTCTGGCTGTCCAACGTCCACGAAATGCTCTCGTTCGTCTTCCTTGCTGAGGACTGGTACGAAGCTCAGAAGACGGACAATTACGAGTACGATCGTCTCTTAGAGATTGTTAAGCATGACCTCGAGAGCCTCGAATTCAATATCTACCACACGTGGATGAAGGTCTTGAAGAAGAAGCTTCAGAAGATGATCGTTCCCGCCATTATTGAGTCGCAATCACTCCCCGGCTTCGTCACAAATGAGAACAATCGATTCCTGGGCAAACTCCTGAACCAAAATAACACGCCAGCGTACAGCATGGATAATCTGTTGAGCCTTCTCAACAACGTTTTCAAAGCGATGAAGGCGTACTACCTGGAGGATTCCATCATCACGCAAACCTTGACCGAACTTTTGAGACTTGTCGGCGTTACGGCATTCAACGATCTGCTGATGCGAAGGAATTTCCTGTCCTGGAAGCGTGGCCTTCAAATCAACTATAATATCACGAGGATCGAGGAGTGGTGCAAGAGTCACGACATGCCCGAAGGCACTTTGCAACTCGAACATCTTATGGTAAGCATCTGGTCATTGCACCAGGGACCGGCCATTCTGACCCTTTTGCAGCAAGCAACCAAATTACTCCAGCTCAAGAAGGCGACGTTGAATGATATCGAGATCATTCAGGATATATGTTGGATGTGAGTGCAAGGCCCTCTGAATCTGATCAAGCCAGGCTGACAATGTGTGATAGGCTTTCGCCGAATCAGATCCAGAAACTCTTGAATCAGTACCTAGTGGCTGACTACGAACAACCGATCAATGGTGATATCATGAAAGCGGTTGCCTCTCGGGTGACTGATCAAGGGGACGTCCTTCTGCTGACTGCGGTCGATATGGAGGATAGTGGACCATACGAAATAGCGGATCCGCGCGTCATCACAGCTCTGGAGACCTACACCCCGTCCTGGCTTCAGACTCCTCGGCTGAAGAGACTCGCAGAAATCGTCTCGGCACAAGCGGTGGCACAGCAGGGGAAGCTCGAGTTCGAGAACGTGGATGGCGAGAACGGAATCTTGGCCTCTTACACGCGAGTGACGAACGAGCCGTACCAGTAACGTTGATGTATGATATGGCGGGTTGCACATTGGATTTCAGCGAGTGCGGCGACGAAGCTTGCATTTTGGGTTATTGACTGCCAGGCCAGGCTGCACCTAGCAGCAAATCTTCTCACCGCACATTTAATGTAGCGACGGCGATGGCGCAGGGATCTATGTGATTGTTCAATGGGTATGTATGGAGTATCTCATCTAGATACCAGTGAGAACATCGCCCCATGATGGGCGAGTATCGTCTTATAAGTCCCACGTCAAAAATCATTGAGTGAATATGATATCTCGATTTCTTGCCCCGTAGAATATTTCTGAATTGGCGGGATCAACTCTTGGGGTTTGGGCCCCTGCAGGTGCCCCTCTGCTCTGGGCCCAGGCTACCTTACCAATGGAAATTTACCCCTGAAGCCCTGACCCCTCCTCGCCTCCACCTCCTTCTCGGCCATCTATCCGCTTCGGCTAAATCTAGCCAATGGGAAACAAGTAAAGGATCGAGCGACGGAGATGTCTTCAATTTCAGCCCAAGTCTGGGTCGCGACAGCTTAACAGTCCTCTCTTTCCCTTACCTCACCTCACCTCTACCCTTTCGTGCTCCCATCCATGTCAAGATCACTGTCAACTCTTGTAACAATGTGTACTTACCTTGGCTATCCGTGACACTGAGGAGGCCATGGACGCCACCGATCCATGCGCCAGCCTCGTCGAAATTAGCTCACAGGTCACAACGTCCACACTTTAGTTCAACAGCATGCTGTTGCGTAAGAGTGTCGCCATCGCCCTTCCTCTGCTGATCATCATATCCCTCGTCCTCTTCCTCAAGTCAACCCCTCATGGTCGAAAACTGCCAGCGCAACTGGCAGAGTCTCTGAAGCTCAAGACGCCCGCTACCTGCCCGAACAGGCTTGACTGGCTTCTCGACCTTGATCTGACCTTTCCCATCGCCTATGCGCGCCGAGACATCATCGTCAACCAGAATTCAGGATTGCAACGTGCTTCGCTCACCAAGGTCCATGAGACCCTTTTCCCGGAATCGCAACTGATAGATCTTACCAATGATGCAGACAGCGTCCATCTCAAGAACTGTGACGAGCCACTCCAACTTGACGTGCCGCTCTTCCCGACTCACGTTGGCAAGGCGGCCCATGTCATGTTCGGCGTATCCACCACCATTGATCGCCTAGAAGCCTCAATCCCTCAGCTGCTGCGCTGGCTGCCAAACACTGATGCCCGTCTCTTCGTGATTGTCATCCAAGCAGAACAGGAGCAGGGAAAGGGGCTTCCAGCCGTTGCGGCTGATTCCGAGAAGACAGCCGCGCTGCAGGGCCAAATGCGCCAGTTGGGTATGGACGCGACCCTGGTAGAGCCCCTGGAGTTGCAGGACGGCTTCTCAGAGAAGTACTTCTCGCTGGTTAAGATCATGTACGACAATCGAAACGATAAGACCAAGTGGGTCAGCACCATTGACGATGACACCTTCTTTCCTTCCATTCCAGGGCTTGTTTCGATGCTCTCGAAATATGATACCAACCAGTGTCATTATGTCGGTGGAGTCTCGGAGGAGTGGTGGGCCGTCGTACATTATGGCATTATGGGGTTTGGCGGAGCCGGCGTCTTCCTCTCCCTGCCATTGGCAAAAATCTTGGCGGCTGAGTACGAGTACTGCAAGGGGGCCACAACCGCAAGCGCCGGCGACATAAGAATAATGGAATGCGTGTACGAGTTGACGGATGTCAAACTGGAGAATGAGCGGGAGCTGCACCAGATTGACCTCCATGGCGACTTGTCCGGTCTTTTCGAAAGCGGTCGCACTCTCCTCTCGTTCCACCATTGGAAGCCGGGCGCGGCCACTGAAGACGGCTATGATCTGCCCATGATGCACCAGGTGTACGATGTGTGCCAGGACTGTTTCCTTCAGCGGTGGATGTTCAATGACAATCTGATACTCGCCAATGGCTATTCCATATCGCGTTACGGCGAGAACGCAATGGATGAAGAGATGATGATTCGAATGGAACAGACATGGGCAGATGTCAAGACCGTCGAGGCTTCAAACAATCGTGGAGCCGACCATTCTCTT
Organism: Niebla homalea; assembly: GCA_019925105.1. Taxonomy (NCBI): domain Eukaryota; kingdom Fungi; phylum Ascomycota; class Lecanoromycetes; order Lecanorales; family Ramalinaceae; genus Niebla; species Niebla homalea. The sequence continues at coordinate 528,271 of JAHGAU010000003.1, forward strand.
GGACCAACCCGACCGAAGATGAACTTAACCGAGGAGAAATTTCAGCATGTCTTGATGCATGCAGCCGCAGTCGATGGTGGTGTCCGCCAGCTGTATTTTCATGAAGGCGTTGATGGAGATACAGATACAATATTGGAACTCTTGTGGAGACAAGGGAATGGTGAAGATATTCAGCCGCTTGGAATGTAGGTAATCCTTTGAGAAGAGAACGAAGACAAAGAAAGGTATTGTGTAGATCAGAGTGCTGGGAAAAGCAAGCGCGACCCCCTTGCATTGCTGCAGGTACAGACAGGCCACCATGTCTGCCCTATAACCTTTTTCAAAGATGCGGGCATTGGATATATCCGACATATGATATATGTAATGGATGTATGAGTATGTAGCTAAAGCTGTTAAAAAATATCATGACAATGTCAATCATATCGGCATTCCCAATTGTTTACCAGGTGTTGCTTTCCCAGCTTTTTAGCAATAGCCGAGCTCCTTTCCCACACTCCAGGTCTTTTAGAACAAATCAAATATTTGCGTGGGTTGACAATGCCAATCAAGGAGCTACATTTCATCACAGGCAACAAGAATAAGTTGGCTGAAGTGCAAGCCATTCTCGGGAGCCTTGTGCCTCTGAAAAGCCGATCCATCGACACGGTCGAGATCCAAGGTACTATTGAGGAGATATCCAAAGACAAATGCACTAGGGCTGCGGCTGCTGTACGTTGCACTCTGCCATTGCGCCTTGATTTCGGAAAACACTATGACTTCTTATATGATGCTCATTTGCTTGCAGGTGAGCGGGCCCGTCCTCACAGAAGATACCTGCCTGTGCTTTAATGCTCTCAAGGAACTACCGGGGCCTTATATGTGAGTATCCACATCTCCCAATCCACACCTCTCCTTGCATATACACTACACTAAACGAGCATGGATCCGTCCTCCACTCCTGACAAAGAACAGAAAATGGTTCCTCCAAGCTCTTGGTCATGAAGGCCTCAATAACCTGCTCATGGCCTACGAGGACAAGAGCGCCCAAGCCGTCTGCACCTTCGCTTATTGCCAGGGGCCAGGCCATGAGCCTCTGATCTTCGAAGGAAGGGTGACTGTAAGTTACTCTTACAATTGCCTTTTTCACCTCACTTCTTCCGTCCATCGATCGGCTGTGATCCAACTTGATAGATCGGGTAATTAAACCGTATCTTAGGGCAAAATTGTGCCAGCCAGAGGACCAACCACTTTTGGTAGGTTGCGTTTTATCAAGTCGGAAGCTCTCCGCTCGATCACTTCATGGTGGAGAGCATAGGGAGTTGGCCATGCGACTAACTCAACCCTTTCTGATCAGGCTGGGACCCCATCTTTGAGTACGAAGGTGAGACATATGCCGAGATGGACAAGACGAAGAAGAACCGCATATCCCATCGCGCTTTGGCACTCGACAAGCTGAAGGCCTGGCTGGAGACGCAGGTGTAGTCGAGGAGTGCTGAATGTAAAATTTCTTCCTTGAAATTCGTAGCTCCACTTGCCGTATGTAATATCGTTCCACATCTCAGAGCTTCCCCCTACTCAACCTGCATCATTGTCATCCTGCTCCTTCTGATCCTCCTTCCACTTCTCAACCCACTCCGCAATCCTCTGCACGTTCTCGTCAATTTCATCCGCCTCGTCGCTCCTCAATTCGACCACCATCCCCTCTCCAGGAAAGCCTTCCCGCGCTTCTTGCAGCAAGACCTCCATGATCTCCGAATCCAGGTTCTCCTGCAATTTCTTCTCCGAATACTTGCGAGCCCTTAATCGATCGTACAGCTTGGTCGAATCTGTCCGCAAGACCACGACGAGATCGATCCATGACTGGGGAAAGATGTCACAGGCATGCCAATCGAGGACGTAGCCACCGGTCGTGGGCACGTCATAGCCATCCTCGAGCACGTCGAGAAGCTTGTCGTCGTCCACGGTCCAGCTTTGGTATTCTTCGTCCCAACCCTCGTGACAGCCTTTCTCCTTTACGATTGAATTAATTGCCAGATGCTTTAGCCCCGTGATTTCAGTCAGAAGCTCGCAGTGGCTTGTTTTGCCCACGCCAGGTGTACCGGTGATGATGAGGTTTGGCTGTTTCCTCGGCATTTTGGGATCGGTAACGAGGGTCCCGAGGTATGATAGCGAATGCAAGGATCAAGCCTTCACCTTTGATCATCCAAATGAACCATGCCGTCCCGCACCCATCAACCTGGGCTTATTTGGTGCTTCTGTGCTGCTAGAGTAGTGAGGATCGAACATTGAAAATAGCATTCGCGGGTAAAGTCCGGCCAATTATCTTGGTGCTCTCCAGGTGCATACCGTAATCATTCGCCTGCAAGGAGGCAGCCTATTGATCCTTTGAGGGTGAGATGTCGCTTTGGCTATGTCGAATGGTCTTTCTTCAACCGAACAAGGTGTGAAGCTCGAGTACAAATGCCCATGATCGCTTGGTTCATGTACGATCCTTGCCCTTGCTCATGGGTGTCAAGAAGATGTAGGAGGCAAAAATCTCTTCAACTGTTCACTTGATGGATTTTTCCAATCTCGCATTCTCTTGGCCAGCAACACTTTTTGATTATCATATGACGGGTTTCTCGTTCATTTCCCTGTCGTCAGACATGTCTCCTTCATTCTTACTTCAGCTTCTTTCTGCTTTTACCGTGATTTGCTTTACTACTCGTCTACTCAGCGGTAGGAGATATAAAGCAAGAAATGAGGGCGAAGAAGGCTCACCAGAGATCCCCACCTATCCCTATTGGATCCCGTACATTGGCCACTTCTTTGGTGTCTTTTACGATTGGCAGAGCTTCCTCTACAGGGTAACGTTAGTCGCGTCAGTTCATTAGATCGACCTGTGAGCTGAGATGGTGTTCAGCGGAACAGGTACCCCCGAAGTCTTTAATTTCTACGTACTTGGACGTAGCGTCACTATAATATCCGACCGGGAGCTTGCGAGTAGAGTTGCACGCGAGAATGCCTCCTTCCTGGATGAAGCGGCTGTCGAGAGGGATATGCTTACTCGACTATACGGCGCACGCAATCTGAAGCATTACAAATCCATTGATATGCTATTAGGCTCGCTCAGTGCAGACTCGAACAATGAAGCTGACCATGAAGCCACGTTCAGTAATACACTTCAGATCCAAGTACCAGATCTGGTGTCGTTCAACAACAGTCCTGTTGACCAGAATCTTTGGGAGCGCAGAGCAAGTGCTCATCTGACAGAGCAGCCGTGTGGCATGAAGATGCATGCGGCTGTCAGTGTAGATTTCGTCGAGCTGATCAGGACATTTGCGGGCCAATTACTTGTGAATACTCTTCTCGGCAGAGAAGCCTTGGAGGAATTTCCAACCGCACTGTCTGATCTGTCCGAGCTGAACAGTGGATGGAAGTGGCTAGCCCTTGGCCTGCTGAATGTTTTACCCATCCCGCCGCTTACTCGGGTGGTCCTTGCTCGGAAAAGACTGCTCAACATGCTGCAAGACTTATGCCGCAATCTTGACTTGCAAACTGACAAGAAACAGCTGGAGGTTCCTTGGAGGGATCTGAGCGACGTAAGTGCATTGGTGAGGACGAAGAACGCCGTGTGGCGAGAGGAAAGACTGCCAACCAATATAAGGGCCAGTGCCATCCTAGCTATAGTCTCCGGGTAAGATAAGGATGTGACAAATTTGTCTCCTCTGCTGATACCAGCAGTCTTCACGCAGAGCTGCTGGATATTGCTTGCCGGATGTTGCTCCAAATCTACGACGATCCTGATCTGCTGGCGCGAGTTAGAAAGGAAATTGAGCCACATGCGAAAGCGGTCCAGAAACCAACGGTCTTTAAGATCGCCGAGCCAATCCAGGTTTTCTTAGATGCTCCAGGATTGTCTACATCTTGTTCCGTGCTAGAAGGATGTCGAATAGATTGCTCTGGATTATCCGTTTTGCGATCACATCCAGCCTTAATCACGGGCAGCTTCATGTTTCTGACACGGGCTTCGCCATCTGCGAGATCTCGTCCATGTCGAACAAAGAGCAAAACGCATATGCTTCTCCCATCCGAGAACAACGCAAGGCGGCAGGTGCTTACTATGGTTTCTGGTATTCTAGCGCTCTGGGACGTAACGTTTCTACCTACCAAAAGCTGGAACGCATCAGCTCGATCTCTGCAAAGACCAGAACACGGAGCGCTCTCAGGCATTCAAGCCTTTATATCCCAACGACAGCTGTGATACAGAGAGATTAAATGTGTGGGCTGATGGTCGACTTCATGAAGGTCATATCACCTTTTACAGACGCCAGACTGCTCGCGTCAGAAGAGTAATGTTAGCTATCAAAGATCTGCTCATCGATCAAAGTTCATGAACTTCATACAACAGTAGAGCCCAGGACTGCATTGAGATACTGGATCATCGGTGTTTGTGTCGATCTCGTCGAATCGGCGTTCGGGCCGTCAATCTGAAATGGTCAATGAGGTTCATCCCCAGTTTGGGGTGATCATACTGCAAGATCTCAAAAACCTGATGCTTTGACAAACACGAAGCACCTCTCCTATGTGCCTTGAGTAGCCTTGCCGGTCCGTTGCAGTGGACACGCTTTCCCACCATCTGCGACAACGCCTTTGATGGTTTGAAGGCTGGGTCGAAGACAAGCAAATTGCAAGTCCCATCCTCGTGTCTTTCAAAGCCAACAATGGTCATGGAATGGCCTGCAGCTTATCAGTATGAAATGGTCGCTATTCAGGCTTGGCTCCTGGTTTCTTACCCGGATACTGGAAATATATTGGAGGAAGGGAAGTCAGGTGTACTTTGTCCGGGGTTTCGATACCATCGCTGTTAAAGTACGCTTCTACGTACTCAAGCAGATCTTCGTGTACCGGTCGAGGTGTCAAAAATGCTAGGTCGGGATCTTCAACAAAGAGGTATGTGCGGGTGGAGCAACTAAAGAGGCTTGAGCTGGAATCCGCACCATGGTGACAGGTGACTTCATTCCTACCCGATCCCCAAGCAGTTGAATAAAGCTTGTGCCTTTCAAGATCAGCGGATGGCAGACGCCAACATCAGAACTTTGCATACCTCAGGCGTCCCAATGTACTTCCTAGTCCCACGAATGCCTCCAGTCTCCAGTCGTGCTACCGAACCAAATCCCGCATCCCAAGCATATTCGATCATGTCTTGCAATCTGATTATGGACGGGAGCTTACCGGGGAAACAGTCGCAACCATCGGCCTGAGCATTTTGAATGTAAGAGATCATCATTTGGATGTTTCGATACCTGGTGAGTGTGAGTCTCACGAACGGCATCTGGATGTTGGACGGACATGCCCGCAAAATCCTCCTTCCTTGGGCAATTTGACAATTGCATTGGCGGCGGGATGGCAAAGATACGCTTTCGCCACTCCCCTGTCCTGGTCGCATAACTGAGCGAAAATATTGATCAGTCCCTTGGTTTCGTTCTGGACGCTCTCGACCCGGACGACACGCCCATCCCGTGTGATCTTGTTTGCGATGGTGATCCGTGGGCCCTTGTCAAGCATCTGATACAGCCAGTCGGGCATCCGTTCCTCGTCATGAAAGGGCCCAAGCTCTGCTCTCTGCATACCTCATCAGTCTCAGGAGCCTAAACGTGCGGGCATCGTGACTGACCCCCAGCCTTTGGGGAGAAACCGCCAGGACTTGCGCGACCGCTGCCTTTGCGGTCTCGGGCTCGGCCAAACGCATGCTTTTCTCGGGGAGTCTGTCCAGGGTTCGTCGCGGTGGCTTGACGTTTGATGCCCTGGGGTATGAATATTGGAAATTGAGCGGGATTTGCGGCACGATGCGCTTCAAAGGTCCCACTGCTGGTGTCTCCGGATAAGTGGAAGACATTTTCGATGAAGCTAATGATGATGCGGCGTCGTCTATGGTTGCTATTGATAGTGATATATCCTCCGTAGTGATGTCTAGATCGTCAAAGGCAGCATCCTCCTCGCTACCGTGTAAATCGAGGTGCTCCTCCAGGTCCACGAGAAGACAAATCTCCTCACATCGATAGCACTGCACCCAGTTCGTAGTTCCTGCCTTGGATCTGTGACTGCCATCTTGCTGCTCTTGCCCCGTTTTGGCCAGGTAAGGCGCGTTGGGATCCTCTGGATGACAGAGGTTGACATGCTGAAGTAAAAAATCGGCATCGCTATCCTCGAAAGTACAGAAAGGGCAAGCCTTTTGGTTTGCCATGGTTCTCAGATCAGAGAGTTCGAGACAGACAGGCCTCTGCAAGGTGCGAATTTTGGTAGATCGAGGGGCACCGCGTAGCATAGAAAATCACAAGACACGATGAGAATGGAATCATCATAAGACGAACATGAAAACTTCGACTAAAGACTAGTTGGGAAGGCTTTCTGCATGGCAAACATCTGGTTCACAGTCGAGGAGAAGCTCTCTGGGGATGCGATGCAGCGATATTCACGCAACTTACATCCTCTTATCGTGAATAATTGTGGAACGCCCACATGCAATCTTTGGATAAGGCGATTGGATCTTTATTAAGGAATCGATCTACTTATGGAAGATGATTGGAATTCACGTTGCAAGACCTCGAAGATGATTAGATGAGCGCTGTCACATGCCCGAAGAGGCCAAGCCTCAATGCAGGAGCCCCTGAGTGTACGGAATAAGTCGTCCTCAAAGGGAATGCAGCAATCTACCAGAAGGTTGCAGACAAGGTCTTTGCGGTAAGCTTCACTTCAACCCCACCCACTCGCCGCACTACGAGCTATTGAACAAGCATCGTCTCCTAAGCATTCGACAGCATATCAAAACCACTTCTGCAAAGTTACCATCATCGCACCTGCATCTTTTCCACTCGTTGCATCGTTTCACTGACTGGAGGAGGCACCTTGGCTTTCGGACCCGGCGCTTTGCCCTTGGCTTTGTTTGATGTTGAGTCCTTTGGCAGCTCCTTTGTGTACGGGATGAAGTCGACCTCATCAGGCATCCATTTTCGAAGGACCTCCGGAACGCGAACGCCCTCATCCGTCTGATAACTCTCGAGGATGCAGCACAGAGCGCGCTCGGTAGCACATAAAGTGGAGTTCAGGGCATGGACGTACTTCTTGCGCGTTTCCGTCATTTGTTTGACTCCATACCGTATCTCAAGCGCGCGCGCCTGATAGTCGGTGCAATTGGAACATGAGACGAGCTCCTTGAACTCCGACTGGTAGGGGAACCACGCTTCGAGATCGTACTTCTTGGCCGCCGCGTTATTGAGGGCTCCGGACACGATCGCGACAACCTGGTAGGGTAGACCGAGGGACTGATAGAATTCTTCTGAGATGGCGATCATTTCGTCAAAGGCCTTCCATGAATCTTCAGGCTTGGTGAAGAGGAATTGTTCAATCTAGTCATGGACGGAAGTCAGCCTTCAACCGGTCCACGGCATTCCAAAGACCAAGTACCTTTTCAAATTGGTGCACTCTAAAGATGCCCCACGCATCTCTCCCGTGAGCGCCAGCCTCTTTCCTGAAGCAGGTGCTAAAACCTGCATACCTGATAATCGGATCAATGGGAACTCATGGCTGAAATACGCTTGATGTTCACCTACTTGATGGGAAGATCGCTGGCCTGCAGCCATTCGCCAGCGTGCAGGGCAGAAAGGGGTTGCTCTGATGTAGCGATGAGATACTTGTCTGATTGACTGTTGTTTTCGTCCTCGACCACCTTATATAGCTCTTCATCGAATTGCTCCAGTTGGGCCGTCTTGGCCATGGCATCGCGAAACATGAAGTATGGTGGCTGAATCGCCGTGTATCCCTTTTTCTGCAAGAAGTGCTTGCCGTACATGGACAGGGCGTCATTGAGAAAGAGACCGTGACCTGTCAAGCAGTAACCGCGGTGGCCCACAATCTTCTGTGCCCGCTCCGGGTCGTATCCATCTATCCTAGTCAAGACCTCATGGTGGGACAGACATTCTCGTTTCTCCAAGCTTACCCCTTCAGGCGTCCATTGGCGGATTCGTGGGTTATCATCCTGAACACGCACAGTAAGAGTGAGCATCTCTTCCTACCACTCATGGTACCAATCACAGTCTTACCTCGTTATCACTAATTGGAACCGAATCATGTACGTAATTCCCAACGGTTTTGAGCTTTTTTTCCAACGCCAGATCTTTTGGCCCAGCTGACTCCTCAAGTGCCTTGATCTCCTTTTCCAATTCGGCCTTCTGACGCAGCAGGTCATCTGCATCTTGTTTGGCCTACAGATGCTCGCTTGTCAGAAGAAACATTCAGACGGCATAGGTCAGGGACGCCGGAAATGACTTACAGACCTTCTTCTTGGCTCCAATATCTTTCTGAACCGCGTTCATTTTCTGTTTCATCTGCGAGGCGGCGTACTTTGCTACATTCGGCTTGAGTACATCTTCCGGTAAATGTCTCTGTCACAGCTCGATTACCCTTTCGTGCATCCTCATACAAAGCCTGGATCTCTTCCACTGCAGCCTCAGGCGCATATCGACGACATTGGCTCTCTCTGATTCTTTTGGGATCCCCGCCCTTTTCTTCGAGGAAGTCGAAAATATCTAGCATTGCGTTGGAGAATTCGATGTTACAGATTCTGGACGACTTTCGACTCGGCAGTATTTGTTTAAATTCAGGTCCCAGGTTGACAAGCATTGGCGAACGGGACAAAAATGACAAGGCCAAGGTACGCTATCGGTGGAGCCTAGCAAGCCTAGGAGCTTACCTAGCGCTTCCCCAGACCCCACCCCAAAACAAAAGGGGTGGGCCGCCGGTGGGGCCGAGGGGTTAAGTCGAACTACTGGTATAATACTCTATTTACAACTCAATCACCTTACGGCATACGTCCAGATCAATCACTTGAGTACAGTAAGGTATCATGATCTGTGTGCCTGAACATGGCCCTCTTGATTCACCCTCTATCCGTGCAAAGTAGAGACATATGTGAAGGCAGCTATTCACTAAACCTGACCTATCCCATCTTCCTCCCAGAAAGCGGTCAAGCCCGTGGACCCTGGCCTCGGACAGAGACATGTGTGGTGAAATGAAGCTCACATGACGGTACACTTGTTGCCACCCGTCGGTCGGTCAGGATCCTGAGACTTCTCAATCTCAGCAACCATGCGTTCAAAAGCGTGGGCAACGTTGGTGTTCAGTCGAGCACTTGCTTCTGTAAAGCTGCACTTGTAGTCGTTGGCCAACTTCTGCCCTTCCTCAAGAGTCACGTGCCGTTGTTCAGGCTTCAGATCCGACTTATTGCCCACAATGACCAAAGGAACCCAATTGGCACCCTACCATCAGACGCGTATGAATATCAGTTGCAACAGAATGGAAGGGGGCAAGGCGGAGCTCACCAAATGATCGAGAATCTTGTCTCGTAGAATCTTCACCTGCTCAAAGGATTGCCTTGAGGAAATCGAATAGACCAGCATGTAGCCATGGATCCCGATGAAGTGCCTCGAGGATAGGATACTGTACTCATCCTAGGTGGGGTAAAATACAATCATTAGCAAAGGATGACAGGGCCAAACGCTGCTGTCCCAAAATATCCACTTATGAGGTGCTAAGCCTCCATCACTGCAGGCCGCCGCCGCCGCCGCCGCCTTCTTCGCCGCCTTGGGATAGCCTGGCGTTATGTAAGATGCTCATGTGACCGAGCGCCGCCAGGACAAGGAGCTATTTGGGGGATAGAACTCTTGATCGAACGCGAAAGCGCGAAAACCAAAATCAGGGACTGAGGAACATGCATACCGTGCCCGCCGTATCGACAATCTCCATAGCATAGTCGTTGCCTTTATGCCGGATCTTGGTGCTGTGGGTGTTCTCAATCGTGGGATAGTAATGGTCGTTGAAACTATGCTTGCAGAGCTGGACCGTGAGTGAGGATTTCCCTAGGCAAGTAGTAATCATGAGCCAGTGTCTTGTACCCCCCGCCAAGCGCTTCCTGTCACTGACCAACCGATCTGGACCCGGCCACAGCCATCTTCCGCGTCTTAGGAGTAGGCATGGCGCTGGTGGGAGATGTGGCAATGGATGGCCAAAGGTCAGGCTTCGTGCTTGCTACCGCTTTTCTCTTTGGTTTCCCGGTTTCGGGATTCACGGACTGCTTCAAGCCTTTCACCAACCCCGTTGAGCTACTCCGCCGCTTTAAATCGAGGACATTTGAAGGTTCCACTTATCCTACGGAATATTTCTGCTTGGACTGATCTAAGACACCTACATCCGTACATGGATTTTATGACCTTTTCAAGTATTCGTATGCGGCCTCATTAAGTCACTTTCCTCCCCCTGCTGGCCTCTTGCCGCCGACCTTCATCAATCCGGATCGCCAATCACGCCTTGGAGCATTGAGAATTATTGGCTGTCGCATATCGTCCACGACAAAGTTTAGCCTGTCGCATACAGTGCTATTTGCTATACTTTCCATCAAGCACTGACCTAATCGCCCAATTGCCTGCGGCATCATGATCCTCAATCTCTGCAAAACAATAACTTCCTTGCAACCATACTGTCGCGCCTCTCTTGTCGTCGTCCGCACCCGCCCATCAACATCGCAGCTCAAGAGGGCGGTGCGTGCTGTATGGATATATAGATACTCACGTTAGATATACATCAAATATCATCTCAAGGATTGCAAGTCGTCCGTCACTGCCGTGTTCCGTTAGACGTTCTCACAGGGGGGTCCTCGGCAATTATCAAGCAACCTTCAATCGGTCGGCCAGAGCCTGCAATCGGCTTGCAAAGTCTGCTGGCAGGCCACGATCTCGCTCGATCTGCCTATGATATTGCAAAAACTCTTCCATTGCATCCAAAAGCGGGGTCAAGGTCTGACCTGGCAGTCGTCCTTCAGCTTCCCCCCTGACAGCCTTGTTTAGGCATAGATAGCACAGGAGCACCGTCATGTAGCCGTAAGCTACGTTGGATGTGCTTTCCTCCTCAGAATAGACCTTGAGATATTGTTAGCCGCCAGCAAGGCTAGGGGACCAAGGAGCTCACCTCAGCAACGCGACTACTATTCTCTGAGAAGAGGTCAAGGAGTAGCTGTAAAAATGACTGGCCTTGACGCCTTTGCCGCAGGACTAATTCCCTCATGGCCTCACACCCCTCGGCAAAGTTGATAAGACACCCCAGAGCGAGAATAGCTCTGTCGAGCAAGCTATCGCCATGATCGACGCCACGAGTCTGGGATCGCTTGAAGAAAGCTTCGACGATGTTGAAAGATGCATCCACAACTTGCGTCTGTGCGAACGTGTTGCAGAGGCGGGGCACCCCATTTGTCAGATTGAGATACAGCTGCAGCGTCAGGATTTGAAGGTGTGCCCAATCGTTTATCCAGGATGCATCAAGTGTCGGCAGAAGGTCAGCTACGCGTCTTAGCACGTCTTCCGACCAAGAACGCTCACAGCCTGCACTACTGCCAAGCGTGCACGATTCAAGCACTGATATAGCCAGTTGGAGACATTTACGGGCTGTATTATTGAGAGACGGCAATTTGGCGGATTCAGGAATCGTGGTCGCCGCCAGCAGTTGCACTTGATCCGCCGACAGGAGTTCAGTACTATCGTTGGCCTCACGCTTCCGCCTGATTATAGAACTCAAGCACTGGAGCGAAAGCAGCTGGCCTGAGAGGTACTCAAGCTTGTCCGACTGCCACACCTTGAATCTCAAGAATGACGTGCATAACTTTATGAAGTCCTGCAGGGCTACCTTCGACATGTTGAACTCGCGCCTTTTCGCACAGCGTGTCAAATCTAACTCGGCATCCAAGAGGCTAGACAAGACGTCCTTCATCGCCCTTTCAGCAGGTGGCGGGAAATTGGAACCCGATGTTGTGAGAAGGCGGAGGAACGCCATCGTGAAAAGCGACTTCATGATGAGATCATCGTCCGGATCGGACTGCGACACCAATCGCGCTTCCATACCTTTATCGGTAAAAAGTCGACAGCTCGCAGAGTCTTGCAGCTTGTGCACAATCGCCACCAACGCAGCACGCCGCCTAGACGAGCCATTTGCGGACCCTTCGAGTTCGTCCACGGAGGACTCCAATTCTTCGACGAGACGGGCATTGCCGCCAGCCTGCCGTAGCTCGTGTATGCTTCGCATAGTACCGCCTTGGAAGCCTTGGGCGTCTTGCACTTCCAGCTCATACTCCTCGTCGTACGAAGGCTTACGGCTTGCAAGAAGGCTGACCTCATGGGGTTTCGGAGCTTTGGCTTTATCAATGCTCGCATCGAGGAGTTGAGATGATGAAGGCTTGCAGTCCAGAGTCTCAGTCAAGAAAGTTCTTTCTTGCTGAGCATATGTCTTTTTCAGCGACCCTGCCTGGGTTGCCGGAACGCCATTAGCTGTGATCGTTGGGGCATTGATTTCCCCTTTTGGCGCAATTCCCTCGTGATCAATTACGTCAGTAAGTGCTGTAAGTGCCGATGTATCAGTGGCTGTAGAGGACTCAAGTTTTGGGTGCTCAGCCAGGAGCCCATCACTACTGTTGCTCTCATACCAATCCTCATCGTCCTCGGTAAAGTGACTGCCGGGTAAGTAGGAGCCACCCTGGACTCTTGTCAGCTTATCGATCAGTCGGACTCTTTGCTGCGGGCTCATGCAGGATTGTTGTCTCTGTTTCCGGTGATTCGGCGCCGAGCCTGAGTCTGTGAGCTGAAGATTGGGCAACCCAAGCCCGCCAGGACTTTCGCTGCGACCATCTTCGGGCAGAAGGCAATTCCACAAATCGCGCTGGCGGGGAGTTGTTGCTACTGGACTCCTTAAGCCTGATGATGCCCGCGGGGGAGTAGTGAGCGGAGGAGAAGAATATGATATGTGGGCGCGCGGAGCACCAGATTCCTTGCTTTTGTATGTTTGGGTGTGATCGCAGGCGGCATCTTCAGCTGATCGCTTGTGCTGCGTGCTGGCCATGTTTTGATCCCCGGTGGAGTCGTATTGCGGGGCAGGCACTTCTTTTCTTCTGCCTTTTCCGCGTTTAAGAGGCTCAATGAGCTGTTTCTCTCGCGCAAAATCTGTGCTCCCTAGGAGTCTCTGGCTGGTAGTTTTGCTTGCGGCCTTTCCCTCCTTGCTTTTGAACGGAGTAGCTTGTGTCACCCCTAGACGAGCAGTGCTTCGAGATTTCAGAGCCGCCCGCGCCGTAACCCCATTTGCAGTACGGGTTTGAAGGCCCTTTTCATCAAACATTGCAAGCTCATCGTCGCTGATAGAGCTCGAGGTCAGCTTTCGTCTCTTATTTTCCGTGTAGCCGTCTACCATATTACTGAGTACTGGCGGTTCGTCGTCCGATGAGGGAGGATCGTAGAGCGCATTGATCCTGGGACTCTGCTCTGACCTGACGGCTCGAGAAGTCTTCTCGCGCGATAAGGTAGAAGGGTCTCGAGAGAACGTATGATCTTGTACTGTAGTCGCAAGATCCATTGCTGCGCCATATCTCCATGATTGGTGCTGGATTGGCTGAGAAAGGTTGTCGGTCGCGAAGCTTGCATGGATGAGAGGTTTGCGATAAGCTTTACCATATGTCGTACCCTTACGCCGCTGACTGATAGTCGCCATTGTGTTTGAGGGGGGGCTTCAATGCATTAAAGTAGAAGCCATACAGACAAGCGGGTGTGATAGCTTATCAATATATAGTGTGAAGGGTCTCAGCTGAGGAAAAATGTCCAATCAAGACTTGGTGCTCGCCAGCAAACAGTGAATTAAACTTGTAAGGAGAGGCTTCTTTGTCACTTGAATCCGGTTGTTTTGATAGGACTGAAATGCGGCGTATTCTATTGGGTATTAGAATAGTTGTAATAACAAGAGAATACAATACTGTATTGAATACTTTAGCTCATTGGTCGAAGATAGAACTAGCCTACGATTTTGCTTTCGCGGACACTCTGCATGTGCTGATACAGGTCCCAAGCTCGCAGACTTGTCTCAGCATCTGACTACTAGACACTTAGACACTAGGATCAGAGTCATTTGGTTCGATCAGCTAATTGTCGGTTGATTCCATGCCTTGACGTGGTTGGAGCTTCTGCCCCAACGGTCTAGACATGTACTCGGAATAGGGCGTCCCAGCAATATCTTAGTCCTCATTGCAGCAGCTCATCACTGTAAGCTTCTGGTGCATCATGAGCCCCCCTCCGATCACCAAACCCATGTCTCCCGCAAATCACGTGGGTCCTGCATATCGGCCAGGAGCGCAGAAGCCTACTGCCACCGTTTCCACCGCTATCCAATACGACAACGTTCATATTCTACCACAAAGCCCACAACTTATCGCATTACTAACGTATGTTACCTCAACCTTCATCTCACACTGTGTCAGCCTGACCAAGTCTCGACAATGAAGTATGATCAGGGATCGCAACACGCAAAGAGCGGATTTCGTTTTTTATTCCAATCGCATCATTCGGCTGCTGGTTGAGGAAGGACTCAATCATTTGCCGGTAATCGAACAGACAGTATTCACTCCGGTAGGTCAATCATATGCCGGGGTCAAGTTTCAGGGCAAGATATGCGGTGTCTCAATCATGAGGGCGGGCGAGGCCATGGAGCAAGGCCTTCGAGATTGTTGTAGATCCGTCCGCATTGGGAAGATCCTGATCCAACGAGACGAAGACACCACCAAGCCGAGGCTGTTCTACGAGAAATTGCCCGAAGATATCGCAGATAGATGGGTTTTGTTGCTGGATCCGATGTTTGCGACAGGTAAGTGGGACCGCCTTCTGACCAGGTTGGTCCTAAGCTCGCAACTTAGGGGGATCGGCAACGATGGCTGTAGATGTGTTGAAATCGAAAGGAGTGCCGGAAGAAAGGATACTCTTTTTGAATGTCATTGCTAGTCCTGAAGGAGTCACGCGCTTTGCAGAGAAATTCCCAAACCTGCGGGTTGTCACAGCGTTCGTGGATCAGTGTCTAGACGACAAGAAGTACGTAAACGATTGTCCCTAGGACAGCCGGGCTGATAAACCCCAGATACATCGTCCCCGGACTTGGAGATTTCGGAGATCGGTTTTATACAATGTAGTGCAGTATGCTCCCTCCTCTGAAGGAACGAATCGAAAGTCTTCCCATACCAGCACATAATTTGGGGACCCCGACGGGAATCTACTCGACGTGTCGACGAGTAGAAGACAACCTTTCAGTGCAAACAAAAACCGCCACGCAAGCATGTGTTTCCATTGAGGTCATCTGATCAAGGCAAGAGACGTAGACTCCCAATGAAGTTTCCTGAGTCTAGGTCCAAGCCGAAGGAGTAAAGCTGTTGGTATCCCTGACCTTGTCGGCCCATTGCAAAGTGTCCATCAAGTCCCCACAAGCAATGCGTCCTCCAATTCTCGCCATGGTCTAATCATCATCAATAAAATCCCCTCCGTACTCATTCCCTCCCACGGCAGCCACCAGGTGGCGGTCGATGTTCATCTCGGAGTTCCTTCTTTCGTTACCGGCGGCTAGATCCGCGTAGGAGTTGAGGCCATCATCCACTTGGGAATCGTCAGCTGCTTCTTTTGCCACGGTATCGCAGGCATCGATCCAATCAGAATAGACGTCAACGCCCGCTGAGAGATCTAGAGTAGGTCAATCTCCAAGTACAGTAGTTCAGCATCCCTTGTTCCGGCTCACAATTGATCCCCGTCTGGAATTGTTGGCCGCAGATCTTACAGGAAAGCTCGCCAATGCCCGCTTTCTTGTCCATCTTGACCGATACAGACTTTTCATGATTACAGAACAGACAAGGAAAGTTCGAGGGCAGAGGCTCTTTCTATCATCTGGAATTAGCCAGCCATAGTGCCCTGTACGATTATTGTTGACTACCTTTTTTGGTCCTTGGGGCTTTCGGGCCGACTTTTTGCGTTTACCCTGCGCGCAATTAGATCTATGATGAAGTGATTACCTACAAGGAATTAAGAGCTAAGTAAAGTGATCTTACCATGATGCGATGATGAGGAGGATGAGATGTGGATGAAACGGATGAGTCGTTGATAGATAAGTTACGGAACAAGCCTTGGGGGCATGCAAGCAGGCTATGATACTATTTTTGGAAAACAAGGCACAACCGTACCGGGCCTAGCGTACAACATGCTTTTGATAAGATGATACTGCGTTTAACAAGTTTGAATGATTCTGGAAGCTGCATGGATTTCCGGAAAAGGCTGTTGTAGTTCTGACGGCCTAATGCTAAGCTCGAATTATACACGATGGCCTATACATACCTTCCGACGGTTGTGGACACGCCGCTTGAGTCTGGCTTATCAGCTTCACCAGCCGTCAGCTCCCGAGGTTTTGCATCCGCCATTGATCATCCTTCACGGCTTATTTGGCTCCAAGCAGAATAACAGGAGCATTAGTAAGTGAGCTTGGCCTTCTCTCCTCTCTGGTGGTGAGCAGCACTGACCCGGTCAGAGCATTGGCGCGGGATTTAAGTGCCCATGTCTATGCTGTCGTGTGTTGTTCAGGGCGCCAAACCTCTTTGGATGAGCCCACTGATTCCACTTAGGATCTCCGAAACCATGGGGATTCGCCTCACAGTCAAATGCACAGCTATGACACCATGGCCGATGATGTGGAGCAATTCATGCATGATCACAAACTAGCGAATGTGGCTCTAATCGGCCATTCTATGTGGGGCGACACCTAGTCGTCGACCCTTGGTGATGCATTACTGATGGTTTCAGGGGCGCCAAGGTGGCAATGACTGTCGCTCTGCGATCTCCATCACTTCTTCGGGCTCTCGTTCCGGTGGACAACGCTCCTGCTGATGCCAATCTTAAGAGTGACTTCCACAAGTATATACAGGGATTGCGGGAAATCGAGGACAAAAGCCCTCAGAAGCAAGTGGGAGCAGATGCTATCCTTCAAGACTATGAGGAAGCAAGTTTGTCTCATGCTACATCGAGCACAGTCCGACTGATCTGTGCCCCAGAATCTTGCCATTCGACAATTCTTGCTCACAAACTTGATCCGATCCAAAGATGATTCCAACCTGCATCTACGTATTCCCATCAGAACATTGGCTGCCAGTCTTGATAATATGGGTGATTTCCCCTACAAAGATCCTTCTCATGTTCGCTTTGACGGCCCAACGCTGGTTATTCGTGGATCTAAGAGCCATTATATTGCCGATGATGTTCTGCCTGTCATCGGACGATTTTTCCCTCGTTTTGTCTTGAAGGATATCCATAGTGGCCACTGGGTGATTTCAGAGCAGCCGGAGGCATTTAGGCAAGGTGAAACTCTTGTGCACGTCTCTACATCGGAATGTATGCTGACTACCGAAAGCTGTTGTAGAATTCATGCTGCATGTAGACTCACAGGACACTTAAGCCTTCCAGATTTGGGCTAGGTGGAGGCTATGTATTCCGCGTAATGCGGTCAATCGAGAGTCGTTGGGAGAGTGATGAACTTTCATTTGCACACAGAACTTTGTTGGGAAGTGGGCAAATTCTTGATTCAAGATTTGCATCAGATCAGCACTCTAGTCTACACTGTTTCTAAAACCTGCTCCTTGAATTCCCGTTCCACCTTCTGTCCCTGGTCATCGGTTGTTGATTCCCCATGTAGATTGAGAAGGGCACCCAGGTCGAACTTGGGTGCCTTGAGGAGCTTCACTTTCCGGATGTGTACCTGACCGAGTTAGCTGGACCATTCTTCCAACTTACACACGACTGGGTGTGTGTGCCTACATTTTGCAACGGATAGATGCCTTGCGTGGCTTTCTCAATCTCTCGTCCGATGACCTCAGGGATCAGTTTGGTGGTGAGTTGTGAAAGGGAACAGCTTGAAGCTTCACGTTGGATGATCTCGGTCATCTTCTTACGGATCGCTCTAATCTGTGAGGATCGAGCGTACGTGGTCTTCTTGACTTGGTTCGGGCGTCTTTTGGTAAAGGCAATAGCGAATAGTCGAATAAGGTTGTCGTCGGTAGTCTTCACGACCACATTCGATTCGATCAGAGTTTGCCATTTTCGTACTAGAGAGCGCAGCTTGTCGGAGGTAAAGTCTAGGCCATGGAAATTGGTCAAGCAATTCTTGCCTTGGACCTCGTCCACCCTGAGCTTCACCTTGCGAAAGGCATGGTCCTCATCCTTTTGGAGGTCGGCCAGAGACACCTCGAATATCCGTCCTTTCAGCGCATCATTGGCATTTTTCAGACCGGTTGTCCTGTTTACTAGTGTCTTGCCCACACTGTCTGAATTAGTCGGGAAAGGGCCCTCTGACACGGAAGCAGCTTACTCGCGGACTTGGAATGTAGAGGGCGCCTGAGCACGGTCAGAATACGGTCTCCAGAGTGAAAGCAGATTGAGTCTTGCTTCGCACCTTCACTGAGTACCAATCTTTGCGCGTAAACGGATCTTGTGTTCTCTTCTTGAGACCCTTCTTGCCCTTCGAGAGACGTTTATTCCTGCAAAGTTGTAAGTGTTTGCTACATTGGCCGAATGATTGATCTAATCGGATACTAACTTGCCAACCGCCATATTCGACAATGCAGGTAGCAGATTTACACTCCTCAATGATCTCTGTATTTGCCTACCCCAATTTTGCAAATCGTGAGTCCAAAGACGCTTAGCGAGGTGCGCTTGGTGCGCTAGAACTAATCGTTATCGCTTGGCGGCGATTAGTAGCTCGTCGGAGATAAAGTCCGCGCTGTACATCACGTGTTCAGTCTGGTGAGCCTACAGAGTAGAGGCAATCTGCATTTTGATCTCCGTTCTTTGGTGACACGAAAGGAAGTCCCAAATCGTAGTCTTTGGCTTGCGCAAGAGTCTCATCCACGATTTCTTTAGCTTCTTTGGGACTGATTTACTCCTCATTCCGGTCTTGCTAAAGTAAAGTGCTTTCCTGAGAAGCTCGCTCTTCTTTGTGTTCACGCTTCTGCCCATGATGACTCCCCCGGACCGTTCCTCTGAGGATGATTGTCTTGTCCTTTTGAAGCAGATGCAGGATTCCTTATTGTCCATGAAGTCGGATTTCCAGCGTCTCTCGGCTTCTGTTGAATCTATTGAAGGCCGGGTGAACGTCCTGTCGAGCGTCAAACAAATGGACGATGTAGCAAGAAGGCGACCTTTACCTGACAAAATTCATTCGTCAAGTCCGCCCATAGTCGCAGCTACCGAAAGGGAGGGTCTTACCTTTGCTGAGCCGCTCTCACGCCCGAGCAGCTCCGGCTCTGGCCAAGGCGAAGCATATGGGAGAAGAGGGTCTCCCTTTGGGCAGTCGTCTGGCGCTCTGAGCTCAAAGATCATTTTGACCACATATCCTAGTCAGTCAGGTATTGAGCCTATGCCAATGATATGGGGCGACAAAGATCCTGCTCAGCGGGGCCCCGTCGTTGTTTCCCGTGGCAAAAGTACCGTGAGGCGAAGAAATGCAATTGGTGCCCACGGAGGCTCATACTCGATCTACTATGCCTTGGCAGTGGCAAGCAAAAATCTCAATCTCGAGCATAGGCCCAACTTTACAAACACAGAGCCCGCAGTGAACATTGGTCCCTTTCCTCAATGGTCTGATGCAAAAAAAATCGTCTCAATGGATCCCTTGGGACATCTTTCGCCATGGCTGTTTGCTGATACCATCCGAAATGAGCACGTGGACATTAGGCCCACCATTGCAATTACCAAAGCTCACATGAAGTTGCCCGAGCTCGAGCAAAGTGTACGCTTGGGCCGTCTGTTCCCTGATGGCAAAATCTGCCTTAATGAGACCGGCGAGTTAGCCGTCACCAAGTTTGCTGTTGAGCCTGTGTGGTACTTGCCTGGTGTTGCCGAAAGGTTCGGCATCGGTAAGTCTTCAATGTCGATTTTCCATGTCATTGCCGTTGCCCAATAGCAAATGTCATTCCTTCTTTTCCATCCTTTATACTGGGATTTAAGATCTCTGTGCTCTCCGGAGCATAGCAGCTTCTCCTGTATCAACACCTCTTGTGAATTCAAGCTTCCATGTGTTGTACACCCAACTGCTCCGTGTCCTAGACACGTCCTGTATCCTAAGCAGCCCAGTCACAGATTTTTGGCAGGATTGACGGGTCATCAGACGAAGGTAGCCTCCGAAGATCGCTATTTGAGAGCACCGGTGGGAGCTATCCCGAGCTGATTACTCGTGGAGACATCAAGCTCTTCCTCCCACCCATTGGTGGCTTAACGGTATACTGCTTTGGAGATGTAAGCAAAATGTCGGACCCCAACGCACGATTAGCTCTACGGGTACATGATGAATGCAACGGCAGCGATGTCTTTGGAAGCGACATCTGCACATGCCGCCCATATCTGATTTTTGGAGTCGAGGAAGCTGTGAAGGAAGCCCAGCAAGGTGGCAGCGGCGTGGTGATCTATTTTCGTAAAGAAGGCCGTGCTCTTGGGTAAGTAGGCTTCTGAGGCGGTTCCTCTACTTTCAGCCATATCTCGAGAACTTCAGATCGTATGAAGTAATACTAAATCGGCATTTTACTTTAGGGAGGTTACGAAATATCTCGTCTATAATGCTCGCAAGAGAGGCACAGACCGTAAGGCTGATCCAGTCTGAGAAGCTCTAGAGCTTACCATACCACTCATTAGGAGCAAGCGAATATTTTCAAAGAACGGAAAACATTGCAGGTGTCAAAGACATGAGGTTTCAAGCCTTAATGCCCGATGTGTTGCACTGGCTAGGAATCACCAAGATCGATAGAATGTTGAGCATGTCCAAGTGAGTCGACGGCCACGTACTCCCTACAACCTTAGCTCGTGGAGCTGATTCAGTGGCCTCACTTTCAGTATGAAGCACGATGCCATCGTAGATCAGGGAATCCCTATTCACGAAAGGGTACCCATCCCGGATGATTTGATCCCGGAAGATAGCCGTGTTGAGATTGATGCCAAGATCCACGCGGGTTATTGTGAGTCCCAGCTCTGACCTCTGCGTTGGCGAGCTACTTCTCTGACGGATATATAAGTCACGACCGGAAAGATAATGACAGACGAGGAGCTTGCAGCGGTGCAGGGTAGGGCCTGGGACGATGTGGATCACTGAACCAAACCAAACTGCTTGGATCTCGATCATCATTCTCGTAGAGCTCGCTCGTATATGCCAAATCGCTCGGGCACGCAATGAGATACGTCGGTGAAAGCAACCATGCAGCTTTGACGTTTTCTGTGGACTGAATAGAGTAGATAAGCGACTTTCATATCATTGGTAAAGATCCACCCTTCACAAATCGTGAGCCATAAATTATAAAGGGATCAAATCCCTCGCCTTATCGATATGGCAGCACCTTCTTTAAGGGGTAAAGCGTCGTTTAAGAGCCAATAATAGGCCTTACATATAAATCTAAGTGGGCGGGCCAGTTCTTAATATCCTTAACGCCTGCCCGTTAATATCTTATATATGCCTTCTTAATATTTCTGGCTTTTATACGTATACCGGCCTTTATACGATGGATAAAAGCAATTTTATAACGTTTACGTATATTTCGCTTTATAAATAACGTTTCTATCTATTATATATAATATTAAATAGCTATGGTAAGTATTAGACTGACCCCGCTAGCAGTACGCCAGCGGGATTGATAAAGGTAGGTATAGAAGTCGTAACGATACGGTCTGGATACTTAAGCTTTACTTTAATAAATAGATTAATAATAAAATTAACTTTTAAATAATTAGAAAAGATGGAAAGTAATAAAAAAGTAAAAGTGATAAGATAATAGATAGCAATTAAGAGTAATTGAAGATAGGCCGCAGCCCCTATATAAGTTGGTAAGGTATAAGTTACTTATTATAATAATTTATTATCCTTTCTTTTTTAAAGTATATATAAATCGATTTTACCCTTAATTAACCCTTTTAATATTTTTATTCCTTTATATATTTATCCGTAAGTGTTAGACTGACTCCGCTGGCGGCACGCCGGCGGGACTAGTAAAGGTAAATATAGAAAACGTAACGTTACGGTCTGGATATTTAAATATTACTTAAATAAATAAATTAATAATAAAATTAATTCTTAAAAAACTTAGAAAGAATTAAGGTATAGCTTTTATTTAAGGTAAAAGTAATAATTACTTTACTTTACGTTAATTAAATTATGGTTTATAAATAACGTATATTAAGGCCGTTATTAAGGCCTTTTATTAAGGTTTATTTTAACGTAATAATATAATATATTATTATAATGCCGGCGTAAAGACAATATTAACTATTAATAATTTTTTCCCCCTTTATATATTAATTTTTAAGGTATAAAGAGATATATTTAAGAAATTAACGTAAAGCCGGTTAAATATAAAATTTATTAAAAACTTATTATTAAACTTAATAAGAAAAGGGTAAAAGGAAAAGAGTCTTTAGGTATATACTTAAGTATAATAATATCTGTTTAATAGTAATATAATAAGGGTATCTTACGTTAATAAGTAATTAATGTAATTTATAAAGTTTATTAAAAACCCCTTTATGAAACTTAATAGGGAAAAATAAATAAAAAAAGAGTTTTTATAGTATTAATTAATAATTACTTGAGGCTTTATTATTAATTTATTATATTATAATAAAAATAAATTTTATTGTAATAAAAACGGCGTACGATTATAATAAGACTCTTATTCTATTTAAACTTCTTTTCGTTTTTCCTTTATAGTTTTAATCGCTCTTATAAGTATAATATATTAAAGAATATATATTAATATTTAAAAGTTAATATATATATAATTATATACCTTTATTATTTATATTATTATTATAGTAAATAACGTTAATATTATATAAATATTTTATTTATAATGGTAGTCCGCTTATTTTTATTTATTAATAAAATATATAAGTTTACCTTAATTTTTAAGCAATATAGTATATATATAACGTTACGTTATTAACGTAAACGTAAATATATGTTATGTGCAACGTGCGCATGCCAAGAGCTTATCGGGCACTAGCACCTAAAGGGGTATAGTAGCTTGGCGCACATATTTATATTGCGTACCTTTATAGTTAGGTAAATACTTATTATAGATATTATACTTATATTTTACCTTAATACTTTTAGTACCTAATAAATAACAATAATAGCGATAGTCCTTTTATTACGCTCTTAATATAGAGCTACTTTTATTTTTATTCTCCTATTATTTTATAAATAAGAAATATACGATATTCTTAATACTTACGTTAAACGAGAATCTCTAATATTTAATTATTAATCCCTTTTAACGGCTTTTAATTAACTTATTATATTAATAACGTTATTTACGGGTAAGCGAAT
Organism: Niebla homalea; assembly: GCA_019925105.1. NCBI lineage: Eukaryota > Fungi > Ascomycota > Lecanoromycetes > Lecanorales > Ramalinaceae > Niebla > Niebla homalea. The sequence continues at coordinate 551,476 of JAHGAU010000003.1, forward strand.
TATACCTTAATTAAAGGAAGAATAACCTTTATTTTTAAATAATAATATAAAGAAGCCTTTATTCTTAATAAATAATATAGAAAAAATAGAAGAAATATTTTTATAGCTTAATAAAAACGTTAAGGATCTTAAATTTAATATTTAAAAGTTAAAATATAAAATTATAAAGCTTAAAAAGAAACACTTATTATTATGTAAAGACCTTAAAGAATAACGTTATCGCGATTTTTTATACTTAATAAAGCCTCCTTTTAATAATAATATTAATATCGACTTTATTAAAGAAAAAGAGAAGGATATATAAAGAGTAAAAGCTAAAGTAATACGTTCTTTTATTAAAATAAACGAGTTAAACCATTAATATATTAATGAAATAAGTTACTTTAATAATATTATAAACGTTTATAAATTTATCGATTAACTTTAAAGCATTAATATAATTAAATTATTAAAACTTATCTTTCGTAATATCGTTATTTATTTTATTAATAATAAGGATAATTTCTTAAAGGAAACGTATAATTAATAAATCTCTGAATTAAATAATATAATTCGTAAGATATTTATAACTTAAAGTACTTTAAATTTTCTTTATTTAATATTTAAAAAGCGGTTTAGAATTCCGTAAAATTAATTATTAAAATAACTTATAATAATAAAATATACTTATAAAAATATAGTAAATAAGAAGAATATTATAGCCTTTATAGGTAAAATAATAATATTATATTACCGGATTAATAATAATACTTAATAATTTACTTAATAATAATCTTTATAAATAGCTTCTAATTACATTAAAAACTTTTTATAAAATATACTTATTCGTTTTATTAATAGCCTTAACAATTTTATTATAGACGTACGTATTAAATAACCCGGCTAATATAAGTCCTTCTATAACTACGGTAAATCGAAGCTTTAATAAAATAGATATTATAGCCTTAATAAAAACGAATTCAATCCTTTTGTTAGAGAACTAAGTCTCTAAGTATATAGCATCACGGTTTGCGGTATGCATAGGCATAGCGGGTAGCTTCCGCGGGGGTCTTGGCGCGTACTTACTTAAATCCATAGCCACCTACCTAGCTAAATAATCAATCATATATATTATATATATTTATTCTTAATAAATAGTAGTAATAGCTTTAATAATAGATTTCGAGTATATTGTTATATATACTTATTACTTTATTTAATTAAGGCCCACTGTTAATACCTTATAACGTGGATAACCTGAAGACGCGCCCTTAATACCTCCCTGAGTTAAATAAGTTATATTTTTAATACCTTTTACCCTTATTTACAGAGCCTTTAAGTAGAGCATTTGAATCATTATGCCTTTATTTACTTGCTTAGTAAGCTCTTTATTACCCTCCTATATATCGGTACTTAAATCTGGATTCTTATTATTATACTTATACTTAAAATCCAGCTTTACTATATTTTTCAGCTTATCGAGCTACTTATAAAAACCGAAAACCTACCTTATTATCTACGATTTCTATATGAGATATATACCTCTTACTTCCCTGATAATACTTATTAAAATATTAATACCAAAAGTATTATTATTAATGATACTTAAAGACCTCTACCATAAATTTGCTTTAAAGCCGAAGTAAGTATTAAAGCAAGAAGGATATACTTAAATTTGCCTTACTCCTTAAACTCCTCCGCCTCCGTAAGTAAAGCCTTTACCTGCTGCGTTACCTTTACCTTAAAAGTTACCTTAATTAATAAGTTATAATAAAGAGTTACTAGCTACTATAAATAAAGCGTTTCCAGTTAAGTTATGCATAAATATAATAAAGAAACAAGGGAGAGTTATCGTAAACGTTAATAAGTTCTTCATAAGATTTTATAGCTTTAATAATAACGCATAACTATATCGCTTTCTCTTATATTATATTATAATTAAAGCCGGCTTTAAATATACCCCGACTTTAAAAGCCGTTAATAAAGTTATTTATATAAATTGTGGTAATAAAGTTTATCGCTGGTACCGGGGTAACGATCTATGGCTCATATATAACAATACCTATCAATTCTATATTAAAAGCGAGTGAAAATACGATTACGGTAAAATACCGGAGATACGTTTTTTAAGCTTTTTAGCTTACTTAAAATTACGATTATATTCCGGGTGGCCACGGAATTTTTTAGCTTACGGTTTTTCTTAAATACGATTTCAACACGGCCTTATACGCCACTATTATTTATTCCTTTTACTTCTATAGTATGCTTGGTACTTTAAATACACTATAGCTATTACCGACAAGGCTAAAAGTGATATTATACCAAGGGTAATAATATATAATGAAGGCGTTTGTTATGTGCATACATAGCATGGGGGATACGCGGGAGCATTCATAGGTGTAGGACACTCTTATACGTAGAGGACAGATAATCCTTAGGATCCCATCTACATTCAGGTAGAATAATCATTTATATATTATTACACTTTTTGGTCCATATATTAATAAATAATAGCAATAACTACTTACATTAATACCATATTAACGTATATCGTAAGATCCGTTAATATAAATTAAAACATTAATTTATTAACTATAGCGGATACTTCCTTTATAGCGGTATTAAAGGCATTAACCTTATATCCTCTGGAATACCGCCTTTAATTCGCTTTTAAACATTTTTAAAGAAAGATTAAAGACGGCACTATAAAAAAGATATATATATTATAGGCATCTTAAGTATTACCGGATCCTAGTATTATTACTTTAATATACCAGTTAAACGCCCTATTAAAATCTAGCAACTTAATAACCGTAGTAATTTTATACTTAACTTCGGAAGGAATTATTTAGATAATTAAGAATAATTAGCGATTAAGCAACTTAAGAATTATACCTATTATAAGCAAATTACTTTAATTAAAATCTTTTAAAGCTATAGAACCTATTACTTCTTTTAATCCAATTTTTAAAAATTGGATTTTAAACCCTTTAATACTTTAACGTAATCTATTATACTTTAAAGACGTCTTATTATCATTATAACTATTATATAGATTATTATCAACCTTAATAAAATTAGGTAGGTTTAAATTACGTTAATACGGTCAGAGTCCTTAGAAACTTAATACCGTAAGATTATTATTTCTATTAAATAGTTTTCTATCTTTATAATAGCTATTAAATTTATTTTTTATATTAATATTAAAATTACGACGCTCCCCTTTAACTTTAAGTATTAAACCGGAATCCGAGTTTAATAAATTTAATATATTAAAATCGAGTTTATTAAACCTAAGTTTATTATATTAAATAAAAGGTACCTTTACCAAAGAAATAATTTTTATTTAATTTATTAATCCGCTTAATTAATTAAAAATAATAGGTTTTACCGAAGAATAAATAATATAACTATAAAGTATAATTTAAGAATTAATTCCCGCTACTATATAAAGTTAATAATAAAATAATTTTAACGATAATCTATTCCCTCCTCTTAATAACGTAATATAATTAATAGGAAACTTATAATTAAATTGATTAATAAATTTTAATCCTGGTAATATCGGATTTTTTAACCCTTTTTATGAAAATAAGTCCTCCGATATAACTCCTATAATTAAGTATTCCGGGAAATATACCTTTTTCCGGGATATATATATTTTTATTAATCGATTAAAGAATATTACGTAAATAATAAATATATAATTACTACGGAATAACTTATAATTATACTTAAGAGGTACCGCTTTAAAGTAATATATTATAAAATTATTAAATACCGAGAAACGACTCGTTAAATATAATAACGGTTTAATTAAATAAACTTTTTAAATTATCGTTAAATTTAAGTTACCTTAATAAGTCGGTTTAAATATTCTAATTATTAAAAAGTATATTATAAATAATACCTTTCAGAACCGGGAGCCCCGTAAATATACGTAGACCATTTTGCGGGCTACGTATACGTTGAATTTTAATAATATTTAAAATTAACTTATATTTATTTATAACGGGTTAAACTTAGAATTTTAACGGGATCTATAATTATTAATTATAATTATTATTATTAATAATTACCTTAAGTTTATAAATGAATTTAAATATAATTAATAAGCCTATATTATTAAGCATTATATACCTTTATAAATATATCCGTAAAATCGTAAAACGGGTACGTTATTTTAAAATAACCGGAATTTCACAGAAAATTTAAAAGCCGGTTTTTCTTCTTAATTATTAATATTATCCTCTTAAGCGTATAGATAGAATAAAGCTTATAATATACGCCTTTAAGAAAAAAGATAATAATAATTATTTTTAATATTATAGAAGAAAATATTAATATTAGGCTAAGGAAAATCAAAGCCTTCAGGAAAAGGATTAGATTTTAAATATTAAATATATTATATAGAATAAAGGGTTAATTAAGCTTTTATATTTAAGGATAAAGAAAAGAAAAACGCATTACTTAATAAGGAGGAATTAAAAGGATTTTAAGATAATAATAACCTTATTATAAAAGAGGTATATTTTATATACTTATTTCCCGTATATTATTAATATATTAAATACGTATTAAAGTACTTATCGTAAAATAAATTTTTTATTTATTTTAAATATAATTACTGGAAATTAAAGGAAATAAACTTAAATACTCTTAAGACCCTTCTGCTAAATCAGCGGATTCGGTCCGTCGATAATTAATATATATAAGCTTAATAAATTAACAATATTGATTGATTGATTGATTTATATTACGGGTCTAGCTAAGCTAATTCCGGCGTTCCTTAATACGCGGCCTTTTAGCCTTATTAATAATCGTAAAAACCTGATACTTATAACGTTAAGGTAAAAACCGGCGTTTATTAGGCCTCTACCCTTTATCCTTTAAAGTAAAGGATATTAATGGCCGTTTAAAGAATAATAATTTATTCGTATATTTCTTATATTTTAATTCCCCTAAGAAAATCCGTAATATTACGATTATATCTTTATAAAGACTATCCTTAAATTTATTGCTCTTCCGCTTTTTTATATATTTATATTACCTTAATTTTATATAATATTTTTAAATATTTTTATTAATACTTACGCGTTTATTATATACCTTTCTTATATTATTATCGCCGTTAACTTTTTTAAAGACTTTTAATAAGCGTTTATTATTGTATCTTTATAGTTATAGAAGATACTTTCCGGTTTATATAATTGGTATAACCGGTTTCCGTTCCTTTTTTTCTTCTTTAACCGGTAATAGGCCTTCTCCGTAAAGTCTTTAATAACCTTATTTATCTTTATAATGAAGTTAAATTATAATAGTAATCCGGTAAATATTATAAACTTAATAATTACCCGGATATTTCGCTTTATAAATAATATTTAACGGTAATTATAAATATTAACTTTTACGATAAGTCTTAATTTAACCTCCGTAAATAAAGAATAAGAAATAAAAACGTATATAATATCCTATTTCCTTTATCCGTATTTATATCCGGCGTTTATTTAACCCCCGGTATATATAATAAATAAAAAGTAAGTTAAACCGTTTTTACCCGTCCGGAATTAAATCGTTAATACGTTATTACCCTTTTTTATAATATTATAATAGCGGAAATACTTATTAATAATCTTTTTATCGTTAAGAGCTAAGTAATAATAACCTTAAAATATAAAGTCCTTATATTTCTATTAATACTTAATCCACTTTATCGTAGCCTATAAGGTAATTATTATAATTTTTACTTTTTAAATCTTTTTAATCTTAATCTTTTTTACGTTTAATAAAAGTTTATACCCGCTTAAGTTAACCTCCGGGATATTAATAAGGTTAACCTCCTTTTTAACTTATTTTTACTTTATTTTAATAAGAAAAAAAATAAGTATTTTTAATTTATTCTTTTTAACTTTAAACTTATTAAAATTCTAACGGATCCACCCGTTTCTTATTATTATAACTAGGTATATATATTTTTTTAACCTTACTTAAGCGATTATTTAATTTAATAAGATTTTAATCGGCGGTATAAAGACCTTAAACTTTAATACCAGGATTAAGGTTACTTTATAGGTATTATTAATTACTTTTAAATATTAATTTTAGACTTTCTATAATATTTAAATAAACTTTTTCCTATATCCCGGAGTACCCTTAAGTATATACCAGATAACCGCAGTATATATTATAATTAGCTTTACTATAATTTAATAGATAGTTTGGGTTTTTTATAATGTAGTTTTTTATGTTAATACGGCGAGATAAGTAAGGCCTTTTTCCTGTGAAGTTATTTTCTTTTAAACCTTTCTTATATAGTCCTTTTAATTAAGCTTCTTATTTATTTAAAGGTTAAGGACTTTAATACTGGTATCCGGCTTTACCGTAACTTTATTTAAGTTTATTATAATTATTATATTATATAACCTTAAGCTTTTAATTATATAAACGAGCTTATATTTATATAATATAAATTAAACCTCGTAAGTTCTTACTTACTGAAGATAGACTTTATAAGTTTATTTTAATTTTAAATAGTTCATCCATATAAAGGTATTATAAATTAAGAAATAAACGTTATTAATAAAGTTTTTAACTTGGATTTTCTGTTTTAATTTAATAAGTTCCTTAATTAAAGGACTATTAAAGAATAAGAATAATATAAAAGAAATAAATAATCCTTAAGGAATTCCCGTTATAATAGGCTTTATTAAGTTTATCTTTTATCCTAGGTTAATCAATATAGCTTAATTATTTAAGAAACTTTTCGTTTATTTAATTAAGAAAAATAATATCCTTTTCTTCTTTAAGTTATATAATAATTTTTAATAATTTATTTTATTAAAAATATTTATAATATTAAAAGAAAGAAAACTTATAATATACTTCTTCCCGTAACCTTATACCGTATATATACCGTTAATTAATTTTTTAAGGGTTATTTTTATTAATTTATTTCTTTTTATTCTTATTTATTAATCGGGGAAAAGTCCGTAATTCTTTATATAATCGTTAAGGATCTTTATTATTACCGTTTTTAAGGCTTTCCCTAGCGTATATAGAAGTATAATAGGTTTATAAGACTTTACCTTAAAGTAATCCGGCTTAATAAACTTCTTAAGGATAATTATTTTTACCTTTTTAAACTTATATAAGTAATAATTAACGTTAAAGTATACTTAAAAAAAATAAGTAAAGACCTTTTTAAACGGTAAAACTATTATTATTAAGAATTTATTAAGAATCCTATTCGGTTTTAGGGCTTTATCCTTCTTTAATTTATTAATCGCCTTAATTATTATATTTTATATTATTATTTTATTTATTAATATAAAGTTAAAGTACGTAACGCCGTTAATATCGTTTAAATTAATTTTTAACGGAGGGGGGAAAAATATTCTTTTAAGGGCCTTAATCTTCCCGTTAAAGGTATTAATTAATATATTATCGGGTTTCTTAAGGAACGGGAATTTAAGGATAAACTTTAATTTCTTACTTTATTCTTTATTATATTTCGTTAACTTTTAAATATTATAAAGTAAAACCGTTAAGTTATATACCGTAGATTAAAAGTATATTTATTTAATTTTTTTAATAGTTTTTTCCTTTTTTTTTTAAGTAACTTTTAATTAATTAAGTATTTTTTAATTTTTATACTTAAAAGTTTATTTAATTAATTTTTTCGCTTTTATAATCGTGATTATATATTTTTTATTTTAATAAATTTTAGCTCTTTAAGAGGATTTTATTATTAAGATAATTTTATTAATTACCTTATTTAATGCCTTTATTATTTACTCTATAAAGAGGTCGATCCGGTCTTTATTATTTAATTAAGGGAAATCTATAAACTATATTATTATTTCCTCCGCTTTTATATAAATCTTTATTTCCTTAATTATTTTTTACGCCCTTTTTACCGGTGGTAATAAGGTTATATTAACGGTTTAATTTAAAGTTATTTATATCAATATATAATCCGAATTATATTTTAAGTCCTTTTATAATTTATATATTACGACCATACCGGTAACCTTTTCCGTATTAAAGGTTAAATTAATCGTTATTTTAAATTTATGACTTTTTTACGTAATAATCCCTTATAATATTAATAATAAGAAATTAACTTAAGCGGTAACTATTAATAAGTTATCCGATTTAACGTAATTTATTATATACCCTTTTTCGTTTTATATATAATAATATAGGTTAAAGTTTTTAAGTAATATATATTTACTTAAAGTAATTAAGACCTCTTTAAGTAACGGTATTATAAAAGGTTTTTCTTTATTAATTAACGGCGGATTATATACGTTATAAATATTAAGGTCGCTTTTTAAGTCCTTTTCCTTTATAATACGGAGTATATAAAGGTTTTTACTATAATAAGTAATATCTTAATTATTTATATTAAATTACTTATTTATAAAGAAGTATATTCTGGTTATTTTATCCCCTTTAAAGGTTAAGTAAAATTCTTTTTCCGGGTTAATAAATAAATATATATATAAACTATACGGTAATTCTTATATTATTATAATATTAACGTCCTTAACTTTTTTAAACTTAAATATTAATATTATTGCTTTAATTCCCTTATTACGGACATTATATTATATTATTCTTAAAAATATTAATATATTATTTATTAATTTCTATAAAGGTTCTTTCTTTTATATCCGTTTAAGTTATAGATTTTTTATTAAAATTAAACGTTTTCTAGCTTAATACCTTCCCGGTTACTATAAGAGATATAAAACGGCCGGCCTTTAAGGTTAAGATTATAAAAAGCTTTCTTTTCTTTATTGTTATTTACCTTTTATTATTTAATTAATTAAGTTTACGTTTTAAGGTTATTTTTAATTAACCTATTAAACCAATTTTATATATATTATACCGTTGGATTTTCACGGTTATCCGGGTTTCCTTATGTTTAATCTTTTTAACCCTTATTATATACTTAGAATCTTATATTGGGTATCCTTCCTTACCGTACGCGGCGTATTTAAGTATACCCTTTATAAACCCCTTAATTATTAGCTTTATATATTTATAAGTATTATAATTTTTAATATAGACCGTATATTTTATAATATTAAGATATTTTATAATAATATATCTATAACTTTAATACTTAAAATATTAATAAATATTAATTACCCTATTTTATAGTTAAGTTATTTTAAGAAATCCCCCTTTAATAATCCTTTTATTTAAGACGTTATTATATATTTTAATTAATATTATACTTAATATAATAATAAAGTACTTCTTTACGCGTTTTAAGGAATTAGGTCTTTTTATTACCGGCGGAAGCCTATAGTTAATAATTTTAAGCCTTAAATAAAAAACCGTATTCTCCTTTTTTATATTCCTTAACGTAATTTCTTTTTCGGTTTCCTTAAAACGTAAAAGGTATATCTTATTTATTATAATAATAAATAATTACCTTAAAATTTTAACCGATTTATATTTTCTTTTATTAACTTAAGTTTTAAACCTTTTTAAACTTTCTTTCGTTTTTAAAAATACTATATTAAGGAGGATATTCTTACTTTATAGTTTACGTACCGTAATAATTTATTTTATTAACGGTTTTATTATTATTTTAAAAGTTTTTATTAATTATAGTAAATTTATTTTTACCGCCGTATTTTTCTTTTCATTATTAAATAGGCGGACCGTTATTATTTTCGTTTTCTTTAACGCAGCCGCCCTTTCCTTCATTATCCTTTTATTCTTTGCCGTAAATATTTTTTTTATTATTTTTATCGCTTAATTTTCTTTTATTTAAGGGGTTACTGCCTTTATACCTTTATTTTATATACTTAGCCTTAAACCGCTATCTTTATTTTTTATTAACGTTTTTATTACTGCCTTTTAAAAGCCTTATAATTGCTCCGTTTCCTTTAACTTTACCTTTACTTTTATATAAAAGTCCCTTATGTTTTTTAGCTTAATTTATAATATCGGTTAAATCTCTAACGTAATATTTTTTTACTTTACCGTAAAGAGTCCTTCTAAAGCCTTTATTATTTTTCCCGCCGCCCTTTCACCCTTATTTACCGGGCGATATACTATTTCTGTTTTTTACCTTTAATCTTTTAAGGTTTTATCTTCTTTATTAATTTTATTTCCTTTTTATATACCCTTAATAATACTTTCGTTACGATCTTCCCGCCTTTTCCCCCGCCTATATCCCTCGCCGTTAATACCGTACCGGCCTTTTTACCCCCTTATTTACTTATTATTTCCGCTTTATTATTACGCGTTTTATATACTTTAATATACGTATTTTATTAATCTTAATTCTTTTATTTATTTTAAGCGTTATCCGGCTTATTATTATTATATTACCCGTACGCGTTATCGCTATTTCTATTAATATAGGTTACTTACCCGTTTACCACCTTATTCTTAACTATTACGCTACTTCTATTTATCGTACTTAATATATTTCTTTTATTATTATTAGAGCTATACGTATACGTATCGTTTTGGACCTCTGGGGTCCCTTCGTTCGTCGCCATTTTCCTTCTTTCCAATAAATTAACAATATATTACTTATAATTATTAACTTTACCGCAGTAAGAAGTACGTACCTTATAAGCCTTATTTTTAAGGCATATTAATATACTATAAGTAAAGTCCAATTTACCCCCAATTTACCCGTAAAGGACTTCTATATAAATAACGGGTATTTTATTACGATTATTAATTACAATATTATATTCTCTTAAATTCTAAATTTAAATTTTAAAATCTAGAAATCACTTAAGTTAATTCCGGTTATAAACGTTAATAATTTTAAATCGATTATTAATGAATTTATAATATTCAATTTATTCTTCTTAAGGGAGAAGAATATAATATTTACCTTAAGAAAAATCTCGGTTAAAATTTATTTAATACGTAATTTATTTATTAATATTTTAATTATTACCGATATTATAACTCTTAATAAAATAATAATTAATTTTAATAATTAAAAATATATTATTAATACTTATAAAAATATAAATATTAAAGTTATTACTTTTATAAAGGAAGTAACGTAATTACGATATATAATTTACGTAAAATAATAAACTTAAGTCCCAGCTTATAATACGGTATAAGTATTAATTATATATTAGAAAAAAGGGACTTTAAAAGAATTACTAAAATCCTGGGATTTTATCTTTAAACCGTAATTAATATTATTTTATAATCTTGGATTCCGAGGTAACGTATTTACGTATATTATTAACTTAAAAATATTAATTATTTAAATTAAAAACGATACTAATTAAAAAATTAATTTATTACGTAAGGTAAAACTTAGAATTTTATATAATTTATTTTTATAACTTTATTATATAATAGTTTTAAGTTTAATAATACCACTCGTTACTTACGGATGGAGAACTTAAAAATTTAAGTTATAAATTTATAGAATTATCGTAATAATAATATTAATCCTTATATTCTCCGGAATAATTTTTATAACTTTTAATTATTTAAAGACTTACTTAAATTGGTTATTATAAATTAATAACCGTAAAGAATAGGTTTTACTTAATAACGTTAAGATTTATACGCGTAACGGAAATATATAAGTTTAATTAAATAATATTATTAAAGAATTCGGTAATATTTTTAAAGATAATAATATTATAATTAATATTCTAGAAAATTAATATATACTTATTAACCTTTAACTTAATATAATTATTAAATTTAAAAGAATATATAATATTAAGCGTAAAAATTAAAAGGTTATAAATTAAACTTTAAATAAAATATATAATAAGGGTAAGTTATATTAATCTATATAACCTACGGAATTTTTATATTTTACTTTTATTATTTAACATAATATTTTAAACGGACGTAAGGGCCGTATTATAATTAATATTCAGTTATTTAATAAAATTATAATTTCCGATTTATACCCGTTATTATTATAATAAGAAATAATTTCTTTAATTATAAATTATAAATATATTATTATAATCGATATTTACGGTTATTTCTATTAATTTCTTATATATAAATCCGATCGGTATAAACTCTATATTATTTCTTATAGGGGTTAGGAGGAATCTTCGGTTATATTAATAGGTTTTAAAGGTAATCTTTTATATATATAAAGATAAATAAATAATATATTACGTTTAATATAAGATTTTACGTAAATATTCATAAATAATATAATTATTTTTAATTATTTATTAAAGGAGTATATTATTTATTTATATTAAATCTTTTAGATTCTTAAAAATAAATACGTAAACCTTTTATTAATAAAATTATTTATCGGTTACTTTATAATTAAGTTCCTTAATTAATAAGTTAATTCTTTAAGGATATTTACGCTTAATAATAAAATTAAAACTATATAAAACCTTAAATTTTTTAACTTATTAAGAGACCTTAAAGTCTTTTTTAATTTTATAAATTAATTATATACCGGAGTAAAGAATTATACTTAATATATTACTCCGTTTTAAATATATAAAACCTCCTTTATTATAGATTTAAGAAAAGTAAATTTAGAATATATTAATCTATACTATAAATAAAGGATATCTCGGATTAAATTTATATTTACTTAAGAAGAAAACCGTATTTTTAAGGATTTAAAAAACGCGTTTTCAGAATTATCGTTTCTTATATATTATAATCTTAATTAACCTTTATTTATTAATATCGATATATTAAAGGAATTAAGTATTACGGCTATAATATATTATATTAAAAATAACTTATTACCTTATAGTACTATAGAGATTAACGATTTATTAAAAATTATACGTAATAAAGTATAATTAATAATATTCCTTAATAAAAGCTTAAATATAACCGAAAAAAATTATTAACCTATAAAGTTGAAAACTACGGGTATAATCTGGGTTATACGTAAAATTAAATATTTAATTAAAATGAATTATTATAAATTTAACTATATAATCTTTATAAATTATAATATAATTATTAATATTTTTAGATAAATTAATTTAAAGATTTTTATAATTAATAAGTTTAATCTCCGCTTAATTTATACGTTATAATATTTATTAATATTTAATATTTTATTACGTTATAAGTTAAGTTCAATAAATATTATTCCCGATATATTCTTACGATTAATTAATAATACGTAAACTTTATCTATAAAAATCGGAATTCTCGATAACGTGGATAATAATAAATTAATTACTCTTTATTATATTTATATCTTAAATAAATTTAAAGGGTAAATTAAAGAAAAATATATAAAAGATAAAATATAAATAAAATTATAGAAAGTCTTAATAATTAAGGAAGAGTTAAATTTATAAAATATAAAAATTAAATTACGCTTTATATTAAAAGACGGCTTTATTTATAACTTAGAATCCGCTAATTATTTATTATAATTATATATATTTAATAAACTTAAGGAAGTAATCTTTTAATAAATATATAATAATTTATTATATAATAACTTTAACCGATTTTATAATAAACTAATAAACTTAATATATTTACTTAAATTAAATAAATAATTACGGAAATATATTACGTATTATTATAAATATAACTTAAATTAAACTAAAAAACATAAACTTTATAGATTGCTTTAATTAATTTTAAGCCCGTTAATTATCTTTTATATTATTTATATAGACTTTATTATCGCTTTATTAAATTAATATGATTACGATATACTCTTTATTATTACCGATAAATTCTTTAAACGGGTATTTTTGCTCCCCGGTAATATTAAATTTAAGGTTAATAATTAAGTAAAATTATTATTAATAAAATTAACGAAATAAGGATAAAGAATTCTTTTTAATATTATATTAAATAAAAATCGTAAATTTATTTCCGTATTTTAGAAATCTATATTTAAAAAAATAAATATTTATATTCTTACGTTTAACGTATATTACCCTTAAATTAACGGTTAATTAGAATAAATTAATTAAATAATTAAGATTATATTACGTTACTTTATAATTATATATCCGGATTATAATTAAATAAATATTATCCTATATATTTAAAATATTTTAAATAATTTAAAATCGGCGTTAATTAAATTTACTTTAAATAAAATCTGTTATAATATAAATATCCGTAACCCCTTAAATTTTTTAATAACCTTTCTAATTTTTAAGTATAATATACTTCGATTATAGAATTATAAAGAAGTATAGAACGTATTAGAATTTACGTAAATAATAATTAAATTCCGGTATAATTAAAGCTATAAATTAATTTAATTTAATATTAATAATTTAATTTATTTAAAATTATATTATAAATATAATATTTTTAATATTGAAAATTATAAACTATATTAATAACGTACCGGACCTTTCTTCATTATTAAGAAAATTAATTATTTTATATATAAGCTTAAATTACTTATTAATATAAAGATAATACCGGTTATTTTAATTAATATACTTAAGTTAATTAATAACTTAATAAAAGACCCTTTTAATAAATAACTTAACCGTAACGCGCCGCTTATATTTAAAGTAGATTCCGAGAATAAAAAAAAGTATATTATTAAAAAAATTATTCGTAAGGAAAAAGATAATAAATACTTAATTAAATAAGTTACTTAAAATATAGAATATAATAATAAGCTTCCGTTATTAAAGTTATACTTAAACTTATTACGTAAATTCCATATTATATATCCCGAATTCAATAATATTATTACTATCCGCTATAATAAACCTTATATTACTTTATCGTAACTATTGGCGTTTACCGAAGTAATACCCTTATTATCCACCGGTATTCCTCGTACGCTCCGTCCCAAGCGTAGTCGCGGCCGCCCCCGTAAGATCGGGTAAGATTTTGGCATAAGAATATAGGATATATAGAGTATAGCGTATTATTGGGTATTATTATTTATATTGGTATATTGGGGTAAACGTTATTATAAGCAGTAGCCTTTTTTCTTTTAATGGCATTTATTATATATATACATAGCATGGGGGATATGCGGGAGTATTTATAAATATAGGACACTCTTATACGTAGAGGACAGATAATCTTTAGGATTTTATCTGCATTCAGGTAGAATGATCATTCATAAATTATCACACTTTTTGGTCCATACACCAACAGCGTTGCTTTTTTATTATTTTGCCGGCATATTATTAAAGAATTAAGTCTTTAAGTATATAGTATCACGGTTTACGGTATATATGGGCATAGCGGGTAGCTTCCGCGGGGGTCTTAATGCGCACTCACTTAAATCCATAGCCACCTACCTAGCTAGATAATTAATCATACATATTACACATACTTATTCTTAACACCTTTAAAATTATATTATATTAAATTTTATTAAAATATTAATAAATTTAAGGCTCGGTTTAAAGATAATAATAAATATTACTTTATTAATAATATTAATTATAAAGTACTCCCCGTATTTAACCCTTTAAAGGTTTATTACCTCCGTTATAATAATAATAATAATAACCCTACCCTAGAATCAGATAATAAAATTAAGCCTTTACTATAAGATAAATATATCGGTATATATTAAGTAAATAATTAAACTTACCTTTATAATAAAAAGGGTAACGTATAGTCCTCTTAAAACCTATATTGGAATAATATTGTAATTATGGTAATAAAGAACTTAACCGGTTAAACCACGGAAATCACGGATTTAAGCGATTTAACTTTTATAAAATACTTAAATCTACGATTATTTCCCGGGTAAGATTATAATAACTACCCGGCTTACGGTTTTTCAATTTTTTAAATTTTCCTTTAATAATTAGTCTTAATACTTAATTATTATTATTTCCTTTTATTTCCTTAATATACTTAGTATAAACTATATTAATTCTTTAACCCCGGAGCCGCCTTTTATAATAAGGACTTTTACCTTATTATTATTACGAAAGCGTAACGGTCTTTCCTTTTATAGTATATTTATTATATATAACGTACGTATATTAAGAGCTTATCGGGCATTAGCACCCAAAGGGGTATAATAGCTTAATGCGTATACTTATATTGCATACCTTCATAGCTAGGTAGATACTCATCATAGATATTACACCTACATTTTACCTCAGTACTTCCAGTACCTGACAATATAATATCAATAATATATATAGTAACGCCTTATTTAACCTATTTCTTATAGGATAAGCTTTTATACTGGTAAAGCCTTATGTTTTACTATAAGTATTATAATAAATAATACTTAAGCCATTATATTTTTATAAGTATCCTTAACGCCGCTAGAACGTTATTCTCTTAATATATATATAGTTCCCGCCGCGTTAATTTATTATTTATTAAGACGTTGTTATGTACAAAGGCCATTGCCAAGACCTTTACGGGCACTAAGGCCTAAAGGGGTATAGCGGATGCCCCGTGCTTGGCGTACACTCATATTTACTCCTTTATAGGACCTATATAGATTATTATATATATACTTACTACCCACTTTTATAATGTATTTACTTATTATTAACCGGTATATAATAAATAATAACAATAATATAAGTTCTTCTACTTAATAATTAATATAAAGCTTACGATTACCTCTATATATTTTATTCTTCTATAGATGGCGTAAGTATAAGTCCGCTTATATTACTTAATACCTACCCTTCAGACTTATTTATTTAAATACCTGAACTGACAATATTATTATTATTACGAACTTTATCCTCGCTACTATCCTACTCCTTAGCCCTTAAATTGACTCTTTTATTACCTTAAACCCTATCTTTCTTATTAAAACTTTACCTTACTATTTACGACCTCTATATAAGATTCATACCTCTTAAATCTTTTACCAAGTTTTTACCCTCCTTCAAAGTATTATTACCACGGGTCCTTCCTATTATAATACTTGAAGACCTTTACCGTAAATTCGTACTATTATTATTACCAGCACCTTTACCTTAGAAGCCATTACCTTAACAAAAGTTTCAGGCCATTATAATCGTAAAGCTATAGAGGTTTCTCATTTTTAATTTGGATATTTAACCATATTTATTTCTTTTACCTTTTATTATAATAAAAGCAGGCTTTAAGTACGTACCTATAATAGATACGGACGTACCTAGTAAAGTAACGTATACTACTTATAAAGTCATACTTTATAATTAAGCTGGCATTATAGATTAAAAGATCCGTTTTTATTATAAGTTAATTTCCGTATATTACCGGCTCGAGTAAGCCATATAGCCTAAGTATTAACTCAGGATATTTACCCGGTTAAACCACGGAGATTACGGATTTAAACAATTTAACTCTTAAAATATACTTAAATCCACGATTATTTCCCGGGTAAAATCGCGATAATTACCCGGTTTACGGTTTTTCGACTTTATTATTATTATACTTTCTTAATGCGTTATTATTACGTATTATTTTTATTTTTTTAACCTCCTCGGCGCTGGATATATTTATTCTTTAACCCCGGAGCCACTTTTATTTATAAGGTTATTGATTTCGCCGTCGTTACGTAAGCGTAATATTTTTCCTTTTTTAATATATTTACTCCGGGAAGCGGGACGGGATGGGACGGGATTTAGCAATACATATTCTATCCCATATAAGATAGGATAAGGCTATATCATATCCCATTTTATCCCTATCCCGCCGGGATAAAATAAAGACATATTAAGATTTTAATATTTATTAATAAAGAATTATTTAATAAAAATTAATTAATTAAAATTAAAAAAAGAATTATTTATTACTTATGCTCTTTAAAGATTACGATAAGTATAATAATAATTAAAATAATTCTTATAATAATAATTTTAACTATTTATATATTTATATTAACGTTAACATTAATATTAATATTATTTTCCCTTTAAGTATCTATATCCCCCTAAGTATTAATACCTTCCCTTTAAGTATCTATAATATCCATATAAGTATTATTACTATCGCTATTAATATCTTTATTATTCCCGTTATTACCGTTATTACTATCGCTATTATTATTACCGCTATTATTATGGTAAGGCTCACCACCGTTATTACCACCATTACCACCACCATTACCACCACCACCACCATTACCACTACGACCACCACGTAAAGCACCCCGGGTATTATCACCTTTAGATTTACCACCCCGGGATTTGTTACCGCGTTTAAACTAATAAGTTAAACCACTTAACAGCTATATATTTATAAATAATAACGTAAAGCTTAATTAACTTAAAGGCGTAAAGAAAGAAAAAGCTTTATTAACTTATATTATCGCCTTAATTAATTAATTATTTTTAATTTAAATAATAATACGCTTAACGTAAATATAAACGAGATTATATACTTTTAACGTAAAATTAATAAAGTATAAAGGATTATATTAATAATCTTATATTTAAAGTAAAAAATAAAATATACCTTTATTACTTTTTAAATTATATAAATAGTTATTTATTAAAACCGGAAATAATTTTTATTAATTTATTTATAAGTAATTTCTTTATATAAACGTATAATTAACGTAAAAAGGAATTAAGGATCGGTTAACTTTTAATAACGCTTAATTTTACGTAATATTTTTATTAAATTAATTATATTAATCTTAACAATTAATAAAATAACTATAATAAAGATTTACTCTTTAATTATATTTTATACTTTTTCTTAATAATTAATATTTTTTAACCTTTTAAAGTCTTTATATTATATACTTATCATACTAATAATTAAGCTTTTTTTTTTTTTTAGTTAATTTCTTTATAGTTTATTTAATACGGGTTATTATATATAGTTTAGTATATATATAATAATATAAGAATAATATTTATTAATCATTTAATAATAAGAACGATATAAAGGATAAATATTAAATAAGTATAAAATGTAAGTATAATTAAGTATAAAGTAAAAGATTCTTGGGGTAAAATTATTAATTAATACGGATTTATAATAAATCTTAATACCGTTAAG
Source organism: Niebla homalea (assembly GCA_019925105.1). Classification (NCBI taxonomy): domain Eukaryota; kingdom Fungi; phylum Ascomycota; class Lecanoromycetes; order Lecanorales; family Ramalinaceae; genus Niebla; species Niebla homalea. The sequence continues at coordinate 570,391 of JAHGAU010000003.1, forward strand.
ATTAATATTTATTTAAGCTTAATATTAAAAAAATAAATACTTTAAATTTACTTAAAAAAGCCAAATAATATAAAGTAATAAATATTATCTTGTTATTACTTAATATTTTAATTAATAACCTTTCTATCTATCTTTTTAATAATCAAAGCTATTAAATATAATATTATTTAATCCTTATAGGGCCTATATAATATTAACCTTAATTTTAATTAACTTTAAAAAAAGGTCTTAAAATACTTTAAAAACTTAATAATATACATAATATATATTATTTTAATAATATTAATATTTTAACTTATAACCGGATTATTTATATTAATCTTTATAATAATTAAAATATAATTTTTTATAGATTCTTAACCCCGGAATTTAACTTTAAAAATTTTAATAAATTAAGTTTAACGTATATTTTATTCCTTAATATATTTATTAAAATTCTTAATTTCTTACTCTTTTTTTCTATTATTAAGTAACTTAATGTCAGGGTACTGGAGTAGGTAGGTCCTAGTAATGAATGAATAATAGCTATGAAGGTAGCTATCATACAGGTGGTGCACGTATGGTAGGTGTATGCGCCAAGCCCCCCCGGGAGCTAGTCCTTATAAGGTAAGTAGGCCGAGTATGGGAGCAAGGCCACTTAAAACCATAATACGATCCCCCCCTTAATAACGGCGAACTCCTATAAGTTAATTATTCTATTTATTTATCTCCGGGGTTAAGAATACCGTAAATTTAACGATAACGAGGTAATATCGATTATTTTAAGGTATTATAGTAACTTATATAAAAGCTAAGTAAATTATATATTAAAAAAAATCGTATTTGTATCGGTATAAACTTAAAAAAACCGGGAAAAAATCGACGTAAATTAAATCGATTAACGTATTCTTTAACGAATAACCGGGTTATATACTTTTTAACCGAAAAAAAGCTTAATATAAAGTAAATAGCTATTATTATTATTATTATAGTTTTTTATTAAAGAGTTAAATACCCTTAAAGTAAACTTACTTATTAACGGGCTCTTTAAGTATTACTTTAGTTTTAAGCATTTAGGACCTTTTTAACTTTATTATATAAGAGTAATATAAAACCCTTATAGGATATACCGGTATAAATAAGTAAATATCCTGGCTTTAGATATTTAACGTATAGTTTACGACGTAAAATCTCGTTTTTAAAATAATCGGAATAAATAATTTTAAATTTATCTTTAATAATCTCTTTAAGATCGTTATTTAATAATTTTTAAGTTAATTAAAGTAACCGGGACCAGCTTTAAAAGCTTATATTTTTAGTTTAACGTACGTTAAAACTATATTAATATAAATAATTAATAAATTAACGATATAATATAAAAGTAAAACCGTCCGTAATTTAATAATAAAGTTTTAAAGTAAAAAGCTTACGTAAAATTAAAATTTTATAAAGCTTAAAGTAACTTAAAGGTATAATTATAATTAAGAATCGGGTATAAAACTTATTAAATATTTTATTTTTCTTACCTTTCTTATTTATATTAAAGTCCGATAAATATAATTAAGTATTATATATAGAGACTTTATTATATATATTAAATATATTATCCAAATCTTTAATTATTTAACCTGGTAAAGTATATAAATTATCCGAAAATAAATTAATTTAAGCTTTAAGTAAATTAAATATATTATTTTTATAATAATCGCAGACATAATTTATTTTATCGGACTCGTAAGTAAAGAATATATTACTTTAACGGAATTTCAAGTTAAAGTATAATTTTTAGCTATTTTATTGCTCCTTTTAACCGCGGAATAACGGTACGTCTAAGTATTTCTTATTCGCTCCTTATATAGGTGCTTAAACTCCTTATAAAGGGGTAAATTATTGGGTATAAGGAATATATAAAATAAACGATTTTTTAATTTTTAGAATTAAGACTTTAATATTTTTAATAATATACTTATCGTTATCTAAGTTATAAACGTCGCTTTTATATATTTTTTCTTCTTTAATATTATTAAGCTATTCTTTAAACTTAATAATTTAAGTAATAAGCTTTTTATTTTAGATAATAAGTTTTTTATTATTATTTTAATGGATATCTTAAGATACCCGTAAATAAGTAAAAGTAATATTAAACTATTAATTTATTAAAGTTAATTGGGATTATAGCTTTTTATTTACTACGATAAGATTTTTAATTTATTAACGTAAATTCCCTAATAATAAGACGATAATATCGTCCCCTTTTACGTCCGAATCGTAATTCAGGTTACTTATAGTATAGGATATAGATTAAAGTGGTAATTTTAAGTATTATAGTATAAATATTAAGGTAGTAAAACAGGGCAGGGTAAATAAGGCAGGAGTCTCTATAGTTTCTTATTAAGCTATTTATATTTTTAATAATAACTTAATAATAATATCGAAACATCTTAGTTAATAAAATAATATAATTTCCTTATCGGTTAAGGTAATATAGTATAAGTAAGGTAGGAGGCTTTATAGTCTTTTATTAAGCGGCTTAAACTTAATAACAGCCCGGCTAATCCTAGCGATAAAAAGCCCGGGTTCTTAATAATTACGGTAACGTTATAATCAGTACGGATAGCTATTATTATATTAGGGTACTAAAGTAAATAAGTCCTAGTAATAAATGAATAATAGCTATAAAGGTAGCTATAATACAGGTAATAGACGTATGGTAGGTATGTGCGCCAAGCCCCCCCGGGAGCTAGTCCTCATGGGGCAAGTAGGCCGAGCATGGGAGCAAGGCCACTTGGAACCATGACACTTATTAAGTAATCCTTTATTTTAATATCCTTATAATATTATCGTTTTAAGCCTTATAATTATAAATTATATTAAGAACCTTAAGAACCCTTTTATAAATTTCTATTTTAAAGTAAAATCCGAAAAAAATAATTATTATATATAAAAAGCTTTAAAAGTTTAAAGCTTAAGCGCTTTTTTTTTTTTTATACGTATTAATTATTTAAAAGATAAATTTCTTATAATTAATAATATTATTCTTTAAAATAATATGTTTCGTAAATTACGTAATAAAAAGCCTGATCTATAAGTAAAACTTAAAGTAGAAGAAGAGCTTTTATAGGATTAATCTTTTACGATTAATAATATTACTCTCTGGGATAACTTATTTTATAAATTATATAATAAAAAGTTTAATTTATAAAAGAAACGTAAGGCAGAAAAAGAACTTTTATAAAACTTAAATTTAATAAAATCGTATAATTATATTACCCAATTTTATCCTTTAAAATAATAATTAAAAAAAATAAAGTATATTAATTAAACCGCCTTAAACTATTACTTATTTAAGTTAAAAAGGATTAATAAACAGAAGAAGGTTATTCCTAAAAACCGGGCTTTATTAAAAGCGTAAACCAGGAAGAACGTTATAAATAACCGGTATATTAATATAATTATTTTTATATTTATCGCGCTTATAATTATTAATATTCTTAATAATTAATATATTAACGTTTTTACATTAAATAACGGTTTTAAATTAAATAAAACGTAAAAATTAAAGTTAATAAAAAATAATAATAATCCTTTATAGGAGGACTTAAGTAATAATAAAGTAATAATAAGTATAAGCTTTTATTATAATATATATAAAATTAATTTAATTTTAATAAATTTAAGATTTATAACACTTTTAACATAAATAGAAATTAAGGAAACCTTCTTAAATAAGTTTAATATTAAAAAGCTTTAAGTAAATATAATTAAAATATAAAATACTTAATTATATAATTATAAAATAATTTAATTTAAAGGAATTAAACGTTTATAATGTAATTTTATTAAATTTATATAACGTAAAATATAAAAACTATAAATAAATTAGAACCCGATTTTTTAACTTTTATTTATATTTTTAAGGAGGTATGTTAAGATTAAAATTTTATAATTATTATTATATTTAATAAATATAAGATTAATTACTTATATAAGGATTTACCGCCGTTATATAAATATTTCTTTAAGTAAGAATAAGTAGTTTAACGTAATAAAGTTACTTATATTTATAAGTTATTCTTATATAATAAGAATTATAAAAAGGATAAATAAATAATACTATTTAAACTTATATCTTAATAAGAGGATTTCAATTTTGGAAAATAGAATTAAAATTTTATAGTAAATATAATAAAAGCAAAAGAAACTTAAATATTAATTATAAATAACTTTAAGAAAAAGATTCTTATTAATTATTAACGTATTATTACGGTTATTAACGAATTAATTATAATTCTTAAAAGTAATAGTTTCTATTATAACCTTTATTAAAAAAGATATATTTAACTTAATAAAGAATCATTAATTTAAGGAATATAATTAAATATAATATTACTTTTATAAAATTACTTTTTCTTAATTAAAAAATTTATAATTTAACTAAAAATCTAATTAAAAAGTATAACGGAATTTAACCTTTTAATTAAAGTTAAGATTAATAAAAACATTATTATAATTAATTTTAATACATTTAATAAAATTTCTTCTTACGATATTATAATAAAAATTAAATCTTTTATTATTTAATAATTTTAAAAGGTTATTAAACTTAATTTATTAATTAAAATCGAAATTTTATAACGATATTTAAATCTTAAATAAAAGTTACTTACCTTTAAACGTTCGGATTAATTCTATATCCTTTTATATTAATATAACTTATCTTATATATATAGTAATAAGTAAGGTTATTAAAATATATATATTAATTATATATTAAAAACTTATTATAAGCTATTTTATATTAATATTTATAAATAAAATAAACTTTTATAATTTTTTTATAACGCTTTAAAGCCTATAGAATAAAATTTATATACCTTTTTACCTTTTATTTTTCTGATTATTTCTTTAATTAATTTTATAAAGCTTAATTTTAATATTATTAATATTATAAACTTTTAAAATTAACGAATTTTATATAATATGGTATTTAACTTTCATTAATTATTAAAGCGTTAAGGATTATTAATAAAATATACTTTTATTTTTTAATTTATAAATAATACTTCGTATTAAAACTATTTTTTAAGGGATTTTTTACGGAGTTTTATTATAACCTTTTAATATCTTAATACTATAATTTTTAAGATATAAACTACTTTCTTTAAGGTTATTTTTATATATAAATATTAAGGAACTTAATAATATAAAGATTATAATAAAAATAAAGGATAAATTTTTATATATATAATATAAAGATTACTTTAATTTAATAAAGGAAAAATAATTCTTTAAAAATAACCTTTTAGGATAGGCTTTTAAAAATTTTTTTATAAAGATTATATAAAGTATTTTTATTTACCTTTTAATTATAAGATATTTTTCTGGGATTTATACGCTTTTACTATATTTTAATGTCTTTTTATTTATAGGGATTTTAAATTAAATCTTATTGTTTTCTTAAAAAAAGGTTATATAAAGGATAATTATTAATTTTATTATAAGCTTATATACTTATATTATTTTTATAATTACTTTAATTATAATAAATAAGATATTATATTTATTAATTAGTTATTATTAAGAAGAAACATTTAATTTAATTATTATTTTACCCTATTCAAAAATTTTATTTATAATTAATTTTATTATATTATTATATCTTTTAATATATTTAATAATATAAGCTTAATTTATATAAACCCTTTAATATTAAGATTAAAACGTAAGTTTAAATATTATATATATAAAGTAATTATTAAAAACGAGTTTTTAATATAATAAAGAAATACTTTATAAGTATAAACGTATTTAACTAAATATTTAATATAAGGTATTAAAAAAAAAGCTTAACGCTTAAAAGTACTTTAAAGAAGGTATTATACGTATTAATAATAATATAGGGTTACCTTATATTGTTTGATTGATTGATTGATTTATTTATACACGAATCTAGCTACTTTTAAGTTAATTTCAGCGTTCTTTAATGCTAATAACTAGGCTACGGTTATCTTAATATTTATACTTATTTTAAATTTATCGTTTTAATATAAAAGGGAAAAGGAAACCGTAATCGGTTAACTTAACCTTAACTTACCTTAAATATTAACTTAATTTAAATAAAAACCTCTTCCCCGTAATTATTTACCTTAATATTATAATTAAGTCTTTATATTAACCCGATTAAGATTAATAATTACTTTAAATCTTTAATTTACTATTTTCATTAAAAATCCTTTATTTTTTGACGTTATGATTACGGTAAGGATTTAATAATAATATTAAACTTAATCGGGGGGAGGCAGCCCCGATTATATAATTTTACTTTTCTTAATATTAAGATTTTACCTTAAGTATTTTATTATATAGCTTTTCGGATTAACCTTATTTAATTTTAACTTTAACCTTTTAACGTTAAATCTTCATAATCCCTTTTTACTGGCCTTACGTAGTAATTAAGTTTATTTAAGGTTAATTACGGATATCAATAAATCATTAAATATTTATTATTACTTTATTTATATTAATTACGTAACTTACCGGATAAGGTTTAAGGGCTCTTAATGAAATCGTGTTTTACCCTTAAAATGTTCGATTATTCTATAGTTTATTTTCTGTACGTAAAAATGCCATTTCGCCGCGCTCGCCCCCTACCTTATGTTATATATAAGAAATACGATAAAAACTTATAATACCCGAAACAAAATAGAATATTAAAAATAAAGAATTATATAAAGATTAAAAATTATATAAAAATTAATTATATTAAGAACTTAAAATAAGTATTAATTTAAATCAATATAATCGATAAAATAATTAAAATCTCCTTTTTAATCGGATTATTATAAAGATAATTATAAATTTTTCTTTAATTAATTTTATAGAACCTTGTTAATGAATAAATAAGACTTTTATTTAATAATAAAATTCTAATATAAAAAGCTTTCCTAAAGTAATTATAGCGATAAATTATTATTATAGCCTTATTATTTATTATCGTTAAGTATATTAAAATATATTAACTTTTTACTTATTTTAATTAAGGCCTTATATTACTATCCTTAATAACGATTAAGAATTATATAATAAAACGCTTAAAAGAAATTAAGCTATTTTTACTAAAAAATCTTCTTAATAACGGTAATAAGGTTTTATTAATTATAAATAATTAATCCGTTAATAATAAATAATCCTATATAGTTATTATAGTATATTAAATTAATTAAGATTAAGAGTATTATAATATATTAATTAACTTTAAGTATATAGAAGGTACTTATAGTAATAAGCGGCTTATATTTATTATAATAAAGATAATTAAAAGCTATAAGTTAAAAAATCGTATTTTAACTATTATTATTAATAATGTAAATAATAATAATACTATAATGGTTATATTACGTTAAGAAGTTAAAACGTATTAAAATTTATTTATTAATATTATAAAGATGCGGTAAAAAAATAGAATATTTATTATATTTAACTTATATTATCCAGCTTTTACTTAAGGTTTTCTTAAGTTACCTTAAGGTTAATATAATAAACGATAATATAAATTATTAATTTAATAAAGAACAAGCTAAATTAATTAACGGTTAAGCTATAAATATCCTTAAGATATTAATAAAGGTAAAATGAATTTCTGATAATCTTTATATTTATTTAATAAACTATAAATTCGGAAGATCACGATTTATATTAACGTTAATAATAAACGTAAAAAAACTTTTATAACCGTTTAATAAAGAAGGATTAATACTTATAATATTATAAATCCCCCGATCTTAAATTAAAATAAAAAGTATAAAAAGATATTATTAAAGTTATTTTAGGATATAATAACTTATTAAGATTTATCTTTTTATATAATAACTTATACCTTAATACTTCCTAAAGATATTAATACGTTTTAAAAAAAAAAAACCGAAAAAAAGAATAAGCTCTTAAGGCTTAATTTTAAAGAATAAAATTATATCGGATACTTAAAAGAATTAATTTAATTATTTTATTAAGTTATTAAAGTAATAAATATTATTAAATCGTTAACCTTTTATTTCGTTTTTATAATATATAATAAGCTTTTTAATTATATTAAAAAGTAAGTTGATTATAAAACGGGTTACTTAAAAGAAAGAGTTTATTTAAGGGTTAAATATAACGTATATTAAGTTAATTAAGTATTATAATAAGACTTAAGGCTTAATTAACTCACTTTATAAATAAACGGCTTTATTATTTCTATAAGGTAACGATAAGGGTTTTAAGGGTCGAAATTAATATATAATAATAAATAAAACTTTATAAACGGAAGTTTACTGGGTTACCCTTTAGAAAACCTTTAATAAATACGTTTTACGCTTTAATTTTAACTTATTAATAAATTAAAGGTTAAATAAGTAAACGCGGGCTATAAAGAACTTAAATACTCTATTAAGTAAAAAAAGCTTATTAAATAATCCTATTATTAATAAACTTAAGTAATATAAGAATAATAATAAGTTTATACTTATCTTTATATTTATTGAACTTATTAAAGTAAAATAACGTTATTATTTAAAATAAATAATAAAATCCTAACTTAATAAAAGTACTTATCTTATAAGCTATTTATTTTGATTGATTGATTGATTGATTTATACTACGGATCTAGCTGAGCTAATTCCGGCGTTCTTTAACACTCGGCCATTTGGCCTTACTGGTAACCGCAAAAAACCCGATATCCATAACGTTAGGAATAAAAACCGGTGTCCACCCAGCCTCCACTCACGTCCCAAGGGCTGAGAGCATCTACGGCCGTCTAGAGAGTAAGAATTTATTCATACGCCTTTTCCAAGAAAACCCATAACACCACGACCGAATCCACTTAAGGGTTGCCCCTGGACCTGTTGCTCTTCCGTCACCCCACGGGTCTGTCCAATGCTAGCTATTTATTTTATTATAAGTTATTTAAGATATCCTTTATAATACTTCCGTTAACGTTAAATATGATTATTGCTTTTTTATTATTAAATATTATTATAAGAATTAAAAATACTTTATCTTTTTAACTTTCCGGGTAAAGATATTAATTTATTATTATAAATAAAGAGAAAATAAGTTAAGTTAATTATATATACTTAAAGGTTAATAATAATAATAATAATAATAATAATAATAATAATAATAATAATAATAATAATAATAATAATAATAATAATAATAATAATAATAATAATAATAATAATAATATAATAATAATAATAATAATAATAATAATAATAATAATAATAATAATAATAATAATAATAATAATAATAATAATAATAATAATAATAATAATAATAATAATAATAATAATAATAATAATAATAATAATAATAATAATAATAATAATAATAATAATAATAATAATAATAATAATAATAATAATAATAATAATAATAATAATAATAAATTTAAAGGATATCTTATTAATATATACGATATTATGCTTTACTTTAAGTAACGTTAATATTTTTGCTTATAACTCCCCGGATTAATAAAAGAATACTATTTTAAGTTAATTTAAGTAATTTAACTTTAAAATAATATCCCTTTTTAAACTTAAAATATATTTAATTTTAAAGCGGATCTACCTTTATTAACCTCCTTAAATATAATTTAAGTTAATAAGTTTAAAAAATAAGGTATATAAGTTAAATATTAACGAAAAATTACAAATAAAGAGATTTCAGGTAATATTATTTAAGCTTTTCTATAATATTATAATAAAGTTATATAGTAAATTAAGCTTTTAATATTATAACTTTTAATATTATCTTTATAATTATTTTTATAATTATCTTTATAATTATTAACTTAAGAACTCTTTACTTTATTTATGACGTACTTTATTTAATCCGTTACTGGTGTTAGCGCCTAGCGCTCAGCAAGCGCCTAGCGCATACCAAGTATACCAAGCACCGGCTTACTTAAGGGCTATGGCCAAGTGGCGTAGCCGTCTGAGCGGTAGCTTTTGGAATTAAAGGCTTTAAGAGTTCAGGCTTTCTATATACGGGTATACGTAACTATAACCGGGGTTAAAGTCATTACTACCGTGGTTTAAGCTACCCTTAAGACTGGTTATTTAAGATAAGCCTACGTCCAGCCAGTTTATAGTTCCTTAAGAATTAATTTACCTTTTGAATTTAAGTATTAAATCTACAGTTATACTTTACGTCTTCTCCAAACCCCTTTTAACTAGCCCCGCCAGCTGTGAGCCGGCGGACCGGTCTAACAACTGGGATCTTAATATATCCCGATCTTATCCCGTCCTATCTTAAGCTAATACGGGATAGGATGGAAACGACTTTATCTTATCCCATCCCTATCCCATCCCTATCCCATGGGATATATCCCGTCCCGCTTCCCGGAGTAAATATATTTATTATATGTAAAAGTTATTATTAAGACCTTTACGGGCATTAAGGCCTAAAGGGGTATAGCGGATACCCGGTACTTAACGTACACTCATATTTACTCCTTTATAGCACCTATATAGATCATTATTTATACACTTACCACCCACTTTTACAGTGCATTTACTTATCACCAACCGGTGCATAACAGACGTTTACCTGATATACGCGGAAGCGTTAAAAGATCCTTCGGGATTTAAAAACCTTCCGGTTAAAAATTAATTAAATATTAATAACGGCCGGTTATATGAAATATACGTTCTGTCAAATTACCCTAGCAGTTAAAAGGGAAATATCGGTCCTTTAAATTGAAAAAAAGGCGTTTATTATTTATATCAAGGCGGCAGAAAAAAAGTTTATTTAACTTAGAAAATAAATAAGTAAATTATAAGTTAATAATAACCTAACGGTATTAATATTCAATAGTTAAATCGGCTTAATATAAAGGGGCCGGGCTTTTTATAAAAGTTGACTCCGTCGGGGAATTTTTCCTTATTTCCCGACCTTATATTTAAGGTGGAAAAAGGGAATTTTAAGCTTATAATATCCGGTAGCCTAAAAAATAAAAAGGAGGGAAAAAATACGGGCTTTAACCTATTTAAAGAAAAGGAAGAAGAAATTATGCCCTCCTTAATAATGCCGTTAAAAGGGTTGGCCTTAACTTCTAAGAATAATACCTTAAAATTAAATTAAGGAATTTCTCAAATAAATAATATTAAGGTAATACTTTTAATTAAGAGTTAAAAAAACAAAGAAGCAATATAATACCTTTATATTTAATTTAAATACCGTTAACTTATATATAAAAGAAAGTAAAGAAAAAGAAAGTAATTTACGTTAATGTAAAGTTATAAATTATTCTTTTATTTTTATATATTAATATTATTAAAGTTTAACGTTAAACGTTAACCGCTTATAATTTATATATTATTAAAAAACAATATAACGGATAATATTATTAAAGTTACCGGTACGTTAACGTAAACTTAATAAATATATGTGTTAATCTTTTATTACCTTAATAACTTTACTTAATAGCTTTATTTATTTAATATCCTTTATTTAATAGGACGTTAAGTACTTATAATTTAATGTTTACGCTTGTTCGCCTTTGAATATTATTATAATTATTATTAAAATTATTTTTATTAATTATAATATTATAATAATGCTAATCGTTATTATAATACCGGCTTATCCGCGCGGATAATATCCATAATAAGTAAAGTTATTAACTAAAGTTTAGACTTTAATAATCTTACGGAAGGATAACGTATAAAGGCTAAATACCTATAATATTAATTATATATATAATTTCCGGCGTCGCGATATTATAACCTTATTTACGTTTCCTTTTACTTTATGTTATCTTATTATATTATTCCCGTAATTCCTAAGAGTATTTTAAGTTTATTTTTAATACTTGTTAATTATATTTAAGGCCTTAATTATTTTATTTAATTTAATATTAAATACCCTTTTTCCTTTTAACCTTATTAATAATTTCTTTAATTACTTATTCCTCTTTATTATTAATTAATTCGGGTATTTATATTATAATTTCCGCCGTTTAATCGTTAATATAAATATAATAAGGCTTTAAAAAAGAAATATGGATAATAAGGTAAATTCAACAGGTAATAAAAAGGAATAAGTAATACGTTTATATTCTAATTTTATTTTGAATTTTAAAGGGTCTTATAAATCAAAACGTAAGCTTCTTACTTAATTGCTTTAATTTAAGGTTTTAATATTTAGTATTATTAAACTATTAACGTTATATGATTTTAATTTATATTTCTTATTATATATCTTTTAAGTTAATTTAATAATACGGCGTTATTAATCCGTTAATATTAATTATATTTTATATAATATTTTAACTTTATTTTTTATTATAGGTATCTTCTTTTTTATAAGTTTATCTTTAAGTTTGAAATAAATATTTACGTTATACTTATATATTATTATAAAGGGGCTATAATTTAGAATTAAGTATTTTAAGTTTATATAAGTAAATTCAATTAAAGGAAATAATCCTACTTAATTTACTTACTTAAAGCTAATAAAGGTCTGGAAAGGGGGAGAGCATGGAAGATACCAAACTTGCGGATAGGCGTATAGAGGAATGGAAACATTAAAAGGGCTAATTAAGGGTGGAATCGATTTATATATACTTTAAAAAGAAGGGTTATAACGGATTTATATAATAAGCAATTTATATTTTATTAACTTATATAAGGGCTGCGGCTTATCTTTAATTATATTTTATTGCTTTATATTATTTTATTACTTTTATTCTTTTATTACTTTTTATTTTTTTAATGGTCCTAAAAAGGCTTTTATTTACTCATATATATTAAAGAATTCAGTTTAATTATACGATTTAATCGTAAATAACTTATTATACCTTTTCCTCAATTAACGGTAATAAAAACTACGAAGATATTATAGAAAGTTAACCTTTATTATTACTATATTATATATATATAATGAAAGTAATGAAGTATAAATTCATTTATATTTATAGAATATTTTTAATTACTATTTACTTATTAAATAAATATTAAAATTAAAAAAAATAAAAGCATTTAAGTAATCCCCTTTTAAGCACTCTTATTCGGATATTCTTATTACCACCCTTAATTAATATAGGAACCTTATTCATACGTATTAACAAAGTATTATTAATATTTATTAATTAATTATTAACTTTTAAAAATTAAGAAATAAAGAAAAACGATAGCTTTTTTAAAACGCTTTAATTATAAAAAAACAGTAATATTTTTTATATTAATAATAAGCCTAAATCCTAATTAAAAAATAATTGTATATATTACCGGATATTCTAAATTATCATTAAGGAAATTACGACCTATATATTAATATAAATTGCTTTCTTAAAATAAAAGAAATTAAAGTAATTAAAGAAAAAAATTTTAAAAAAATTTATTATTTTAAATAATATTAAATTATTATTTAATAATTAATAACCGTAATAACCGAAATATAAGACTTATTAAGTTAATATAAATAATTGAACCCGATTAAATTATAAGTTGTATTAAATTATCTTAAATAATTAAATTATAAGTTTTATAGAATAATTTTAGATAACCGATTTATTTATTAATAGTAAAATTCTTTAATTTAATTTAAAATATTATATATATTCCTTGGAAACGTAAAGTTAATTTTAAAGACTATTTTATACCGGATAAATAATCTTTTAAGACTTATAAATAATATTAAGTATTTTAATTGATTGATTGATTGATTTATACTACGGATCTAGTTAAGTTAATTCCGGCGTTCCTTAATACTCGGCCATTTAACCTTATTAATAACGGTAAAAAACCCGATATTTATAACGTTAAGAATAAAAACCGGTATTTACCCAGTTTTTATTTACGTTTTAAGGGTTAAAAGTATCTATAGCCGTTTAAAGAGTAAGAATTTATTTATACGTTTTTTCTAAGAAAACCTATAATATTATAACTGAATTTACTTAAGGGTTACCTTTAAATTTATTGCTTTTCCGTTACTTTACGGGTTTATTTAATGTTAAAATTTTAAAATTCCGATTATATTATTAAATATCCTTATTAATACGTATATTATTATTATTTTATTTATACGATTCTATTGATTAATATAGTATCGTTTTTTATACCGCTTCGGTATTTATAGCCCCTTTAACCCTTTATTAAGTATAATTTTCCCGTTATTACTTTTTATTTTCGGGTCGATAACGAAGATTCTTAATTAAGTTTTTAATTATTTTTTTAATTTTTTTAATTAAACTAAATTATAATAATAAATTTATAATTATGTTATAAATTTAACGGCCGCTTTAATACTTTTTTTATTAATAAATATTTAATAATAATCGTTAATCCCTGCTTTTTTAATTAATCCCGGTTTAAGCTCCTTAAATAATAAATAAAAGATTAATACGTATATAGCGTCCTGCTTTTATTATTTATACTTATAATTAATATTAATCCAATTACCGGTATATACGATAAAAAGGAAGTAAATTAAGCCGTTTTTATTTATTTAAAGTTAAATTATTAACGCGTTATTATTTTTTTTTATAATTTTATAACGCCGGAAATACTTATTAATAACTTTATTATTATTTAAAGCCGGGTATTATTGCTTTTAAGGGATTAATTCTTTATATTTATATTAACGTTCTATTTACCTTTTTACGGTTTATAAAATAATCATTATTAATTTTGCCCTTATAACTTTCTTCTTTTCCGTTACTTTTACTTTAAGTAAAACTTTATATACTTTTATATTAACTTTTTAAACGTAAGTTAAATCGATTTCTTTTTTAATTTACCTTAATTTAATTTCTATAAAAGGGATAGGTACCGTTTTTCCGCGTTTTTTTATTTAAGGTTTTTTATAATTTTAATGAATACGTTTATTTCCTATTAACGTAATTAAGTTTATACTTTTTTTAAGCTTTATTTAAATAATTATTTAATTTAAGGCCAGCTTTATTAATAATATAAAGATTTCAGATTTTAATATTAAGATAAAAATCATTTTATATACTTTATTTATTACTTTTAAGTATCGGTTTTAAATTTTTTATAATTATTAAACGGGCTTTTTCCTATATTTAAACGTACTTTTAAGTACGTATTAAATAATTATTATATATATTATTATAAGCTTTATAACCGTTTAATAAACGGTTTTAACCTTTTATAAAATAGCTTTTTACGTGAACGCTATAAGGTAAATAAATTTTTTTTCTTATAAAATTATTTTCTTTTAAATTTTTCTTATATAATCCTTTTAATTTGGTTTTTTATTAATTTATAAGCTAAATACTTTAATATTAACTTCCGGTTTTACCGTTATATTACTTAAGTTTATTATAATTATTATATCGTATAACTTTAAGCTTTTTATTATATAAATAAGCTTATATTTATATAAGGTAAATTAAGTTTTATATGTTTTTACTTATTATAAATAAACTTTATAAATTTATTTTAACTTTAAATAGTTTATATAAATAAACGTATTATAAGTTAAAAGATAAATATCGTTAATAAAACCTTTTATTTAAATTTTTTATTTTAATTTCATTAAGTCTTTAATAAATAGGCCGTTAAAAAATAGGAATAAGATTAAAAAATAAATAACCTTTAAAGAATCTTTATTATTACGGGCTTTATTATACTTATTTTTTATTTTAAGTTAATTAACGTCGCTTAATTATTTAAAAATTTTTTATTTAATTTATAAAGAAAAATAAAACCTTTTTTTTTTTCTATAAATTATATAGTAATTTTTAATAATTTATTTTATTAAATACCTTTATAATATTTAAAGAAAATAGATTTATAACGTATTTCTTTTTATAGTTTTATATTATATATACGTTATTAATTAAGTTTTTAAGAGTTATTTCTGTTAACTATCTTTTTCTTATTTTCATTTATTAATTAAGGAGTAGCTTATACTTTTCTATATAGTTATTTAAGATCTTCGTAATTACCGTTTTTAAAACCCTTTTTAACGTATAAAGGAATATTATAGGTTTATATAACTTTATTTTTAAGTAATTTAACTTAACCGGCTTCTTAAAAATAATCGTTTTAACTTCCTTAAATCTATAGAAATAATATTTTATATTAAAGTAAACTTAAAATAAATAAATAAAGACCTTTTTAAATAATAACGTTACCATAAATAAAAATTTATTTAATATACCGTTAAATCCGGGGGCCTTATTTTTTTTTTTAGTTTATTAATCGTTTTAATTATTATTTCTTAAGTTATTATTTTATTTATTATTATTAATTTAAAATATATTATACCGTTAATATTTATTAAGTTAACTTCCGATAACGGGGGAAAAAACGCTTTTTTAAGAGTTTTAATTTTACCGTTAAAAGTATTTATTATTATATTATTTAGTTTTTTTAAGAATAAAAACTTAAAGATAAATTTAAATTTCCTATTTTATTTTTTATTATATTTTATTAACTTTTAAATATTATAAAAGGAAACCATTAAGTTATATATTAAAGCCCGGAAATATATTTACTTAACCTTTTAAATAATTCTTTTTTTTAAGCTTCCTTTAACCGTTAAAGCGTCTCCCGGTTTTTATATTTAATAATTTACTTTATAAGTGCTTTTACCTTTATAATTATTTTTATATATTCTTTATTTTAATAGGTTTTAACTTTTTAAAACGGCTTTATTATTAAAATTATAACTCTTTATTTAAAGCCTTTATTATCCGCTTTATAAAATAATTAATTTTTTCTTTATTATTAAATTAAAAAAGTTTTATTAATTAAAATATTATTTTTATTGCTTTTATAAATACCTTAATTTCCTTAACCGTTTTTTACGTTTATTTAAACGGTAAAAACAGAGTTATATTAATAGACTAATTTAAAATTATTTATATCGGGACGTAATTTAAATTATATTTTAAGTCTTTTTAAGGTCCGTATATTATAATTAAGTTAATGATACCTTTTAAGCTAAATATTAAGTCAATTATAATCTTAAATTTACGGTTTTCTTATATAATAGCCCCTTTTAACGTTAATAACGTAAAATTAAACCGTATAATAATTATTAATAACTCCTTAAATTTAATATAATTAATTATATAACCGTTTTCATTTTATTAAACGTAATAAAGATTAAAGTCCTTTATTAAGAAATATTTATTAAGTATAATTATAATATCCTTAAATAATAGGATCGTAAAGGATCCCTTTTTATTAACCGGTAACGGATTATACATATTGTAAATATTTAAATTATCCTTAATATCTTTTTCTTATATAATCCGGAATATATATAGGTTCCTTCCGTAATAAATAACGTCTTATTTATTTATATTTAGCCTTTTATTAATAAAGAAATACATTTACGTTATCTTATTACCCTTAAAAATTAAATAAAAACCTTTTTTTAAATTAATTAAAGAATAAGTATATAAATTATATAATAACTCTTATATCGTTATAATATTAATATTTTTTACTTTTTTAAATTTAAATATTAATATTATAACTTTAATTATTTCCTTATATACGTTATATTATATTACCCTTAAAAGCGTAAATATATTAAATATTAATGTTTATTGGGCTCTTTTTATTAACTTTTATTTATATAAACGGTTTCTTTTTAAAATTAAGCGTTATTTATTTTAATCTTTTTATTACGATAATAATTTTGGTTGGGCGGCCGGCTTTAAAGGTTAATATTATTATAAACTTTTTCTTTTTTACGTTATTAATTATTACGTTTTATCCTTCCCCGTTTAATAAACTTTATTTACGTTTTAAGATTATCTTTAATTACTTTACCGGTTTAAATTTACTTAAATTATAACGTTAAATTTTAGCCGTTATTTTAATTTTTTTACGTTAAGTTTTTTTTATTCTTATTATATACCGTAAGTTTTACGTTAAGTAATTATTATTATTATATACTATATATTTTAATACGTTTTTTATTAAGTCCTTTATTATTAAGCCAGCGTATTTATACGTATTATACCCTTTAATATATACCGTATACTTTATATTATTAAGGTATTTTATAGTAATATATCTGTATCTTTAATATTTAAAATATTAATAAATATCCGCTGCCCGGTTTTAAGGTTTTATTAATTTAAAAAACTTATCCTTTATTACCCCTTTATTAAAAATATTATTATATATCCTTATTAACGTTACGTTTAAGATAATTATAAAATATTTTTTTATATAATTAAAAACGTTTAATTTCTTTATTATAGGAAGGAGATTATAATTAACGATTTCTAGCTTAAAATAGAAAACCATATTCTCCTTCTTTATCCGCCTTAAGGTAACTTCCCCTTCCTCCCTTATAAATTTTATTAAATATATCCCGTTTACTATAATAGCGAAAAATTACCTTAATATTTTTACCGTTTTATACCTTTTTTTACCGGTTTATCCTTTTAACTTTTTTAGTTTTTCTTTCGTTTTTAATAAGGTTATATTAAGGAAAATATCTTTATTTTATAGTTTATATATTATAATAATTTATTTTATTAATAGCTTTTTTATAATTTTAAATATTTTTATTAATTATAATAAGTTTATTCTTACCATTATGCTTTTTTCCTTTTCACTTAATAATTATATAATTACTATTTTCGCCTTCCTTAATACCGTTATTTTTTCTTTTATTTTTACTTTTTTTACCGTTAATATTAACGCTACTTTTACGGTTTTTACTATTTAATTTATCCCCGCTTCCTTCTTTAAAGCCTCCCCCGTTATTCCTTTATTTTATACGTATCCTTTTTATCTTTTTTCGTTTTTATTTACCGGCGTTTTTATTATTGCTTTTTAAGCTTTATATAGCCTTTTAATTCCCTTAAATTTTTCCCCGTATTTACGTAAAAGTTTCTTATTCCCCGTAGCCCGATTTATAGTATCGGCTAAGTTTTTAATATAATATCCTTTTATTTAATTATAAAAAGGTTTTTTAACGCCCTTACCGTTTTTTCCCCTTTTATTTTTCCTTTACGTATTTAATAATTATTTCTTTTTATAATTTATTCTTATTTATTTATTTAATATTTCCTTATTTTTATTTAGCTTTTTCCTAATTTATATATATTTAATAAGGCCTTTTACGCCTCTGCTTACCCCTTATTTATCCCCGCGTACTATCTTCGTTTTTTCCGCCCTTTATTTATTACTTTTTATAATAATATTTTTACGTATTATACGTATCCCTTTACGCGTATCTTATTAACTATAAACTCCTTATTTAATTTAAAGCCTTTTTATCTCGTATTTATTATATCGTTTATACGACTTATTACCGTTCCTATTAACTTAAGCCGCTTACCCTTTTTCCCTTTTTATTTTTACCATTATTCCGCTTCCGCTTATCGTATTTAAGGTACTGTCCTCACTGTTATTTAAGCTATATATACGTGCATCGTTTCTGACCTCTGGGGTCCCGTTGTTCGTCGCCATTTAAGGTCTTATTAAGTATTTTAATATTAATAAATATATAAGATTCCTTAAAAGTTATCGGAGTAATTAAATTAAACCGTATATTTTAATAATAAGGGTAATAAAAATAAGATTCTTTAATAAAGTTTAAGTAATCGTATATATTTCTTAAAGAGATAGTTTTTATTATAAATATAAATTATTAAGTTAAAAGTTACTTAAGCGGTAACTAGGTTTTAAACTATTTATAAAGGTTTAAATTGGTCTTTAAAATTCCTGGGAAATAACCGTAAGTTATATATTACGTTGACCGGACGTAATAAGCCCTTTACCTTAAGTTATAAATTAAGCGATTAAGAATTAAAAAATTAAAAAGTAAATTAAAAGAATAAATAATAAGAAAAAGTAAGTAATAAAACCGATTAAAAGAATTAATAAGAAAAAATAGAGATAAATACACTTATAATAATAATTATATTATATATATATTAAGAATATTAATAATGATTTATAGCGGTCACCGACGTAAAAATTATTTAATTTAACGGTACTTTCCTTAAGGCTTTCCTATATAAAAGGTAAAGAAGATTAAAATAAATAATTAAAACCTACTTTAATCCGAAAAAGAAATATAAACTTATAATAAAATATAATTCATATGTATTTATATAATAACCTAAGAGATTAAAAGGACCCTTATTAACGTTATACGGTTATATATTGACTTAACCTTTTCCTTAAAAAAATAGTAAAAAAGATAAAAATAAAATATAGTTACTCAGAATAACCGTAAACCTCTTTCTTTAAAATATTTTTATTAAAATTAATAATATATTAATAATAATATATTTTATTTTATATATATCTTAATACCCTTAAAATAAGAAAAATAAAGTTAAATATTATTATATAAATTAAGGAATTAATTATAATATTATTATTCCCTTTATTATTATTTTATTTTTTTTATTTAAAAAGATATATACCCTTTTACTTTATATTAAATAAAAAAAAAAGAAAATTTATATAAATTTATATAAATTACGAGGTTATCCCGTATTTATTAATAATTATTAATATTATTAAGGATTACTTAATAATAAACCTTATTAATTTTTCTTTAAGGAGTAACGAAATATTATTAAGAATCCCTTAATCCTTTAAATTTAAAGGGGAATTAATTAATATATATAAAATAAAGGAAATACTTAAATAGTTTTAAATATCCTCCTTAATAATAATAATAAAGTTAAATATAAAAGGAAACTTTATAATATTATTAATAATTTTAACTTTTACCTTAAAATTATCGGAAACTTTATAATAAAAAATTATAGTATAACCCGGGATTAAAACTTTATTCTATAGATTAAAAGAATTAAATAAATAAGAAAATAGGTTAAATAATATATAAAAATAAATCCGTAATATATAAGAAAAGATCAAAAGAAATACTTCCTTTAATTAATAAATAAACGTAATAAATATTGATTGATTAATTGATTTATATTACGGATTTAGTTAAGTTAATTCCGGCGTTCTTTAATACGCGGCCTTCTAACTTTATTAATAACCGTAAAAACCTGATACTTATAACGTTAAAGTAAAAACCGGTATTTATTAAACTTTTATCCTTTATCCTTTAGAATAAAGGATATTAACGGCCGTTTAAAAAGTAATAATTTATTTATATATTTTTTATGTTTTAACTCCCTTAAAAAAATCTATAATATTACGATTATATCCTTATAGGGGTTATCTTTAAGTTTATTATTCTTCCGCTTTTTTATATTTTTATATTGCTTTAACTTTACGTAACGCTTTTAAATATTTTTATTAATATTTACGTATTTAATATATACCTTTTTTATATTATTATTACCGTTAATTCCTTTAAAAACTTTTAATAAGTATTTATTATTATATTTTTATAGCTATAAAAAATACTTTCTGGTTTATATAATTAACGTAACCGGTTTTTATTTTTCTTTTTTTTCCTTAATTAATAATAAAATTTTTCCGTAAGGTTTTTAATAATTTCGTTTATTTTTATAATAAAGTTAAATTATAATAATAATCCGGTAAATATTATAAACTTAATAATTATCGGGATACCTTATTTCGTAAATAATATTTAACGATAAATATAAATATTAACTTTTACGATAAGTTTTAACCTAGCCTTTATAAATAAAAAATAAAAGATAAAGACGTATATAGCGTTTTACTTTCTTTATTTATATTTATATTTAACGTTTATCCGATTTTTAATATATATAATAAATAGGAAATAAATTAAACCGTTTTTATCCGTCCGGAGTTAAATCGTTAATATATTATTATTTTTTAATAATATTATAACGGCGGAAATACTTATTAATAATTTCTTGATTATTAAAAGTTAAATAATAATAAACTTAAAGTATAAAATCTTTATATTTCCGTTAACGCTTAATTTACTTTATTATAGTTTATAAAATAATCGTTATAATTTTCATTCTTTAAATCTTTTTAATTTTAATTTTTTTACGTTTAATAAGAATTTATATACGTTTAAATTAATTTCCGGGATACCGATAAAATTAATTTCCTTTTTAATTTATTCCTATTTTATCT
This sequence comes from Niebla homalea, assembly GCA_019925105.1. Taxonomy (NCBI): domain Eukaryota; kingdom Fungi; phylum Ascomycota; class Lecanoromycetes; order Lecanorales; family Ramalinaceae; genus Niebla; species Niebla homalea. The sequence goes on from JAHGAU010000003.1 coordinate 592,418, forward strand.
TAATAAAAAAAGGATAAATATCTTTAATTTATTCTTTTTAACTTAAAGTTTATTAAGATTTTAACGGATCCGCTTATTTCCTATTATTATAATTAAATATATATATTTCTTTAGTTTTATTTAAATAATTACTTAATCTAATAAAACCTTAATTAACGGTATAAAAACCTTAAACTTTAATACCGGGATAAAGGTTACTTTATAAATATTATTAATTACTTTTAAATACCGGTTCTAGACTTTCTATAATATTTAAATAAGTTCCTTCTTATATCCCGGAATACCTTTAAGTATATATTAAATAACTATAATATATATTATAATTAACTTTATTACGGCTTAATAAATAATCCGGGCCTTTTATAACGTAGCTTTTTATATTAATATAATAAAATAAATAAAATCTTTTTCTTATAAAGTTATTTTCTTTTAAACTTTTTTTATATAATTTTTTTAATTAAAATTCCTATTTACTTAAAGGTTAAGGACTTTAATATTAATATCCGGCTTTACCGTAATTTTATTTAAGTTTATTATAATTATTATATCGTATAACTTTAAGCTTTTAATTATATAAATAAGCTTATATTTATATAGTATAAATTAAATCCCGTAAATTCTTATTCATTAAAAATGGATTTTATAAGTTTATTTTAATTTTAAATAATTTATATATATAAAGATATTATAGGCTAAAAGGTAAACGTCGTTAATAAAGTTTTTAACTTAAACCTTTTATTTTAATTTAATAAGCTTTTTAATTAATAAACCGTTAAAGAATAAAAATAATATAAAAAAAATAGGTAATCTTTAAAGAATCTCCGTTATAACGGACTTTATTAGGTTTATTTTTTATCTTAAGTTAATTAACGTAACTTAATTACTTAAAAAATTCTTCATTTACTTAATTAAGAAGGGTAATATTTTTTTTCCCCTTAAGTTATATAATAACCTTTAATAGTTTATTTTATTAAAGGCATTTATAATATTAAGAAAAAGAAAACTTATAATATGCCTCTTCCCGTAACCCCATACCGTATATACGCCGTCGATCAGTCCTTTAAGGGCTATAGTCCTTTAAGGGCTATTTCTATTAACCGATTTCTCTTTACTCTTATTTATTGGTTAGGGAGAAATCCGTAGTTCTTTATATAATCGTTAAGGATCTTCGTTATTACCGTTTTTAAGGTTTTCCTTAACGTATAAAGAAGTATAATGGGTTTATAAGACTTTACCTTAAAGTAATCCGGCTTAATAAACTTCTTAAGGATAATCGTTTTTATTTCCTTAAACTTATATAAATAATAACTAACGTTGAAATATATTTAAAAAAGATAAATAAAGACTTTCTTAAACGGTAATATTATTATTAATAGGAATTTATTAGGGATTTTATTCGGTCTTAAAGTTTTATTTTTCTTTAATTTATTAAGCGCCTTAATTATTATATCTCATATTATTACCTTATTTATTAATATAAGATTAAAGTATATAACGCCGTTAATATCGTTCAAGTTAATTTTTAACGGAAAAGGGAAAAATATTTTTTTAAGGGCTTTAATTTTACCATTAAAGGTATTAATTAATATATTATCGGGTTTTTTAAAAAACAAAAATTTAAGGATAAACTTTAATTTTTTCTTTTATTTTTTATTATATTTTATTAATTTTTAAATATTATAAGGTAAAATTATTAAGTTATATATTATAAATTAAAAATATATTTATTTAGCTTTTTAATAATTTTCTTCTTTTTTTTTTTAGGTAACCCTTAATTAATTAAGTATTTCTTAATTTTTATATTTAAAAACTTACTTTATCAACTTTTTTACCTTTATAGTTACGGTTATATACCCTTTATTTTAATAAGTTTTAACTCTTTAAAAAGCTTTATTATTAGGATTATTTTATCGATTATTTTATTTAATATTTTTATTACTTACTTTATAAAGAAATCGATTTAATTTTTATTATTTAATTAAGGGAGGTTTATAAATTATATTACCGTTTTTTCCGCTTTTATATAAACCTTTATTATTTTAACCGTTTTTTATACCCTTTTTACCGGTGGTAATAAGGTTATATTAACGGTTTAATTTAAGGTTATTTATATTAATATATAATCCGAACTATATTTTAAGTCCTTTTATAATTTATATATTATAATTACGCCGGTAACCTTTTTTATATTAAAGGTTAAATTAATTATCGTTTTAAATTTATAATTTTCTTACGTAATAATCTTTTATAATATTAATAATAAGAAATTAACTTAAGTAATAATTATTAATAGGTTATTTAATTTAACGTAATTTATTATACGTTTTTCCTTATTTTATATATAATAATAAAAATTAAAGTTTTTAAATAATATATATTTACTTAAAATAATTAAGATTTCTTTAAATAATAATATTATAAATGGTTTTTCCTTATTAACCGGCGGTAAATTATATACGTTATAAATATTAAAGTCGCCCTTTAAGTCTTTTTCCTTTATAATATAGAATATATAAAGGTTTCTATTATAATAAATAATATCCTAGTTATTTACGTTAAGCTATTTATTTTTAAAGAAATATATTCTAATTATCTTATCCCCCTTAAAGGTTAAGTAAAATTTTTCTTTTAAGTTAATAAACGAATATATATATAAATTATATAATAACTCTTATATTATTATAATATTAATATTTTTTATTTTTTTAAATTTAAATATTAATATTATTACTTTAATTCTTTTATTATAGACGTTATATTATATTACTTTTAAAAGTATTAATATATTATATATTAATCTTTATAAAGGCTTTTTTATTTATACCCGTTTAAGTTACGGACTTCTTATTAAAGTTAAACGTTTTTTAACTTAATATTTTCTTAATTATTATTAAAGATATAAGATAATTAACTTTTAAAGTTAAGATTATAAAGAGCTTTTTCTTTTTTATTTTATCCGTTATTATTATTTACCCCTTATTATTTAATTAATTAAACTTACGTTTTAAGGTTACTTTTAATTAATCTGTTAAATTAATTCTATACGTATTATAGCGTTAAATTTTCACGGTTATTTAAGTCTTTTTATATTTAATTTCTTTAGTTTTTATTATATATTTAAAATCTTATATTGGGTATCCCTCCTTATTATACGTAATATATTTAAATGTGCCCTTTATAAACCTTTTAATTATTAACTTTATATATTTATAAGTATTATAACTTTTAACGTAAATTATATATTTTATAATATTAAAGTATTTTATAATAATATATTTATAACCTTAATATTTAAAATATTAATAAATATCCGCCGTTTTATTTTATAATTAAGTTATTTTAAGAAATCCTTTTTTAATAATCCCTTTATTTAAGACGTTATTATATATTTTTATTAACGTTATATTTAATATAATAATAAAATACCTTTTTATATATTTTAAAGAATTAAGTCTTTTTATTACCGGAAGAAGCCTATAATTAATAATTTTAAACTTTAAATAAAGAACTATATTTTCCTTTTTTATATTTTTTAATATAATTTCTTTTTTGGTTTTTATAAAACGTAATAAGTATATTTTATTTATTATAATAATAAATAATTATTTTAAAACCTTAATTAATTTATATTCTCCTTTATTAATTTAAGTTTTAAATTTCTTTAAGCTTTTTTTTACCTTTAATAACGTTATATTAAGAAGGATATTTTTATTTTATAGTTTACGTATTATAATAATCTATTTTATTAATAATTCCATTATTACTTTAAAAGCCTTTATTAATTATAGCGGGTTTATTTCTATAATTACGTTTTTCTTTTTATTATTAAATAAACGGATTATTATTATCTTTATTTTCTTTAATATAATTACCTTTTCCTCCGTTATCCTTTTATTCTTTGCCGCGGATACCCCTTTTATTACTTTTATTGTTTAACTCTTTTTTACTTAAAGGGCTAACGTTTTCGTATTTTTATTTTATACCCTTAATTTCAAGCCGCTATCTTTACCCTTTATTAACGTTTTCGCTCCCGCCTTTTAAAAGCCCTATAAATACTCCGTTTCCTTTAATTTTATTTTTATTTTTATATAAAAATCTTTTACGCTTTTTAATTTAATCTATAATATCGGTTAAGTCTTTAACGTAATATCCTTCCACTTTATTATAAGGAATTTTTTAAGGCCTTTATTACCTCTTTTATTGTTTTTTTACCCTTATTTACCAGGCGACGTATTATTTCCGCTTTTTACTTTTAATCTTTTAAGGTCTTATCCTTTTTACTAGCTTTATTTCCCTTTTATATACCCTTAATAATATTTTTACCGCGGTCTTCCCGCCTTTTCCCCCCGTTTATACCCTTCGTTATTAATACCGTACCAGCTTTTTTACCTTTTTATTTATTTATTATTTCCGTATTATTATTATACGTTTTACGTACTTTAATACGCGTATTTTACTGATTTTAATTCTTTTATTTAATTTAAACGTTATCCGGCTTATTATTATTATATTACCCGTACGCGTTATTACCGTTTCTATTAATATAAATTACTTGCCCGTTTACCACCTTATTCTTAACCATTACGTTACTTCCACTTATCGTACTTAATATATTTCCCTCATTATTATTAAAGCTATATATATACGTATCGTTTTGGACCTCTGGGGTCCCTTTATTCGTCGCCATCATCCCTCTCCCTTAAGTCAATAATTTAAATCGTATAAATTAAAGTATTTTTAAATTAAGTAAATATAAAATATCATTAAAATTATAATCGATATTTTTAAATATATTAAAAATAAGCTTAACGTAAAAGTTAATAATATAATTATTAAAGAAAATAATAAGGAAAATAACTTATTTATTAATAAAACAGAAAAAAACGAAATTAAAAGAAAAGACTTATAAATTACTGAATTTAACGATAACTTCGAAATAAATAATATAATAAAGTAGCCCTTAACTTTTACCACGCTTAATATTAACTTATTTATGCCTCCGCCAACGTAACGTTTATTTATACTTAATAAGTTAATTAAGATCCTTTATACTTAAGCTAGGTTAATAGCGTTAATTTTTTTATATAGTATTCGCTTTTTAATATTAAATAATGGGTTTAAGTCGTAATTATTATATTAATCTTTTAAAGGTTTTTAATATATTAAAAAATTTAAAATAATTACGAGAATTACCGCGTATTATCTTTACCGTTAAGAAATATATTTATAAATAACTACCCGTTATTAACCTTTATTAAGTATAAATACCCGTTATAATTTTAGAGTAACCGATTAAAGGATTAAAGTAAAATAATAAAAAGGAGATTAAAGAAGGCGTAAAGAAGCTGGTTTTCTTCGATCCTACTAACTTATTTAAGACGGCGTTTTTTCTACTATTTTACCGTATTAAAATCCATATTAATATAAATTACTTTATAAATAAGTTATCGGAGATTTATTAATCCATAATATAATTATCTTTTATTAAAACTTAATTTAACGATTTTACTTATTTCTTAAATAAAAATATAATTTTTTTATTTAATATTATACGCTATTATTATCAATATTAACGCTATATTTATTCTATATAAAACTTAATTAATTATTATTAAAGAAAGGTATTTACGGTTAAATAAAATTTCTATAATAATACGGCCTTTAATAATCGGGTTAAATACGTAATTTACCCGCTATAAAATAAGAGTTTTTATTTTACCTTATTACTCCCTACGAAAGTATAAATAAGTTAACTTTAATATAATATTAAAATATAAGCCCCTCTAAGGTAATTAAAAGGTAAAAAGTATATTATGTATAATTTAAAATATTAAAGTACAGAAATATAAAAGTGAAGGGGCCGAAGGCCCTAATATACCCAGTCGGTAACACTCCTGGGTACCGGACTAACCCCGGGCTTGGCCCGGGGTAGGCCCGGTAGGGCCCTTTCCTAAGCTACTAACAACCCTGAACCCTGACACGTATAAATAAACGAATTATCTTTATAAAGTTTTTAATTTATTTTCTTATTATATTAACGGTATTTAAGAATCCTTTAATATTTCTTATATTTTACGGTACGGGTTATGTCAGGGAAAAAGACGAAGTACAGGTATTGAGGGTAAAGTGGTAACTGCTTGGATTATAACTATGAACGGTATTGCTAGATATATATACGTATATTAAGACGCTAGGCCACTTAGGCTATTATAATCGTTAATACCGTAAACTATAATAAAATATTTATAGTGCCTACTACTTATACGTAATAAGTACCTATAAAAAATAAAAAACCGACGCTTACGTCGGACCATCTATTATAAAATATTATAAATTTTAATAGCCTTAATAGTAAAGGTAATTAAGAGCAAGCCCGAATATATTAATTATATTAATAGGATGTATAATTGGTAAGTAATAAGGTAAGGTAAATAGTAATATTAATAAAAACCGAACGGGATTAAACCCCGGGAAATAATTATGGATTTTAAGCGATTAAATTTAAGTTAAATCGTTTAAAAATGAAATCTCCATAGTTTTACCGGGTAAGTATACGTCCTTATGATTTTTACTTATATTCTTTGCTTTTACTTTTAAGAATTAATTCATTAAGCCGTAAATATTATATATTATAGATTAAATAATAACTTATTCTTACCGTTATAGTAATATATACTCCTTATATAATCTTTATATTAATTATAAAGCGTATAAGTATTATAAGAAATCCTTATACCGACCTTAAAATATATAATGGTAAAGTCTTTATATTAACTTTATAGCGTATATTTAAAGTATCCTTCTTTACCTATTATTTATTTATAGCTTATATTTTTATCGATTTTTATAAATAAAAAGTCTTTATATCTCGTTATAAGTATTGGTCCGGAGGTTAAATTAATAGTTAATTACCATATTTATAAGTCTTTAAAAGTAAGGAGTTACTATAGGAGAGCGTATTATCTATTAATTTATTACTTTAGGTATAAATACTATATATATTATATAATCCGTTAATTAAAAGGTACCTGGAAATCGGTAATTTATTAAGCTAGGTGCTTTACGTATTATAGTTTAAGCCGGTCGGTAAGAATATATCCATAATCCCTTTTATATATAACGATATAAGTAGAATTGAAACTTAATTATTACTATTATTTATTAAGGGAAAAAAAGAAATACAGTTATTAAGGGTAAAGTAATAACTGCCTGGATTGTAATTATGAACGGTATTAATAGATATATATACGCATATTAAGACGCTAGGCCACTTAAACTATTATAATCGTTAGTACCGTAAACCATAATGAGATATTCATAGTACCTGCTGCTTGTACGTAACAGGTTAATTAAATATTTTTTATACTTTTTAAATTTAATTTATATACTTTTTTTTACCTTATAATTTTTATTATATTAATTCTTAATTTATTAAATAACAGCTTTAATTTTAATTATAAAATTCACGGAAAAAAATAATCTTTAAAAAAAATGAATTGCTTTTTTTATATTTTATATATTTTAAAGATATCATTAAAATAAAAAATTAAATTGATAAAGTTTTATTCTTTTTTAAGAATAAAGAAAAATAATTCCGGGTTCAATTTAAAGATAATTTTTAATATAATATTTATAAGTTTAATAAAAACGAACGAAGATATACGTGTTCTTTAAGGTATTTTTATTAATTATAATCATTTAATGCTTAATATATTAAAAATAAAATTATATTAATTATCGGAATATACTTTTAATACTTAATATTTATATTTTATATTTATTTAACAGAAAATTTTATATAATAGAATTCTTAATAAACTATATACCCTTTCTATTAACTTTATATAAAATACGGGTAAAACTTTATATATAAAGTAATAATCAAATATAAATCGTAATTTAACTTTATTTTCTTTTTTTATAAATACGGAAAGTACGTTTTATATATTTATTCGTTTATTTATTTATATATATTTTTTATATATATTTAACTTAATTCCTTTATACGATTGTTTTAAGTTATTACTTTTTATTATTTAATAGTTTTTTAATAATAACTTTATATAATTTAATTTTTAAACTTAATATTACTTTATATAAAAGTAAGTTTATTGTTAAGATTTTATATAATTCTTTTACGTTTATATTTTCATATATTTATAATACTTAAAGTATTTTAAGTTATACTTACTTATTTAAAATTATATTCCTTAATATAATATTTTCTTTTTTTATTTATACTTATAGCTTTTTATACGATTTTAAAATATCGATTTTTCTTTTTATTATTCTTTTATTTATTAAAAACGTAACTTATAATCATTTTATTTTAACATTTATTTTTTTATTTTATAGTTTTAAGGTTAACTTGTCCGTTACTTTATATATATATTTTAAAAAGACTTAATAAGTACTATATTTATAATCTAGTAATCTTTAATAAATTATTAAGTTATTGGGTTATTTAGTTTTTAAAATTATACTTTTTATAATAAGTAAATAATTCTTATTATTTTTATTTCTTATTTACTTCATTTTCTTCTTTATATTAGCTTAATATATAGTTTTTTTCTTTTTATTATTAACTTTTTTAAGTTATTAATTATTCTCTTAATATATATAATTATCCGTTTCTATTATTATAAAGGTTATTAATTTAATTAATATTGTTTCTTCTTTATATATTATATATTCTTTTTATTATTTAACGTTATTTTATGTAATTAATAATAACTTTAAGTATTATATTATATCTCTATTTATTTTATTAAATATTAAGTTTATAAATTTAATTATCTTCCGTTTTTATCCGGTAGGTTATTATTAATATAAAATAAGGCTTATTTCTGGTTTTAAATTATTAATCGGATTATTTATTATATTTTTTAAATTTTTTTATTATTTCTTTAATGCTTTTAAGTTTCTTTATTATCTTTTAAATATTTCCGTTACCGTTTTATCTTTTCCGATTCTTTTAAACTTTTATTTAATTATTCTTACTTACTTTTTATTTAATTTACTTTTAATCTTCTTTTATTTATTTTAATTATCTTTTATATATTCTTTTTTCTTTTTAAATATATAAGTATACCCTTTTTCTCTTATTAATTAATTATTAAAATATATGCCCTTAAAGCCAATTTTACTCTTTAAATTTTTTCTTTTTTTATAATTTATAAATCTTAATTATTTTTTTTATTTTTTTATTTAATTTCTAAGCTTTTTTTATTACTTTTTATATTTAAATAAATTTAACTTAGTTTTTTCTTTTAATATTATTGTATTCTTATAATATAACTTTTTATATATTAATTTTTAATATATCTTATTTAATGGGTATATTTATAATTTAAGTAATTAAATATTTTCTTTATAAATAATATCCTTAATCTTTAATATTTTTATTTAAGTCTTAAAGTTAACTATAATTAACTTTAGATATAAAAGTTTTAATAAGATATTATAGTTTAAGTTATTTTTTAATATTATAAATATTTATACCGACTTAATTATTCCTATAACCTATATATAAAGTAATATATAATCTCCGTTTATTATTAATCTATCTAAGTAATTAACTTTGAATAATTCTAAAGGTTTTTTTTATTCGTAATTCCCTTATTATATTTAAGTTAATTATAATAATATCCGATCCTTAATCGGTTTTTATATTAAGTAATTTACTTATATATTTTAATTAATAAATGATTGTTATTTTTATAAAGTATACCTATTTATTCTTATTAAGTATAACTTTAAGGTTTTATTTTAAGCTTATAATTATAATATTATTAATTTTAAGTTATTTATTTTAAATCGTTTTTTATATTCTTTTTCCGAGGAATGGCAACGAATAAAGGGACCCTAAAGGTCTAAAACGATACGTACACGTATAGCTCTCGTGATAATAAAGAAAGTACATTAAGTGCAATAAGTAAAAGTAACATAGTAATTAAGAATAAAATAATAAACGGATAAATAGCTTATATTTATAGAAATGGCGATAACGCGTATAAGTAATATAATAATAATAAGCCGGATAATATTTAAAATAAATAAAGGAATTAAGATTAATAAAATACGTATATTAAAGCACGTAAAACACGTAATAATAATTTAGAAATAATAAATAAATAAAAGGGTAAAAAGGTTAATACGGTATTAATAACGAAAGGTATAAGCGGAGGGAAAAGGTAAGAAAACCGCGGTAAAAGTATTATTAAGGGTATATAAAGGGGAAATAAGGTTAACAAGGAGGATAAAACCTTAAAGGATTAAAAATAAAAGGCAGAGACAATATATCGCTTAATAAATAAGGGCGAAAGGGCGGTAAGGAAGGCAGTAAAAACCTTAAAAGGATTTTTTACGGTAAAATAAAAGGATATTACGTTAAAAACCTAACTAATATTACGGATTAAGTTAAAAAATATAAAAGACTTTTATATAAAAATAAAGGTAAAGTTAAGGAAGGCGGAGCGGTTATAGGGCTCTTAAGGAGCAATAATAAGGGCGTTAATAAAGGGTAAAAACGGTAGCTTAAAATTAAATATATAAAATAAAAGTAGAAAAGTAATAACCTTTTAAGCGAGAAAAAGCTAAGTAATAAAAGTAATAAAAAGGGCATTTACGGTAGAAAATAAAAGGATAACGGAGGAAAAAGCGACCGTATTAAAGAAAATAAAGATAATAATAGTTTACTTATTTAATAATAAACATAAAAATATAATTATAAAAATAAATTTATTATAGTTAATAAAGGCTTTTAAAATAATAACGGAACTATTAATAAAGTAAATTATTGCGGTACGTAAATTATAAAGTAAAAATATTTTTTTTAATATAATGTCTTTAAAAAGGAAAGAAAGTTTAAAGAAATTTAAAGCTTAAACTAATAAAAAAATATGAATTAATTAAGGTTTTAAAATAATTATTTACCGTTATAATAAATATAATATATTTATTCCGTTTTATAGAAGCCGAGAAAAAAATTACATTAAAAAGTATAAAAAAAGAGAATATAATTTTTTATTTAAGGTTTAAGATCGTTAACTATAAGTTTCCTTTAATAATAAAGAATTTTAATTCTTTAAAATACGTAAAATGGTACTTTATCTTTATATTAAGTATAACGTTAATAAAGATATATAATGACGTTTTAAATAAGAGGATTATTAAAAAAAGATTTTTTAAAATAACTTAATTATAAAATAAAATAATAGATATTTATTAATATTTTAAATATTAAAATTATAAATATATTATTATAAAATACTTTAATATTATAAAATATATAATTTACGTTAAAAATTATAATATTTATAAATATATAAAATTAATAATTAAAGAGCTTATAAAAAATATACTTAAATATATTATATATAATAAAAAAGGATACTTAATATAGGATTTTAAGTATATAATAAAAGTTAAAAAGATTAAACATAAAAAGACTTAAATAACTATGAAAATCTAAGAGTATAATACGTATAAAATTAATTTAACGGATTAATTAAAAGTAATTCTAAAACGTAAGTTTAATTAATTAAATAATAAAAGATAAATAACGGTAACGGATAAAGTAAAAAAAAAAAGCTTTTTACGATCCCGACCTTAAGGGCCGGCTATCTTACATTTTTAATAATAGCCAAGAAGGTATTAAATTAAAAAACGCTCGGCTTTAATAAGAAGTCCGTAACTTAAACGGGTATAGAAAAGGGAGTTTTTATAAAGATTAATATATAATATATTAACGTTTTTAAAAATAATATAATATAACGTTTATAATAAAGGAATTAAAATAATAATACCGATATTTAAGTTTAAAAAGGTTAAAAACGTTAACGTTATAATAATATAGGAATTACTATATAACTTATATATATATTCGTTTATTAACTTAAAAAAGGGATTTTATTTAACCTTTAAAAGGGATAAAATAATTAAATTATACTTTTTTATAAATAAGCGGTTTAATATAAATAACTAGGATATTACTTATTATAATAGAAACCTTTATATACTTCGTATTATAAAAAAAAAAGGACTTAAAAAGTAACTTTAATATTTATAACGTATATAACCCGCCGTTAATTAAATAAAGAAAAACTTTTTATAATACCGTTACTTAAAGAGGTCTTAATTATTTTAAGTAAATATATATTATTTAAAGATTTTAACCTATATTATTATATATAAAATAAAAAAAAGCGTATAATAAATTATATTAAATTAAATAACTTATTAATAATTATCATTTAAATTAACTTTTTATTATTAATATTATAAAGAACTATTACGTAAAAAAGTCATAAATTTAAAATAACGATTAATTTAATTTTTAATATAGAAAGGGTTATTAATATAATTATAATATATAAGTTATAAAAGGACTTAAAATATAACTCGGATTATATACCGATATAAATAACTTTAAATTAAACCGTTAATATAACCTTATTATTACCGGTAAGAAAAACGTAAAAAATAATTAAAAAAATAAAAGTTTATATAAAAACGGAAGAGACGGTAATATAGTTTATAAATTTCCTTTAATTAAATAATAAAGACTAGATTGACCTTTTTATAAAGTGAATAATAAAGGTATTAAATAAAATAATTAAAAAGATAATTTTAATAATAAAGTTTTTTTAAAGAGTTAAAACTTATTAAAATAAAGGGTATATAACCGCGATTATAAAGGCGAGAAAATTAATTAAATAAACTTTTAAGTATAAAAATTAAAAGATATTTAATTAATTAAGAATTACTTAAAAGGAAAAAAAAAGGATTATTAAGAAAATTAAGTAAATATACTTTTAATTTATAATATATAACTTAATAATCTTACCTTATAATATTTAAAAGTTAATAAAGTATAATAAAGAATAAAATAAAAAATAAAAGTTTATTTTTAAATTTTTACCCTTAAAAGACTTAATAGTATATTAATTAATACTTTTAACGGTAAGATCAAGGCCCTTAAAAGAGTATTTTTCTTTTTTCCGTTAAAAGTTAACTTAAATAATATTAATAACGTTACGTACCTTAACCCCGTATTAATAAATAAAATAATAATATAAACTATAATAATTAAAGCGATTAATAAATTAAAAAAGGATAAAGCCTTAAAATTAAATAAAATTCTTAATAAATTCTTATTAATAATAATTTTATTATTTAAAAAGGTTTTTATTTACCTTTTTTAAGTATATTTTAACATTAATTATTATTTATATAAATTTAAGAAAATAAAAATAATTATCCTTAAGAAGCTTATTAAGCCGGATTATTTTAAAATAAAGTCTTATAAACTTATTATATTCCTTTATACGTTAAAAAAAGCCTTAAAAACGGTAATAATAAAAATCCTTAATAATTATATAAAGAATTATGGACTTCTCCTTAATTAATAAATAAAAATAAGAAAAGGTTAATTAATAAAAATAACCCTTAGAGGATTAATTAACGGCATATATATAATATAAAATTACGGGAATAAATATATTATAAGTTTTTTCTTTCTTAATATTATAAATATTTTTAATAAAATAAACTATTAAAGGTTATTATATAACTTAAGGAAAAAGGGAATATTATCCTTTTTAACTAAATAAATAAAGAATTTTTTAAGCAATTAAGTTACGTTAATTAACTTAGGATAAAAAATAAGTTTAATAAAGTTTACTATAATAAAGATTTTTTAAAGATCGTTTATTTTTTTTATATTATTTTTATTCTTTAATAGTTTATTAATTAAAAAGCTTATAAAATTAAAATAAAAGGTTTAAATTAAAGGCTTTATTAATAACGTTTACATTTCAACTTATAATACCTTTATATATATCAATTATTTAAAACTAAAATAAACTTATAAAGTTTATTTTTAATAAGTAAAAACTTATAAGACTTAATTTGATTGATTGATTGATTTATATTACGGATCTAGCTAAGCTAATTCCGGCGTTCCTTAATACTCGGCTATTTAGCCTTATTAATAACCGTAAAAAACCCGATATCCATAATATTAAGAATAAAAACCAATGTTTACTTAGCTTTTACTTACGTTTTAAAGGTTAAAAGTATCTACGGCTATTTAAAGAATAAGAATTTATTTATACGCTTTTTTAAGAAAACCTATAATATTATAATTAAATCTATTTAAGGGTTATCCTTAAACTTATTGCTTTTCCGTTACCTTACGGGTTTATTTAATATTAAAATTTTAAAATTCCGATTATATTATTAAATATCTTTATTAATATATATATTATTATTATTTTATTTATACGATTTTATTAACCGATATAATATTATTTTTTATACCGCCCCGGTATTTATAGCCTTTTTAACCCCCTATTAAGTATAGTTTTCCCGCCGCTGCTTTTTATCCCCGGGTCGGCGGCGAGGTTTTTTAATTAAGTTTTTAATTATTTTTTTTATTTCCTTAATTAAATTAAATTATAATAATAAACCTATAATTATTATAAATTTAACGGCCGCTTTAATACCTTTTTTATTAATAAGCATTTGGCGGTAATCGTTAATCTTTATTTTTTTAATTAATCCCGGTTTAAGCTCCTTAAATAATAAATAGGAGATTAATATATATACGGTATTTTATTTTTATTATTTATATTTATAGTTAACGTCGGTCTGATTACTGGCGTATATAATAAAGAAAAAATAAATTAAACCGTTTTTATTTATTTGGAGTTAAATTATTAACGTATTATTACCTTTCCTTATAATCTTATAACGCCGGAGATATTTATTAATAACCTTATTATTATCCAGCGTTGGGTATTATTACCCTTAAAAGATTAATCCTTTATATTTACGTTAATACTTTATCCACCTTTTTTTAATCTATAAAGTAATCGTTATTAACTTTATTTTTATAGCCTTTTTTTCTTCCGCCGTTCTTACTTTAAGTAAAAGTTTATATACTTTTATGTTAACTTTTTAAATATAAGTTAAATCGATTTTATTTTTAATTTACTTTAATTTAACTTCCGTAAAAGGAATAGGTATTTCTTTCTTATATTTTTTTATTTAAGGTTTTTTATAATTCTAATAAATACGTTTATTTCTTATTAACGTAATTAAGTTTATACCTTTTTTAAGCCTTATTTAAGTAATTATTTAATTTAAGGTTAGCTTTATTAATAATATAAAGATTTTAGATTTTAATACCGGGATAAAAGTCGCTTTATATACTTTACTTATTATTTTTAAGTATTAATTTTAAATCTTTTATAATTATCAGACGGGCTTTTTCTTATATTTAAGCGTATTTTTAGGTACGTATTAAATGGTTATTACGTATATTATTATAAACTTTATAATTACTTAATAAATAATTCTAACCTTCTATAAAATAGTTCTTTACGTTAACGCTATAAGGTAAATAAGGCCTTTTTCCTATAAAACCATTTTCTTTTAAATTTTTTTTATATAATTTTTTTAATTTAATTTCTTATTAATCTATAGGTTAAATACCTTAATATTAACTTCCGGTTTTACCGTTATATTATTTAAGTTTATTATAGTTATTATATTATATAACTTTAGGCTCCTTATTATATAAACAAGCTTATATTTATATAAAGTAAATTAGGTTTTATATATCTTTATTTATTATAAATAAACTTTATAAGCTTATTTTAACTTTAAATAATTTATATAAATAAATATATTATAAATTAAAAGGTAAATATCATTAATAAAGCTTTTTATTTAAATTTTTTATTTTAATTTTATTAAGTTTTTAATAAACGGGCCGTTAAAGAATAAGAATAAGATTAAAGAAATAAATAATTTTTAAGGAATCCTTATTATCGCGGGCTTTATTGTATTTATTTTTTATTTTAAGTTAATTAACGTTATTTAATTACTTAAGAAACTTTTTATTTAATTTATAAAGAAAAATAAAATTTTTTTTTTCTATAAATTATATAATAATTTTTAATAGTTTATTTTATTAAATACCTTTATAATATTTAAAGAAAGAAAATTTATAATATATTTCTTTTTATAACCTTATACTATATATACGTTATTGATTAAACCTTTAAGAGCCGTCTCCGTTAACCATCCTTTTTTTACTTTTATTTATTAATTAAGGAGTAACCTATATTTTTCTATATAATTACTTAGGATCTTTACGATTACCGTTTTTAAAGCTTTTTTTAACGTATAAAGGAATATTATAAGTTTATATGATTTTATTTTTAAATAGTTTAACTTAACCGGCTTCTTAAGGATAATCATTTTAATTTCCTTAAATTTACGGGGGTAATATTTTATATTAAAATAAACTTAAAATAAATAAATAAAGACCTCTTTAAATAATAACGTTACTATAAATAAAAACCTATTTAATATACCGTTAAGTTTAAAGGCCTTATTTTTTTTCGGTTTATTAATCGCTTTAATTATTATCTTTTAAGTTATTATTTTACTTATTATTATTAATTTAAGATATACCGTACCGTTAATATTTATTAAATTAACTTCCGGTAATAAAGGAAAGAACGTTTTTTTAAGAGCCTTAATTTTACCGTTAAAGGTATTCATTATTATACCGTTTAATCTTTTTAAGGGTAAAAACTTGGGAATAAGTTTAAATTTCTTACTTTATTCTTTACCGTATTTTATTAACCTTTAAATATTATAAAAGGAAACCGCCAAATTATATATTATAGCCCGGAAGTATATTTACTTAGTTTTCCGGATAATTTTTTCCTTTTTTTTTAAGCTTCCTTTAATTATTAAAGCGTCTCTTAATTCCTATATTTAATAGTTTATTTTATAAACGCTTTTACCTTTATAATCACCTTTATATATTCTTTATTTTAATAGGTTTTAACTTTTTAAAACGGCTTTATTATTAAGATTATAACGTTAATTACTTTATTTAAAGTTTTTATTATCCGCTTTATAAAATAATTAATCTATTTTTTACTATTAAACCAGGGAAGTTCCATTAATTAGGATATTATTTTTACTATTTTTATTAATACCTCCACTTCTTTAATTGTTTTTTACGTTTATTTAAACGGTAAAAACAGAGTTATATTAATAAACTAGTTTAAGGTCATTTATATTAAGACGTAATTTAAACCGTATTTTAAATCTTCTCGGGGTCCGTATATTATAATTAAGTTAATAATATTTTCTGAGTTAAATATTAAGTTAATTATAATCCTAAGTTTACGGCTTTCTTATATAATAGCCTTTTTTAATGTTAATAACGTAAAATTAAACCGTATAATAATTATTAATAACTCCTTAAATTCAATATAATTAATTATATAATTATCCTTATTTTATTAAATATAATAAAAATTAAAATCCTTTATTAAGAAATACTTATTAAGTATAATTATAATATCCTTAAGTAGCGGGATCGTAAAGGGTTTTTTTTTATTAACCGGTAACGGATTATATATATTATAAATATTTAAAATACCCTTAATATCCCCCTTTTATATAATCCGGAGTATATATAGGTTTTTTCCGTAATAAGTAACGTCCCAGCTATTTATATTTAACTTTTTATTAATAAAGAAATATATTCACGTTATTTTATTATCTTTAAAGGTTAAATAAAAATTATCTCCCGGGTTAATTAAAAAATAAATATATAAACTATATAATAGCTTTTATATCACTATAATATTAATATCCTTTATTTCTTTAAATTTAAATATCGGTATTATAGCTTTAATTACTTCCTTATATACGTTATATTATATTACTTTTAAAAACGTAAGTATATTAAATATTAACGTCCGTCAGGCTTTTTTCGTTAACTTTTATTTATATAAATGGTTTTTTTTTAAAATTAAACGTTATTTATTTTAATCTTCTTACTATAATAGTAATCCCAGTTAAATAGCCGGCCTTAAGGATTAATATTATTATAAGCTTTTTTTTTTTTACGTTATTAATTACCGTATTTTACCCTTCCCCGTTTAATAAACTTTATTCGTATCTTAAGACCGTTTTTAATTATTTTATTGGTCCAAATTTATATAAGTTATAACGTTAAACCTTAATTATTATCTTAATCTCCTTATATTAGGTCTCCTTTGCTTTTATTATATACCGTAAGTTTTACGTTAAGTAGTTATTATTATTATACGCCGCGCATTTTGGTACGTTTTTCATTAAACCCTTTATTATTAAGTTAGCGTATTTATATGTATTATGCTTTTTAATATATACCGCGTATTTTATATTATTAAGGCACTTTATAATAATATATCCGTATTTTTAATATTTAAAGTATTAATAAATATCCGTTACCCGGTTTTAAGGTCTTATTAATTTAAAAGACCCATTTTTTATTACCCCTTTATTAAGGATATTATTATATATCCTTATTAATATTACGCTTAAAATAACCGTAAAATATCTTTTTATATAATTAAAGGCATTTAACTTCTTTATTATAAAGGGGAAACTATAATTAACGATCTCTAGCCTAAAATAAAGGACCGTATTCTTTTTCTTTATTTATCTTAAAGTAACTTCCTTTTTTTCTTTTATAAACTTTATTAAATATATCCCGTTTATCGCAATAATAAAGGATTGCCTTAATACCTTTATTATCTTATACCCCCCTTTACCGGCCTATCCCTTTAATTTCTTTAACCTTTCTTTCGCCTTTAATAAAGCTATATTAAGGAAGATATCCTTATTTTATAGTTTACGTACCGTAATAATTTATTCTATTAATAATTCTTTTATTACTTTAAACGTTTTTATTAATTATAGTAAATTCATTTTCGTTATTATGCTTTTTTCCTTTTTACCCAATAATTATATAATTATTATTCTTGCCTTTTTTAACGTTATTATTTTCTTTTTTACTTTTACCTCCTTTATTATTAACGTTAATATTATTTTTATAACTTTCACTACCCAGCTTATCCCCGCTCCTTTCCTTAAAGCCTTTTCCGTTATTCTTTTACTTTATATATATCCTTTCTATCTTTTTTTATTTCCGTTTACCAGCGTTTTTATTACCGCCCCTTAGGCTTTATATAACCTCTTTAACTCCTTTAAACCTTTCCTTATATCCACGTAAAAGTCTTTTATTTCCCGTAACTTGATTTATAGTATCGGCTAGGTCTCTAGCGTAATATTTTTTTATATAGTTATAAAAAAGCCTTTTAGCGCTTTTACCGCTTCCTCCCTTTTTACTTTTCCCTTATATATTTAATAATTACCTTTTTTTATAGCTTATTTTTATTTACTTGATATCTCCCTATCTTTATTTAGCTCTTTTCCGGTTTATATATATTTAATAAGGCCTTTTACGCCTCCGTTTACCCCTTATCCGTCCTTACGTACCGTTTTCGTTTTTTCCGCCCTTTATTTATTATCCTTTATAATAATACCTTTATACATTATATACGTCCCTTTACGCGTATCTTATTAACTATAAACTTTTTATTCGATTTAAGGTTTTCTTATCTTATATTTATCGCGTTATTCATACGACTTATTACCGTTCCTATTAACCTAAGCCGTTTACCTTTCCTCCCCCTTTATTTTTATTATTATTCCGCTTCCGCTTATCGCATTTACGGTATTATCCTCATTATTACTTAAGCTATACACGCGTATATCGTTTCTGACCTTTGGGGTCCCGTTATTCGTCGCCATTCAACTTAATCATATCCAAATATAATTATATTTAAAAACTATAAAAGGAATATATTATTAATATTCTATATTTTATTTTCTTTTCCGGTATATCTTTAGAAATAAAGCTTATTAACTTCTTAAGATTATTATATAACTTATTAAATTTAAGTATTATAATTCCATCTTTAATAAAAACGTATTATATTATACTTATAAACCTTTAAATAAAAGATATATAATTTTAATTAATATAATTATATATTAAAAAATATAATATTATATTTATAAATTTAATAAACCTTTAAGTAATAATAAATTAAATTATTGGATTCCTAATATATTAATATATATAATAAATAAAATAAAAGAAATAATTTAAGAATTTTTTTTTATACTTATTACCGTATAAGTATTTTAAAGTAAATATAATTTTCCTATTTTCTTTAAAAAATAATTTATAATAAATTAAAATTAATTTTAAGTAAATAATGTTACGGAAAAAAGAAGAAGAAATTTAAAACGCAACTTAATTCCTAAAGACGGTAATAAAATAAGTTTTATTAATAATAATACTCCCGCTATTTTTATTTAATGCTTTTTTTTTAATATTACGTAAGGTCTATATTTCTTACTTTAATTAATTTATTTATTTATAGTATATTTAATATAAATTTTACTTTAAAAGGATATTATAGCTATATAATTAATACCTTAAGGTTAAATAATAAACCCGATTAATTATTAAGTTTTAAAGAAAGGAATTAATACTTAATATAATCGGAAAAGGAAATATACCGTACCGGTTAAAGGTATTAATCGGCACTATAAGTATAATATCGGACGGTATATAATTAATAACGGTTAACCACGTTATTATTATAAAACCGTATAATAAGTTTACGGTTATAAGTTAAGCGTTTTTAAGAATATAATATCGTAATTAAATAAAAACCGTCTTTATTTATTATCTTAAATATATAAAGGAACTAAGGGTATAAATAAAAATTATTATTTTAAACCGGAATAACCTTCGGAAAACCTTAATAAATAAAATAATAAGTAATAAATATAAAAGCGTAATTAATATCAGTTTAGATAATAAATTATAACTTAAGATAAATTAATTTACTTAACTTAAATTTCTTAACTTAACGTTAAAAAAACGCGTTTATTAATATTTACGTTCTATTTTTTTTTATCAATTATTCTTTATTTTACCCTTTCATTCCGTTTATTTATTTATTATTATATACGTTTATTTTTTATTAAAAAGTAATATTAATACTATTTTATATACTTAAAGTTTATTAACTTCCGCGGTCGTATAATATTTTTCTTATAAATTTATTATTTATTAAGTATACTTATTATTATTAACGGAATTACGCGCGATTATAGGTTTTATATTTTTTATTTAATTTCCGATAACGGACTTATTTTCTTATAATATATTTATATTTTAAACGTAGCTTAAGTTAATAACTATATAACCTTTTTTACTGAAAACGCCGGGTTAATAGTAAAATATTTATAAAGGTTTCCGTTTAACGTTTTACGCCCCTTATAATCGTATTATTACTAGTTTTGAATATTATTTTCCTTTCCGTATTTCTGAAAGGATTATTATCTTATACCTAAAATAATTATTAAACGGATAATTATTAATGTTTATTTAATAATATTTAGCGTAAACGCTTTATTAATTAAAATATATTTAAATTATAAAATAATTATTTTATATTATATTATGCTCTTTAACTTATTAATGTTTTTAAGACCTTTCGTATAACCTTAAATATTAATATTATATATATTATATAATAAATCCTACCTTTTCTTTTTTATAATTAAGTTAAATAATACTCTTTATATTTTAATATTTATTTATTAGTTATTTTTAGTTTTTAACCCCGTTATTTAAGGATTTTAAACGAGTCCCGCTTTTATATATTGCTTTTTTTTTATTTATCTTTACCGGATTTTAATACCCACACCTTTATATTTTTTACGAAACCTTTTCTTTATAGGTATTAAAAAGCCGATTAATATTATATTATAATACTTATAAAAGATCCTATATTAACAGATTTTATTTAAGGTATTACTGGGTTATTTAAGCTATTATTTTAATATATTAACCTTTTATATATTTTAATTAAATTATTAATTCAGTATATTATACTTTATCGTTTATAATTATTAAAAAAAAATATAATAAGAGTATAAATAATATATATAAAGAAAATTATATATAAAGGATTAAAATAAAATATAATTTCTTAAGCTTAAAAGCCTTTTAATTAAATAAATTTATAATATAAAATATTATTTAATAACGTCTATAATTATACTATTCTTTATATATTTATATACGTTAATTTTTCGTTTTATTATTTATATATTACTTTAATATTAAGTTCCCTTTTCCGGTATTTAATAATTATATTATATAATAATATTTAATTTTGGATTAACCTTATTACTATAAAATATTCTTAGGTTTTATAATTACCTTTTTAAGTATTAACGTTTATTTAATCTAATTTTTATTTATATTAAACTTTTATTAATTAATAATAATAAGTAAGTTTAATTCTATCTTAATATAAAGTTCGGGCTAATATTTAAATTAAATTTATATTTTTTATAATTTTATTATTTATTTTTTCTTTTTTCCTTTTTATCTTTTTATCTTTTTATTATTTATACCTTTAAATATTCATAATTTATATTTACGGTATTATATTAATAAAATAAACGATAAAGAAATTATATAATAATCGTCTTATTAACATTAAAAAAGTATTATAAATTTTTACGGGTTATATTACTTTAAGATTTATAATTTTTTAAAGTTTAAATTTACGGATGAATCTTCATAATAATATTATTTATTAATTATAATATTAAATTATTAATTAAAATTATATTTTATACTTTTTTTATTAATTTTAATTTACTTCTTTCTATAATCTTTTTAATCGTTTTTATATACCTAAAATATATTACTTATTATTATAATAATTAATTATACGTAAAAATTATTAAATTAAATGAAAATTAACCTTAAGGGTAATCTTTACGTTATTAATGTAGACTAAAACGTTATAAACGCCGATTATATTGAGTTTTTTAAACCGTTACGTAATAATATAAAAGACTTAAGGATAATCTTTAAATTAATTATTAAATTTAATAAAAAATTATAAATAAAATATTAAGTAATATTCTTACGGGTTTTAATTAAAGTTTAAAAACTATAATATTATTACCGGACTTATATAGTTCGTTAAATTGAATCGGCGTTTATTAAAAATAAGCTTTTTTACCCCTTAAAAATATTTTCTTCCCTCCCTTTTTATTATTTATTATAAACCGTAAACGTTAATATTTATATTAATACTTAACTTCTTATTACTTCTTTTACCGTTACGTTTTAACTTTACATTTATAATTAAAGATATATTCCTTTATATTATTAAGTTCTATAAAGTTAACCTTAATATTAAATGAATATAATATAGAATATTTAAGCTTTTTTTAAGTTATAAGGATAGTTATTATTTTAACGTATTTATAAAAAATGATTTAAACTGAAAATCGCTTATAAAAGTATTTATATTATATTACTTAACCAATAACGAAAAGGAAAGACTTATAATAATTAACGGCGATTAAACCCCCGTATTAACTATTAATAATATATATCTATATAACTATTTACGTATTTAATTTTATAAATATTATTAATACGCTTTTATCTTATATATTTTAAGTAAGTTATTTTTTATTAAATTTTTAATTAACTTAAGTATTTTATTAATAATTAATTAATAATTAATACTTAATTATCTAATATCGTTATTAAGGAATTATTTAATATTACTATTAAAAAATCATCTTTAAATAACCCGTTTAATATTTTAACTTAATTTAAAGAGCTTAATATTAATTAAAAGTAACTTTAAATCATTCTTTACGGGATTTTAATTTAAGACCGTTAATCGTTATATAAAATAAATAATAATAAAGATTCCGTTTACCGTTAATTAAAGTATATATACCTTAATTTCCTTATAATAATTCTTTTTACCGTCCGAGTTCTTAATTATTTCTTTATATTCTTAATTTAATCTATATATTATTTAACTTATCCGAAGATAAGAATCTTAAAATTATTAATATTATTACGTTAAATTTGAATTTTAATATTAATTACTTTATTAAGCTTTAAGTATAAATTAATATATAAATATTTATTTTATATAAAAACATTTATAATAATTAATATTTTTATTTATTTATAATATAATGCTAATAATAAAATCTTTTAAGTTAAAGTAAATAATTAACTTTAATATATAAAAACGTTATTATCTTATATTTAAGTTCGATCATTAATAATTTATAAATAAAATAATATTTTATTTCCCCGGTTTTACGTTAACTTTAAATTAATATTAATTTTATATTATTTATTAATTTTATAAATACGTTAAAAAATATTAATAAGAATATAAATAAAAAAAAACGGCGGTATCCTTATTAATATTATAGGTTTTAAAAAAATAAATTATATTTAAGTTAAACTTAGATTTACGTTAACTTAAATTTTACTTAAACTATTAAAAACTTTATTATTATTTATATTTAAAAGATAATTATATCGGGCGTAATAATATATTGAAGATTATCCCGATTAAGATAAAAATGTAATTAACGGATAAAATACTTATTATAAATTTAATTTATTTTTTTAATATTTATATAATCCCGACTTAAAGATATTTAATATTAATACCCAAAATAAATTAAGGTTAATTTTTATCCTTAAAAATTTATTTAATATATAGATTATAACGTAATATAAATTCTACGATAAAACTATAAATCTAAATATACGCTTTATTATTATATATAACGATTACGAATTTAAATATTTATTAATAAAAAATATAAAAACTTTTTTACGTTATAATTATTTAAACGGCCTAATTAAATCGTAACCTTTTTATTTAAGATTAATTAATTTATATAAGTAAAACATTATTATTAAGGAGGGCTAAAAGAGAATAATAATCTTAACGATTAAAAAAAGTTATATTAATAAGGTCTTTAAGCTTATAATAATAAAATTTATTTATTATCCGTTAAAGTATTAAGTAAAATATTATTAAAAACCGCAATATTTCTTTAACTTTACTTTTATATTAATATAGATTATTATTAATAAATTTTATTAATTAAAGTCTTTAAATCTATTACCCTTTAATTATATTTATAACTTATAAGTTTAATACGTTAAAGATATTTTATACTTAATCTTTTTATCCGGTATATTATTAAATATAAGACTTATAAATTTCTTAAAACCTTTAAGTTATTTTCTAAATTTATTCCGTAAAATTCTTTTTCCTATAATAATATATTATATTAAACTTAAGGACCTTATTATTAAAAATAAATAATTCTAGGTTATTTAAGTATATATTAAAAAATATAATATCGGAACCCCCGACTTAAAGGACCTTTAAGTAATTATAGAATAAACTATAGATTTTCTATTATATTAATATATCCAACGTATAGAATAAAATAAAAAATTAAAAAAAAATTCTACTATATTTATTACCTTATAAGTATTTAAAAGTTAACGTTTTTTTCTTAATTTTTTTTTAAAAGGCAATTTAAATTAAAAGGAAAATAATTTTAAAAAAAATAATATATAAAAAAAAGGAAAAATAAGTATTTTCCGTTACTTAATTCCTTAAAATAATAATAAAATAAGTTTTATTAATAATAACGCTTCCTCCCCGCTTATATTATATTAACTTAGAAGTACGATTAATAATATTAATAATAAAAAATTCTTTATCGTTAACTTTATAAAAAAAGTATTAAAACGAAAAGGGCTATATAAAACCGGAATATCCTTTAATACTATTTACTTTTAAAATTTTATTTATTTTAAAATTTAAAGCCCTTAACCAGATATTAAAGGAAATACCTATAATAAAAAAGGTTTTAATCTTCTTTTAATACGTTATTATCGCTTTTTTGATTTAATAAGTAAGTGATTCCGGTACCCTTTCCCTTTCTTAAATGCTTTTCTTTTAAATATTATATAACGTTTATATTCTTTATTTTAATTAACTGATTTATTTATAATACGTTTAATATAAATTTTTATATAAATAGATATTATAACTTTATACGTAAAGTTTAAGCGTAAATCGGTAACGTTAATTAATTATAAATTTTTAAAGAAAAGAATTAATATTTAATATAATTACGGAAGTAAACGTATTATACCGGTTAAAAGTATTAATCGGTATTATAAGTATAATATTAAACGGTTTATAATTAATAACGGTTAATTACGTTATTATATAAAACCGTATAATAAGTTTACGATTATAAGTCAAGCGTTTTTAAAAGTATAACGCCGGGATTAAAGGAAAATTATTTAAGTTTATTATATTAAATATACGGGAGATAATAAAATATATATAAAAATAATAGTTCTTAATAAAAATAATTTTTAAAAAACGTTAATAAGTAAAATAATGGGGAAATTAAATAACTTAAATTTACCTTAATATTCTAATTTAAATTATTTTCCTTAATACTGATAATATACGTTTAATAACCCATTAATTTTATTTCTTTAAATAACCGTTTTAAGTTTTAAATTTATATTTAATTTATTATTTTACCGCTATATAAAATTATATTTTTTCTAAAGATAATATTAATATATTTATATATATTTATACTTTATTAACCTTTTTAATATATAATATTCCTTTTATATATTTATTACCCGTTAAGTATATTTACTATTATTGATAAATAAATATATTATAAAGACGTAATTACAAATCTTATTATTATTTATTAAATTTAACTTTAAACTTAATTATAATATAAAGAATACTTATTCTATGTTTACTTTTACTTTTTATTTAGTATTATAGTCCGTTTAATGATTTTCTATTATTAATAATAATAATAAAGATAACGGTAATTTAATTTCCCTCTTTTTAATTATTTTATTAATACCCTATAATATTATTCTAGTACGTTTTCGTTTTTACGGACAGAAGTCTTTTTAATTGGACTTATTATTTTTATTTACGTTTAATATAATATATACGGAATATAGTTTTTATTTATATTAATATTAAATATTAATACAGAGTAAAAAGCAATAAAATATAAATATTAAACTTTACGTAAATTACTATATATAATAATACTATACGTCGGAAATATTAAGATAATTTATTTAATTATTCTTTACTTTTTAAAAGGCTTCTTTTTTTATTAACGTTATAATTTATATTTATATAAAGATTAAATTTAAGAATTAAGGAAATTATTATTTTAAATATTAAAAAGTCTATATAATAAAACTATATAAGAAATAAGCGTTATATATAATATTATTTAAAAAGATAATATTAATAAATAAAAAAAATAAATTAATATTAATATATTTCATAAGTATCTTTACGAATTTATAATTATTTTTATAAATTTTTTTTTTAATAACTTTAATTCTATAATTAAACGTTTAAAACTTTAAATTTTAATTAAGTACTTTACCGTAAATAATCTGCTTAAGTCTTAAATATTAAATTTATTAACTACGGACTATATTAGTTAATATTAAAATATTTTAATTATTAATTTTATAATACGGAATTTATCAGATTATTAAATAACTTTAATAATTTAACTTAGGTTAACTTAAAAAGTTAACTTATTTATTAAAAAACGCGTTTATATTATATTATTTTTACTATTAATTATTATTATATATCGTCGTTTATTAAACTTAAATACGTTTTTATTAAAAATATATATTATAAATTATTATATTTATAGATATAATTGTTAATTCTTTAATTACTTTAATTTAACCCGTTATTAAAGAATATATAAAAATTTATTAAGGATTTTATGTCTTAAAGTCGTAATTAAAGTATTAAATAATAATAATAATAATATTATAATTAATACCGATAACGAAACAATATTATATTATTATAAATGCCCTTAAGATATAAATTTTAATATAACGCCCTTAATATTAAATAATATTAATAAAAATATATTATTAATTTTTTTAATTTTTTTATTTATCATAAATCCCGATTAATAAAGCTTTTAATTAAGTTCCGTTATAAAAACTTATTTATTAAAATAAAAAATTAAGAGGTATTTATAAAGTAATAAATTAAAAGGAAAATTTATAAGAAGCGGAAAATTAAAAATAAAAGATAGAAAATTATACGCGTAATATAATAGGTACGGAGAGTAAAAAGCTCTTTTTTTACGGTTTTACTTCGGTATTATTTTTATTAAAAACGTAAATATTTTATGAAATAATTTAAAGAGATATAGGAACGGTAATAAAAGCCATTAATCTAAATAATATAGAATAAAAGGCGGTTATATAGTATTTCTTAATATTTAAGGTCGAAAATAAAATTTATATATCCTTTAAATTTTAAAAGGATTATATATATAACGAATAATTTACGATAAGTAAATTAAGTTAAACTTAAATTAATACCTTTATAAGGAATCCTTTCTTAAATAATCATAAATAAAATCGTTTCTCCTTTAAAAACGTTATTAGATAAAAATATTCGATTTCTTAAATTTTATATAATATATAGAATAATTATTAAAAAGGTCGTAAAATAATAATCCATAAGTATTTTAATAATATTTAGAATATTAAAACGATAATTTATTATTATAATATCGTTATAATACTTTAATTCTTATTAAGTTATAAGGTTTTTAAAAATACTTTTTTTTACGCTTTTATCTATATAAGTAATTAATTTAATAAAAAAGTATATAGTAAAATATATATAACCGATTAATAATAAGTTAAACAATATAAAATCTTAAAGGGAGGAATTATAATTTTTATAATCCTTATATTTAATAAAATTTTTATAATTTACCTTTATAGGGATTTATCGTTATAATTAGTTTATATTATAATTAATAATTTCGATTATATAACCCGTAAAAGTTAACTTCGTTTTATGATAATATTATTAAACTTAATATTAATCATTAAAATTAATAAAACAATAAGCTTTATAAAAAGTATATAATTTAAGATTTATTATAATACTTTAAATTTAATATTTAAACGTAAATTCTTTTTTTTAAATCTTAAATATAATATTATTAATAACGTGTAATAAGCTTTATAACGATTAATAAATAAAGGACTTCCAATAAAATACGTTAACCGTAAGGTTTAATAATATTTTTTAATATTCATAAATATAATTACGGATTACCTTAAATAAGTCTTAATAATAAAGGTTAAGAGCGGTTAATATTATTCTATATACCGGGTTTTATTGAATAAAAAAAAGAATATAACTATATAATAGCCACTATATATATTAGAGTATATAAAAGGCAAGATACGTTAATAGTAATAAGCCCCTAAAAAGGATAATCTTATAGAGATCCTGATCATAAGAAACTTCGCCTGGAAGTTAATACTTATTAATATATATACCGTAATAATATTAAATTTACTTTATTAATTATTAAAAGGTTTTATAAAAAATCTTATAAACTAAATTCAGTAATTTTCATTAATATAATATTTACCGTCCAAAAAAAAGGGTAAAGGAAGTAATTAACTTAAGTACCGGCGTTAATATAATTAAATAAGTGATTTAAATAAATTTTATTATTTATAAGTTTAAAGAAATTTATATTATTTAACGTAATATCTTAATAAATAAATAATAAAAAAAAGATAATAATATAATAACTAATTATAATTATTACTTTATTATTATATAATAAATAACCCGTAATACTTTAATACGTATAAATAATCCTCGACTTTTATATATTAATATCGTATAAACTTTATAACGAGATTATATTAAGCTATATAAACCAGGTAATATATTATATAGATAAGTTTGAATGGGTATTTTAAAAGTTTTAACTTAAGGTTATTAAAGATAATAATATAAATATAAAAGAAGATTAACGTTATTTTAATATATTAAAGCTATATATAATTATATATTATATAAACTGGATCCGATTTTACGGTATTATTATTAATTTTAATATAATTTATTTTAAAGTTACTTATAAATTTTTATTAAAAAAATATTTTTTAAAAATTAATAAGAATAAACGCTATAAAGTTTAAATATTAAAGTATAACGTTTATTATATATAAATATAAATAATAAACGATTTATTAATATTCCGGAAAAGCCGTAAAAGTATAACTATAAAGAAAGATTTGGATATCTTTATAATTTAATTATTATAGTTATTATTTAAGTTTTTATTTATTAAAATAAGCTTAAATTAAAAAAATTTTATTTAAATTAAAATTAAATCTTAAAATATAACGCTTAATTATTTAAATTACGGAATATAAACGGCTTCCGGTAATTAACTTTATTAATATTCTTATAGTATTTATTTAAGAAAATCGGAAACGTAACGATAAAACCTTTAATTATAATACGGACGTTAAATAACGTAAACAAGACTCCTTTTAAGCCCGAGAATATTACGTAGGCTTTTATATTAATATAATTTATTAAATATTAAACAGAATAAATAATAATAGGAATAAGCGGATAATTAAGTAAATTATTTAATATATTCTTTATTAACGCGGGGATCTTAATGGTTATTATAATTTTATTTAAATATATAAAAACCTTATTAAGGAATATAAAGCGGTTAATTTAAATAAAAAACCGATATTATTATAAAGAAGTTAAAGTTAATTATAATAATATCCAATATTAACCGATATAATAAGAAAAATAAATTATTATAATATATTAAGGTATTTATTAAGACTTTATAATAACGGAAGCAAAAGAAAATGGATTTTATTTATAAAATATTTAAAGTAACACCGGTCTTTTTAAATAAAACGAAAAATCCTTATAATCTTAACCTATATCATTTTTTTAATATATAATATATTATTCGTTACGCTTATTTAATACCGGGAAAAAAAAGTAAGTTAGGATAATTAATTAATAACTTTATTAATTAAGATTAATATAATATAATTTATAATAAGGACTTCTTATAGAAAAGTATTTATAAAATAAATATATTTACGAATAATAAGTAATAATATCGTACGTAAATATCTTATATAATTTAATAATAAAAAACTATTCTTATACGGTAATATTAATACTTTATTTAAGTTAAAATTTTAATATTTAACTTATTAATATTTAAGTTAAAGTTTTAATATTTAACTTATTAATATTTAAGTTAAAGTTTTAATATTTAACTTATTAATACTTAATTTAATATATATTAAATACGTTAAAAATACGTTTATTTATCCTTTTCCTTTAAATCCTTAATTTTTTACCTTTTTTTTTATCGTTATTATATAGTATTTATATATTATTTTACATAATTTATTATTTATAAATATATTTCTATTAAGTATTTCCATTTTTTATTATATATATAATATATTTTCTTTATTAATAATAAGAATAGAAAATATTCTTAACAATAAAAAAAAGAAACGTAACGTTTTAATAAGTTATATTTATATAAATAAACAAATATTTTACTTATTATTTATAAAATGAAAATAATAAATATAATTAAAAAACTTAGAAATACCCATTATTACTTATTATTAAATTAAAAAACGTAAATAATAAAGATAATAAACTTATTATTTATACCGGTTAAAATAGAAAAATTAAAATTATATAAAGTAAACTATTAAGATATAATATATTATTTATTTCGTTTTTAATTAATCGCTTAATAAAATAAATTTAATATTAAATAACTTAAATTAAATATAATATATATAGCTTTCTTTAAGTTTACTTAATCAGTTAACGTTATATAGCCGTTTTTATAAAAGTAAGTATCGTTATAATTATTATTCTGATTATTACTTATTTAATTATAGTTAAGCCCCGTCCTTGTCGTAATATTTTTTACGTTACGGAAGATCCTTATTTCCGTTTAAGTCTTCCTTTCCGTCGTTATTTCCGCCTTAATCCCCGTTTGATTTTACTTCGTATAAATCGGTAATTATAAGATTATTAATATAATCTTTAGTTAAAAGGATAGTAACGTTTTATTCTTTTAATTAAGTACTATTAATTATATGTTTATTTTATATTTATCGGAATATTATAAGATAATTTTTAAATAAATAATTACGTTATTTTTAACTTAAGTTATTATAGGGGAAAAAGCGGGGGCTAAAAAATTATAAATTAATTAAAAAGTTAAAATTAACTTAAATAATATAATTAATAATATATAAAAAAAAGTTAGAAGTTACTTAATTAAAAAGAATAATATTATATTTAACCGCGAGTATAAATTACCTTATCCAATTAAAGTATATAAAGTATAATATTTTTATACGTATTTAATATATAAATATTATTAATAATAATTTTAATTAAAGGATTTAATCATAATTTTCCGTATTTAAATTATAGAAAGGATTCAGTTAATTATATAAAATTATTATATATTTAATTAAGGAAGTTAATTAATATCGGACATTATAAAGAATCTTTTAAATAATAAGCGGTAAATAAAATTAAACCTAATGAAATATTTTTGACTTATTTAATTTTATATATGATTAATAAGAAGGGGTTAAAGTAATTAAAAAGTAATCGTTATCGGTTTATTAATAATATAATTATTAAAACTTTAATTATCGCTTTTTTCTTTAATAAGAAAAAAAGCTTTAACTTAAGGGCTTTAACGTCGGATTTATTTTTTCTTATTTAGCTTTAAACGTTATAGTTAATTTATAATATAATTTATTAATTATTAAAAGATTATAAAAGTAAAATAAAGAAAATAATACTTTTTTAAGGATTATTTATTATTAATATTATTAAACTATATATTAAATCTGGGATTAAGGTTAATAAAGATCGTATAAAGGCTTATAACGATATTAAGGAACGGTAGGAGTCTTTTAATATACGGGTAAAAAAAGGGTTTAATAAAAGTTATCTTAAAGGATACCGTAATAAGTAAGTAGTGATTTTATATATAAAGCGTATAATCTTAAGGTTATACGCGATTCATTAAATAAAGAAAATATTATAGAAATTAATATAAGTAAAATTATATTAAATCGGTCTACGGAAATAAGTCCTTAATTACCCAATTATAGGACGGTCTTAATACGATTAATATTGATTGATTGATTGATTTATACTACGGATCTAGCTAAGCTAATTCCGGTATTCCCTAATATTCGGCCATTTAGCCTTATTAATAACCGTAAAAAACCTGATATCTATAACGTTAAGAATAAAAACCGATATCTACCCAGCCTCTATTTATATTTTAAGGGTTAAGAATATTTACGGCCGTTTAAAGAATAAGAATTTATTTATATGCTTTTTTTAAGAAAACCTATAATATTATAATTAAATCCACTTAAAGGTTACCTTTAAATTTATTATTCTTCCGTTACCTTACGGGTTTATTTAATATTAAAATTTTAAAATTCCGATTATATTATTAAATATCCTTATTAATATATATATTATTATTATTTTATTTATATAACTTTATTAACCAATATAATATCGTTTTTTATACTGCCCCGGTATTTATAGCCTTTTTAACCCCCTATTAAGTATAGTTTTTCCGCTGTTATTTTCTATCCTTAAGTTAATAATAAGGTTTTTTAATTAAGTCCTTAATTATTTCCTTTATTTCCTTAATTAAATTAAATTATAATAAAAAGCCCGTAATTATTATAAATTTAACGGCCGCTTTAATACCCTTTTTATTAATAAGTATTTAACGATAATCGTTAATCCCTATTTTTTTAATTAATCTTAATCTAAACTTTTTAAATAATAAATAAAAGATTAATATATATACGGCGTTTTACTTTTATTATTTA
Source organism: Niebla homalea (assembly GCA_019925105.1). Lineage (NCBI taxonomy): Eukaryota > Fungi > Ascomycota > Lecanoromycetes > Lecanorales > Ramalinaceae > Niebla > Niebla homalea. Next base: position 626,043 of record JAHGAU010000003.1, read on the forward strand.
TATTTATAATTAACGTTAATCCGGTTATTAACGTATACGATAAAAAGGAAGTAAATTAAGCCGTTTTTATTTATCTGGAATTGAATTATTAATATATTATTACCTTTCCTTATAATCCTATAACGCCGGAAATACTTATTAATAACCTTATTATTATTTAATATTGGGTACCGTCGCCTTTAAGGGATTAATTCTTTATATTTACGTTAATACTTTATTTATTTTCTTTTAATTTATAAAGTAATCGTTATTAATTTCATTTTTATGGTTTTTTTTTTCTTTTATTACTTTTACTTTAAATAAGAATTTATATATTCTTACGTTAACTTTTTAAATATAGGTTAAGTTAACCTTATTTTTAGCTTATTCTAGTTTAATTTCCGTGGGGGGGATAAATGCTTCCTTCTTATACTTTTTTATTTAAGGTATCTTATAGTTTTAATAAATATATTTATTTTTTATTAACGTAATTAAGTTTATACCCCTTTTAAGCCTTATTTAAGTAACTATTTAATTTAAGGTTAACTTTATTAATAATATAAAGATCTTAGATTTTAGTATTAGGATAAAAATCGCTTTATATACTTTATTTATTACTTTTAAGTATTAATTTTAAACTTTTTATAATTGCCGGACGGGTTTTTTCTTATATTTAAGCGTATTTTCGGGTATATATTAGATGGTTATTACGTACGTTATTATAAACTTTATAACCACCTGGTAAACGGTTCTAATCTTCTATAAGGTAATTTTTTACGTTAATATTATAAAATAAATAAAACTTTTTTCCTATAAAATTATTTTCTTTTAAACCTTTCTTATATAATTTTTTTAATCCAGTTTCCTATTAATTTATAAATTGAGTATTTTAATATTGGCTTCCGGTTTTATCGTTATATTATTTAAGTTTATTATAGTTATTATATTATATAACTTTGGGCTCCTTATTATATAAATAAGTTTATACTTATACGGGGTAAATTAAGCCCTATATATTTTTATTTATTATAAATAGACTTTATAGGTTTATTTTAATTTTAAATAGTTTATATAAATAAACGTATTATAAACTAAAAGGTAAATATCGTTAATAAAGCTTTTTACTTAAACCTTCTATTTTAACTTTATTAAGTCTTTAATAAATAAACCGTTAAAGAATAGGAATAAAATTAAAGAAATAAATAACTTTTAAGGAATCCTTATTATTGCGGGTTTTATTATATTTATTTTCTATCCTAGGTTAATTAATATTATTTAATTACTTAAGAAACTTTTTATTTAATTTATAAAGAAAAATAAAACCTTTTTTTTCCGTAAATTATATAATAATCTTTAATAATTTACTTTATTAAACGCCTTTATAATATTTAAAGAAAGAAGACTCGTAATCTACTTTTTCTTATAGCCTTATACCGTATATATATTATTAATTAAGCCTTTAAGAACCGTCTCCGTTAACCGTCCTTTTCTTACCTTTATTTATTAATTAAAGAATAGTTTATACCCTTTTATATAGTTATTTAAGATTTTTACGATTATCGTCTTTAAAGCTTTTTTTAACGTATAAAGGAATACTATAGGTTTATATAACTTTACCTTTACGTAATTTAATTTAACCAACTTTTTAAGGATAATCATTTTGGCCTCTTTAAATCTATAAAAGTAATATCTTATATTAAAATAAACTTAAAATAAATAAATAAAAACCTCTCTGAATAATAACGTTACTATAGATAGGAATTTATTTAATATATTATTAAGTTTAAAGGCCTTATCCTTCTTTAATTTATTAATTGTTTTAATTATTATTTCTTAAGTTATTATTTTATTTATTATTATTAATTTAAGATATATTATACCGTTAATATTTATTAAGTTAACTTCCGGTAATAAAGGAAAGAACGCCTTTTTAAGAGCCTTAATTTTACCGTTAAAGGTATTTATTATTATACCGTTTAATTTTTTTAAAGGTAAAAATTTAAGAATAAATTTAAATTTCCTACTTTATTCCTTATTATATTTTATTAGCTTTTAAATATTATAAAGGGAAACCGCCGAATTATATATTATAGCCCGGAAATATATTTATTTAACCTTCCGGATAATTCTTTCCTTTTCTTTTTAAGCTTTTTTTAATTATTAAAACGTTTCTTGGTTTTTATATTTAATAGTTTATTTTATAAATATTTTTACCTTTATAGTTATTTTTATATATACTTTATTTTAATAAATTTTAACTTTTTAAAACGGCTTTATTATTAAGATTATAGCGTTAATTATTTTATTTAAAGTTTTTATTACCCGCTTTATAAAACGGTTAATTTATTCTTTATTATTAAGTTAGGAAAACTCCGTTAATTAAAATATTACTTTTATTACCTTTATTAATACTTTTACTTCCTTAACCGTTTTTTATATTCGTTTAAACGGTAAAAATAAAATTATATTAATAAATTAATTTAAAATTATTTGTATTAAGACGTAATTTAAACCGTATTTTAGGTTCTTTTAAGGTCCGTATATTATAATTAAGTTAATAATATTTTCTAAGTTAAATATTAAGTTAATTATAATTTTAAGTTTACGGCTTTTTTATATAATAGTCCCTTTTAACGTTAATAGTATAAAATTAAACTATATAATAATTATTAATAGCTTTTTAAATTTAATATAATTAATTATATAATTATCCTTATTCTATTAAATATAATAAAGATTAAAGTCCTTTATTAAAAGGTATTTATTAAGTATAATTATAATATCCTTAAGTAACGGGATTATAAAGGGTTTTTTCTTATTAATTAATAACGGATTATATATATTATAAATATTTAAAATACCCTTAATATCTCCCTTTTATATAATCCGGAATATATATAAGTTCTTTCCGTAATAAATAACATTTTAACTATTTATATTTAGCCTTTTATTAATAATAAAGTATATCCGCATTATCTTATTACCCTTAAAAATCAAATAAAAATTATCTTTTAGGTTAATTAAAAAGTGGGTATATAGATTATATAACGGTTCTTATATCGTTATAATATTAATATTTTTTATTTCCTTAAATTTAAATATTAATATTATAATTTTAATTACTTCTTTACGTATATTATATTATATTACCCTTAAAAGCGTAAATATATTAAATTTTAATATCCGTTAAGCTTTCCTTATTAATTTTTATTTATATAAATGGTTTCTTTTTAAAATTAAGTATTATTTATTTTAATTTTCTTATTATAATAATAATTTTAATCGGGTAACCGGCTTTAAAGATTAATATTATTATAAGTTTCCTTTTTTTTACGTTATTAATTATTACGTTTTATTCTTCTTTATTTAATAGGTTCCATTTACGTCTTAAGATTGTTTTTAATTATTTTACCGGTTTAAGTTTATATAAGTTATAACGTTAAACTTTAATTATTATTTTAATCTTTTTATATTAGGTCTCCTTTATTCTTATTATATATTATAAGTCTTACGTTAAGTAATTATTATTATTATACGCCGCGTATTTTAACGCGTTTTTTATTAGGCTTTTTATTATTAAGTTAACGTATTTATACGTATTATACCCTTTAATATATATTACGCACTTTATATTATTAAGGTACTTTATAATAATATACCCGTACCTTTAATATTTAAAATATTAACAAATATCCGCTGTCTAATCTTAAGGTCTTATTAATTTAAAAGATTTACCCTTTATTACCCCTTTATTAAAGATATTATTATATATTCTTATTAACGTTATATTTAGGATAACTATAGAGTATTTCTTCGTACGATTAAAGGTATTTAACCTTTTTATTATAGGAAGGAAATTATAATTAATAATCTCCAGTTTAAAATAAAAAATCATATTCTCTTTCTTTATCTATTTTAAGGTAACTTCCCTTTCCTTTTTTATAAACCTTATTAAATATATCCCGTTTACCGTAATAATAAAGGATTATTTTAATACCTTTATTGTCTTATACCTTTTTTTATTGGCTTATCCTTTTAATTTTTTTAACTTTTCTTTTACCTTTAATAAAATTATATTGAAAAGGATATCCCCATTTTATAATTTATATACCGTAATAATTTATTCTATTAATAACTTTCCTATTATTTTAAACGTTTTTATTAATTATAATAAGTTTATTTTCGCCGTTATATTCCTTTTTTTTTTCGCCTAATAATTATATAATTATTATCTTTACCTTCCTTAACGTTATTACCTTTTTTTTTATTTTTATTTCCTTTATTATTAACGCCGGCGCCGCTTTTACGGCCTTCGTTATCCAGTTTATTTCCGTTCCTTTCTTTAAAGTTTCCCCCGTTGTTTTTTTACTTTATATATATCTTTTTTATTTCTTTTTGCCTCCGCCCGTTAACGCCCTTATTACCGCCCCTTAAGCTCCACGTAACCTTTTTAACTCCCTTAAATTTCTCCCCGTATTTACGTAAAAGTCTTTTACTCTTTATAGCCCGATTTATAATATCGGTTAAATTTTTAATATAATATCCTTTTATATAGTTATAAGGAGGTTTTTTAACGTTTTTATTACTTTTTCCTTTTTTATTTTTCCTTTACGTATTTAATAATTATTTTTTTTATAGTTTATTTTTATCCACTTAATATCTCTTTATTTTTATTTAGTTTTTTCTTAGTTTATATATATTTAATAAGGTTTTTTACGCCTCTATTTATCCCTTATCCGTCCCTATATACCGTCTTTATCCTTTCCGCTTTTTATTTATTACCTTTTATAATAATATTTTTACGCGTTATATATGTCCCTTTACGCGTATTTTATTAATTATAAATTCCTTATTCAATTTAAGGCTTCTTTATCTTATATTTATTACGTCGTTTATATGATTTATTACCGTTCTTATTAACTTAAGCTATTTATTTTTCCTCCCTTTTTATTTTTATTATTATTCTACTTCCGTTTATCGTATTTGCGGTATTGTTTTTACTATTACTTAAGTTATATACGCGTATATCGTTTCTGACTTCTGGGGTCCCGTTGTTCGTCGCCATTTTTTCCCTAAAGTATTCGTAAAAATCTTATATACGATTAATATATAGATAGTAATAAAGGCTATAATAAAAAAAATAAAAAGGGAAAAAAAGACTATTTAACGGAAAGGTTAGATAAGGACCTATTATTTTAGCCTTTTAATTAAGAAGAAGTTAAGTAATATTAATAATAAATAGGTTAAACGGAAAAAGAAATAATTAAATTAAATAAAGGAAAATAAAATTAAAAGATATATTTCGTTTTTATTAATAAAGATTTATACTTAATATATAATAATAAACGGGGATTAAAAGAGAAAAGCCTTTAATATATACGTTAGAAATATTATTCTGGTTATTAACGATTATAATAAAAGTTAATAGTCTTATTTTTACTTTATAACTAATCGATTTATTAATTTAATATATAAGAATTATAAAATAATAAAGTCCTAGCCGTATTAAATAATAAATATTAAATAACGGATAACTTTAAGATCTATATTAACTTTAAAAATCGGAAATATTTATTTTAAGTTATTATTAAGAATTATATAACCTTTAAGAAATAGTTTAATATTAAGAAGAATAAAATAATATAATATAAAGTATAAAACGATATATAAAACGCCTTAAGTTCTTTATAATTTTATAAATTAATAATACGGTAAATTATATAACGTTTATAAATAAGGTAAAAAAAAAATTATTAAAATATAACGTATAATTATAAATAATTTTATAAAACCGGATTTATAACAATATATTATTACGCTTTTAAAATCTTATATAAAGAATAAGCGTTAAGTTTTAATATTATAAGTTTAAGCTTTAAACTTAAATTATTTAAACTTTAAAAAATTACCCGTTTAAATAAAAATAAGAAAGCAGAAATATTATATATATTAATATAATATATTAATATAATATTTTTAAAAAAGGTAAATAAATAAAAACTATTAACTTATTAATTTATAGTAAAAATATCTTAAATATTATTAACTTAAATATAATTTATAACGAAAAGTATTCTTTTAAAAATAATAAAAATATATATATAAGCTTATTTAAATTATTATAATTTAATAATAATATTAATAAAATTAAAGAATATAATTTATATTAAACGTTTATATATATTAAGTAATATATACGTTATAATTATTTTAAAAATATTACTTATAAGCTTTAAGTATTCTTAAAAGCGCTTATAAATTTCCGTTATATTTATAAGTTTTCCGGATTCTTATAAATAATAAACTATTAAGCGAAAACGGATATAAGATTTTCTTATTCGTTCTACTCGCTTGTACTCGGAGCACTCGGATTCGGATTCAGAAATTTGCAGATGTACCCGGATATTTTACTTTATAAATAATATTTAATAATAATTATAAGTATTAACATTTATAATAAATCTTAACTTAATCTTTATAAATAAGGAATAAAAGATAAGGATATATAGCGTTTAATTTTCTTTATTTATACTTATATTCAGTATTTATCCGACCTCCGGTATATGTAATAAATAAGAAATAAATTAAACTGGTTTTATTTATTTAAAGTTAAATTATTAATACGTTATTATCCTTCCTTATAATATTATAATAATAGAAATATTTATCCGTAATTTTTTATTGTTAAAAGTTAAATAATAATAATTTTAAGGTATAAAGTCCTTATATTTCCGTTAATATTTAATTTATTTTATTATAACTTATAAAATATTTATTATAACTTTTATTTTTTAAATCTTTTTAATCTTAGTTTTTTTTTATATTTAACGGGAGTTTATATATACTTAAATTAACCTTTAAAATATTAATAAAATTAATTTCCTTTTTAATTTATTCTCATTTTATTTTAATAAAAAAAAGGATAAATATCTTTAATTTAGTCTTTTTAATTTAAGGCTTATTAAGATTTTAGCGGATCCGCCCGTTTCTTATTATTATAATTAAGTATATATATCTTTTTAATTTTATTTAAATAATTATTAAATTTAATAAAATTTTAATTAACGGTATAAAGATTTTAAATTTTTAATATTAAAATAAGGGTTACTTTATAAGTACCGTTAACTATTCTTAAATACCGGTTTTAAACTTTTTATAATATTTAAATAAACTTTTTTTTATATCCCGGAATATTTTGAAATATATATTAAATGATTATAATATATATTATAATTAACTTTATTACCGCTTAATAAATAGTCCGGGCCTTCTATAACGTAACTCCCTATATTAATATAGCGAGATAAATAAGGTCTTTTTCTTATAAATTTTTTTTTTTAAATTTTTCTTATATAGTCCTTTTAATTAAGCTTCTTATTTATTTAAAGGTTAAAGACTTTAATATTAATATCCGGTTTTACCGTAATTTTATTTAAGTTTATTATAATTATTATATTATATAATTTTAAACTTTTAATTATATAAATGAACTTATATTTATATAATATAAATTAAATTTTATAGGTTTTCGCTTATTAAAAATAAACTTTATAAGCCTATTTTAATTTTAAATAACTTATATATATAAAAATACTATAAATTAAAAGGTAAATATCGTTAATAAAGTTTTTAATTTAAATTTTCTATTTTAACTTAATAAGCTCCTTAATTAATAAACCGTTAAAGAGTAAAAAATATATAAAAGAAATAAATAATCTTTAAGAAATGTTTATTATAGTGGGCTTTATTAAGCTTATTTTTTATTTTAGGTTAATTAATGTGGCTTAATTAATTAAAAAACTCTTTATTTATTTAATTAAAAAGGATAATATCCTTTTTTTCTTTAAGTTATATAATAACCTTTAATAATTTATTTTATTAAAAATACTTATAATATCGAGAAAAAGAAGATTTATAATATATTTCTTCCCGTAACCTTATACCGTATATACGTTATTAATTAATTTTTTAAGGGTTATTTATATTAATTAACCTTTTTTTATTCCCATTTATTAATCGGGGAGAAGTCCGTAATTTTCTATATAATCATTAAGGATCTTTATTATTACTGTTTTTAAGGTTTTCCTTAATATATAAAAGAGTATAATAAGTTTATAAGACTTTACCTTAAAGTAATCCGGCTTAATAAGCTTTACTCCGGGAAGCGGGACGGGATATATCCCATGGGATAGGGACGGGATAGGGACGGGATAGGGATGGGACGGGATGAAGTAAATAGAATCCCATCCCGTACTAGTACGGGATGGGACGGGATGGGATCGGGATATGCCAAGATCCCGCCAAGACGCGGGGTAATAAGGGTAGAGGTAAGGGTGGTGGTAAGGGTAGAGGTAAGGGTGAGAGTGAGGGTAAGGTTACTAAGGGTAATGAGGGTGATGAGGGTGGTGAGGGTGGTGAGGGTGGTGAGGGTGGTGAGGGTGGTGAGGGTGGTGAGGGTGGTGAGGGTGGTGAGGGTGGTGAGGGTGGTGAGGGTGGTGAGGGTGGTGAGGGTGGTGAGGGTGGTAAGGGTGGTGAGGGTGGTGGTAAGGGTGAGAGTGAGGGTAAGGTTACTAAGGGTGATGAGGGTGGTGAGGGTGGTGAGGGTGGTGAGGGTGATGAGGGTGGTAAGGGTGATGAGGGTGGTGAGGTTGGTGAGGGTGGTGAGGGTGGTGAGGGTAATAAGGGTAATGAGGGTGGTGAGGGTGGTGAGGGTAGTAAGGGTACAGGTGAGGGTGAGAGTGAGGGTGAGGTTATTAAGGGTAATGAGGGTGATGAGGGTGGTGAGGGTGGTGAGGGTGGTAAGGGTGGTGAGGGCGGGGGTGAGGGTAAGGGTGTAAATGAGGGTGAAAAAAGGGGGATTATCACAAAGATCATCATAAATAATTTTTGATGGTTTATCGATAAGCTAATCGATAACCGGATTATGGTTTTTCCGGCTTTCCGGGCCACATTTCTGATGATCTTTGTGATAATCCCCCTTTTTTCACCCTCATTTGTACCCTTACCCTCTTACCCTCACCCCCCACCCTCACCCCCACCCTCACCCCCACCCTCACCCCCACCCTCACCCCCACCCTCACCACCACCCTCACTACCACCCTCATTACCACCCTCACTACCACCCCTTACCACTACCCTCACCACCCTCATCACCCTTATCACCCTCATTACCCTTAATAACCTCACCTTCACTCTCACCCTCACCTGTACCCTCACCACCCTCACCACCCTCACCACCCTCACCACCCTTATTACCCTTATCACCCTCATCACCCTTAATAAACTCACCCTCACTCTTACCCTTACCTGTACCCTTACCACCACCCTTACCTGCACCCTTATTACCCCGCGTCTTGGCGGGATCTTGGCATATCCCTATCCCATCCCGCCGGGATAGGGATGGGATGGGATGGGATTCAGCTTCATCCCGTCCCACGCGGGATGGGATAAGTGAATCAAAAAACCGTCCCATCCCGTCCCGCTTCCCGGAGTAATAAGCCACTTAAAGATAATTATTTTTATTTTTTTTAAATTTATATAAATAATAATTAACGTTAAAATATATTTAAAAAAAACCCCTCTTAAATAGAAATACTATTATTAATAAGAATCTATTAAGGATTTTATTCGGTCTTAAGGCTTTATCTTTTTTTAATTTATTAATCGCCTTAATTATTATATCTTATATTATTACCTTATTTATTAATACGGGGTTAAAATATAAAACGTTATTAATATTATTTACATTAATTTTTAACGGAAAAAGGAAAAATACTCCTTTAAGGGTTTTAATTTTATTATTAAAGGTATTAATTAATATATTATTAAGTCTTTTAAGGGGCGGGAATTTAAAATTAAACTTTAATTTCTTACTTTATTCTTTATTATACTTTATTAACTTTTAAATATTATAAAGTAAAATTATTAAATTATATATTATAGATTAAAAGTATATTTATTTAATTTTTTAATAATTTTCTCCTTTTCCTTTTAAATAATTTTTAATTAATTAAGTATTTTTTAATTCCTATACTTAAAAATTGATTTTATTAAGTTTTTTTTTATAATTGTAATTGTATATCTTTTATTTTAATAAGTTTTAATTTTTTAAAAGGACTTTATTATCGGAATTATTTTATTAATTACTTTATTTAAAATTTTTATTACTTATTTTATAAAGAAATCGATCCGGTTTTTATTATTTAATTAAAGGAAGTTTATAAATTATATTACCGTTTCTTCCGTTTTTATATAAATCTTTATTTCCTTAACCGTTTTTTACGTTTTCTTTATTAATAATAATAAGGTTATATTAACCGTTTAATTTAAAGTTATCTATATTAATATATAATTTAAGTTATATTTTAAGTTTTTTCGTAACCTATATATTATAACCGTATTAATAACTTTTTCTATATTAAAGGTTAAATTAATTATTATTTTAAATTTATACCTTTTTTACGTAATAATCCCTTATAATATTAAAAATAAGAAGTTAATTTAAATAATAATTATCAATAGGTCGTTTAATTTAACGTAATTTATTATATACTTTTTTTTATTTTATATATAATAATATAAGTTAAATCCTTTAAATAATATATATTTATTTAAAATAACTAAGATCTCTTTAAGTAACGGTATTATAAATAGTTTTTCCTTATTAATTAATAACGGATTATATACGTTATAAATATTAAAATTATTTTTTAAGTTTCCTTTTTTTATAATACGGAATATATAAAGGTTTTTACCGTAATAAATAATATCTTAATTATTTACGTTAAGCTATTTATTTATAAAGAAGTATATTTTAATTATTTTATTCCCCTTAAAGGTTAAATAAAATCCCTTTTCCGGGTTAATAAATAAATATATATATAAATTATATAATAATTATTATATTATTATAATATTAATATCTTTAACTTTTTTAAATTTAAATATCGGTATTATTGCTTTAATTTTTTTATTACAAATATTATATTATATTATTTTTAAAAGCATTAATATATTATATATTAACCTTTATAAAGGCTTTTTTATTTATACCCGTTTAAGTTACGGACTTTTTATTAAAGTTAAGCTTTTTTAATTTAATATTTTTTTAATTATTATTAAAGACGTAAAACGGCTGGTTTTTAAAGTTAAAATTATAAAAAGCTTCTTTTTCTTTACTTTATCCGTTATTATTATTTACCCTTTATTATTTAATTAATTAAGCTTATAGTTTAAAATTATATTTAATTAACCCGTTAAATTAATTCCGTATATATTATACCGTTAGATTTTTACGGTTATCCAGGTTTCTTTACGTTTAATTTCCTTAATTTTTATTATATACTTAAAATCCTATATTAAATATCCTTTTTTATTATATATAATATATTTAAATATGCCCTTTATAAGCTTTTTAATTATTAACTTTATATATTTATAAATATTATAGTTTTTAATATAAATTATATATTTTATAATATTAAAATATTTTATAACAATATATTTATAATTTTAATATTTAAAATATTAATAAATATCCGCCATTTTATTTTATAATTAAATTTTTTTATTTAAAATATTATTATATATTTTTATTAACGTTATATTTAATATAATAATAAAGTATTTCTTTATACGTTTTAAGAAATTAAGTTTCCTTATTATTAAAGGAAGTTTATAATTAATAATTTTAAGCCTTAAATAAAGAATTATATTCTCTTTTTTTATACTTTTTAATATAATTTTTTTTTAATTTTTATAAAACGTAATAAATATATCTTATTTATTATAATAAAAAATAATTACCTTAAAACCTTAATTAATTTATATTTTTTTTTATTAATTTAAACTTTAAATTTTTTTAAGCTTTTTTTATTCTTAAAAACGCTATATTAAAAAGGATATTTTTACTTTATAATTTATATACTATAATAATTTATTTTATTAATAATTCCGTTATTATTTTAAAAGCCTTTATTAATTATAGCGGATTTATTTTTATAACCGTATTTTTCTTTTTATTATTAAATAAATGGACCGTTATTATTTTTATTTTTTTTAATACGGTTATTTTTTCCTTTATTATCCTTTTATTTTCTGCCGCGGGTATTTTTTTTATTACTTTTATTATTTTTTTATTTAAAAGGTTATTGTTTTTATAGCTTTACTTTATACCTTTAACTTTAAGTTATTATTTTTACTTATTATTAACGTTTTTATTCCCGTGTTTTAAAAGCCTTATAAATACTTTATTTATTTTAATATTTTTTTTTTTTTTATATAAAAATCCTTTATATTATTTAATTTAATCTATAATATCAATTAAATTTTTAATATAATATTTTTTTACTTTACCGTAAGGAGTTTTTTTAAGGTTTTTACCGTTTCCTTTACTGCCCTTTTACCCTTATTTACCGGGCGATATACTGTTTCCGCCTTTTACTTTTAATCCTTTAAGGTTTTATCTTTTTTATTAACTTTATTTTTTTTTATATATCTTTAATAATACTTTTATTGCGGTTTTCCCGTTTTTTCCCCCTGTTTATACCCTTTATTATTAATACCGTACCGGCCGTCTTACCCCTTTATTTATTTATTATTTCCGTATTATTATTATGCGTTTTATACGTTTTAATATATATATTTTATTAACCTTAATTTCTTTATTTATTTTAAGTATTATCCGGCTTATTATTATTATATTACCTATATACGTTATTGCCGTTTCTATTAATATAGGTTATTTACCCGTTTATTACCTTATTCTTAATTATTATATTACTTTTACTTATCGTACTTAATATACTTCCTTTATTGTTATTAAAGCTATATATATACGCATCGTTTTAGACCTCTAGGGTCCCTTTGTTCGTCGCCATCCGCCGTTCTACGGTTCCTTATATTCATACGTTTAAATTAATTTCCGGGATATTAATAAGGTTAATTTCTTTTTTAATTTATTTTTACTTTATTTTAATAAGAAGAAAAATAGGTATCCTTAATTTATTCCTTTTAACTTAAAGCTTATTAAGATTCTAGCGGATCCACCCGTTTTTTATTATTATAATTAAATATATATATCTTTTTAACTTTATTTAAGTGATTATTTAATTTAATAAGACCTTAATTAATAATATAAAAACCTTAAACTTTAATATTGGGATAAACGTTACTTTATAAGTATTATTAATTACTTTTAAATATTAATTCTAGACTTTTTATAATATTTAAATAAGCTTTTTCTTATATCCCGGAGTACCCTTAAATATATATTAAATAACTATAACGTATATTATAATTAACTTTATTACGGTTTAATAAATAATCCGGGTTTTTATAACGTAATTCCTTATATCGATATAACGAGATAAGTAAGGGTTTTTTCTTATAAAGTTATCTTTTTTAAAACTTTCTTATATAATCCTTTTAATTAAACTTTTTATTTATTTAAAAATTAAGGATTTTAATATTAATATTTAGCTTTACCGTAATTTTACTTAAGTTTACTATAATTATTATATTATATAGCTTTAGACTCTTAATTATGTAAATAAATTTATATTTATATAACGTAAATTAAGCCTTATAAGTTTTTATTTATTAAAGATAGCCTTTATAAGTTTATTTTAATTTTAAATAATTTATATATATATAAATGTTTTAAATTAAAAGGTAAACGTTATTAATAAAGCTTTTAACTTAAACCTTTTATTTTAATTTAATAAGCTCCTTAATTAATAAACCGTTAAAAAATAAAAATAATATAAAAAAAAATTGGCGATCTTTAAAAAATCCCCGTTATAATAAGCTTTATTAAACTTATTGTTTATTTTAAGTTAATTAATATAGCTTAATTACTTAAGAAACTCTTTATTTATTTAATTAAGAAAAGTAATATCCTTTTCTTCCTTAAGTTATATAGTAACCTTTAATAGTTTACTTTATTAAAGGTATTTATAATATTAAAAGAAAGAAGATTCATAATATATTTCTTTTTATAACTTTATATTATATATATATTGTTAATTAATCCTTTAAAAGGTATTTTTATTAATTAATTTCTCTTTATTTTTATTTATTAATCGGGAAGAAATCCGTAACTCTTTATGTAGTCATTAAGGATCTTTATTATTATTATTTTTAAGGTTTTTTTTAATATATAAAGGAGTATAATACATCTATAAGATTTTATTTTAAAATAATCCGGCTTAATAAACTTCTTAAGGATAATTGTCTTCGTTTTTTTAAACTTACGTAAATAATAATTGACGTTGAACTATATTTTAAAAAAAATGAAGACTTTCTTAAACGATAAAGTTATTATTAATAAAAATGTATTAAGAATTTTATTTAATTTTAAGGCTTTATCCTTTTTTAATTTATTAATTACTTTAATTATTATCTTTTATATTATTACCTTATTTATTAATACGGGGTTAAAGTACCTAATATTATTAATATTATTTAAATTAACTTTTAATAAAGAAGGGAAAAATACTCCTTTAAGGGCCTTAATCTTACCGTTAAAGGTATTAATTAATATATTATCGGGTTTTTTGAAAAACGGGAATTTAAGGATAAATTTTAATTTCTTATTTTATTCTTTATTATACTTTATTAACCTTTAAATATCATAAAATAAAACCGTTAAGTTGTATATTATAAATTAAAAGTATATTTACTTAACCTTTTTAATAATCCTTTCCTTTTTTTTTAAGTAACCTTTAATTAATTAAATATTTCTTAATTTTTATACTTAAAGTTTATTTAATTAGTTTTTTCATTTTTACACTTATAATTATATGTTTTTTATTTTAATAAGTTTTAGCTTTTTAAAAGGGTTTTATTATTAAAATTATTTTATTAATTATTTTATTTAATACTTTTATTATTTACTTTATAAAGAAATTAATCCGATTTTTATTATTTAATTAAAGGAGGTCTATAAATTATACTATTGTCTTTTTTGTTTTTATATAAACCTTTATTTTTTTAATTATTTTTTACGTTTTTTTATTAATAATAATAAAGTTATATTAACGGTTTAATTTAAAGTTATTTATATTAATATATAATCTGAATTATATTTTAAGTCCTTTTATAGCCTATATATTATAATTATATTAATAATTTTTTTTATATTAAAAATTAAATTAATTATCGTTTTAAACTTATAACTTTTTTATGTAATAATCCTTTATAATATTAATAATAAAAAGTTAATTTAAACGGTAATTATTAATAAATTATTTAATTTAATATAATTTATTATACGTTTTTCCTTTTTTTATATATAATAATATAAGTTAAAATCTTTAAATAATATATATTTATTTAAAATAATTAAGATTTCTTTAGATAATAATATTATAAAAAGTTTTTCTTTACTAATTAATAATAAGTTATATATATTATAAATATTAAAATCGCCCTTTAAATGTTTTTTTTTATAATATAAAGTATATAAAGGTTTTTATTATAATAAGTAATATCTTAATTATTTACGTTAAACTATGTATTTATAAAAAAGTAAATTCTGGTTATTTTATCCTTTTTAAAGGTTAAATAAAACCCTTTTTTAAATTAATAAATAAATATATATATAAATTATACGATAATTCCTATATTATTATAATATTAACGTTTTTAGTTTCTTTAAACTTAAACTTAAATATTAATCTTTTATTATAAATGTTATATTATATTATTCTTAAAAGTATTAATATATTATATATTAATTTTTATAAAAGTTCCCTTTTTTATATCCGTTTAAGTTCCGGACTTCTTATTAAAATTAAGCGTTTTTTAACCTGGTACCTTCCCGGTTATTATTAAAGATATAAAACGATTAACCTTTAAAGTTAAAATTATAAAAAGCTTTTTCTTTTTTACTTTATTTATTACCGTTATTTACCCTTTATTATTTAATTAATTAACCTTACGTTTTAAGGTTACCTTTAATTAACCCGTTAAATTAATTTTATACGTATTATATTATTAGATTTTTATAATTATCCCGGTTTCCTTACGTTTAATCTCCTTAATTTTTATTATATACTTAAAATCTTATATTAAGTATCCCTTCTTATTATATATAATATATTTAAGTATATTTTTTATAAGTTCCTTAATTATTAACTTTATATATTTATAAATATTATAACTTTTAACGTAAATTATATATTTTATAATATTAAAATATTTTATAATAATATGTTTATAACTTTAATATTTAAAATATTAATAAATAGTTACCGTCTTATTTTATAATTAAATTATCTTAAAAAATCTTTTTTTAATAATCTTTTTATTTAAGATATTATTATATATTTTTATTAATATTATACTTAATATAATAATAAAATACCTTTTTATATATTTTAAAGAATTAAGTCTTTTTATTATTAAAGGAAATTTATAATTAATAATTTTAAGTTTTAAATAAAAAATTATATTTTCTTTTTTATATTTTTTAATATAATCTTTTTTCGGTTTTTATAAAATATAATAAATATATCTTATTTATTATAATAATAAACGATTACCTTAAAACCTTAATTAACTTGTTTTTTTTTTTTTATTAATTTAAGCTTTAAACTTCTTTAACTTTTTTTATTTTTAAAACTATTATATTAAAAAGGATATTTTTACTTTATAATTTATATATTATAATAATTTATTTTATTTACGGTTCCGTTATTATTTTAAAAACCTTTATTAATTATAATAGCTTTACTTTTATAATTACGTTTTTCTTCTTATTATTAAATAAACGGATTATTATTATCCTCGCTTTTTTTAATATAATTTTTTTTCTTCCGTTATCCTTTTATTTTCTGCCGTAAATATCCTTTTTATTATTTTTATTATTTAATTCTTTTTTATTTCAAAAATTATTATTTTTATATTTTTATTTTATACCCTTAACTTTAAGTTATTATCTTTACTTTTTATTAATGCCTTTATTCCTGCCCTTTAAAAGCCCCGTAAACGCTCCGTTTTCCTTAATTTTACCCTTATTTTTATATAAAAGTCCCTTATGCTTTTTAATTTAATCTATAGTATTAATTAAGTTTTTAACGTAATATCCTTTTACTTTATCGTAAAAAGTCCTTTTAAGGCCTTTACCGCTTCTTTTACCGTCCTTTCGCCCTTATTTATTGGGCGATATACCGTTTCTGCTTTTTATTTTTAATCCCTTAAAGTTTTATTTTTTTTATTAATTTTATTTCCCTTTTATATATTCTTAATAATATTTTTATCGCGGTTTTTTTATTTTTTCCCTTTACTTATACCCTTTATTATTAATATTATACCGGCCTTTTTATTACTTTATTTATTTATTATTTCCTTATTATTATTACGTATTTTACGCGCTTTAATATATATATTTTATTAACCTTAATTTCCTTATTTATTTTAAGTATTATCCGGCTTATTATTATTATATTACCCGTATATATTGTTACCGTTTCTATTAATATAGGTTATTTACCCGTTTATTACCTTATTTTTAATTATTACGTTACTTCTACTTATCGTATTTAATATACTTTTTTCATTATTACGAAAACTATACGTATACGTATCGTTTTGGACCTCTAGTGTCCCTTTGTTCGTCGCCATCTTTTTCATTCATCTTTATTATTATAATATTATAAAAAAGGGTAATAACGTATTAGCGATTTAACTTTAAATAAATAAAAACGGTTTAACTTACTTCTTATTTACTATATATACCGAAGGTTAAATAAACGCCGGATATAAGTATAAAGAAAGTAGGATGCCGTATACGTTTTTATCTTTTATTTCCTATTTATAAAAATTAAATTAAGACTTATAATAAAAGTTAATATTTATAATTATTATTAAATGTTATTGATAAAACGAAATATCCGGGTAGCCGTTAAGTTTATAATATTTACCGGATTATTATTATAATTTAACTTTATTATAAAGATAAATAAGGTTATTAAAAACTTTACGGAAAAAACTTATTACCGGTTAAGGAAAAAAGGGAGAAATAGAAACCGGTTATATTAATTATATAACCCGGAAAATATCTTTTATAACTATAAAGATATAATAATAAACGCTTATTAAAAATCTTTAAAAAAGTTAACGATAATAATAATATAAAAGGGATATATATTAAGCGCGTAAATATTAATAAGGATATTTAAAAATATTATATAAGGTTAAAGTAATATAAATATATAAAGGAGCGGAAAAGTAACGAATTTAAAAATAATCTTTATAAGGATATAATTATAATATTATAGATTTTCTTAAGGAAATTAAAATATAAAAAATATATAAATAAATTAGTACTTTTTAAACGGCCGTTAATATCCTTTACCTTAAAAAACAAAGGGTAAAAGCTTAATAAACGCCGGTTTTTACCTTAATATTATAAGTATCAGGTTTTTACAATTATTAATAAAATTAAAAGGCTACGTATTAAGGAACGCCGGAATTAACTTAGCTAAATCCGTAGTATAAATCAATTAATCAATCAATCAATATTAATAATATGTTTTTCGAATATTTAAATAAATTTATTTCAATATATATAAATAATATTCTTAATTATAATAATTCTTTAAGAAAGTATTAAGTATATATATAAAAAATATTATTAAAGTTATAAGAAATTCACTTATTTATAAATATTAATAAATATAAATTTTACGTATAGAAGATTCAAGATAAATTTATATAAAGTATAAACTATATAAAATTAAGCTTAATTTATATTATTAAAATAAATGTAATTTTTTATTGGATTTTATAACTTTTAAAAACGGTTTATCAAGAATTTTTTACGTATTAAAAAGTTATTATTTTAAATGACTTATAAAGATTTTAAATTTAAATAAAATAGAGTTTATTAAGCGGCCTTTAATAAATTAAAAATAGTAATTATATTAATATTAATATTAGTATATTTTAATCGG
Organism: Niebla homalea; assembly: GCA_019925105.1. Classification (NCBI taxonomy): domain Eukaryota; kingdom Fungi; phylum Ascomycota; class Lecanoromycetes; order Lecanorales; family Ramalinaceae; genus Niebla; species Niebla homalea. The sequence goes on from JAHGAU010000003.1 coordinate 644,978, forward strand.
GAAAAAACAACTATTTTTAAGACGGATTCCTTAAATTATATTGATATAAGGATATTTTCTTGATACAACGATAATAACGTATTTTATTCCCTTATACTTTATAATAAGAACCTTATACCGGCAAAATATAATTATAAAATTTATAAGAAGAAACTCTTAATTAATATTAACTGGCTTAAAACTTAAAAAGCGGACCTTGAAAATACGGATATTTTTATTAAGATTTTTATGATTTTAAAAGTCTTAAGTATTTTATAGACATATAAAAACTAATAAAAAAATAAGTTTAATAAGTAAACCCCCCTGCCGATTATAACTTTGAAATTATTTATATTATTATAAAGAAAAATTAAAAAGTAAATACTTTAATAAAGATAATAAACTTAATTACTCCGGGAAGCGGGACGGGATGGGACGGGATTTGGCAATATATATCCTATCCCGTATAGGATAAAATAAGGCTATATTTTATCCCATTTTATCCTTATCCCGTTAAAATAGGATAAAAATATATTAAGATCTTAATATTTATCGTAATAATAATTAAGTTTTCACTTTAATTAATTTCTTTATAGTCTGTTTAATACGGGTTATTATACGTAGTCTAATATACGTATGATAATATTAAAAAAAATATCTATTAATTATTTAATAATAAAAAGGATATAAAGGATAGATATTAAATAAGTATAAAATATAAATATAACTAAATATAAAGTAAAAGATTCTTAAGGTAAAATTACTAATTAATACGGATTTATAGTGAATTTTAATACCGTTAAGATTAATACTTATTTAAGTTTAACGTTAAAAAAATAAATACTTTAAACTCGCTTTAAAAAAAGCCAGATAATATAAAGTAATAAGTATTATTTTAATTAATAACCTTTTTATTTATCTTTTTAATAATTAAAGTTATTGAATATAATACTATTTAATCCTTACGGGACCTATATAACGTTAACCTTAATTCTAATTAAATTAAAAAAAAGGTCTTAAAATAGTTTAAAAATTCAGTACTATACGTAATATATATCGTTTTAATAATATTAATATTTTAGCCCGTAACCGGATTATTTATATTAATTTTTATAATAATTAAAATATAATTTTTTATAGAGTCTTAGCCCCGGAATTTAGCTTTAAAAATTTTAATAAATTAAGTTTAACGTATATTTTACTTATTAATATACTTATTAAAATTCTTAATTTTAAATTCCTAATTTCTTATTCTTTTTTTATATTATTAAGTCTCTTATTAAGTAATCTTTTATCTTAATACCCTTATAATATTATCGTTTTAAGCCTTATAATTATAAATTATATTAAGAACCTTAAGAATTTTTTTTATAGATTTCTTATTTAAAGTAAAATCCGAAAAGAATAATCGTTATATATAAAAAGCTTTAAAAGTCTAAAATTTAAATGCTTCTTTTATACGTATTAATTATTTAAAGGATAAATTTCTTACAATTAACGATATTATTCTTTAAGATAATATATTTTATAAGTTACGACTTACGTAACAAAAAGCCTAATTTATAAGTAAAACTTAAAATAGAAAAAAAGCTTTTATAAAATTAATTTCTTATAATTAACGATATTACTCTTTAAGATAATTTACCTTATAAATTATATAATAGGAAATTTAATCCGTAAAGGAAATATAAGGCAGAAGAAAAGCTTTTATAAAATTTAAATATAATAAAATTACGTAATTATATTATTTAATTTTACCCTTTAAAATAATAATTTAAAAAAATAAAATATATAAATTAAACCGCTTTAAGCTATTATTTATCTAAGTTAAAAAGGATTAATAAATAAAAGAAAACTATTATTAAAGACCGGACTTTATTAAAAACGTAAATTAAAAAGAACGTTATAAATAACCGGTATATTAATATAATTATCTTTATACTTATCGCATTTATAATTATTAGTATTTTTAATAATTAATATTTAATATTTTCGCCTTAAATAACGGTTTTAAGTTAAATAAAACGTAAAAGCTAAAGTTAACAAAGAATAATAATAATCCTCTATAAAAGAATTTAAGTAATAATAAAGTAATAATAGGTATAAGCCCTTATTATAATATATATAAAATTAATTTAATTTTAATAAATTTAAAATTTCTAGCGCTTTTAATATAAATATAGATTAAAAAAGTTAATTTAAATAAATTTAATATTAAAGAGCTTTAAGTAAATATAGTTAAGGTATAAAATACTCGGTTATATAATTATAAAATAATCTAATTTGAAAGAATTAAACGCTTATAATATAAATTTATTAAATCTATATAACGTAAAATATAGAAACTATAAATAAATTAAATACCCGATTTCTTAATTCTTATACGTATTTTTAAAAAGATATATTAAGATTAAAGTTTTATAATTATTATTATATTAATTAAATATAAGATTAACCGTTTATATAAGGATTTATTACCGCCGTATAAATATTTCTTTAAATAAAAATAAATAGTTTAACGTAATAAAGTTACTTATATCTATAAGTTATTCTTATATAATAAAAATTATAAAAAGGATAAATAAATAATATTATTTAAGTTTATATTTTAATAAAAAGATTATAATTTTAAAAAGTTAAATTAAGACCCTATAATAAACGTAATAAAAGCAAAAAAAGCTTAAATATCTAATTATAAATAACTTTAAGGATAAGATTCCTATTAATTATTAATATATTATTACGGTTATTAATAAATTAATTATAATTTTTAAGGCTAATAATTTTTATTATGACCTTTATTAAAAAGGATATATTAAGCTTAATAAAGAGTCCTTAATTTAAGGAATATAATTAAATATAATATTATTCTTATAAAATTATTTTTTCTTAATTAAAAAATTCATAATTTAATTAAAAATCTAATTAAAAAATATAATGGAATTTAACCCCTTAATTAAAATTAAGATTAATAAAAAGATTATCGTAATTAATCTTAATATATTTAATAAAACTTCTTTTTATAATATTATAATAAAAGTTAAATCTTCTATTATTTAATAATTTTAAAAGGTTATTAAATTTAATTTATTAATTAAAATCGAAATTTTATAATGATATTTCAATTTTAAATAAAAATTACTTATTCTTAAGCGTTCGGATTAATTCTATATCCTTTTATATTAATATAACTTATTTTATATGTATAGTAATAAGTAAAATTATTAAAATATATATATTAATTATATATTAAAGGCTTATTATAAATTATCTTATATTAAAATTTATTAATAAAATAAACTTCCATAACCTTTTATAACACTTTAAAGTATATAGAATAAAATTTATATATTTTTTTATCTTTTATTTCCCTGATTATGTCTTTAATTAATTTTATAAAGCTTAATTTTAATATTATTAATATTATAGACTTTTAAAATTAATGAATTTTATATAATATAATATTTAGCTTTTATATATTATTAAAGCGTTAAAAATTATTAATAAAGCGTATTTTTATTCTTTAATTTATAAATAATATTTATATTAAAATTATTTTTTAAGGGATTTTTTACGTAGTCCCGTTATAACTTTTTTAATTTCTTAATATTATAATTCTTAAAATATAAATTACTTTCTTTAAGGCTATTTTTCTATATAAATATTAAGGAGCTTAACAATATAAAGATTATAATAAAAATAAAGGATAAACCTTTATTATATATAATATAAAGATTACTTTAATTTAATAAAAGAAAAATAATTCTTTAAGAATAACCTTTTAAGATAAGCTTTTAAGGGTTACTTTATAAAGATTATATAAAGCATTTTTATATACCCTTTAATTATAAAATACTTTTTTAGGACTTATACGCTTTTATTATATTTTAAGGTCTTTCTTATTTATAGGGATTTTAAATTAAATCCTATTATTTTCTTAAAAAGGATTTACATAAAGGATAACTATTAATCTTATTATAAGCTTATATACTTACATTATCTCTATAATTACTATATTTATTAATTAACTCTTATTAAAAAGAAATATTTAAGTTAATTATTATTTTACTTTATTTAAAAACCTTATCTATAATTAATTCTATTATATTATTATATCTTTTAATATATTTAATAATATCAATTTAATTTATATAAACCTTTTAATATTACGATTAAAGCGTAAGTCTAAATATTATATATATCAAGTAGTTATCAAAAATAAATTCTTAATATAATAAGGAAATACCTTATAAATGTAAGCGTAATTAATTAAATATTTAATATAGGGTATTAAAAAGAAGCCCGACACTTAAAAGCACTTTAAAAAAGGTATTATCCGTATTAATAATAATATAAAGTTACTTTATATTATACATAAAAAATATAATAAAGGCTTATAATATCCAAGAAAAAATTGAATATTAAAAATGAAAAACGATAAAAAGATTAAAAATTATAAAAAAGTTAATTATATTAAAAACCTAGGATAAGTATTGATTTAAATTAATATAATCGATAAAATAATTAAATCTTTTTTTACTCGGATTATTATAAAAATATTTATAGATCCCTTTTTAATTAATTTTTATAAAACCTTATTAATTAATAAGTAAGACTTTTACTTAATAATAAGGTTTTAATACGAAAAGATTTCCTAAAGTAATTACAATGATAAGTTATTATTATAGTTTTATTATTCATTATTATTAAGTATATTAAAACGCATTAACTTTTTACTTATTTTAATTAGAATTTTATATTTTTATCCTTAATAACGATTAAGAATTATATAATAGAATACCTAGAAGAAATTAAGCTATTTTTATTAAAAGGTCTTTTTAATAACGATAATAAGGTTTTACTGGTTATAAATAGTTAATCCGTTAATAATAAATAATCTTATATAACGATGATAATATATTGGATTAATTAAGATTAAGAGTATTATAATATATTAATTAACTTTAAGTATATAAAAGATACTTATAATAATAAATAATTTATACTTATTACGATAAAAATAATTAAAAGCTATAAATTAAAGGATTATATTTTAACCGTTATTATTAATAATATAAATAATAATAATATTATAATAATTATATTACGTTAAAAAGCTAAAACGTATTAAATTTTATTTATTAATATCGTAAAGACGTAATAGAAACCAGAATATTTATTATGCTTAACCTATATTATTTAGCTTTTATTTAAGGCCTTCTTAAGTTACCTTAAAATAAATATAATAAATAATAATATAAATTATCGATTTAATAAAGAGTAAACTGAATTAATTAACGGTTAAACTATAAATATCCTTAAGATATTAATAAAAATAAAATAAATTTTTAATAATCTTTATACTTATTTAATAAGCTATAAATTCGGAAGATTACGGTTTATATTAACGTTAATAATAAGTATAAAAAAGCCTTTATAATCGTTTAATAATGAAAAATTAATACTTATAATATTATAAATCCCCCGATCTTAAATTAAAGTAAAAAACGTAAAGAAATATTATTAAAGTTATTCCAGGCTATAATAATTTATTGGGACTTATTTTTTGTATAATAACCCGTATTTTAATACTTTATAAAGATATTAATATATTCTTAAAAGAAGATAAAAAAAAGAATAAACTTTTAAAACTTAACTTTAAAGAATAAAACTATATCGGATACTTAATAGAATTAATTTAATTATTCTATTAAGTTATTAAAATAATAAATATTATTAAATTATTAACCTTTTATTTTATTTTTATAGTATATAATAAGCTTTTTAATTATATTAAAAAACAAGATAATCGTTTATAACGTAAATAGGTTACTTAAAAGAAGGAGCTTATTTAAGGGTTAAATATAGCGTATATTAAGTTAATTAAGTATTATAATAAAATTTAAGGCTTAATTAATTTATTTTATAAGTAAGCGGCTTTATTATTTTTATAAGGTAACAATAAGGTTTTTAAGGGTCGAAATTAATATATAATAATAAGTAAAACTTTATAAACGGAAGTTTATTAAGCGGCCTTTTATAAAAATTTTAATAAGTATATTTTACGCTTTAGTTTCAATTTACTAGTGAATTAAAAGTTAAGTAAGTAAGCGCGGGCAATAAAGGACTTAAATACTTTATTAAATAAAAAAAGCTTATTAAATAATCCTATTATCAATAAACTTAAATAATATAAGGATAATAATAAGTTTATATTTATTTTTATATTTATTAAACTTATTAAAATAAAATAATATTATTACTTAAAATAAGTAACAGAATCCTAACTTAATAAGGGTATTTATCTTATAAGCTATTTATTTTATTACGGATAACTTAAAATATCCTTTATAACGTTTCCGCCGGCGTTAAATATAAGTATTGCTTTTTTATGATTAAACGTTACTATAAGAATTAAAAATATTTTATCTTTTTAACTTTCCGGGTAAATATATTAATCTATTATTATAAATAAGGAGAAAATAAGCTAAATTAATTATATACAAACTACGACGTATCCGGGGTTTTTGTTAGCAGCTAGCGCCATCTCTGCGCCGGCGCCACAGTGGTGCGCTATATTGCTGCGCCAAGGTAGGCCGTTAAGCCTTGGTAAAAGGCCTTAGTAACGGCCTTGGTATACGTTATTCATAAGCCGTAACTTAATAAGCGTAAAGCGGGATAATTATTACCTTTATCTTAAGTAAAGGCTATGCCTTAGTTCTTTTTAAGTTCCTTAAGAATTAATCTTATTATTAATCTACTTATTAAAGTGGTACTTAAGTATCCAGACTATAACGTTACGTCTTCTATACTTACCTTTATTAATCCCGCCGGCGTATTATTAATGGAGTTAATTTAATATTTTAATTCTTCTTCCTTATTAAGGAGAAAACCTAACGTTACCGTTATAATAAATACTTAATTAACTTAATAAACCTTAAAATAAAAAAACGATATTCGCTTTTTAATTAAAAATCCCTTTATTATAGTTAAGTAGATTAAAACGATAGAACGTCGCCGTAATACTACAGCTTAATAAGCTTAACTTTTAGAACTATAGTTTAAAGCTAACCGGCTTAAGGCCGAAAATCGTATTTATTAAGAATATATATCCAGCCACGCCAGCGCATAATATAAGGGTTCACACTCCGGGACTCTTCCCCGCGTTAACCCTATTAAGCTTTATATTAACGGCGTATCGCCGGCGGCTTTTATCCTGCCCCACAAAAATAAATCCTTTTATCCGGAAAAGCTTAAGTTATATTAAAATAAGTTTAAGGGTAAATATTAAACGTAATTTATTAACTTAAAGAAATAATTTATGTTTTATCCTAAGTACTTCTTTATCGAGAGAAAAAAGGTAATTTTTTATTTAAGGTCTATTTCTTATAAGATCTTTAACTTACCGGACAAAGAAATCAATAGAATAAGTTATTAAGAACTTAAAAATAAGCTTTTAAACCTAATAATTAATCCAGAAAACCGCTGGCTTACTTATTATAAACGGTTTAAAGATATTAAGTAACGCTTTAATTAAAAAATAACGTAATTCCGTAATACTTTAAAAATTATAGAAAAGGACTTATTATTATTATTAAATAAGTTTTATACCTATATATTCTTTATAAAGCTTTTACCGGAGCTTAAAATTAAAATCCTTATAATTAATAAAGTATTAAGAACCCGGGATAATATTATAGCGGCGGCGATTATATAGGAGAATAATTTAAAGCGTATTATTAATAATAATTAAAAAGCTAATAAGGGTAAATCCCTTAAAAATAGGGTATTTAAACCTAATTTTAATAACTTAAAGCCGGTATATATTTTTACTAAAATTAATTCTTACGGTTAAAAGCGTAAAACTATACTTAAAAACTCTAACGCCGCCCTTAAAGTAAATAAGAATATTGAGTATTATATATATTACGGAAAGGGCTATTATATATCCGATTACCCTACCGTCTTATAAAATAAGGTCTTAATAATAAACGTAAAATCCCGTAAAAAGGATAACGCGTTAAAAAACGATAAAGCTCCGATAATGCTTTAAGGTTAAAATTAATAAAAAGATAGCTAAAGGTATACCCGGTTTTTATTATTAAGGGTTAAACGAATTTTTAGGATAATCCTTAATTATTAAGTATATTAATTAATATTAAAGCTTAAATAAATTTAATTTCACAAGTATATATAGTTTAATAAGATTTATAATTAACCCCCGCCATCTTACCGTAAGCGGCTTTTCTTAATAATAAGTAAATCTTTTATTATAACGTTTATTAATTATAATATTATTTAATTAATAATTAAGGGTAATAAAAGTAATATAAGATACTTTTCTACGTTATTAATTAAGAAGGTCTAAACGTAATCCTTAATTTATTAGCCCTATACGCCTTATAAATAACAATTAATCCGGCGGCGGATAAATAATACTTTAAGGTTAATTTTCGTAAGTTATAGATTAATAACGTTTATAACTTTAATTAAAGTTTAACGGAAATTAATAAGGTCTTTATAATTATTTATATTAACGTAATAACGGAGTACTTAAAAGTACCGTGAATCCCTTAAAGCAATTTAATATATATAGGTATAATAAAAGACTTTATTAACCGGAGCGTCCCGAGGGAGTTAAACGAATATATAAATATCTTTTTTAATAATATAATTAATACTTTACTTAAATTAAAATAAGGGGATTACGTTATTAACTTAAATAGTAAAAAGCTACTATATAATCCCTTATATAACCTATTTTAAATAAAATTAACGGAGTTCTGGCGGTATTTAAAAGATATTATAACCCGGGGTTAAATTTATTATTTAACGTTACCCGTAAGCGCCCCGATCCTTTTTATACTTAAAAAGGACGGCGGCTTTTATCTCTATATTAATTACTATAGATTGAATACGGTTATAATCAAAAATCGATACCTATTATTTTTAATTATTAAGATTCTTAACCGGTTAAATAACTTTAAACGGTTTATTAAATTAAATTTTAAGGATGCTTATTATTAATTACGGATTAAGTCCGACAATAAGTAAAAAACGGCGTTCCGTACGTATTACGGTTACTTTAAGTATCTTATTATACCGTTTAAGTTAGTTAACGCCCCGGCGATTTTTTAAGCTTATATTATGTTGAAGTTGAGAGGTGTAAGTTGCTTAATTATTACTATGTACAAAGTAAGACTATATGCAAGGCCATATGCCGCTATCCCACTCGGGTTTAGCACGTCCGCCTTATCTAATCTGATCCGCGTCACGTAATCTCTTAAGTAGCGATCCTGCATATTTAATACTCCCCTTCGAACTTCATATATAGCCCGTAAATCTCACTTACTGAATAGCTCCTTTATAGCCCTGACGTTATATCCTTTTATATAAGAGTCCAGTTACCGTATTTGCTGAGTAACTCCCCTGGTTATTATGTGGCTAACTCCCCTGGTTATTGAGTGGCTAGCTCCCCTGTATGGTTACCACCTACTTATTACTCATCACCCGGCTTATTATTAGGCCTACCGTCGGTAAGCATGCGGTCTTTGGACTGTCGATATAATGGCTCCTTAAGGCTTAACGCCCGTTTAAACTGCATAAAGGTTTTGGTAAATAGGGCTTTTATTAACCCGTTAATTACTTGCTCCGTAATATAAATATACTCGAGATCAATAATATTAGCTTTAAGTTATTCCCGTAGCTAGTATAGTTAAATGCCTATATACTTTATCCTTACGTAATGTACCGGGTTTTTAGCCAGTACGATAACCCCTTAATTATTACTATAGATCGTAATGGTAAATATATATCCAGATTTATCAGGTTATATTTACCTTAATAAATCCTTTAACCAGATAGCTTCCTTAGTGGCCTACGTTTATCCCGTATACTCGGCTTTATAGGTAGATAACGCCATAGTTGGTTACCTTTTTAAAGACCAATAAATCGGTATACTCCCTACGTTAAAGAGGTAGCCTAAAGTTAACCTGCGGGTGGAGTCAGCCGTAAAATCGGAGTCAATATACCTATTAAGAGCCCTAAACTTACCCTTATATACCAACTGGAAGTATATAATGGTCCGTAAATAACGTATAATTTACCTTATATATAGCCAGTATTAATAGGACGGATTTACGGAATACCGGCTAATAATTACTATTATATAAACTATATCCAGTTATATATTAAGTATAATATATATTAATAAACTTATAACCGATTAATATTACTATTTAAATTCCGGCTTTACTTAATAGCTTTTAAGTAACGGTTCCGGCTTAAAATCGACTTATATAAGTATATATGTCGGGTAGGCTTTTTATTAGTTATAATCTCGTATTACCCTCTTAATATAGGCTTTTTAATTAAGATGGATCGTTCGGTTTTATCGGTCCCGAATAATAATAATATCCAGGTAATAACTTATTAAACCCAAATTAAATATATAGAATTCCTAATTAAGTATAATCTTTAAGTCCTAAATCTTTTACTTAGACGGATTAGTTACCAGGACGTTATCTATATATACGGCTACGATTATACCGGTTTTAGGGTAAAGGAATACGTAGTAATCCGCATAAATAAATTTAAAACCCTATATAACCATAAACTCCCAGAAACGATTATATTATAGCCGTAGTAATTGTTTTAATCCATATAGGCCCTTTTTAAGCTTATAATAGAGCTTCTTACCGTCTTTATTGGTTTTTTCCTATCCTTTTAACTATTCTACGTATACTTCTTCCTTAATAAAACCGTAAAAGAACGCTATTTTAACGTTTATTTACTCTAAATCCCAGTTATTAACCGCTATAAAAATAAAGAAAACCTTATAGCTTATAAGTTTTACTACCGAGGTAAACGTCTTATTATAATTAATACTTTTACGTTATTTAAAGCCACGTATTACCCACCGGGCCTTATAGTGAATCATACTATTATTAGCTTTACGTTTAAGGGTATAAACTTATCGTCCTTATAGTATCGCTACGTTAATAAGGATTTAACTCCGCGTAATTAAGATTTAAATATCATTTTCTTTAAGGGAACTATATTTATTACCTTCCGTTAATTCTTAGTTTATCCGGGTATACTTATTTATTATAATTTCTTCGTGGGTTTTAAGCTTAATAAGTTCCGGGGTCGTCTTAAGGGATATTAAGGTTAAAGGGTATAACGGTTTATCCTTATTACGGGTTAATAAAGCCAAGAAAAAAAGTGGATTTAATAATATATTACGCGGTTTATCCGGAAACATAAAGCCGGGGTTATCTTTAATTAAGTTCTTAATTTACTATTTTTACCCTTAACTATAATCAATCTTTAGGTTTTCGGCCGTTAAGCTTAAGGGGTCCGGTAAAGTTATCCGTTAAATAAGGATTATAATTAGACGTATAAGTCGCTTAATAAAGGTAAAGCCTATATTAATAATATCCGTCTTAATTAAACCGTAATTCCTAAACTTCTTCCTTAAATTAAGGTCTTATTAAGGCCTTTTTACCTTTTTAAGCTCTTAAATATGGTTAATAAACTCCTTACGATCCGAGTTATCTAACGGTATTACCTGTCTTTCTTCGATATATATATTATATACGTTCTTTATTATAAGGTTAAACCGTTTTACCTATAGATTAATCACCCTAAAGTATTTATTGGTTCCTTTATTGAAACCTATTAGGATATATGGTTCCGACCTATTATTAAGCTTAACCTGGTAACCTATAGTTCTTACGTATACGATTAACCCCAGGGTCTATATATAGGATACGTCCGGTTTCTTATTATATTAAGCTTAATATAATATTACCCCTTTAAGCCATATATATAATATTTATATAATTATATAGTTTACCGTTTAGACCAACTCCGGCCAAAAGTTTTTAAATATACCCCCCGTTACCTATATAGCCTTAATCTTCTTATTAATCTTTCGATTAATTTTTTTATTAATTGAATTTTATTTAAGGCTTTTACGTATTATTACCTTAAAGATAATTCTATATTATTTTAAGTAATTTAAGAAGGCCTTAAACGTATATTTACTTTTACCGTTGGCTTAAAGGTATTTAATTTTTCAATCTAAGGGTTATTTATACCTAACTTTAAACTCCTTAAACCGTTAAATTACGTCCGATTTATATATTAATAGGTAGACCTTTAATATTATAATCTTATTATTATAGAAGGTTATATAATACGTTATTCCGTTATACCCTTGGGGATTAATTATCCCTAAAAGGTCCGTATAAATAAGCTTTAGCGGGTTTTCTATAGGTTTAAGGTGTCTTTTATATGGTTAAGAGCATAACCATCCAATAATATAATACGTATAATAAGCGTTTTCGGCCTTATTATTATTACGGCGTTTACGTTTAAGATCCATTTTAATCGATACGTCCGTTAATTAAAACAATTTCTAAACTCCAAAATAACCTATACGTATATATTAGGTAAGTATAGCCGAAAATACGTTAAACGCCGTTATAATAAGGGTAAGTTCCTATAAGTCGATTATAAATAAGCCGTTTTATTTATTATAAGTAAGCTTTTTCTGATTATACGTTACCGTCCGGATTATCCGCGTTATATTAAGTTAAACCTTATAGTCCAGAAGTTACGTCTTAAATACGAGATTAATTAAGTTCGCCGGGGAGTATATCATATCCGTAAATTTCATTTTAACGGGCTTATTATCCACCCTATATATTATATAAACAATATTTATACCCCCTATATAACTCGTTCTTACTAGCCCGGGCCTTAAAGACGAGGATTAATAAGGTCTTAACTCCCTTTAAAAGAATCTTTTTTTATAAAAAATGTATTAATTATAGTTACTATTAAGGATTATTAACTTCTATAGATTTATTAAGGTAACCGATATTATCGTCGTTAATTATTATATATACGTTAATAAGTAAGAATCTATTACCAAAAGGTTTATAAACGTAATAATCTCCTTAATAATTTTGGGTTTCTTAATACGGAACTTTATAAACTTTTTTTTAAGGTAAAGGTTTTAATATTTATCCTTAATATACTTATTATTACGCCCCTTTTAAGTATAATATTAATAAATAAACTTTTCCCGGGTTTTATTAAAAGTCCTTTTATTATAACCCTTTAACGTATCTTTATAGGCCTATATCGAGACGTTTAATTGCTGGATAACCGCCCGAGCTTCCTTATTATGGGCCCTTTATATAATATCGTAAAATTTAAGGGTACCCGGGCCCTATTATATTGCCGTTTAAATAAGCATTAAGTATTACGTCTGTTACGACTCCCTTAATTTATTTAAAAACATTTAAATAACGAAATAATCTGGGATAATTAAAGAATTATTAATCGCCTTAATCTCGGTATAAACTTTTTAATAACGGTTATTATACTTATCGATTATTATATTTAAGGTTTTTTATAGACCTATAAGCTCTTAAGTAAGCTCCGTATATAAACCGGACCCTTAAGGCTTATATTAATCCTTAAGTCTTTTTTAGATCGTATCCGGACTTTCTATGGTATCGATTAGATATTTAATATTAATACCGTAACGATTCTTTAAGGTTATATATACCTTAAAAATATTTCTTTCCTTTAACTTTTAAAGGTTATTAATCGTTATTTAATCCTTTATTTATTAGCTTTATAATATCCATTATTATTAATCTATTAATAAAGGGATCAAGCTTAAAGGAAACCCCTTTATAATAGAGTTTTTCTTAATTATTATCCTTAATAAAGTATATAGAAAATAATATTAATAAAACATTAATTATATTATGATTATTAATAGTATTTAAGTTTAATAACGTTTAATATATTAAAAACTTACTATTTAAGGATAAAGGATAACTTACGTTAAACGACGGTATCTAATTCTTAATATTTATATTTAGTTTAAAGATAATAATATTTAATGGGTCGATTAAGGGTTTTTTAGACGCTTTTAAACCGAAACTATTATACGACTTTGGCGTTTATAATAGTGAATAGTCCCCCCGGTCTTTGACTTGGTTTTTACCAGCTGAATTGAGACGGTCTTCCTTTCTTAAATCTCTAAGTATAAAAAGAAAAAGGGTACTTTATATACGATGATACCACCGAATAATAAGGTTTAAGTACCATACTTCATACGGGATTGTTATATAATCTGGGGTAATAGGTAATATAAAGCCTTATTAATTAAAGTATTCTCTGTTCTAATTAAAACCAGAATAAAACTTTATAATATACTATAACGCTATATATATACCCTTAAGATTATTACCCCTTTTTACTTAAAGGCCCTTAATCTTTATAACTGAAGCGTTTAAATTCATTTTAATTATTTTACCCTGGCCTAAGGACTTTAATCTTTACGATCCGCGATAAATAAGCTCGTCCTAAGTTTAATTATTTATTAAAGAATTCTATAGCTGGTTCTTAGCCCCCCTTTTTTAAGGATTAATCCTTACTTTAGGAGGTTTAACCGTTAACCACCTATTCCGTCCCGTATTTACTCTTTAAAATCAGGTTAAAATAAGTGATTTTAAACCGTAATACGCTTGAATTTAAGTAATTTATTTTTAATTAATCTCGAAAAAATTCGATTTTAATACGGTCTTTAAGGCTTTAAACTCGGTAGAGTTCTATGGTATATTTAATATTTATTTAACGTCCCAAATTTCTTACTTAAACCTTAATTAAGGCTTTACGTATATATATTAGCCTTAAGGGCCTTACGTTTTAACTTTATTGGCTTAACGCCGGCTTAACTCTCCGGCGTATAAACGTTTACGGCCCTTAATAGGGCTAGGAAATAACGGTTTATATATTCTTATTAATAAAACGTCCTCCTTTCTTAATTTAGGAATATAAGTAATTAAGTAGGCTTCTCTATTTATGGCCGTAATATTATATGCCTGGCCAGGTCGATTTTTAATAATATAGCCTGCGTATAGGTATCGTTTACGGGTATATTTTATATTATAAGTTTACCATTGTTTATAGGCTAAATTAAATATTAAGAAAACGTTATTTAAGTACCTAAACGCGTAGTCCGGGCTTATAACCTATTAAAGTTAAGAGGTATAAGTTGCTTAATTATTATTATATATAAAGTAAGACTATATATAAGGCCATATACCGCTATCCCACTCGGGTCTAGCACGTCCGTTTTATCTAATCTGATCCGCGTCACGTAATCTCCCAAGTGGCGATCCTGCACATTCAACATATTAACCGTATTCTTATTAACCTTATTAATATAACTTATATAATTTACTTAAACGATATTTTAATATTTAATAAGAATCCGGCGGATTATTAACATTATATTTAATAAATCCTTAAGCGACTTTATTAATTCCAGTTTTACGTTAACCTTAAAAAGTACCAGTTTAATATTACTTAAGTAAAGTTCTTAAGGTTTATTGTTTCCATTAAAGGGATTTAAATAGACCAGGAACGTATTTAAATTATTAAAGACTAGCCTATCCTAAAAATTTACCGGGAAGTATAAATCTTTTTAAGCTTTATAAATTTTTATCGTTATTTTATTTATAAATATTTAAGGATAATTAAGCCTTTAATTAGTTTACTTAAGGATAATAAAAAAGGGAAAAAGGCTGGCCCGTTAAAGTAAAATAATACGGTTAATACGGCGTTCCGCTAACTCCGTAAAATATTTATTAACGCGTTATTATTCCGTTATTTTAACTTAAAACGGGGGATATAAGTAAAAACCGATATATTTAATTTTATTATTATAAGTATCTTATCTTAATAGTTTAAGGAAGGTTATTAGCGCCTAATTACGTATTAATCCAGAAAAATAACCCTTATTAAATAAAATTATAAAACGTACGATTAGGAGCTTCTTATTATTATTATAGTATTTAAGCAATAACGGTATTATTTAAAAAAGAACCTTAAAGCTATTTAAATATAAATAGATTATAATAACCTTTAAGGGTTTATAAAATAGCCGGCGTTAAGCCCGCGTTAAATTAAATAAGCCTTAAAACTTATTAATTATAACTTTAAAGTATTTTATTATTAAGGTAAAATAAACCCTATTAATCCTTTATTAAGACGTTTAAACTATAAAGAAGTCTTACCTTTTAATATTATCTTATTATTTACCTTATAAAATAAACTTATACTTTAATCCGATAAGTCGGCGGAGCGCCGGCGGATGGTGGTTATTAATTATCAGTTATTATTCACTTTAAAAGGTATTTAAGTTATTATCCCGTGAAAAGAAATTTAATAGTTATTTAAAAAGCTTTATAAGGAATCCAGGTTAATTAAGTTACTTATTAAGGATCTATAGGTTAACGATACGTTTATATATAAAATTAAGAACAATAATATAGCGCCGACGTATTCTTATTAAGGTCGTAATAAAACTTAAAAACTCGATTTTAATAGCCTTATAACCTATAAGGGCCGTATATATATCCCCCGGGATAAAGCGGTTAAAAAAGAGTTAATTAATAAGTATTATAATAACCCGTTAATAAGCCACTTTAAAGCCGAAAAAACTTACGAGCTTTTGGCCCATAAATATTATTGGGACGGCTTAAAGGCTTAAGTTAATAATTATATTAAAATATATAATATTTATTAAAGGATTAAGGTACCGCGCCACCGCCTTTACGGTAAATTTACTTTACTCCCTTAACCGGCCGTACCCTGGAAAGAACTTAGTATAGATTTTATTACCGGCTTATCCGTAAGTAAGGTTAAGGATAGCATCTATAATTCGATTTTAATAATTATAAATAAATATATAAAGATATATAAATACCTCCCCGTTATAAAATAAATCGATATTACTACGTTAACGGACCTTTTCTTTAAAAAAATCGTATTATATTATAATACGCCGGCTAGAATTATAATTAACCGGGGGTCTTTATTCACCAGTAAATTTTAGGGTTCAATATACTATTACGTAAAAATAAAGCGTAAATTAAGTACCGCTTTTTACCCGTAAATGGATAATTAAATAAAGCATTAAAATTAAAACTTTAAATAATATTTAAGGACCTTTATTAACTCCGAGTAAGCGAATTAAATAGGGCTACTCCCCTTAACCGAATTTACTTATATAAACTCGGAATACTTAACTTTAAACTATAGCCCCTTTATAACGATATATAATTATAATCTAAATATTCATTTTAAATTTAAAAATAAGCCCATAAAAAAAGAGATACTTATAATAAAAGATAGGGTTAAAATATTATATAAAATACGATTAATATTAACGGACCAATAATACCGTATTATTAAATCGACTTAAAAGATATATAATAAGAAATATAAATTAAAGTTATATAACGTTAGCAATTTAATAATACTAAATACTAAAAACCTTAAGCTAAAGTAATTAAATAAGAAACTTACGCCCCGATTTATAAAACCCTTTAGAATCAATAATAAAATTAAAATGTAAACGTACTGTTTATTTTTCCTTATTATTTATTAAATCTACCCTATTATCTATATTTTTCTTTTAAAGCCTTATTATATTTATATTAATAATCAGACGGCAGAGGTTATAATATAAGTACCCGAATTAATTAATAATAAAGAAGAATAAATAATTAAAAAAATTATTAATAGGGTTAAGAACAAAAAGGGCGTTTAATATTAAGTTAAGTAAATTAATTAAGGCCCTAAATATAATCAGTAAATACCGGAAGCAAACTTAAAATACTCCCAGGAATTACGGGAATAATATAACGAAATAGTACGGAATAAAAAAAGACGTAAATAAGGTTATAACGTTATAACGGCGGAAATTATATATATGGCTAATAACTATATATATAATTAATATTATAACTATTTAGCCCTTATACGCTATCCTTCCGTGAGATTATTGGAGTTTAAACTTTAATTAATAACTTTACCTATTACGGGTATTATACGCGCGGATAAGCCGGCGTTATGGAGGCGATTATCTTTATTATAATATTATAATTAATAAGAGTGGCTTTAATAATAACCGCGATAATACCGGAAAAAATGAAAAAGCGTAAACGCTAGATTATAAGCGCCTAACGTACTATTAAGTAAATAAAGTTAAAAACATGAAGTTATTAAGGGTAATAAAAGGTTAACAAGTGTGTTTACTAGGTTTACGCTGGCGTACCGATAACTTTAATAATATTGTCCGTTTTATTACTTTTTAACAATATATAGATTATAAACGCTTAACGCTTAATGTTATTAACTTTAACGCCTAACGCCAAATTCCAATAATATTAATATATAAAAATAAAAGAACAATTTATAACTTCGTGCCAATACGGGCCCTCTCCTCCTACGAATAAATTAATAAGGTCAAAGATAAGTATAGGGGTATTATATCTTTTTTATTCTCCTCCTTCTTTTTTTCTTTACCTTCTTTTCCGCCTTAATTAAAAACCTTTCCCCAATATTACTCGCCGGAAGGGCTCTTTAACTCGATTTTAAGGTACCACTCTTAAAAGCTAAGGCCGACCCCCTTAATAACGCTATTAAAAAGGGCATAACCTCCTTTTCCTCTTCTTTAAATAAATTAAAGCCCGTATCTCCCTCCTCCTTTTTACTTCCCAGGCTACCAGACATTATAAGCTCGGGGTTTTATCTCCCTACCCCGGATATAAAGTCGGGAAATAAGGAGTAACTCCTTAACGGAGTCGATTCTTGCGAAGGGCCCGGACCTTTTATATTAAGCCGATTTAATTATTAAACGTTAACGCCGTTATTTTATTACTGTATTATGATTTATTTACCTGTTTTTTAAGCCGGATAACTTCTTTTTCCGCCGTTTTAATGCGGGCGGTAAGTGCCTCTTTTTTAATTTAAAGGACCGATACTTTCCCTTTAACTTTTAAAATAACTTAACGGAATATATACTCCGCCCAACCGGCAATAACTAACGTTTAATTAGTATTTAATTAAAAAACTTTAAAATCCTAAAGGATTTCGTTATACTTCTATACGTATTAAGCTTACGCTTTAATAGACTGCATACCGATAAAAGGATATTTACATATTTATTAAGTTATCCGGGATTATAATCAATCCGGGAATTATATATATATTAAAATAACGGCGGTACGACGGCATTAAAATACTTACGGGGAAATAACGGGAAAAGTATTACTTATGGCAATACCGCGGATAAGGCAACGGGCTACGTATATAACGTAACTTACCCTATAAAAAGCAGGTAAAATAAAACGTTATTATACTTATTATTAATATTATATTTACGTTTATATTAACGATACGTTAACGTAAATTACGCTGCTTAATATCGATTAACTTATATATAATATTAATAAACGAAATAAGCAAACTACCAACGTAAATAAAACGCTTACGTAACGTTAACGTTACTTACTATAATAATAATATAAATAATAAGGGTATATAGTTATACGCGTATTAACTTATAAATACTTATATAGACCCTTAATATATTATACTTATAAAAACGATTAAAATTATTAAAAAAAAAAAGAAGAAGTTTAAAATAGAATAAAGGCCTTATTATAATTGCGTACCGTTTTTACGATAACGTTTACCTTTATTATAACGTAATAAATTAATAATAAAGCTTTAAGTAACTATTAATTAACACTATAGAGACTCTTTTCTTACTTACTTTTTCCCACTGGGTTTTATAAAGGGGTTTTTAATAAGCTCTTCAAGTTATATTAATTCTTCGCCAGCGTAAAATACCCCTATTATATTACCATTAAATAGACACTACTATACTCGCGTATATACCTAAGGATTCTTTTCCCTTTACCTTTTTCCTATTAAGTTTAATAATAAGTTTTTAATAAGTTTTATACTTAATTAACTCTATGTTAACGTCTTAAATATATCTTTCTATACCTTAAAGACCAGCATATAAAGGGGGAGATAATTATTAATAATTAATATTATCTTTACGCCGGCGTTATAATAATACGCCATACTGCTACGTTAAAGTAAGCCGTTAAGCCTTAATAAAGGGCCTTAATAACGGCCTTGGTATACATTATTTATAAGCCGTAACTTAACAGGCGTAAAGCGGGGTAATTATTATTTTTACCTTAAGTAAAGACTATACCCCAGTTCTTTCTAAGTTCCTTAAGAATTAATTTTATTATCAATTTATTTATTAAAGTAATACTTAAGTATCCAGACCGTAACGTTACGTCTTCTATACCTACCTTTATTAGTCCCGCCGGCGTGCCGCCAGCGGAGTCAGTCTAACAGTTTTACCGAATCGTATTATAATACGGGGTTTTAAGGCTTATCGTCTTTAAGTTTTAAGAATTTTTTAAATTCTTTATATTTTTATAGCGGTAAAGCTTTTATAAGGTTATCCGTTAATGTCCTTATTATAAGTATATATTTAATATTAATCGTTTTCTTCTAATATTCTTATCGTAATTAATAATAATATGTATTTATATAACGGAGTTTTATTATAAACTATAAGTTTATCCCTTAAACTATACGGATTATTTAAGTATTATTATACTTAATCTTTAATAAATAAGCTAAGTTTAATATAATTAACTTAAAGAAATAATTTTATTATATTAACTTTTTTATTATAAAAGTAAAGTTAAAAAATTCGGCTTTAATAAAACTTATTATTACCGTTTTTTACTTTATTGTTTTTTAATTAATTAAATTTTTAAAAAGCTTAAAAATATAGCTTTATAAGCTATATTTATATCTTAAAATTATTAATAAATAATATATTTAAGGATATTATAAAAACGGTATACGGATTAATGATTTTCCCGTTATATATAATAATATAGTACTTAATATATATAAGGTATTATAATACTTTTATAATTACTTTTAAATATTATCTTAACGGATTTATAAAGAACTTAAATAACTTAAACGTTAAGTGCATAATATCCATCCGGGTTGTAACGGCCGCGAAGTTAATAAAATTAATAAATTATTAATATATATAAATTTTTTAAGGTAAGGCTTATTCGGTATTTTTAATAAGGGTTTCAGTATTCCGTAAAGGTATTTTAAGAGTATAACCTATAATAACGTTGAATTTTACCGTAAGCTTATTGATATAATTATTTTAATATAAATAGATTTCTTAATTTAATTAATCTTATATTATCCTTATATTTAGGAATTACTTTATTTTACTTAAATTCTTTATTTTATAGACCTTGAAGAATTTACTTTAAAAGTCGTTTACTTTTTAATTATATTTATAATTATAAATAATAACGATATTATTTACGAAGAAGAAAATTATTATATAATTGTTATGTGCATACATAGCATGGGGGATACGCGGGAGCATTCATAGGTATAGGACACTCTTATACGTAGAGGACAGATAATCCTTAGGATCCCATCTGTATTCAGGTAGAATTATTATTTATATATTATTATATTTTTTGGTTTATATATTAATAAATAATAACAATAACTACTTATATTAGCATTATATTAACGTATATCGCAAGATCCGTTAATACGAATTAAAGTATTAATTTATTAACTATAGCGGATACTTCCTTTATAATAATATTAAAAGTATTAACCTTATATCCTTTAAAATACCACCTTTAATTCGCTTTTAAATACCTTTAAAGAAAGATTAAAGACGGCACTATAAAAAAGATATATATATTATAAGCCTCTTAAGTATTACCGGATTTTAATATTATTACTTTAATATATTAATTAAACGCCTTATTAAAATCCGGTAACTTAATAATAATAATAATTTTATACTTAACTTTAAAAGGAATCGCTTAAATAATTAAGAATAATTAACGATTAAATAATTTAAAAACTATATTTATTATAAATAGATTACTTCGGTTAAAATCTTTTAAAGTTATAAAACTTTTTACTTTTTTTAATTTAATTTTTAAAAACTGGATTTTAAATCTTATAATACTTTAACGTAATCTATTATATTTCGAAAACGTTTTATTATCGTTATAATTATTATAAAGATTATTATTAACTTTAATAAAATTAAATAAATTTAAATTACGTTAATACGGTTAAAGTCCTTAAAAGCTTAATATTATAAGATTATTACTTTTATTAAATAGTTTTCTATTATTATAATAGTTATTAAATTCACCTTTTATATTAACGTTAATATTATAACGTTCCTTTCCGGCTTTAAGTATTAAACCAGAATTTAAGCTTAATAAATTTAATATATTAAAATTAAGTTTATTAAACTTAGGTTTATTATATTAAATAAGAAATATCTTTACTGAAAAAATAATTTTTACTTAATTTATTAATCCGCTTAATTAATTAAAAATAATAGGTTTTACTAAAGAGTAAATAATATAATTATGGGGTATAATTTAAGAATTAATTCCCGCTATTATATAAGGTTAATAATAAAATAATCTTAACGATAATCTATTCTTTCCTTTTAATAACGTAATATAATTAATAAAAGGTTTATAATTAAACTGATTAATAAATTTTAATTTTAATAATATCGGATTTTTAACCCTTTTTATAAAAATAAATCCTCCGATATAACTTTTATAATTAAGTATTCCGGGAAGTATATTTTTTCCCGGGATATATATATCTTTATTAATTAATTAAAGGATATTATTTAAATAATAAATATATAATTATTACGGAATAATTTATAATTATATTTAAGAAATACCGCTTTAAAGTAATATACTATAAAGTTATTAAATACCGAGAAATAACTTATTAAATATAATAATGGTTTAATTAAATAAACATCTTAGATTATCGTTAAATTTAAGTTACCTTAATAAGTTAACTTAAATATTTTAATTATCGAAAAGTATATTATAAATATTACTTTTTAAAACCGGGAGCCTTATGAATATATATAAACTATTTTACGGGTTATATGTATATTAAATTTTAATAATATTTAAAATTAATTTACGTTTATTTATAGCGGGTTAAATTTAGAATTTTAATATAATTTATAATTATTAATTATAATTATTATTATTAATAATTATTTTAAGCTTATAAATAAATTTAAATATAATTAATAAGTTTATACTATTAAATATTACGTACTTTTATAAATATATCCGTAAAATTATAGAATAAATACGTTATTTTAAGGTAACCGGAATTTTATAGAAAATTCAAAAACCGGTTTTTCTTCTTAATTATTAATATTATTTTCTTAAGCGTATAAATAAAATAAAGCTTATAATATACGCCCTTAAAAAAAAGGATAATAATAGTTACCCTTAACGTCGTAAAAGAAAATATTAACGTTAAATTAAGGAAAATTAAGGCCCTTAAAAAGAAAATCCGATTTTAAATATTAAATACGCCGTATACAATAAAAGGTTAATTAAGCCTTTATACTTAAGGATAAAGAAGAAAAGAATACGTTACCCAATAAAAAGGAATTAAAAGGATTTTAAGATAATAATAACTTTATTATAAAAGAAATATATTTTATATATTTATTTCTTATACGTTATTAATATATTAAATATATATTAAAGTACTTATCGTGAAATAAACTTTTTATTTATCTTAAATATAATTATTAAAAATTAAAAGGAATAAACTTAAGTACTCTTAAGACCCTTCCGTTAAATTAACGGATTCAATTTATTAATAATTAATATATATAAGCTTAATAAATTAATAATATATTATTTATAATTATTAACTTTATTATAATAAGGAATACGTACCTTATAAATTTTACCTTTAAAGTATATTAATATATTATAAATAAAGTCCAATTTACCTTTAATTCATCCGTAATAGACTTCTATATAAATAACGGGTATCTTATTATAATTATTAATCGTAATATTATATTCTCTTAAATTCTAGATTTAAATTTTAAAATCTAAAAATCATTTAAGTTAATTCTGGTTATAAACGTTAATAATTTTAAATTAATTATTAATAAATTTATAATACTTAACTTATTTTTTTAGCGGAAAAAATATAATATTTACCTTAAAAAAATCTTAATTAAAAATTTTTTAATACGTAATTTATTTATTAATATTTTAATCGTTACCGATATTATAACTTTTAATAAAATAATAGTTAATTTTAATAATTAAAAATATATTATCGGTACTTATAAAAATATAAGTATTAAAATAATTATTTTTATAAAGGAAATAACGTAATTATAACGTATAATTCACGCGAAATAATAAACTTAAATCTTAACTTATAATATAATATAAGTATTAATTATATATTAAAAAAAAGGGACTTTAAAGGAATTATTAAAATCCAGGGATTTTATCTTTAAACCGTGATTAATATTATTTTATAATTTTAAATTCTAAGGTAATATATTTACGTATATCGTTAATTTAAAAATATCGGTCGTTTAAATTAAAAACGATATTAATTAAAAGGTTAATTTATTACGTAAAATAAAACTTAAAATTTTATATAATTTACCTTTATAATTTTATTATATAATAGTCTTAAGTTCAATAATATTATTTATTATTTACGGATAAAGAACTTAAAAATTTAAGTTATAAATTCATAAAATTACTATAATAATAATATTAATTTTTATACTTTCCGGAATAATTTTTATAACTTTTAATTATTTAAAGATTTACTTAAATTGGTTATTATAAATCAATAATTATAAGGAATAGGTTTTATTTAATAACGTTAAAATTTATATATATAACGGAAATATATAAGTTTAATTAAGTAATATTATTAAAGATTTCGGTAATATCTTTAAAAATAACGGTATTATAATTAATATTCTAGTAAATTAATATATATTTATTAACTTTTAATTTAATATAATTATTAAATTTAAGAAAATATATAATATTAAACGTAAAGATTAAAAGGTTATAAATTAAGTTTTAAATAAAATATATAATAAAGATAAGCTATATTAATTTATATAATTTATAGAATTTTATACTTTACTTTTATTATTTAACGTAATACTTTAAACGGATATAAAAGCCGTATTATAATTAATATTTAATTATTTAATAAAATTATAATTTCCAATTTATATCCGTTATTATTATAATAGGAAATAATTTTTTTAATTGTAAGTTATAAATATATTATTATAATTAATACCCGCGGTTATTTTTATTAATTTCTTATACGTAAATCCGATCGGTATAAACTTTATATTATTTTTTATAAAGGTTAAAAGGAATCTTTAATTATATTAATAAGTTTTAAAAGTAATCTTTTATATATATAAAAATAAATAAATAATATATTACGTTTAATATGAAATTTTATATAAATATTTATAAAAAATATAATTATTTTTAATTATTTATTAAAAAAGTATATTATTTATTTACGTTAAGTCTTTTAAATTCTTAAAAATAAATACTACCGATAAAATTATTTATCGGTTACTTTATAATTAAGCTCCTTAATTAATAAGTTAATTCTTTAAAAATATTTATATTTAATAATAAAATTAAGGTTATATAGAACCTTAAATTTCCCGACTTATTAAGAAACTTTAAAGTCTTCTTTAATCTTATAAATTAATTACGTACCGGAATAAAAAATTATACTTAATATATTATCCCGCTTTAAGTACGTAAAACCTCTTTTATTATAAATTTAAGAAAAATAAATCCAGAATATACCGGTTTATACCGTAAGTAAAAAACATCTCGGATTAAGTTTATATTTATTTAAAAAGAGGATTATGCTTTTAAGGATCTAAAAAACTGTTATGGCAGTACCTACCCTGGAGCAAGGGCTCCGGGGTAGGGCCTACCCCTGGGGGTGATCCCCCGGGTAGACTACCTTCTCATATATGGTAATAGCGGCTTACCCCTAAGCGCTATTACCTACCCCGGATAGCTACTTTTGCCTTGGTGGCCGAGTGGTTATCACCCTGACAAAAACGTATTTTTAAAACCGTTATTTCTTATATATTATGATCTTAATTAATTTTTATTTACCGATATCGATATATTGAAAAAACTAAATATTACGGCTATAATATATTATATTAAGGATAACTTATTACCTTATAGTATTATAGAGATTAATAATTTATTAAAAATTATACATAATAAAATATAATTAATAATATTCCTTAATAAAAGCTTAAATATATTTAAAAAAAATTATTGGTTTACGGAATTAAAGACTACGGGTATAATTTAAATCGTACGTAAAATTAAATATTTAATTAAAATAAATTATTATAAATTTAATTATATAATTTTTATAGATTATAACATAATTATCGGTATTTTTAAATAAATTAAGCTAAAGACCTTTATAATTAATAAACTTAATTTCCGTTTAATTTATATATCGTAATATTTATTAATATTTAATAATTTATTATATTATAAGTCGGATTTAATAAATACCGTTTTTAACGTATTCTTATAATTAATTAATAATACGTAAACTTTATTTATAGAAATCGGAATTCTTAATAATATAAATAATAATAAATTAATTACTTTTTATTATATTTATATCTTAAATAAATTTAAAGGGTAAATTAAAGAAAAGTATATAAAAAATAAAATATAAATAATATTATAGAAAGTCTTAATAACCGAAAAAAAGTTAAATTTATAAAATATAAAAATTAAATTACGCTTTATATTAAAGGACGGCTTTATTTATAATTTAAAATCCGTTAATTATTTATTACGATTATATATACTTAATAAACTTAAAAAGTAATTTTTTAAGAAATATATAATAATTTATTATATAATAGCTTTAACCGATCTTATGATAAATTAATAAATTCAATATATTTACTTAAGTTAAGTAAATAATTATAGAAATATATTATATATTATCTTAAGTATAATTTAAATTAAATTAAAAAATATATACTTTATAGATCGCTTTAATTAATTTTAAGCCCGTTAATTATCTTTTATATTATTTATATAGACTTTATTATTACTTTATTAAATTAATATAATTACGATATACTCCTTATTATTATTAATAAGTTCTTTAAACGGATACTTTTACTCTTTAATAATATTAAATTTAAAATTAATAATTAAGTAAAATTATTATTAATAAAATTAATAAAATAAGGATAAAAAATACTTTTTAATATTATATTAAATAAAGATTATAAATTTATCTTTGTATTTTAAAAATCTATATTTAAAGAAATAAATATTTATATTCTTATATTTAACGTATATTACCCTTAAATTAACGGTTAATTAAAATGAATTAATTAAACGGTTAAGATTATATTACGTTACTTTATAATTATATATCCGGATTATAATTAAATAAATATTATCCTATATATTTAAAATATCTTAAATAATTTAAAGTCAATATTAATTAAATTTATTTTAAATAAAATCTGCTATAATATAAATATCCGTAACCTTTTAAATTTTTTAATAATTTTTTTAATTCCTAAGTACGATATACTTTAACTATAAAACCGTAAAAAGGTATAGGATACGCTGGAATTTACGTAAATAATAGTTAAATTCCGGTATAATTAAAGTTATAAATTAATATAATTTAATATTAATAATATAATTTATTTAAAGTTATATTATGGATATAATATCTTCAGCATTAAAAATTATAAGCTATATTAATAATACGTTAAACCTTTTATTATTATCAAGAAAATTAATTATTTTATATATAAGTTCGAATTGCCCGTTAATATAAAAATAATACCGGTTATTTTAATTAATATACTTAAATTAATTAATAACCCAATAAAAGACCCTTTTAATAGATAACTTAACCGTAACGCGTTATTTATATTAAAAGCTAATTCCGAGAATAAAAAAGAATATATTATTAAAAGAATTATTTATAAGGAAAAAGATAATAAATACTTAATTAAATAAGTTACTTAAAATATAGAATATAATAATAAGCTTCCGTTATTAAAGTTATACTTAAACTTATTACGCGAATTCTATATTATATATCCTGAATTTAATAACGTCGTTATTACCCGCTATAATAAACCTTATATTACTTTATTATTAACGCTTATTAAAGTAATACCCTTATCGTTTACCGGTACTCCTTATACGCTCCGTCTTAAGCGTAATCGCGGCCGCCCCTGTAAAATTAAATAAGATTTTAATATAAAAGTATAAAATATATAAAGCATAGCGTATTATTAAGTATTGTTATTTATATTAATATATTAAGGTAAACGTTACTATAAGTAGTAGTTTTTTTTTTTAATAATATTTATTATATATATATATAGTATAAAAGATACGCGGGAGTATTTATAGGTGTAAAATATTCTTGTACGTAAAGGACAGATGATCCTTAGGATCCCATCTGCATTCAGGTAGAATTATCATTCATATATTATCACACTTTTTGGTCCATATACCAACAATAATTATTAATAAAAAGATATTCGATTTCCGGGACTTACTTTAAGCTTAAGTCCGTAAGGGTTTTTAAGAGACTCTTAAACAATAAAGTTAATAATTATTTAAGCTTATATAAAGTTTAAAATAGGAGGAATAAGCCTTTATTTTTATACCCTTTTAATAATTTAATATATATAAGTTTATTTATTTTATTATTTATAAACGTATTAATGGTATCTTATTATCTTATATTTAAATTAAATATAATTATTATAAGTATAAGTACCCTAAGAACCTTAATTATTAAGGTGGTAATAAATGTATTTTATTTAATTTTTTATAAATTACTTTTTATATAAAGCTTTGCTTTATACTTAATAAAATACCTTAAATCGTTAAATTTATATTTAAATACCCAGGTCGTAAATATTAATATTTTATCCGCTTTTTCAGTATATTCAAGTAAAACCTCTTCCTATATATCCTTTTCTTTAAGAGCTTCAAGCTCTATTTTAATTGTTAACTTAAAACCCGTAACGTATAAATATTTTAATATATAACAATAATATTTTAGCTTAATAAATAGGGTATTACGGTAAAGTATATTTATTTTTAATAAAGAAAAAGATAGCTTTTCGTTTTTTTTATAGAGCTTATAGGATAATAAAAAAAATAGTAAATACTATATAATATAATAGTTTTAATCTATTTATAGTTAAAGTAAAGGTTATAGTATAATTCGCTTTTTTTATACCTCTTATAGTTTTTTTTCCTTTAATAATATTACTTATATTGAAGTCGGATTTATTACTGTTTTTTTTTTCAACTTTAAAGTTAATAAAGTTAATAAAGCTAATAAAACTAATGGCGGATCTGGTGGTAAAGTTGGTGGTTTATTACCGTTACCGTTACCGTTATCTCCTCCGTCGTTATTCTTAGATACTGTATCGTAATTTATTAATACTAAAGTTGATAAGGATGGATAATTTTCTTATTATTCTTTTCCTTTCCCCTTTTATATAAGGTTAACGGTATTATTTATAAATTCCTCCTTTTCTTTATTATTTAATAATAGCTTAATAATAATATAAAACATATTTATTTTTAGGATATTAATTAAATAAAGGAACAGCTCTTTTTTAAGTTAAATTAAGTTAATCTTATTGGCTTTATAAAACTTATTTTCTTTAAAGAAGATATCCTTTATATAAATTATTTTCTTTTAATTAAATATATATATATTATAAATATTAATATTATTATAATTAATAAGGAAATTAATATATATTTTTATTATTAATTTCTTTTTCTTAAAAATTAATTTATTAAATAAGTAAATTTTATAGTTATATTATTTAAGGTATTAAAGGTTTAACTTTAAACCGGTGGCCTTCTTAAATAATATAACTTATAAATGTTTTTTTATTGGTATTCAATTTATAAGGAAACCGGCCGTTTATACGATTTATAGCTATAGGAATTAAGGAAGTTTTATTTATAACCTTATAACCCTTACTTTTATAGTTAATAAACTACCTTTTTATTCTGAATGGCCGTTTTATATAACGGTATATAATATTAATAACTTAAAAATAATATTAAGTTTATTAATAAACTTATTAAATTTAAATCTTAAGGATCTCTTTCCGTTTAATTGAATAAAGGTTATATTATAATAATATCGTATTTTAATCGTTTTAATAATCTTCCGTAGGATATTTATTGCTTTAAATTTAAATTTATAAGTATATATTATTTAGAAATTGTATTTAAAGTAAGCGATATATAATATTTATTAATTTTAATTTATTGTTATATTTATTTATATAAGGTTATAAGTAATTTAAAAGAAAAACTTTATTAATATTTCTACTTTATATAAGGATTTCGATATGATCCGGTAAACTTTTAATAAAATATAATTTTTATAATTATTTATATTTAAAGCTTTAATATCGTTAATAACCTTTACCCTTTTAGCTGCTTATTAAAGGTATTATATTACTTCGTTAATAACGTATATAAAGAGTTAATACCATTAACTTATAATTACTGATTTAACGATAAGTTTACCGGTTATAAATATAACGTTAATTTACTTAATATTATCTTTAAGTATATAGTATTTATTAATCTTTTTAACCAGTATTTTTATCTGTTTATTATTATAAAAATAATAACGTTTAATATTAAAATAAATACCCTTATTTATAAGGATAATACCGGATATAACGTTAACTATAAAGTTAAATATATACGTAACGTTATAAAGTATAATAAAGTTATCACTTTTAAGGGTATAGATATTTATTTTAATTTTACTATAAGTAGTAATTTTAAGGTTATTATTCTTAATGATAATAATATTATTCTTTTTATCTATTTCTTTAATAAACCGGTCTTTTATTGTTTTATTATAAATGTAAGAATTTAAGCTATAATTTAAAATCTATAATGATTATAATATATAAGACTTTTATTCTATATTAAATATATTAAAGTTATTATTATTATTTTAAACCGGTATGAATAAACTATTTTATTTAAATTTAAAGTTTTTGGATTTTTAAGAACTTAATTAACTCTTTCCTTTATTTTAATATCCTTAAGTTTATTATTTATTTATCTCTTAAGTATAAAATTAAGTTTAAAGTTAATAAATCGATTAAGTCGGTTTACACGTAAGTAATCGTATTTATTAAATTAATATTTAATATTATAAAAATATTCTTTTAACTTAGTATTTTTACTTTTAAATATAAACTTATTATTTTTCTTAATATTATTTTAATTTTTATTAATAATAATGGTTAAGTAAAACGGAGTCGATTTCTTTATACTATTATACTGTATATAATTTTAAAATTGCTTTTTAAGATTAATAAAAGCGATTAAGAAGTTAATTAAATTATTTATAGTGAACTCGTAAAGCTATATTAATATAGAAGCCTATTTTTTAATTACGTTAATAAAATTACGGTATATCCGTTTCTTATTTAATACTTTAAAGATATTATTACTTTTAACTTTTATAAGTACTTAAATATACTTATTAAGTTATACTTTAATATTTTAATAAGAACCAGGTTCCATTATGATTTTATAATATTCTTTCTTTATGGTAAAAGAGTAAGCGGAATTTAAAGGTATAAGTTTAATTTTAAGAGTATATAGGTAGTTCTATAGGTAATAATCTATATCCTTAAAGTAAATAAGGTTTATTTTACTAACTATTAAGTATATATAATTATTAATTTTATTAAAAAATATATATTATTCTTTCTATTTTTATAATGTTGGCTTTTATACCTATAGATCGTATTCATAAGCTAATAATATTTTTAAGTTAATTGCTTTATCCGTTATAATAATAAGTTATATTAATATTAATAACTTAATTAAGCTTATTAATTTTATTATAAAAGCAAGGTTAATAAGCTCCCAGACGTAATACTTAATGGTTTTACCTTTAATAACGGTAAGTTATAAGTTTTAGTCTTTTAAGGTAATAAGTTTAATTTTATATAAGCTTATCTTAATATTATAAAGGAGTAATAAGCAATAAGCTTATTATACTCTTTAATTCCTTCTTTATTTTTGATTTATATATAGTATATTAACCTTAAGGACTCGATTTAAGCCCTTTTTAAATAATTAATTAAGCCTTTAAATTAATTAATAAATAAGTGGCTATAGTGGTATACAATACCGGGCTTATAACTATTAAACGTATAAACGTATAAGAATAAATAATATATATATATATTATATATAATCTATTTGGGAATATATTATCTATATAAAATACCTAGGTAATGTAAGATATACGGCCAGGTAATAATATCTATACGCGCTATAGTAGTGTCTTAATACCGTCGCATGACGGCTCAGTAACACTCCATGGAACACCACCACCATGCCTGTCACCCAGGCTGACAATAATAATAATTTTAAGGATTAAAAGGACGAAAAATAAGAAAAATAAGTATATAACGTAAATATAATTGCGAAATATATTAACGATAACGATAATAATAATAATAATAATAATAACGATAATTTAAAGGATATTTTATTGGTATATATAATATTATACTTTATTTTAAGTAAAGTTAATATTTTAACTTATAACTTTCCGGATTAATAAAAGAACGGTATTTTAAGTTAATTTAAGTAGTTTAACTTTAAAACGGTATCCCTTTTTAGGTTTAAGATATATTTAATCTTAAAGTGGATTTACTTTTATTAACTTCCTTAAGTATAACCTAGGTTAATAAGCTTAAAGAATAAAACATATAAGTTGAATATTAATAAAAAATTAAAGGTAAAGAAATTTGAAATAATATTACTTAAGCTTTTCTATAGCGTTATAATAAAGCTATATAATAAATTGGGCTTTTAATATTATAACTTTCCTAATTATCTGTTATGGCAGTACCTACCCTGGATCACCCCCAGGGGTAGGCCCTACCCCGGAGCCCTTGCTCCAGGGTAGGTACTGCCATAACATTATCCTTATAATTATTTTTATAATTATTAACCCGAGAACTCTTTACTTTATTTACGACGCGTTTTATTTAATCCGCTATTAAAATCTTAATATATCCCGATTTTATCCCGTCTTATTTTAAGCTAATATAAGATAGGATAAAAGCGATTCCATCCTATCCCATCCCTATCTTATCCCTATCCCATCCCTATCTTATGGGATATATCCCGTCCCGCTTCCCGGAGTAAACTTAATACTTACTTTATGTTACGTGCAAGCAGTAAAATAAGCATAGCGCAAGGGCATAGGGCTATGAATGCTTGGCGCGTACCTACATAAGTAGTAATACCGTTTATAATTGTAATCCAGGCAGTTACCACTCTACCCTTAATACCTGCACTTTGTCTTTTTCCCTGATAAATAATAATAATAATTAAGTTTTAATTCTATTTATATCGTTATATATAAGAGGGATTATAAATATACCCTTACCGATTATGATTACCGATACCGGTAAATTATAATATATAAAGTACCCAGCTTTATAAACTATAATCTCCCGGCACTCTTTAATTTAACGGACCGTAACTATACCTAACGTAATAAATCAGTAAATAATATGCTCTCCTTTTAATAACGGCTTTTTACTTTCGAAGACCTATGGATACGGTAATTAGCTATTAACCTTACCTCCGGACCTTAATATTTATAATAAGCAATAAAATCTTTATATTCGAAGGTCGATAGGGACGTAAGTTAAGTATAACGGGCAGAGAAGGATACTCCAATACCTATATACCTCACGGTCGGCATAAAGACCTCACCACCTTATGCCTTACGGTCGGCACAAAGGCTATATAGGGAGCATATATCCCATCGTAACGGCAAGAATTAAGTTATTACTCAGACTATAATGCATAATAATTACGGCTTCAGTTAATATAAAAGTAAAAGTACGGTATAAATAAGGGTAATAAGGACAGATAATTACCCGGTAAAACCACGGAAATCTCGTTTCTAAACGATTCAGCTTAAATTTAATCGCTTAAATCCACGATTATTTCCCGGGTTACGGTTCCATTCGTTTTTTATAATTCTTATTAATAAGCTTACGATACTTTATTCCTTACCAACTATACACTTAAATAACTTCATCCATATACTCGGGGCTTATTCTTAGTCACCTTTATTACCGAGTGAGTTAATACCTATGGTGTTTTGTGGTGGATGGTCCGACGTGGGCGTCGGCTTTTTCTTTTTTGTGGGTACTTGTTACGTATAAGCAGTACAATAGGCATAGCGCAAGGGCATAAGGCTATAAATGCTTAACGCGTACCTATATAAGTAGTAACACCGTTTATAGTTGCAATCCAGGCAGTTACCACTCCACCCTCAATACCTGCACTTCGTCTTTTTCCCTGACACTTTAATTAATAATAATTATAAAAGATACATATATTAAACAATATTTTTACTAAAACGGATATAATTAGAACCAGTTAAGAACCTTAAAGAATCTAAAATTAAGGAGTTAAAATAAGGTTTTTTATATAGATTAAACGTATAAACTTTATTAATAAAAAGTATATAAGAATCCGGATTAAGGTAATTAATAGTAATTATCTTAGTAAATACTTTAATAAAAACGGAATTTTTTATTATTATAATAAAATTTGTCTATTAATAAATATAATAATTAATGTTCTTAAAAATATTTACTTTTAATTATTATTTATTTATTTAAGAATAAAATGAATTATAAAGCTTATTAAATAATATTATTATGTTTTTAATTCCGTACTATAACTAAAAGATGTTTCCGTAATTATTGAATTTATAAACGCATTAAAGCTTTAAAAAATAAGAAAAACAATTTTTTTATTCATTATTAATACCGGATTAATAATAGAAAGATTTATTTATAAATTTAATTGTTAAATGATTAAAATTTAAGGAATTTAACGTTATTTTTCTAATATATTATAAACTATTCAAATATCGTTCTAATGTACTTATTTTAAATAAGAAGGCAAAGAATATTAATAGAACTACTTATAAACGTCTTCCTATAAAAAGTATATTGATACCGCGGTCTTTTTACCTTAGTTATTTTAAATTAAAGACCTTAATTTATATTTATTTTATTAAAATATTTTTATAAAAAACTGAATATTAAAGCTATATACTTAACGGTTTATTATTTAAAAATAAACAGATAAAGTAAATAAATTAATTAAATTATTAAAATTAAACTTTAAATATATTATAATCAGTTATAAGACAATTCATCGGATGATATTAATATAATAGAATTTAATAATAATAATTAAGAATCGGCTTTTATAAGAATATTACCTTTTTTCTTTAATTACGGTTATTATCCTTATATAAATTTTACTCCGGATAATACCGTTTATATTATAATAAGAAAACGACTTATAAACCGTATTATTAAGGATATTATTAATTATATATAAAAAGTACTTAGATGCGGAAGGAATAACTTAAAAATAATATGAGTATTTATAATAACCCAAATAAACCGTTATTGAAAGAATATTATTTATAAAATTAATAATTAAATTTATTCATTTATTAGAAACATTAAGATTATTAAATTATATAAGAAATTAAATTATAAAATAATCAATCTTTATAAAATTACGAATAAAAAGGGATATTTATTGTTAGACTGACTCCGCTGGCGGCACGCCGGCGGGACTAGTTACTCCCCAAACCGGGACGGTATGGGACGGGATTTGATTGTGGTCTTCCTATACCGGCCGGTACGGTATAAGGGTATTTCCCGTTCCCGTACCGTCCCTATACCGCCGGTATAGGACCGGGAAATGCTAAGATCCCGGTGATAAAAATATAATCCTTAAATAACGTAATATATATTTATTTTAAGTATAAAATATATTAATTTTAATATTAAGTGAGCCGCTAAGCTTATTTAAGAGAAACATTTATTTTTACTATTGAATTTTTAAATTTTTTTTCTATTTATTTTGGTATATATTATATTAAAATTAATAAAACGGTATCTTGGCATTTCCCGGTCCCGTACCGTCCCATACCGTTTGCTACCGGTACGGGATAAGGGTACCCATTCCCTATCCCGTACCGGTCCCGTACCGGTCCCGTACCTATCCCGCGGGATTAATCCCGTACCGTTTGGGGGAGTAGGACTAGTAAAGGTGGGTATAGAAGACGTGGCGTTACGGTCTGGATACTTGGGTACCACTTTAACAAGTAGATTGGTAATAAGATTAATTCTTAAGGAACTCAGAAAGAACTAAGGCATAAGCTTTACTTAAAGTAAAGGCAATAACTACCCCGCTTTACGCCATTTAAGCTATGGTTCATAAATGACGCATACTAAGGCTGTTACCAAGGCCCTTTGCCAAGGCCTACCTTGGTGTAGCAGTATAACGTACCACTATAACGCCGGCGCAAAGATGGGGCTAGCTGCTAACATTTATATAAACTTAAGTTACTTAAAAACTCTTATACAAAAAACGTATTTTATATTAATTTCTTAAGAATAATAATAAAGGACCTATGATTTAAATAAGAATTTATCTTAATAAATATAATTATTATTCATAATTAAAAGGAATAAACCGTAAATAATATTTTGGATTCTCGGTTCTTAAACGGATACTTATATTATAAGGTTAACTAAGCCGGGTATAATTAAATCTTAAATAATATAATATCAATAAAAATAAAAATAAGTTTAAATATACCGTTAACGTTATCGCTGAATTTTCCCATTAATACCTATATAAATTAAGTCTTTATAATTAATTATAAAGGCGAGGATAATTTAAACGTTAAATGATTAAGGGAAAGAATATATAACTTAATTATTTATCAAATATTATGTTAATCCTTTTAATTTTTATAATTTTACGTTTTTCTTTACTCGCTATTTATAATACTATTATCGTTTATATTCTTTAGCTTTTATAATAATTGGTATACGTAGGAAACAGGGGGGGTAATATTATGTCAGGGACTCAGTAGGGGTAAGGGTGAATATGACTGAATTTCAACTATATAGAGAAATCTATGGTACAGCATGCATATAAGTATGCGGAGGGCATACGCTAGGCCCTATTAGGCCTAGCGCGATGACTCAGCTCTTGGCTATCAGCATCGCAGCCCTCAAACCTCAGCCATTAGACCGTAACATATTATAAGTATACTGGCTTATAAGAGTTATTAAGTAGGCTACTAAGTGTTATACCTGGTAAATAGACTATAAGTATTATGCTAGTAATATATAAGCGAGTTACTCGGGTTGTTTATCCCGGTTACTACCTAGCCGTAAGGGGTAAGGTAGCTTAACGTATATTAATAAAAGGCCTTGTTAATTAATATTTATGCTTTTACTCTTTATAGTTATTCTTTCGATCGATATATACCCTTGTAATCTCATTCCAAGCGCGGCCCTTATCAATTAATAATTAAATTAATCTATAACCTTATAGATTAATAAGCGGATAGTTACTTAAATTTTAAAAACTTAACTTTTTCTTAACGGCAGAAAAGATGGGAAGTGTCAGAAGTGCAGAAGGTAAAGACCTCGGCTATTACCAAAAGGGGACTAGCCTACTTCCTGGACTTCTTATAGATAGGTATCGCTCAGCACCTTACATAATACTTAACTAAGCAAGTTACACCCTATTATTTCAACAGGTTATGAGCCCGGCTTATATGCTTACCACTGCGCTCAGCAATCAGCAAACCTTAATAACGACAGCTCAGATATTTTAAGAGCCGTACCATCGCTCCGCCAGTATCGCAACGGCTCTTATTATTATTACAACTACTGTAATTACTTAGTAGTCCTATTGATTTAAGCCTTAACCACCCAAAAATAAGGAGGCTGGGACGGAAAAATAAGAAGGCTGGGACGCTACCTAGTTTAAAACCATTATCTATACGCAGACCGTAAAATGTATTAACCCTATATACCGATCTATACGTACGTTATAAGGGTATAATAACATTTACAGGGCCGTTGGATCGGCGGATCCCTAATAAATACACTAATACCCCTAAAGAATAAAGGGAAACGTTTATTTATTATTAAGGCGATTAAAGCGGCCTATAAAGTTTATTATCGTATATACCCAGTTTTTTAATTAAGTCAGCCACTTAATTTAAGCTATTATTATTTTAACCTTATACTGAAGTTTATCCCAGCCATTATATTAAAGTTTAAGCATAAAGAGAAGTAAAATACTTATTTTTAAGGCTCTTTCCTCTTTATTAAAATTATTAAAACTTAGATTAATTATAGTTCTATTTCCAGGGGCTTTTTACCAAGATCTTTACTATTATTAAGATTATTAAGAATATATCGATTATCCTAATTTATACGTTTTATTATTTTAACCCGTAATTAAACTATTTATCCCTAAATAACGTTCCTTTGCCCGGCGTATTATATATACTCCATAAGGTTTATACCTTAAACGGTCCATTAAGATTAAGAAGCTCTATTATTTATTATTAGCCCCTAAATTATGGTTCTCATTAAGTAAGAAGAAACTCCGGGCCCGTTACCGTTTATTTTATAAGATATTCCGTTTTATACGTATATTATTTAGGAAAGCCGTAATCTTAAAAAATAACGATCCAGAATATTATTTACTATTATTATTATTTAAGTTATCCTTATTTAAAAGCTTAATATTATTAATTATAATTTTGTCGCCCCTTAACGATATAGATTTCTTTAGCCTTTAGGTTAAATTATTATTATTATTATTATTATTATTATTATTATTATTATTATTATTATTATTATTATTATTATTATTATATCCGACCCCTTTAAGATTGCCGGTACCTTTAATAAGGTTATTAAGCTTAAGGATAATTTTAAATATATTATATAAGAACGTAAAATAAGTAAAAGGCTCGAGTTTATCCGGCTTAATTATTGGATTATAGATTTTAGCTTACGCTTTATTAAGACTGAAGCTTTTAAAGGTAATAAGCTTATAAAGGCCCAAAATACTTACGATTAAGGGCATTTTATAACCTATGCCGTGATCCGTATAAGGATTAAGGGGATTAATTGGTATACTATTAAGAATATCAAGAATACCAAAGTGACGTAAAATACCCTCTATACTCGGTATTAGCTTAAAAGCTTAGGTTACCTTACGTTAACCTTTAAATACTTTACCTCTTTTACCCTTAGTTAATACTTAGATCCAAATAAGTATTATAATAAATACCAAGATCTTTTTAATAAATTATAGAATTTTTAAGGTATAATAATTATTAATAATAATATACTTATTTAGCAGTTTTATAAAGGTTTCGGCCCGGAGTATAAAGCTTATATTAATTAATATAACGATAAGTATAAGCCGTTTTAAACGGCCAATAATGATATTAGCGTTTTAAAATACGTATTTACTTATATTATTAACCGGTTTCTTTAATATAAAGCCTTAGATAAGACGTTTACGTCCAATATTATAGCCCTTACGGCTATTACCACCGATCCACGCTTCCGGGACGATATCCGCCTGAATAACTTTATTCCGTTCCGTATTCCTCCGTAGTTTAGTATCCGTTAGGGTTATTGCGTTAAGGTTTTATAAAAGAGACGTTTTTATATCGTTACCGGCTGTTATTCACCTTATGGGCATAATAAATTAACTTATAATAATAATAATAAGCGCCGTAATAATAATAATAATAGCAATATAAATACCGGTAACGATTAAAAACGCCGGCGCCGCGGTAACGGCGGTAATAACGGTAATAAAAATAATAATAAGGGTAATAATAAATCTAAGGATAAGGAATATAAAGCCCCTTCGGGGGCTAAGGCCTTAGCAAACCTGGCCTTTATATACGTTACCGTCGTTATACCGGCTTTACCGCCCGTTATTCACCGGGATTACCAGGTATATTTAACTATAAATATATCTGCTTTTATTATTTATATTTTTAATACCGGCTATACGAATTATATCGTCGG
Source organism: Niebla homalea (assembly GCA_019925105.1). Classification (NCBI taxonomy): domain Eukaryota; kingdom Fungi; phylum Ascomycota; class Lecanoromycetes; order Lecanorales; family Ramalinaceae; genus Niebla; species Niebla homalea. Next base: position 684,825 of record JAHGAU010000003.1, read on the forward strand.
TAATAACCGTATTTTTATCCGTAAGGAGCTCCTCCCCAAGTTTATTATTATTAAAGGCTTTTCCGGGGGGAGGAATATTACCCATATTGGAGTCGTTAAAATCCTATACCAGTCTAATAAAGGCGTCCGTAATTTAATCGTTTATAACGTCTTTTTTATCTTTAATAATACCTTTAATTTTATTAATCCCGGATAGCTATAACGAGCCGGTTATCCCCTTAAGTGGAATAACGACCCAGAGGATTTAAGCATATCCATCAGCCGTAATAATATCTTTATAAAACTTTTATTAACGGCTTTTTACCTCCTTAAAGTTAATATTAAAGTTATTAATAATTTAATACCCGTGGCCCTATATATTACTCCCGTAAATTAAGAAGCCCTAAAATACTAATATAAGGTAACAGGGTATATAAGGGAGTAAAATATTAAGCTCTTACCGGAAACGGTAACCGGTATCGACTTCTTTAACTTATTAAATTTATTAGGGGATTATAAGTACGTTATCTATACGGAGATATGAATGAAGCTTAAGCCAAGTAAAAGCTATATCGAGCCTGGCACTTATTAAAACGAGCTTATTTATTCCGATCTAATTAACTTTATTAATGGTATAAAAGCCGATTATAAGTAGGTCGTTATTTTTATTAAAAACGTTATTAAGGTTATCTATATAACCTTATTGCCAGATTTTTCGTATAAAATAATTCTTAAGGTTTTTTAAGGTTATATAAAGAGAATTTATTGCCTAGACCGCTTTATCCGCCGCCTATATACCGACGATAATAATATATATAACGGCTTCCAATTTAATAATTAACGGTATATTAAAGGGATTCGGTAGGAGTTTACGGTGCCCTATAACCCTTAATAGAACGGTATTTCTGAATAAATAAGTTAAACCCTTATTACCTGGGCTTATATAATATTACTGGATAGTGGTTTACCGCGTATTCTTATTATTAAACTTATTATTATAGCGGCCTTTATATATAATATAATGCCTATAAGTACTTATAACGTACCGAATTAAGCTATAGGTCTCAGGAAACCCGATTAATCTTTTATTAAAAAAGTTAGATAACGCGGTATATATTAAGAATATAAACTTCCGGGTATAAATTAAATAAAATTTTAAACCAAGGCCGTTAAAGGACGTTTTATCGGCTTTAAGGGTTATTACGTTTATAAAATGCTTATACCGAATGGCCGGGTTTAACGCTATAATTATATTAAATGGTTAAAGGATAAGGCCGTTTAGCCTAAACGTAAGGCCAATAACCCCTTACCGGTTCGTTATTTAATACCAAGATAAGGGGAGATAATTGCCGTGGATTTTTAATTATTGTTAAAACGGATATATTTCGGTAATAATAAAAATATGGATAACGAGCCGGTTATTATTATTATATAAAACCTTTATATTATAAACATTACGGATAAAACCGATAATATTATTATTAAGGATATAGCCGAACTTATGTCCGATAAGTAATTTAAGCCTTATATAACCTTAAAACTTATAATTATTAAGGAAAATATTAATAAGGAAGACTTATTTATATTATCCTTATTTACCCTTAATAATAATATTATAAAGGAATCTTTAAATATATATATTTTTATAGATTTAGACTTAAACTTATTTAATCCTTACGATTTAATTTTATATTATTATCCGTTTCTAAGAAAACCTATTAAATCTTTAGATTTACTTATTTAAGTTTACGTGGTTAAAATATAACCTTTAAGCTACCGGCGTAACCGGGACTTTAATTATTAAGCCGCCGGCTCTTAATTAACGTTTATATATCTTATAGCCGTAATCCTTACGGATTATACCGAGTCTATAATTTATATATAAGTTATAAAAGACGTATACCATAAGATAAAGTAAAAGCTCGTTATAGAAGATAAAGTTAAATCCCTAGAGAAGAATAAAACCTAGATCCTAATAAATCTACCTCCTGATATTAACGTGTTAAATAGTAAATAAGTCTATAAGTATAAACGTAGACTGGACGGTAATATTATCCGGTATAAGGCTAGATAGGTAATCCGTGGCTTTTAATAAAAGGAAGGCTTGGATTTTTTCGATATTTTTATAACGGTTATTAAGCCTATAAGCTATAAGGCCCTCTTTATTATAACGGCTATATATAACCTAGAGATTGAGTAAATAGACGTTAAAATAGTATTCCTTTACGGTAATATCCTTAAAAAGATTTATATTTATTAACTTACGGGCTTTAATAATAACTTAGGACGGGTTTACCTGCTAAATAAAGCTCTTTATAGGCTTAAATAATTACCCCGGATTTAATATTAATACCTTTTTATATTCCTTAAGAAACTTAATTACCGTTATATTAATAAAGATTATAGCGTATTCTTAAACCCGGACACCAATATTATTATTACTATATATATCGATAATATCTTAATAATAAGAGTTAATAAATAAGCTATTACCGACCTAAAGGCTTAATTAAATAAGAAGTTCGAGATGTCCGATCTGGGCCTATATAGTTAATACTTGGGTATAAATATTACCCGTAATTAATAAAATCGAACCCTAACTCTTAACCAAGAAAGTTACGTTAAATAGGTCCTTACTTAATTTAATATATATAACGATCCTCTCTTTAAGGGTAACGGTATAACTATCCCTATAAACGTAAATGCCCGTTTCGAGCCGGCTGATAAGGAGTATGCCGCTTTAAAGTAATTTTAGCTTAAATACCAGTCCGTTATCGGCTTACTTATATATATTATAATAAGTATTAAGCTTAATATAACTTATACGGTATCGGTAGTATTACGTTACGTATTTAACCTTAATAAAGGGCATTAAATAGCCGTTAAGAAGATCTTTCGTTACTTTTACGGTATAGCCTCCTTAAAGCTCGTCTTTTAAGGCCCTTTAAAGCCCCTTAATAACTATATAGACTTAAACTACGCCGGCGACCCGTAGATATATCGGTCCACCTCCGGGTATACCTTTAACCTAAGAAGTATAATTATTAACTGGTCTTTAAAACATTAACTAACTATAGCCTTATCTACCTATAAAGCCAAGTACGTGGGATAATATAACGTTATTAAAAAGGCAATCTAGCTCGAACGGTTACTAGCCTAGCTTATTAAAGTTACCCTGAATCCAACAATATTACCGGCCCTTAAGGATAAGGATATTATATAAGATTACGCCCTTCTTACCTGGCTTAAGTACGATACCAGGGCCCTTACCCTTATTACGATAATCTTTTATAATAACTAGGGAGCGATTATATTAACGAAGGACTTTACGAACCACTTAAAGACGAAGTATATACATATTAAGTACTACTTCCTCCGGGAGTATATGGCCAATAAATAGGTAAAGCTCGTATATTATTTTACCGGTAATATAATAGCAGATAGCCTAATAAAGCCGTTATTAAGGGATGCTTTTCAAAAATTCAGAAATCATTTAAGACTGGAGTAACTATATCTTTAAAGTTTAAAATATACCCCTTACTATTGGAGTTGGGATGGATATACCCGTTGTTACGGTGATACGGTTCAGTGGGAGCTTTTACTCCTTGCTTAATGAATGGTACGGTATTATGGTGTTATAAAGCTACTGATCGAGTGGGAGTATCAGAAGTGCAGAAGGTAAAGACCTTGGCTATTACCAAAAGGGGACTAGCCTACTTCCTGGACTTCTCATAGATAGGTATCGCTCAGCACCTTACATAGTACTCAACTAAGCAAGTTACACCCTACCATTTCAACAGGAAGGAAGGAAAGAGCAAAAGTGATGAAATAGCAGGTGGCAATTGAGTGTAATTGAAGATGGGCCGCAGCCCCCATACAAGTTAGTAAGGTATAGGTTGCTTACTATAATAATCCGTTATACCCCTTCTTTTTAAAGTTATACGAATTGATTCCACCCTTAATCAGCCCTTTTAATGTTTCCCTTCCTTCATATACCTATCCGCAAGTTTGGTGTCTTCCATGCTCTCCCCCTTTCCAACGGCCAAAACGTTATATACTACTAACCTTAAGGGGGGGCGAGCGCGGCGAAATGGCATTTTTGCGTGCAGAAGATAAACTATAGAATAATTAAATATTTTAAGGGTAAAGGATAATTTCATTAAGAGCCTTTAAACCCTATCTGGTAAGTTACGTGGTTAATATAAATAAAATAATAATAAATATTTAATAATTTATTAATACCCGTAATTAACCTTAAATAAGCTTAATTACTATATAGGGCCAATAAAAAGGGGTTATAAAGATTTAACGTTAAAAGGTTAAAGTTAAAATTAAATAAAGTTAATTTAAAAAGCTATATAATAAAGTATTTAAAATAAAGTTTTAACGTTAAAAAAAATAAAGTTATATAATGGGGGCCGCTTTCCCCGGATTAAGCTTAATATTATTATTAAATCCTTATTACGGATTATAACGTTAAAAAGTAAAGAATTCTTAATAAAAATAATAAATTAAAGATTTAAAGTAATTATTAATCTTAATCGGATTAACGTAAAAACTCAGTTATTATATTAAGGTAAATAATTATAAAGGAGAGGTTTTTTTTTAAATCAGGTTAATATTTAAGGTAAGTTAAAGTTAAGCTAATTAATTATAGTTTCCTTTTTTTTAAAAGTAAAACGATAAGTTTAAAATAAGTATAAATATTAAAATAACCGTAACTTAACCACCAGTGTTATAAAACGCTGAAATTAGCTTAAAAGTAAGTAGACTCGTATATAAACAAATCAATCAATCAACTAACCTTAAGGATAAAATAAAAAGATTATTATTATTACTATTATTAAGCCTTTTTAATTATAATTAAAATTAACGAGAATAAATAAAATATTCTAGTTGATTTAAAGCTTAATAATAATAACTATAATAAAATACGCAAGTACTATTTAAATATAGAAAGGTAAATTAATTATAATTTTAATAATATGATTATATTTCCTTAAAACCTTTATAATTATCTTTATATTAATCGTTATAATTATATTCCTAAATATGAAGAAGACTTATCTTATCCGTTACCGGTATCTTAATATTTCCCGGTACCGTACCGTCCTATACCGTTTATTACCGGTACGGGATAAGGATACCCTTTCCCTATCCCGTACCGGTCCCGTACCTATACCGTACGTTTCCCGCGGTATCAATCCCGTACCGGTTGGGGGAGTAATAATATTAAAATATTAAAACTATAATTATGTACAAATATTATTATAATTAAAAATATTAAAATAAAGAAAGGAAAAGAAAGTAAAAACCCAAATTAATTCCATATATAAGGATTATAATACCTATAATAACTTAATTATATATCGCGTTTATAATACCGGATAACCCCGTAACGACCGTATTTGTTAGCGCCTAGCGCATATTAAGTATACCAAGCACCGGCTCACTTAGGGGCTATGGTTAAGTAACGTAGCCATTTAAGCGGTAACTTTTGGAACCAAGGGCTTTAAGAGTTCAGGCTTTTTATATACGGGTATACGTAACTATAACCGGCGTTGAAGTTCTTATTACTATGGTTTAAGCTATTTATAAGGACGGTTATTTAAGATAGGTTTACGTCCAGTTAATTAAAAATTCCTTTAGAATTAATTTATCTTTTAATTTAAGTATTAAATTTATAGTTATACTTTACGTCTTCTATAAACCCCTTTCAACTAGCCCCGCCAGCTGTGAGCCAGCGGACCTGTTTAACAGTATTATGAAGGGTATATTAATAAAAATATTTATAAAAGGTGTTATGAAAAATGTTATAGGGGTATTATAGGAGTGTCATAGGAGTGTTATAGGAGCTGGTGAACCCCAAAGGGTTCATGGCTCTAATAAATATTTATTTTTTTAATATATAGTTTACTCGATTTTTATGTAAGTTATTATAATATTTCAATATTATTAATATTATTTTATTATCGCCAGATTTACGGTATCTTTAACCCCGGAAATAGATAAATAGAATAATTAACTTATAGGAGCTTATTGCTATTAAAGGGGGGACTATATTATGGTTCTAAGTAGCCTTATTCCTATATTCGGTTTACTTGCCTTATAAGAACTAGCTCCCGGGGGGTCTTAGCGTATATACCTACCATACGTATACCACCTGTATCGTAACCACCTTCATAGCTATCATTCATTCATTAATTAACCTACCTCATATTAATACTTTTATAAATATCGGGTAAAACGGGAATTCTGTCCCTTCCAGTGCATATATCCCTTATAGTGGATATTATTATTAAAAAAGGAGAATAAAAGAAAAAAGTCTAAAAAAAGCAGGATTTAAAAATGAAAACTTAAATTTATTTATCTGCTATAGGACCTGGTATATTAGGTTAATGTCAGGGAATCATCACTTGCTTATAGCATGCAGCTGTGTGTATACGGCTTTAGGGCTTAGCGTTTCGCTTATTCTGGACACTTTACCTTATTGGGTAAAGCGTCCTATATACTTTATATAATATTTATAATCCCTTTATATATTATACCTATATAGTTAGAATTGATTTATATTCAGAATTATTTTATTTAAGTTTTTAACATAATTTATACTATCTTTTTAAACCAGTTACGATTTACGATTTAAGTAAATATAATTAAAGGGGAGTTTATTACGTAATTTACCGTATTAAATGCCGAGAAGGAACGTAGTATATCTATTAAGTATTATAATAGTCGGAATATAATTAAAATAACTAAATTATAATTAAGTTCTTAATTTCATTTTACGGGATAGAATTTTTTAATAAAAGAAAATATAAAAGAATAAAGATAATAGTAAGAAATAAGTTAAAATATATTATAAGGAGATTAGTTTATTAATACGTTAAAAAATACCTCTAAAATCCTTAAGATAAGCCTTACGATAATCGGTTAACCTTTTATTCCTTAATTAGTATTCCGTAATAAATATATTATATTACGTTAATATCGTTTTAATCCTAACGATTTAAAAAGAGATAAAAAAGACTTATTCTCTGAAAATAATAATAAAAGAGGTATATTAACTCCTTTATAGGGTAAAAACCGGGGTAATTGTTATGGTAGGAAACAATATAGGGGTTAGTGCTTACCTCGTGACCCTAGCGTTACTGGGCCACAGGAATACTTAATACCTATCCTTCCTACTTTTCCTTTTACTTTTTTAGCAATTAATCTATTTATTAAATATATTATTTATTAAGGTTATATATATATTTTATATTATTATATTACTTTTAAGCTTTAAGTATACGTTTAACTTAATATTCTAATTATTATTAACCTTTTTAAAGGGTAATAATCTGAAATATTAAATCGCGTATATAATCAGAAGGGAAAAAAACCGTATATTTTCCGTATTTAAGCTATATTTATTAATATAATAAATCCTGGTACTTTACGCTAGAGAACTTAATTTAAAAAGGAAGGTACTATATTTTTTATTTTTTGGATTTAAGAAATCTTTTTTAGGTTTTCGTTTAAATCGGAATCCGTAATTATTAACGGTAAAAGTTAACGTTAAAGATCCCGATTTAAATCCGTTATACTTCCTTTTTATAAGCAGAAATAAATATAATTTAAATTTATATTAAACTTTCCTTAAGAACAAAAACGTTAAAAATAATAATCCGAATCCGTTACGTTTATTCCTTTAAAGTAAGATTTCTTTCTTTTAAAATAAATATCCTTTATAAATATATATTATAATAAGGGGAGAAAATGGCGACGAACAACGGGACCCCAGAGGTCAGAAACGATACACGTATATATAGCTTAAGTAATAGTGAGGATAATACCTTAAATACGATAAGCGGAAGCGGAATAATAGTAAAAATAAAGGGGGAGGAAGGGTAAGCGGCCCAGATTAATAGGAATAATAATAATAAATCATATAAATAATATAATAAATACGAGATAAGAAGGCCTTAAATCGAATAGGGAGCCTATAATTAATAAGATACGCGTAAAGGGACGCGTATAATACGTAAAGGTATTATTATAAAGGGTAGTAAATAAAGGGTAAAGGGGACGAGGACGATACGCGGGGACGGATAGGGGATAAATGGAGGCGTAAAAGGCCTTATTAAATATATATAAATTAAGAAAAAGCTAAATAAAGATAGGGAAATACCAGGTAAATAAAAATAAACTATAAAAAGAAATAATTATTAAATATATAAGGAAGAAGTAAAAAGAGAAGAAACGGTAAAAACGTTAAAAGGCCTTTTTATAATTATATAAAAGGATATTACGTTAAAGACCTAATTAATACTATAAATCGGGCTATAAAGAGTAAAAAACTTTTACGTGAATACGGAAAAAGGTTTAAGAAAATTAAAAAGGCTACGTAAAGCTTAAAAAATAATAATAAAAGCGCCGGCGGACGGAGGCGAAAGGAGATAAAAAAAATACGTATAAAATAAAAAAGCAACGGGGGAGGCTTTAAGGAAAAGAGAGGGGATAAACTGGGTAATAAAAGCCGTAAAAACGGTATTAACGTTAATAATAAAGGAAATAAGGGTAAAGGAAAAGGCGGCGGCGTTAAAAAAGGCGAAAATAATAATTATATAATTATTAAACGAAAAAAAGAGGAATATAATAATAAAAACGAATCCATTATAATTAATAAAGGCGTTTAAGGCAACGGGAAAACTATTAATAAAATAAATTATTACGGTATGTAAACTATAAAGTAAAGATATTCTCCTTAATATAGCCTTATTAAAGGTAAAAAAGGGGTTAAAAAAGTTAAAGGGATAAGCCGGTAAAAAGGGGTATAAAACGGTAAAAATATTAAGGTAATCCTTTATTATTATAGTAAACGGGATATATTTAATAAAGTTTATAAAGAAGGAAAAGGAAGTTATTTTAAAGCGGATAAAAAAAAAGAATATAGTTTTTTATTTTAGGTTAAAGATCATTAATTATAGTTTCCCCTTTATAATAAAAAGGCTAAACGTTTTTAATTATATAAAAAGATATTCTACGGTTATCTTAAGCGTAACGTTAATAAGGATATATAACGATATCCTTAATAAAGGGGTAATAAAGGGTAAATCCCTTAAATTAATAAGACCTTAAGACCGGGTAATGGATATTTATTAATACTTTAAATATTAAAGGTACGGATATATTACTATAAGGTATCTTAATAATATAAAATACGTAATATATACTAAAAGGTATAATATATATGAATACGTTAACTTAATAATAAAAGGCTTAATAAAGAACGCGTTAAAATACGTAACGTATAATAATAATAGTTACTTAACGTAAGACTTACGGTATATAATAAAAGCGAAAAAGACCCAACGTAAAAAAACTAGAATAACGGTTAAAGTTTAACGCTATAACTTATATAAATTTAAACCGGTAAGGTAATTAAAAACGGTTTTAAGACGTAAACGGAGCTTATTAAATAAAGAAGGGTAAAATACGATAATTAATAATATAAAAAGAGAAAGCTTATAGCGATATTAACCCTTAAGACCAGCCGCTGAATTAAGATTACTATTATAATAAAAAGATTAAAATAAATAACGCTTAACCTTAAAAAAGATTATTTATATAAATAAAAATTAATAAAAAGAACCCGATGGATATTAATATTTAATATATTTACGCTTTTAAGGATAATATAATATAATATATACGGGGAAATAATTAAAGCTATAATACCGATATTTAAATTTAAAAAAATAAAGGATATTAATATTATAGCGATATAAAAGCCGTTATATAATTTATATATTTATTTTTTAATTAACCTAAGAGATGGTTTTTATTTAGCTTTTAAGAATAATAAAACGACGTAAATATATTTCTTTATTAATAAGAAATTAAATATAAATAATTAAAACGTTATTTATTACGGAAGGAATTTATATATATTCCGGATCGTATAAGAAAGGGATATTAAAAATACTTTAAATATTTATAATACGTATAATCCGTTACCGGTTAATAAGAAAAAACTTTTTATAATCCTATTATTTAAGGATATTATAATTATATTTAATAAGTACCTCTTAATAAAGGACTTTAATCTTTATTACGTTTAATAAAATAAGGACGGTTATATAATTAATTATATTAAATTTAAGAAACTATTAATAATTATTATATAATTTAATTTTATATTATTAACGTTAAAAAAAACTATTATATAAGAAAGCCGTAAACTTAAGATTATAATTAACTTAATATTTAACTTAGAAAATATTATTAACTTAATTATAATATATAAACCTTAAAAGGAATTTAAATATAGTTCGGATTATGTTTTAATATAAATGATTTTAAATTAATTTATTAACGTAACTCCGCCTTTACCGTTTAAATAAACGTAAAAAACGGTTAAAGAAGCGGAGATATTAATGAAAATAATAAAAATAATATCCTAATTAACGGAGCTTCCCCGGCTTAATAATAAAAAATAAATTAACCATTTTATAAAACGGATAATAAAGGCTTTAAATAAAGTAATTAACGTTATAATCTTAATAATAAAGCCGATTTAAAGAGCTAAAACTTATTAAAATAAGGAATATATAAAGGTAATTATAAAGGTAAAAGCGCTTATAAAATAAATTATTAAATATCAAAACTGGGAAACGCTTTAACGGTTAAAAGAAGCTTAAAAGGAAAAAAAAGAATTATCCGGAAGGTTAAGTAAATATACTTCCGGGCTATAATATATAATTCAGCGGTTTCCTTTTATAATATCTGGAAGTTAATAAAATATAATAAAGAATAAAGTGAGAAATTTAAACTTATCCTTAAATTTTTACCTTTAAAAAGATTAAATAATACGGTAATAAATACCTTTAACGGCAAAATTAAGGCTCTTAAAAAGGCGTTTTTTCCCTTATTATTAAAAGTTAATTTAATAAATATTAACGGTATAATATATTTTAAATTAATAATAATAAATAAAATAATAACTTAAAAAATAATAATTAAAACGATTAATAAATTAAAGAAAAATAAAGCCTTTAAACTTAACGGTATATTAAATAAGTTCCTATTTATAATAACGTTATTATTCGGAGAGGTTTTTATCCATTTATTTTAAGCTTACCTCGATATAAGATATTACCCCCGTAAATTTAAGGAGGTTAAAATGATTATCCTTAAGAAGCTGGTTAAGTTAAATTATTCGGAAATAAAGTTATATAAACCCATAGTACTCCTTTATACGTTAAGGAAAACTTTAAAAACGGTAATTATAAAGATTTTAAATAATTATATAGAAAAATATAAATTATTCTTTAATTAATAAATAAAAATAAGAAAAGAATAGTTAACGGAAACGGTTCTTAAAGGCTTAATTAATAACGTATATATAATATAAAACTATAAAAAAAAGTACGTTATAAATCTTCTTTCCTTAAATATTATAAAGGTATTTAATAAAGTAAATTATTAAAGGTTATTATATAATTTACGGAAAAAAAGGGTTTTACTTTTCTTTATAAATTAAATAGAAAGTTTCTTAAGTAATTAAGTAACGTTAATTAACCTAAAATAAAAGATAAATATAATAAAGCCCACGATAATAGGGATTCCTTAGGATTATTTATTTCTTTAATCTTATTTTTATTCTTTAATGGCTTATTTATTAAAAATTTAATAAAGTTAAAATAAAAAATTTAAATAAAGGGCTTTATTAATAATATTTACCTTTTAACCTATAATACGTCCATTTATATAAACTATTTAAAGCTAAAATAAGCCTATAAAGTCTACTTATAATAAATAAAGATATATAGGGCTTAATTTATTCCGTATAAATATAAGTTTATTTATATAATAAGGAATTTAAAGTTATACGATATAATAACTATAGTAAACTTAAGTAATATAACGATAAAACCGGAAGTTAATATTAAAGTATTCGGTTTATAAGTTAATAAAAAACTAGATTAAAAAAATTATATAAAAAAGGTCTAAAAGAAAATAATTTTATAAAAAAAAGGCCTTATTTACCTTATAGCGTTAACCTAAGGAGCTATTTTATAAAAGGCTAAAACCGTTTATTAAACGGTTATAAAATTTATAATAAAGTATACGGTAGCTATTTAATACGTATTTAAGGGTACGCTTAAATATAGGAAAAAGCCCGTCCGGCAACTATAGAAGGTTTAAAATTAATACTTAAGAGTAATAAGTAAAATATATAAAACGACTTTTATTTTAATATTAGAATTTAAGGTCTTTATATTACCAATAAAGCTGACCTTAAATTAAATAATCACCTAAACGAGTCTTAAAAAAGGTATGAACTTAATTACGTTAATAAAAAATAAACGTATTCACCAGAACTATAAAAGGCCTTAAATAAAAAAGCGCAGGAAAAAGATACTTATTTTTTTTTATAGAAATTAAATTAGAATAAATTAAAAAAAAGATTAATTTAATTTACGTTTAAGAAGTTAACATAAAAGTATATAAACTTTTACTTAAAGTGAAAATAATAGAAAAGAAAAAGGCCGTAAAAATAAAGTTAGCGGTAATTACCCTATAAATTAAAAAGAGGTAAATAAAATATTAACGTAAATATAGAGAATCGATCCCTTAAGGGTAATAGTACCCGGCGTTAAATAGCGATAAGGTTATTAATAAGTATTTCCGGCGTTACGGGATTATAAGGAAAAATAATAATACGTTAATAATTTAACTCCGGACAGATAAAAATAGCTTAACCTATTTTTTTTTTATTATATATACCGGTAACCGGATTAACGTTAATTACGAATATAAATAACGAAAACAGGACGCTATATACGTATTAATCTTTTATTTATTATTTAAGGAGTTTAAACCGGGATTAATTAAAAAGGTAAGGATTAACGATTATCGCTAAATATTTATTAATAAAAAGGGTATTAAAGCGGCCGCCAAATTCATAATAACTATAAGCTTATTATTATAGTTTAACCTAATTAAGGAAATAAAGGAAATAATTGAAAATTTAATTAAGAAACCTCGCCGTTAACCCGGGGGCAGAAAGTAATAGCAGGAAAATTATACTTAATAAGGGGTTAAAAGGGCTATAAATACCGGGACGGTATAAAAAACGATATTATATCGGTTAATAGAATTATATAAATAAAATAATAATAATATATATATTAATAAAGATATTTAATAATATAATTAGAATTTTAAAATTTTAACATTAAATAAACTTATAAAATAACGGAAAAGCAATAGGTTTAAGGGTAACCCTTAAGTAAATTTAGTCGTAATATTATAAGTTTTCTTAAAAAAAACGTATAAATAAATTCTTATTCTTTAAATAGTTATAAATACTTTTAACCCTTAAAACGTAAATAAAAGCTGGGTGGATACCGGTTTTTATTCTTAACGTTATAGATATCAGGTTTTTTACGGTTATTAATAAGGCTAAATGGCCGAGTATTAGGGAACGCCGGAATTAACTTAGCTAGATCCGTAGTATAAATCAATCAATCAATCAATCAATATTATAATAAGGAGAAATAAAATTTTTATATTACCGTTATATAAAAGGAAGAAAAGTTAAACGAAATAATTTATTAAGTTAAGCTTTATAAAGTAAAGCTTTATAAATAATTTATTTATTTCAATAAATAAATATTAAAGGTTCGTTCTATAAACTCTTAAAGTATATATAAATCGCTATTAAACCGTATAATACGGATTAAAATATTTTATCTGATTATTATTAATTATAAGTTTATATTGCCGGATATTTATAAACGAATTATAAATAAAACTTAAATTAAAAGTTTAAAGAAAAAATCCTATAATCATATTAAAGTCTTTATATTCCTTAAATATAAAAATAAGAATATTAAGGAGCTTTAAAAATAAATTAAAAATACTTTTACGGTTTTCTTTTTAAACTTTAATTATAATACGGATTACGTCCGTATTATATAAGCTTTATTTTCCTTAAAAGGTAAAATTAAGGGTTTATAAATATATTATAAACGTAAGCTTAAACTTAATTCTACGTTAACTTAAAAAAAATTTATTAAATTCCTGGGTTCCTTAATATTAAATTTTATTAATAAAAAGATAGAAGTTTAACTTTAATATATAAGCTTAAAATAAAATAAAAAACAATTAATTTATAACTTTAATATATAAATAATATCCTTAAAAAGTTAATTCTTAAAGTATATAAAAAAATAATGAATTATTTATTTATTTTATAAGTTTAAAAAACAATTACGCTATACAATAATATAAACGTTAAACGGAATTCCTTCTATATATAATAAAATTATTATATATATAAATTATTTTAAATTTAATAATATAACCGCTTATTCTTTATAAAAAAAAAATAAAAAGAAAACTATTAAGAATAAATCTTTAAGGAAAAAATTTAAACCCTTTATAAGTCGGCCATTAAATTAAGGCTTTTTATAAGGTTAACGAACGGACCTTTCCGATATAATATATTATTATTATTAAATAAAGGAATATAAGAAATTAAGTTATCCGTTATTTAAAAAGGAATAGAAAGTGGTCGGATCCGCTTTATATATAAAGAAGGAGAATAATTTAGGAAACGTTAACCCCGCGATAAAAACTCTATCGGAACGCGGAAATTATAATTATTAATCTCGGAAAAGGTTATTATTAATAAGGGTTAAATATTTTTTAATAATATTAAGAAAAAGAATATAGAAATTTATTTTAATACGGGGATGAAGATTAATATAATTAATTAAAACTTTATAATAAAAAAAAACTTACCTTATATTTAAAACGTAATTTTATTAAAGTTTATTTAAATAAATAATAATAATATATTTTATTACGGCGTTTACTTATTAAAGCTTTATACATATAATAATTAAGGGTAACCGGGAATAATAAAGACTATTATATATATAATAAATAAATAAAGTCCGCCGATAACCTTAAAGATATTAAGTTTAATTAATTTAAGAATTAAATCAAACTTTAAGGAAAAAAGGTAATACTTTAAGGTTAATAAGTAAACTTTTTAAATCGATAAGTTATATATATTTACGGTAATATTAAAAAAAAAGCCAATAATATATACCTTAATAATTATAAACCCGTTATTTAAAAATTAGGTTAACTTAAAAACGGTTAAAAGTTATACGGGCTATAACTTAATTATAAAAGGACCGTCCTTACTAACCGAGTTATCTAAATATATAAACGTCTTTTTAATAAAAAAGCCGGTAAGCTCCTTACGTATATAAAATATAATTACGTAATTAAAACCATTATTAAACCGCCATATAAACCTTTATATAATTTATTTAATATAAAGTTAACGGTTTTCTAAGTTTACTTAAATAAAGTATTAATAAAAAGGTAAATACGGTATTTTATTAATTTTACGGATTTACCGATCCTCTTTATATTTAAGAAAAATGGAGGTTTACGCCTTTACGTAAATTATTAAAATATAATAAAATAACGGTTAAGAATTATTACTTTTTACTTTTAATTAATAAAACTTTAAATTAACTTTATAAAATAAAAAGGTTTATGAAACTTAATTTTAAGGATGTTTATTATTATATACGGATTAAAATAAATAATAAATAAAAAATTACATTCCGGATATATTATGGTTATTTTAAATATATAATTATATTATTCGGGTTAATAAATATATTAATAACTTTTTAAACTTATATTAATAAGTTATTAACCGGTATTATTAATAAATTTTATATTATATACTTAAATAATATTTAAATTTTTTTACGTATTAAAAACGAATATTTAACGTATATAAAATAAATCTTAAAATAACTTTAAAAGTTTAAACTCTTTATAAGTTTTAAAAAATATAAGTTTTTTATTATTAAAATAAAATTTTTAAGATTTATAATATTAATTATAAACGTAACGATAAATAAAAATAAAGTAAATATAATTATATTATAATTTAAGTTTAAGTCCTTTTATAACGTATAGATTTTCTTTAATTTTATTAACTTCTTTAAGCGTTTTATTTATTATTATTTTATAAAAATAACTCCTTTAATAGAGTTATTAAAAGGGAATATAAAAGGTATAAAGTACGGCCCGTTTACGTAACCTTTAATAATAGAACGGACGTTTAAAAAACTAAATAAAACGTTCTTTAATATCCTAATTTTATATTACTTTAATTTAAACCTTTAAATTAAAGTTAAAATAAATACGTTTAACTTTAACCTTATAAATATATTATTTTAATTATATTAAAATGAATAATAATAATTTATTACTTTTTAATCCCGTAAAATAACGGACGTAAAACGTAATTATAAAACCTATAATTAAGAATTATTAATAATTATCGTAACTTTTAAGTAATAACGTTATTATTTTAAAAGTAATTTTTATATAATTAAAATATTAACCGATTATAATAATTTAAAAGGTTTTATAAAGGTTATTATTTTAAACGGTAAATAAATATAATAAGTAATAAAATTAACTTTATTTAACTTTATTATTAAGTATTAATCGGGTATTTTTAATCCGGCGGATACGCTTAATTAACGATTTAATTACGTATTTATTAATATATTAATATTAAAGTTATTATTTACGTTATAAAAGAAATTAACGATTATAAAAGGTTTAATTAACTTTATATTCCGAAAGATCTTAAAAATCTATAAATAAACCTTAATTAATTAAGGTAAAGCGGTATAAAAACGTAAAAATAACGTATATAAACCGTTAATAATTATTCCTTTTTTAAAAAAAACGATTTAAAATTTAATAATTAATATTATTTAAAAAATATACTTAAGATTAATATATTATATAATACGTAAGGACCCTTAAACTCTAAAAAGGGTAATATTACGGGTATATAGGCTATACGTATTTATAACGTAATTAAGGAATAGTTTAATTTTATTATTAAAATTATTAATTATAAATAATTTATTTTACGTACCGTTATTTAAGTTATAATAATATATAAAATGGTATATAATTCTGAGATTAAATTTATAATAAAACTTATTAAGGTATTTTAAATTAAAGATATCTTTATTTTAAACCGTAAAAGCGTTAAATTTATAAATAAAATACTTAAGAAAACCGGCGAATAAATATTTAATTTAATTAGTCTTTTAAGATATAATAAATACTTATATATCCCTATTAAAAAAACTATATAAGAAAAGTTATTAAAACGATATTATAATGACCCCGCCTTAAAATACTTTGAAAGTAACCGTATTAAAAAAGTCCTTAATAAATTTTATATTTAAGAAAATATAAATATAAATACTAAATTATACGTTAATTTATATAATATTTATTAAAGAGTTAAAGCTTTTAAATATAAGCCTTATAATAAATTAAATAGTTTATTAATACCGTTATATCTTTTTTAAGAAATTATTATGGATTTTATTATAAATTTATTACTTAATAAGTAATAAAATTATATATATAATATAATCTTAATTATAATCGATCGTTTAATTTAAGAATTAAGATTATTTCCCGTAATTAAGAAAATTATTACTTTTAAGTTAATTAAACTTCTCTTTTAATATATATTTTAAGAGTATAAAATTCTTAAGGATATTATAACCGATTAAGGCTTACTTTTTACGAATTCTTATTAATTTAAGGTATATAATGTAATATATACGCTCCGTAAATTAAGTATTTCCTTTTATTTTTAAACGGATAATTAAATAGAACGGTAAAATTAAACTTTTAAATATTACCTTAAAACGTATTATTATAAGAATTAAAACAATTAAGCTTTAATATTAAAGATTATAAACTTTATTTATTTTATAAGTAATAATATTATAATTAATAAACCTTTATCGGAAGCCTTAATAAGGTACCTTTTAATATTTTAAAAGTGGGTTAACAATAAGTTAAATAAAATAAAAGTCCCAATTATAATTAAAAAAGTTAAAAAGCTATTAACGGTTTAAAACGATATAATAAAATATTAATAACGTATTAAAAAAGCGGAGATAAAGTCTTATAATTATAAGTATAAAGCTTAAAAGTATAAAATTAAAGATATAATTATATTATTTATAAAAAATATTAAATAAAAACGATTAAATAAAAATTTTTTATATAAATTTATAAGCTTATTTACGGTTTTTAAGTTAATCGGATATTAAGTATACCGCTTAACTTTATTATTTATTTATAGGATATATAATATATTTTACGTATCCTTATTTAAACCGTATAAAAAGTAACTTAAGGTTAAAAATAATTATTTATTATTAAATTTTATCGATAATAAATTAAAATAAAAGATTAAAAGATTATTTAACCGTAATAAAATTAATAAGGAATTATATTATAAAATTAAATAAAAAGGGTTTTTGATTATTTATAATAAGTAAATTTTAATAAAGAATTTAAAGTATATAAAAAAGTTATGTAATATATTTAATAAAAAGTATAAATAATTATAATATAAAATATAAGACGTATAATTTAAATATAAAATATTTAATTTTATTATAAGAATAAGCCTTAATATAAATATAAAAGTATTATTACCTATATATATATATTAAGTATTATTAATTTATAATCCTTTAAACTTATTATCTTTTATATTCCCCTATTATAATTTACTTATTATTTATTTAAACCCTATATAAGAATTAATACTTAAACTTATAATCTCTTTATGGTAAAAACGTATTTTAATTAATTAAGTAACTTATTATATTATACGACGTAGAGTAAGCGTATTTAAGAAGTTATTATTTTATAAAACGGCTTATAATTAAAGGCTCATTAATACTTTTAAGTATGAACGCTTATAACCCGTTAAAAAGCCGTAAGGGGTCCAACGTAATATAAAGAAATCGGGCTGTAATAAGCTTATTAAAGGAATAACGGAAGATATTAAAGAAAACTTAAAATTAATTAATAAACGTAAGGTTTATATAATAAACGTTAAAAACGGATAAAATATTAAAAGAATAAAAGTACGTTATACGGGCGACCCGCCGGCATTTATAGCGGATAAGTTACGTTTAAAAAAGGAATTCTTATATATTAATCGCTTAAATTCTATATTAAAATCCGGAAATTAAAGTAAATTAAACTTAAGTTATAATGTAATTAATAACGTATAAACTATAATAAAAATACGTTTATATTAAAGTAATTTAAATTAATTAGTTATTTAAATATAAAAGCTATATAATTAATATTATTAATTATATTACGCTTATATTTAATTAATATCGATATTTTAATTATAAGAATTTTATATAATATTTAATAAAGTTTATTCATATATTCTTATATTATTTTTTATTTTCCTTAAGTATTAAAGTAAATTAACGGCGGTATAAAAATATATAATTTATTTAAACGTTTAACTTAAATAAAATTTAAATATATATTTAATTTATATAACGGTTACGTTATATAAAAATAATAAAGTTAAAGGCGTATAATTTCGTATAACGTTTTTTTAACTAAATAACGGGAATACTTTATTAATTTTAACTTTTTTTTATCGATCTTAATATTATATAACTTATATAAAAATTCATAAAGGTAATAAGTATATCGTAAATAATACTTTTCGTTAAGTATTACTTATATAGTATAAGTAAACTTTATAAATAATTTATTTAATAATTATAAAGATAACTTAACCGGAAATTAAATAAATTAAAAAAAAATTATTAATAAATAATTTTAATATAATTATATAACTTAAATATAAGTTAATTACGACTTAAATATTATTATACGGTAAAAAGAATAAAATATACGTTTAAAAAAGTATATATATTATTATAAGTTTAAAGTATTTTTATTTATAAATATAAAGATTTTTATTAAATAATATTAATATTATTAACGTTAAAAGTTAAGTAAATACGTTATATACCCGTATTGTAAAGCTTATAGACTCTTTTCCTTTTTTTTCTTATTAGGTTTTTTAAAGGTTTTTAATAAGTTACTTTAAAATTATAATTAAAAGTTATAGCTTTAAAGATAAAATATTAAGGAAAGGAAATATTATTATAATAGGAAATAATATAAAGGTTAATACTTACCTCGTAACCTTAGCGTAACTAAGTTATAGGAATACTTAATACCTATCCTTCCTACTTTTCCTTTTACTTCTTCAGCAATTAATCTACTTACTAAATATACCATTTATTAAGGCTATATACACATTTCACATTACCATACTACCCTCAAGCTTCAGGCATACGTCTGGCTTAACAGTAATAAATATAGTCATACCCGTTTAATTATACGAAAGGGTAATAAAAGGTATATTTTAAATATAGAAAACGAAAGACTTTAATTATTGGATACCGGGAACGTAATTACGTAAATACGTAATCCCGTTTCCCTTTAAGAATCTATTAATTAATACCCTAAATATTAAAGTAACGTAATTAAGGATATAATCGTTAAAGTTTTAAAGCTTAACGATAATAACCTTTTATTAAAATAAGAAATTAACCAGGTAAAGTTTATAATTATAAACTTAAAAATTAAGCTTAATACCGTTAAAAAATCTTAAAGTTAAATAAAGGATACTTTTATCCGTATCCGTTATATAAAAATAAATTATTAACGTAAAATTAAGGATATTTATATAAAGAATTCTTAATTAAGGGTTAAGATTATTTAACTTTAATAAAACCTTAAAATAATAAGAAACTTAAATAACTTAAAAAAAGTTATTATTTTACTTAAAACCGTTATTAAAATAAAGAAAATATTTCCGGGGTTAATATATATTTATTTATATAAACGGTACCGGGAACGAATAAACGATATTTAGACCCCGGAGAATTTAAAAGTATTAAAACCGATTAAAATTAAGATATATAAAGATTTTATTTTAAAGTAAAATTTTAATTAAAATATTATGATTCCTTATTAAAAGAATAAAAATTAAATATAAATAAAACTATTATAAGGATTCCGTTTTTTAAGTTATAGAAGTTTATACTTTAAATGATTCTCCGGATCCCTATTTAATAACGGAGGAAATCTTAAATAATTTATATAGTATATTCGGTAAATATAATAAGTTTATGATGAAAATGGCGACGAATAAAGGGACCCTAGAGGTTTAAAACGATACGTATACGTATAGTTTTCATAATAATAAAGGAAATATATTAAGTACGATAAGTAAAAGCGGCATAATAATAAAGAATAAAGTAATAAACGGGTAAATAACCTATATTAATAAAAACGGTAATAATATATAGAAATAATATAATAATAATAAGCCAGATAACGCTTAAAATCAATAAAGGAATTAAGGTTAATAAAATATATATATTAAGGCGCGTAAAACGCGTAATAATAATGCGGAAATAATAGGTAAATAAGGGGGTAAAAAGGCCGGTATAATATTAATAGCGAGGGATACGGGCGGGGGGAAAAGGCAGGAAAACCGTAATAAAAGTATTATTAAGGATATATAAAAAAGAAATAAAATTAATAAGGAGGATAGGATTTTAAAGGATTAAAAATAAAAAACGGAAACGATATATCGCCCAATAAATAAGGGCGAAAAGGTAATAAGGGAAATAATAAAGGCCTTAAATCGACTTTTTACGGTAAAATAAAAGGATATTACGTTAAAGACTTAACCGATATTATAGATTAAGTTAAAAAGCGTAAAAAATTTTTATATAAAAATAAAAATAAAATTAAAGGAAACGGAGCGATTATAAAGCTTTTAAGGGGCGGTAGTAAAAACGTTAATAAAAAGTAAAGAAAGCGGCTTAAGGTTAAGTATATAAAATAAGGGTATAAAAATGGTAACTTTTTAAGTGAAAGAAAGTTAAGCGATAAAAGTAATAAAAAAAGTATTTATAATAAAAAATAAAAGGATAACGGAAAAGAAAACGGCTGTATTGGAAAAAACAAGGATAATAACGGTCCGTTTATTTAATAATAAGGAAAAAAATATAGTTATAAAAATAAACCCATTATAATTAATAAAGGCTTTTAAAATAATAACGGAATCATAAATAAAATAGATTATCGTAATATATAAATTATAAAATAAAAATATTCTTTTTAATATAACGGTTTTAAAGGTAAAAGAAAATTTTAAAAAATTTAAAGCTTAAATTAATAAAAGAAAGTATAAGTTAATTAAGGTTTTAAGGTAATTATTTACCGTTATAATAAATAAAATATACTTATTATATTTTATAAAAATTAAGAAAAAAGCTACGTTAAAAAGTATAGAAAGAAAAATACGGTTTTTTATTTAAAGCTTAAGATTATTAATTATAAGCTTTTTCCAGTAATAAAAAGACTTAACTTTTTAAAATATATAAAAAGGTATTTTATTATTATATTAAATATAACGTTAATAAAGATATATAATAATATTTTAAATGAAGGGATTATTAAAAAGGGATTTCTTAGAATAATTTAATTATAAAATAAAACGGCGGATATTTATTAATATTTTAAATATTAATATTATAAATATATTATTATAAAGTACTTTAATATTATAAAATATATAGTTTACGTTAAGGGTTATAATATTTATAAATATATAAAGTTAATAATTAAAAAGCTTATAAAAAGTATATTTAAATACGTTACGTATAATAAGGAAGGATATTTAATATAAGATTCTAAATATATAATAAAAGTTAAGGAGATTAAATATAAAAAAACTTAAATAACCGCGAAAATCTAACGATATAATATATATAAGATTAATTTAACGGGCCAATTAAAGGTAACCTTAAAATATAGGGTTAATTAATTAAATAATAAAGGGTAAATAACGGTAATAAATAAAGTAAAGAAAAGGAAATTCTTTATAATTTTAATTTTAAAAGCCGGCCGTTTTATGTTTTTAATAATAATTAAGAAGGTATTAAGTTAAAAAATATTCGGTTTTAATAAAAAATCCGGAATTTAAACGGGTATAAAAAAGGGAGCCTTTATAAAGGTTAATATATAATATATTAACGCTTTTAAGAATAATATAATATAACGTTTATAATAAAAAAATTAAAATAATAATACCGATATTTAAATTTAAAAAAGTTAAAGACGTTAATATTATAATAATATAAAAATTACTATATAACTTATATATATATTTATTTATTAACCCGGGGGAGGGGTTTTATTTAACCTTTAAAGTAAATAAAATAATTAAAATATATTTCTTTATAAGTAAACGGTTTAACGTAAATAATTAAGATATTACTTATTATAATAAAAAATTTTATATATTCTATATTATAAAGGAAAAGGACTTAAAGGGTAATTTTAATATTTATAACGTATATAACCCGTTACCGGTTAATAAAAAAAGACTTTTTATAATATTATTACTTAAAGAAATCTTAATTATTTTAAATAAATATATATTACTTAAAAACTTTAATTTATATTATTATATATAGAATAAGGAAGAACGTACGATAAACTATATTAAATTAAATAACTTATTAATAATTACCGTTTAAGTTAATTTCTTATTATTAATATTATAAAAGATTATTACGTAAAAGAATTAAAAGTTTAAAACGACGATTAACTTAACCCTTAATATAAAAAACGTTGTTAACGCGGTTATAATATATAAGTTGTAAAACGACTTAAAATATAGCTCGGATTATATATTAATATAAATAATTTTAAATTAAACCGTTAATATAACCTTATTATTATTAATAAAGAAAGTATAAAAAACGGTTAACAAAGTAAAGGTTTATATAAAAACGGAAAAAATAATAATATAATTTACGGATTTCCCTTAATTAAATAATAAAGACCGGATCGATTTTTTTATAAAGTGAATAATAAAAATATTAAATAAAGTTGTTAGGGAACTGATGTATGAGGTCTAGCTATGAACGGAATAATAGCTATGGTGGTGTCTATGGTACAGGATGCACCCACCATATAAGTGTGGGTGCCAAGGAGCTAGTACTTATAGGGCAAGTAGGCCGAGCCTGGGAGCAAGGCCTGCTGGAACCATAATACGATCCCCCCCTCCACGACGGTGAGCTCCTGCCACCTAGACCAAAACCACCCTTGTCGGACCTGGGTATAGCCTTAAAGAACCACCGAGTGTGTAGCTGATACCTTGAACGAGCGTGGTAGTTGATTGCTGAAGGGCTGAGAAACCCGGGTGTTGAGAAAAAGCTCCTGAAAAGAGGTGAAAAAATCGACTTAAGTTGAGTCGATTGGCGTGATCTCCGGGGTAAAGCCGAGTCGTACACTTTCTGTTGAAAAGGGGTTTAGTGTAGGGCTACCACCGTTGACGCCGTTTTGAAACTAAAGCGATTGACGAGGTGGCCGTAAGTGAGCCGGCTGAGTGGCTTTCACCCCTTATAGGTGAGCTGAAGCCATAAGAGTGGCTTTTACGCTTAATACCCTCGTCGCACTTACTGAGATATAATTCCCTTGCTCTTGCTCTACCCGTGGTGTCACCCTTATTAGTATCACTATTAATATTGACCGTCCATCTAGTTACTAGCTATTCCGGCCTATAGGTTACCCTATTAAGGGCCCCGTAGCTGCTAACGTTTTATGGGCTTATAACGTAATAATAATATATTTACCGTAGGTTTTATAAGACGAGAATCGGAAATCGATTTACCTGATTAATTAAGAAATTAAATACTATTATAGTAAGCTTATTATTAATAATAGGCTTATATAAATATTATAATTAAGGTATTAATAAGCTTATTTATAAAGTCGATAAATTAAAGTGTTAATACCCTATATTATAAGTAAAATAATTAAGTATATACTCGTCGTATAGTTTAAGGGATTTTTAACGATAGGCTTATTTACGGTATCGTCTTAAACGTTCTTCCTTAAGAAAACCTACTTAAGCTTCTTAACTATCCTTATTCTTATTTTTATCCTTATTCTATTCTGAATCTTAATTAACTTAATTACTACCAGTGTTAACGTCCACCCAGTTTTAGCCATTCCGGCCTGCAGGGGTTTCCACTCTTGGTTCCTATAGCTACTAACGTTTCATGGGCTCGTAATACGTACTTACTGCACGGCTTACTAATTGACTAATACGTTTCTCCGCAATACCGATTAACTGGCCGGCTGACTAACTGACAGTGTTATTTTAGTGAAGTACGACTACATATAAGGCTTATAACCAACCTCGCGATATAGAAGGATAGCTATTATTATGTTAAGGAACTAATGTATAAGGTTTAGCTATAAACGGAATAATAGCTATAGTAATGTTTATGGTACAGGATGCACCCACCATATAAGTGTAAGTGCCAAGGAGCTAGTACTCATGGGGCAAGTAGGCCGAGCCTGGGAGCAAGGCCTGCTGGAACCATGACACGAGTAATTAATAAAATAATTTTAATAATAAAACCTTCTTAAACAGTTAAAGTTTATTAAAACAAAGGGTATATAACCGCGACCGTAAAGGCGAAAAGGTTAATTAAGTAGGTTTTTAAATATAGAAATTAAAAGATACTTAATTAATTAAAGGTTACTTAAAAAAAAGAAAGGATTATTAAGAAGGTTAAATAAATATACTTTTAATTTACGGTATATAACTTAATAATCTTACTTCGTAATATTTAAAAGTTAATAAAGTATAATAAAGAATAAAGTAAAAAATTAAAGCTTATTTTTAAATTCCCGTTTTTTAAGAAACCCGATAGTATATTAATTAATACCTTTAACGGTAAAATTAAGGCCTTTAAAAAAGCATTTTTCCCCCCTCCGTTAAAAGTTAACTAAAATAATATTAATAACGTTACGTACTTTAATCCCGTATTAATAAATAAAATAATAATATAAGATATAATAATTAAAGTAATGAATAAATTTTAAAAAAATAAAGCCTTAAAATTAAATAAGATTCTTAATAGATTCTTATTAATAATAATTTTATTATTTAAGAAGGTTTTTATTTATTTTTTTTAAGTATATTTTAACGTTAATTATTATTTACGTAAATTTAAAAAAATAAAAACGATTATCCTTAAGAAGCTTATTAAGCCGGATTACTTTAAGGTAAAATCTTATAAACTTATTATATTTTTTTATATATTAAAGAAAGCCTTAGAAATAAAAATAATAAAAATCTTTAAAAATTATATAAAGAATTATAGACTTCTCCCCGATTAATAAATAAGAGTAAAAAAAGATTAATTAATAAAAATAGCCCTTAAGGGATTAATTAACGGTATATATATAATATAAGGTTACGGGAAAAAATATATTATAAGTTTTTTTTCTCTTAATATTATAAATACCTTTAATTAAAATAAATCATTAAAAATTATTATATAACTTAAGGAAAAAAAGGATATTATTTTTCTTAATTAAGTAAATCAAGATTTTCTTAAGCGACCGAATTATATTAATTAATTTAAAATAAAAAATAAGTTTAATAAAGCCCGTTATAACGGGGATTCCTTAAAAATTACTTATTTCTTTTATATTATTTTTATTGTTTAATAGTTTATTAATTAAGGAACTTATTAAATTAAAATAAAAGGTTTAAATTGAAACCTTTATTAACGATATTTACCTTTTAACTTATAATATTTTTATATATATAAATTATTTAAAATTAAAATAAACTTATAAAGTTTATTTTTAATAAGCGAAAACCTACGGGCCTTAATTTTCATTATATGAATATAAGTTTATTTATATAATTAAAAGCTTAAAGTTGTATAATATAATCATTATAATAAACTTAAATAAAATTATAATAAAGCCGGATATTAATATTAAAATCCTTAACCTTTAAGTAAATAAAAAGTTTAAATAAAAAGATTATATAAGAAAAATTTTTAAGAAAATAACTTTATAAGAAAAAAACCTTATTTATTTCGCCGTATTAATATAAAAAGTTATATTATAAAAGGCCCGGACTATTTATTAAGCCGTAATAAAGTTAATTATAATATACGCTATAGCCATTTAATATATACTTAAAAGTACTTTAAGATATAAGAAAAAGTTTATTTAAATATTATAAAAAGTCTAAAATTAATATTTAAGAATAATTAATAATACTTATAAAGTAACCTTTATCCTGGTATTAAAATTTAAGGTTTTTATATTATTAATTAAAGTTTTATTAAGTTAAATAATCGCTTAAATAAAGTTAAAAAGATATATATACTTAATTATAATAATAAGAAACGGGCGGATCCGTTAAAATCTTAATAAGCCTTAAGTTAAAAAGAATAAATTAAGGATACTTATCCCCTTTCTTATAAAGATAAAGTAGGAATAAGCTAAAAAGAAAGTTAATTTTATTAATATTTTAAAGGTTAATTTAAATATATATAAATTCCCGTTAAACGTAAAAAAGATTAAAATTAAGGGGATTTAAAGAATATAAGCTATAATAATTACTTTATAAATTATAATAAAGTAAATTAAATATTAATAAAAATATAGGGACTTTATATTTAAGGATTATTATTATTTAATTCTTAACGATAAAAAGATTATTAATAAGTATTTCCGCCGTTATAATATTATAAAGAAGGGTAATAACGTATTAACGATTTAACTTTAAACGGATAAAAACGGTTTAATTTACTTCCTATTTATTATATATATTAAAAGTTAAATAAACGTTAAATATCAGTATAAATAAAGAAATAAAGACGCTATATACGTTTTTATTTCTTATTTTTTATTTACGGAAGTTAAGTTAAGATTTATCGTAAAAGTTAATATTTATAATTATTATTAAATATTATTTATAAATACAGGTATCCGGGTAACCGTTAAGTTTATAGTATTTACCGGATTACTATTATAGTTCAATTTTATTATAAAGATAAATAAAATTATTAAAAACCTTATAAAAAAGGCCCGTTATTAATTAAAGAAAAAAAAGTAAAGCGGAAACCGGTTATATTAATTATATAAACCGGAAAGTATTTTTTATAGCCATAAAGATATAATAATAAACGCTTATTAAAAGTTTTTAAAGGAATTAATAATAATAATAATATAAGAAAAATATATATTAAACGTATAAGTATTAATAAAAATAATTAAAGGTATTACGTAAGGTTAAAGTAGTATAAATATATAAAGGAGCGGAAAAGTAATAAGCTTAAAAGTAACCTTTATAAGGATACAATTATAATGTTATGGATTTTCTTAAGGGAGTTAATATATAAAAAGTATATAAATAAATTATTATTTTTTAAACGGCCGTTAATATCCTTTATTTTAAGGGATCAAAAGTAAAAGCCTGGTAAATACCGGGTTTTGCCCTAACGTTATAAGTGTCAGGTTTTTGCGGTTACCAGTAAGGCCAAAAGGCCGCGTATTAAGGAACGCCGGAATTAACTTAGTTAGACCCGTAGTATAAATCAATCAATCAATCAATAATAAGTTTATAAAAGTAAATACGATATTATATAATCTTAAGTCTAAAATAAGAAGTATTAAATATAAAGAAACCTTTAATAAATTTTACGTTAAATTTTTTATCGTTATTTCGTTTTTTAAATTATTAAAAGTATATAAGATTTTAAATTTTAAGTATATACTTAATTAACGTTTATAATATAAACTTTTTAATAAAATAATATATAATAACTTTAAAGAATTTATATAATACTTACGTTAATATAACTTTAATATAAAGTAAATTAACGTAGAAAATAAGGGAAAACATAGGAATAAATTAAACTTCAAGGAAAAAGTTAAAAAGAAAAACAATACCTTAATAAAAATATTATATATTAATAATTATGGATATTTAAATAGAGTTTCCCGTTTATCTTATATTCTTATAAAACTTTATATTAAAAACGTTATTTTAAATATAAAACGAAGGGTTATTATCTTAAGAATAAGAAAGTTATTTATAAGGATAAGTAATAAGTACTTATAAAGAAATTTATAACTTATTTTAAGTCAATTCAAATCGTTTTTATTCGGATCGGTAATAATACGGATAACTCGGGAAACGAATAATCTTTAATAGAAAATATTATTAAAGACTTTATTTAATAATATATAAAAGAATATATTAACTTAAGGAGGAATAAAAACTTACGATATTATATTTTTCTTTATACTATTTAGACTTAAAAGAATTATTATAATTTAATCGTTGATTTAACTTTTAAGGAGAATTTATTATAAATAAAGGATTTTAAAATATTAAATATTTAATAAATATTAATATATCCATATATAACTTCGTTAGTATAGCTTTTATTAAAAGATATAAATTTATAATTATATTACTTATAAATTATATTAATTTAAGCTTATAAATAATAAAGATACTCTTAATATTATTTATATCATAAAAGTCTTTTTTTAATTAAGAGAAAGATATTTAAACGAACTATAATATATAATTACGTCTTTTAAAAGTTTTAATATTATATTTAATATATTATAGCTCGAATTATATGACCCGGAATTAAAGTTCTTAATAAAACTATTAACCTTTAATTTAAATTATTATATAACTTATTATTTAAATTATTATAAGCCGGTTATAATTTATAACGGAAAAAGCTTATTATCCCGGGAGTCTTTATTATAAGAAAATATTACGGAAATATTAATATATACTTTTATAAAAATAATTAAACGCTTTAATAATAAGGTAATTTTTATATAATTAAAATACTTTAAAGAATAATGGCGACGAACAACGGGATCCTAGAGGTCAGAAACGATGCATACGTATATAGCTTAAGTAATAATAAGAATAATATTTTAAATACGATAAGCGGAAGCGGAATAATGGTAAAAATAAAAAGGGAGGAAGGGTAAGCGGTTTAAGTTAATAGGAATAATAATAAATTATATAAATAACGTAATAAATACGAGATAGAAAAGCCTTACATTAAATAAAGAGCCTATAATTAATAAGATACGCGTAAAGGGACGCGTATAACGTGTAAAAGTATTATTATAAAGGGTAATAAATAAAAAGCGGAAAGAATAAGGACGGTACGTAAAGACGGATAAAAGGTAAATAGAGGCGTAAAAGGCCTTATTAAGTATATATAAATTAAAAAAAAGCTAAATAAAAATAAAGAGATATTAAATAAATAAGAATAAATTATAAAAAAAAATAACCATTAAATATACGGAGGAAAAATAAAAAAGGAAAAAGCAATAAAAACGCTAAAAAACCTCCTTATAATTATATAGAAAGATATTATATTAAAAATTTAACCGATATTATAAATCGCACTATAAAAAATAAAAGACTTTTATATAAATACGGGGAAAGGTTTAAGGAAGTTAAAAAAATTACGTAGAGCTTAAAAAACGATAATAAAAGTACCGGCGGACGGAAACGAAAAAAAACAGAAAGGATATATATAAAGTAAAGGAATAATAAAGAAAACTTTAAAAAAGGGAGCGGGGATAAGCTAAATAATAAAAACCGTAAAAACGGCACTGGCTTTAACGGTAAAAAAGGTAAAAACAGGGGGAAAAACGGCGGTATTAAGGAAAACCAGGATAATAACAGTATAATTATTAAGTAAAAAAGAAAGGAGCATAATAATAAAAATAAACCCGTTATAATTAATAAAAGCGTTTAAAATAATAAAAGAACTATTAATAAAATAAATTATTACGGTATATAAGCTATAAAATAAAGATGTCTTTCTTAATATAACCTTATTAAAAATAAAAAAAAGGCTAAAGAAATTAAAGGGATAAGCCGGTAAAAAAAAATATAAAATAATAAAAATATTAAAATAATCCTTTATTATTATAGTAAATAGGATATATTTAATAAAATTTACGGAAGAAAAAAAGGAAATTATTTTAAAACGGATAAAAAAGGAGAATATAATCCTTTATCTTAAATTAAAAATCATTAATTATGATTTTCCCCCTATAATAAAAAAATTAAACGTTTTTAATTATATAAAGAGATACTTTATAGTTATCTTAAACGTAATATTAATAAAAATATATAACAATATCCTTAATAAAGAGGTAATAAAAGGTAAATCCTTTAAATTAATAAGACCTTAAGACCGGGCAATAGATATTTATTAATACTTTAAATATTAAAAGTACGGATATATTACTATAAAATACCTTAATAATATAAAATACGCGGTATATATTAAAAGGTATAATACGTATAAATACGTTAACTTAATAATAAAAAGCTTAATAAAAAACGCGCTGAAATATATAATATATAATAATAATAATTACTTAACGTAAAACTTATAATATATAATAAAAGCGAAAGAAACCTAATATAAAGAAATTAAGATAACGGTTAAAGTTTAACGTTATAACTTATATAAACTTAGATTAATAAAATAATTAAAAACGGTCTTAAAACGTAAATAAAACTTATTAAATAAAGAAAAATAAAGCGTAATAATTAATAATATAAAAAAAAAAAAACTTATAATAATATTAATTTTTAAGGCCGGCCGTTTAACCAGAATTACTATTATAATAAAAAGATTAAAATAAATAATATTTAATTTTAAAAAGAAACCGTTTATATAAATAAAAGTTGATAAAGAAAGCCTAATAAACGTTAATATTTAATATATTTATACTTTTAAGGGTAATATAATATAATATATACGGGGAAATAATTAAAATCGTAATATTAATATTTAAATTTAAAGAAATAAAGGATATCGATATTATAGCGATATAAAAGCCATTATATAATCCGTATATTTATTTTTTAATTAACCCGGAAAATAGTTTTTATTTAACCTTTAAAAGTAATAAAATAATACAGATATATTTCTTTATTAATAAAAAGCTAAATATAAATAGTTAAAATATTATTTATTATAAAAAAAACCTATATATATTCCGGATTATACGGGAAAAGGATATTAAAGGTAATTTAAATATTTATAATATATATAATCCGTTACCGGCCAATAAAAAAAACCCTTTATAATTTTATTACTTAAAAATATTATAACTATATTTAATAAGTATTTCTTAATAAAAGACTTTAATTTTTATTACGTTTAATAAAATAAGGATAATTATATGATTAATTATATTAAATCTGAAAAGCTATTAATAATTATTATATAATTTAATTTTATATTATTAACATTAAAAAAGACTATTATATAAAAAAGCTATAAACTTAAGATTACGATTAACTTAATATTCAGCTTAAAAAGTATTATTAACTTAATTATAATATACGGACCTTAAAAGGACTTAAAATACGGTTTAAATTACGTTCTAATATAAATAACTTTAAATTAATCTATTAATATAACTCCG
Organism: Niebla homalea; assembly: GCA_019925105.1. NCBI lineage: Eukaryota > Fungi > Ascomycota > Lecanoromycetes > Lecanorales > Ramalinaceae > Niebla > Niebla homalea. Next base: position 717,108 of record JAHGAU010000003.1, read on the forward strand.
CCCCCACCGTTTAAACGAACGTAAAAAACGGTTAAAGAAATTAAAATATTTATAAAAGCAATAAAAATAATATCCCAATTAACGGAACTCCCCGGCTTAATAATAAAGAATAAATTAACCGTTTTATAAAATAAATAATAAAGGCTTTAAATAAAGTAATTAACGTTATAATTTTAATAATAAAATTATCTTAAAGAGTTAAAACCTATTAAAACGAAGAATATATAAAGGCGATTATAAAGGTAAAAACGTTTATAAAATAAATTATTAAATATAAAAACCGGGAAATATTTTAATAATTAAAAAAAGCTTAAAAGGAAAAAAAAAGAATTATCCGGAAGGTTAAGTAAATATACTTCCGGGCTATAATATATAACTTAACGGTTTCCTTTTATAATATTTAAAAATTAATAAAATACGGTAAAAAATAAAATAAGAAACCTAAATTTATTTTTAAGTTTTTACCCTTAAAAAGATTAGATAATACGGTAATAAATACCTTTAATAGTAAGATTAAAACCTTTAAAAAAACGTTTTTTCCCCCTGTTATCGGAAGTTAACTTAATAAATATCAATGGTATAATATATCCTGAATTAATAATAATAAGTAAAGTAATAACTTAAGAAATAATAATTAAAACGATTAATAAACCGAAAAAGGATAAAACCTTTAAACTTAACAATATATTAAATAGGTTCCTATCTATAATAATAACGTTATTTAAAAAGGTTTTTATTTACTTATTTTAAGTTTACCTTAATATAAGATATTACCCTTATAAATTTAAAAAGGCCAAAACGATTATCCTTAAGAAGCTAATTAAATTAAATTACTTAAAGGTAAAATTATATAAACCTATAATACTCCTTTATATATTAAAGAAAACTTTAAAGATAATAATCGTAAAAATCTTAAGTAATTACGTAAAAAAGTATAAACTATTCCTTAATTAATAAATAAAAATAAAAAGAAAATAATTAATAAAGTATCAGGTACTGAGAGTACTGAGGTAAAAGGTGGGTGTAATATATATAATAAGTATCTATTTAACTATGAAGGTGCGTAATATAAATATGCGCGTCAAGCCATTATACCCTTTTAATATTAGTGCCCGATAAGCTTTTAGCATACGTATATTACATATAATAAATATATTATAAAAAGAAAGACCGTAACGCCCTCGTTATAACGGTAAGGTTAAAGTCTTTATAAAGGAAAACGGTTCCGGGGCTAAGGATTAAATATATTTAGCGCCGAGTATATTAAGGAAGTAAAAGTAAATAATAATTATTAAGTATTAAGGCTAATTATTAAAGGAAAGTTAAAAAATCGAAAAACCATAAAAGGTATAAGCCGAGGAATTATTATAAGCTACCCGGGATATAATCGTGAATTTAAGGGTATTATAATTAAGCTAAATCGCTTAAAACCGTGATATCCGTGGTTTAACTGGGTAAGCTCTTTAAGCCTTTAATAGCTATAATAACAATATTATTCCAATATAAATTATAAAAGGACCATATATTACCCTTTTTATTATAAAGGTAAGCCTAATTATCCACCTAATATATATTAACGTATTCATCTTATAATAAGGGCCTGGTTTTATCGTCGGACTCGAAGGTAGGGTTATTATTACTATTATTATAACGGAAATAATAAACCTTTAAAGGGTCCGGTGCAGGAAATGCCTTACGTGTAAAGCCGCTTATTAAACGGTATTTATTATTGCTTTTAAAACGAGGCTTATTATATATAAATATTGTTTATAATAAAGTATTTAATAATAAAGTTAATAATATTAACTTATTTATATAGCGATATTATTTATATTATACGGATTACCGAAGTTATATATAAGTTATAAAGGTTTCTTAATTATAAGGGAATTAAAGGGTATTCTGTAGGGCTACTTTAAAGTAAATAAATACGAGCTTAAGAGCCTGTTACTGGGTATTACTTAGTCGTTTAGCTATAGTTATTACCCGGCCCATAAATACAGTTACGGACTTTTAATTTACGGCGTCCTTACGTATATATTTCAGGTAATTAAGTTGCTTAAGGAGCTGGTACTCTAAGGTTCCGAACCGAGTTATAAGTATAAATACTAGAGGATCTATTGATTTTATATTTATAAGATAATTACGAATTTTATTTATAACTTTAAATATCCACCAATTATAGGCCTTATTTAAGCCGTTAAGTTTCATAAAGCTTAAAGTAATATACTTTTAAACGACCTTATTACCTTTAATATTACTTATAATTTAAAGCCGATTAATAAAGGCATAAACGTTATTAATGCCGTCGAAGTAGCCGACTTCTTTAATACGGTATCGTTTAATATTATCCTTCTTTTTTTACTTATCTTTTAATGGTTAAGGCTTATTAAAGGGTTTTAAGATAAAGTCCTTATAATAATACTTAAATAATTTTAAGCGAGCTTTAAGGGCGGTAAATTTATTTTTAAGGCTATTAAACTTCTTATTAAACTTTATATCTATAGTTACGATAGTCGTACTTAGTTTATTAATGGTTATAGTAAGGGTTAAAATAAAAAGTTTATTAATTATTTTTAACGAAGGTTTCTACTTTAATAATTAAGGTTACGGTATCTTTCTTAAGCGAATATTATACCCGTTATTTAATATAAGATAATAAATAAAGTAATAAAATAATATCGTCGAAATGCCTTTTAAAGGGATTAACGAGTTAAGTATTAAAAAGGTCCGTTTAACGCGGTTATTATAAGAGCTATAACGTAATCGCTCTTAATAATAAATATATTAAAGGCTATACTTAAACTATAGATAAACGTAAATAACCGCAAGCTATTATTATTATTTATTAGGTATTAAGAGTATTAAGGTAAAAGGTGGGTATAATATATATAATAAATATTTACCTAACTATAAAGGTACGTAATATAAGTATGCGCGCCAAGCTACTATACCCTTTTGGTGCTAGTGCCCGATAAGCTCTTGGCATGCGCACATTGCACATAACATAAAGATAACTTTAAAAAACTTAATTAATAAAGTATATATAATATAAAACTATAAAAAAAAGTATATTATAAGTTTTCTTTCTTTAAATATTATAAAAGCGTTTAATAAAATAAATTATTAAAAATTACTATATAATTTACGGAAATTTTTTTTTTTATTTTTCCTTATAAATTAAATAAAAAATTTCTTAAATAATTAAGCAATATTAATTAATTTAGGATAAAAAATAAATATAATAAAGCCCGTAATAATAAGGATTCCCTAAGGATTACTTATTTCCTTAATTTTATTCTTATTCTTTAATAACTTATTTATTGAAAACTTAATAAAGCTAAAATAAAAGGTTTAAATAAAAGGCTTTATTAACGATATTTACCTTTTAATTTATAATACGTTTATTTATATGAATTATTTAAAGCTAAAATAGGCCCATAAAGTTTATTTATAATAAGTAAAAATATATAAGGTTTAATTTACCTTATATAAGTATAAGCTTATTTATATAATAAGGAGCCTAAAACTATACGATATAATAGCTATAGTAAACTTAAGTAATATAATAATAAAACCGGAAGCCAGTATTAAAATATTTAGTTTATAAATTAATAAGAAATTAAATTAAAAGGATTATATAAAAAAAGTTTAAAGGAAGATAATTTTATAAGAAAAAGGCCTTATTTACCTTACGGCGTTAACGTATGGAGCTATATTATAAAAAATTAAAACTATTTATTAAGTAATTATAAAATTTACAATAACGTACGTAATAACTATTTAATACGTATTTAAGAGTACGCTTAAATATAGGAAAAAGTCCGTCCGGTATTTATAAAACGTTTAAAACCAATATTTAAAAATAATAAATAAAGTATATAAAACGATTTCCGTCCTGATATTAGAATTTAAAGTTTTTATATTATTAATAAAGTTAACCTTAAATTAAATAATCGCTTAAACGAAGTTTAAAAAAGGTATAAACTTAATTACGTTAATAGGAAATAAATATATTTATTAGAACTATAAGAGGCCTTAAATAAAAAAGCGTAAAAAAATAACGTTTACCCTTTTTACGGAAATTAAACTAAAGTAAATTAAAAAAGAAATTGACTTAATTTACGTTTAAAAAGTTAACGTAAGAATATATAAACTTTTATTTAAAATAAAAATAACGGAAAAGAAAAAGGCTATAAAAACGAAGTTAACGGCAATTACCCGGTAAACTATAAAGAAATAAATAAAATATTAACGTAAATATAAAAAATTAATCCCTTAAGGGCAATAATACTTAACGTTAAATAACGATAAGGTTATTAATAAATATCTCGAACGTTATAAAATTATAAGGAAAAGTAATAACGCGTTAATAATTTAACTCCAAATAAATAAAAATGGCTTAATTTACTTCCTTTTTATTATATATACCGGTAACCGGATTAACGTTAATTATAAATATAAATAACGAAAGTAAGACGTTATATATATATTAATTTCCTATTTATTATTTAAAGAATATAAACCGGGATTAATTAAAAAAATAAAGATTAACGATTATCGTTAAATACTTATTAATAAAAAGGGTATTAAGGCGGCCGTCAGATTTATAATAATTACGGGTTTATTATTATAATTTAGTTTAACCAAAGAAATAAATAAAGTAATTAAAAACCCAATTAAGAAACCTCACCGTTAACTTAAGGGTAAAAAGCAGCGGCGGAAAAACTATATTTAGTAGGGGGTTAAAGGGGCCGTAAATACCGGAGCGGTATAAAAAACGATATTATATTGGTTAATAAAGTCGTATAAATAAAATAATAATAATATATATATTAATAAGGATATTTAATAATATAATCGGAATTTTAAAATCTTAATATTAAATAGACCCGTAAGGTAACGGAAAAATAATAAATTCGGGGATAACCTTTAAGTGGATTTAATTATAATATTATAAGTTTTTCTAGAAAAAATATGTAAATAAATTTTTACTCTTTAAACGGCCGTAAATGCTTTTAGTTTTTAAAACGTAAGTAGAAATTGGGTAGATACCGGTTTTTATTCCTAACGTTATAGATATCGGGTTTTTTACGGTTATTAATAAGGTTAAACGGCCGAGTATTAAGGAATACCGGAATTAGCTTAGCTAGATCCGTAATATAAATCAATCAATCAATCAATCAAAATACTTTAAAATATTAAAGTTATTAAATAAAATTATATTAATAATTATTATTAATATAATAGTTATTATTATTAAAGATTATAAAAAATTCTTCGTAAAAATTAATAAGTCCTTTTTATTTAAAAATAAATTAAAAAAGAAAGTTTTTAAAGAATATTATTTATAATTAGAAGTTTAACACTTAATAAAAATAAATAAAGTTTTATTAATACGGGAGATAAATTATTATATAAATCTTAGAGAAAAAGTAATTTTATCCGTTAAGAAAGCATACGGTATATTTAAAGAATAAATAACGGTAATAAAAAAGTATATTAATAAAATACTTAAGAAAAAGTATATTTAATTAAATATATCGTTATATATAATATTAATTTTTATTATTAAGAAACCGGACGGAGGCTTAAGAATATATATTAATCATTAAGCTTTTAACGTATTAATAATTAAAAATTATAATATGCCTCCTTTTATCCGTGAAACTTTATTTAAATTATATTATATATAAATTTATATTAAGTTTAATATTATTACCGTTTTTAACGAAATTTATATTAAATAAAATTATAAGAAAAAGACTATATTTCTTATACGTTACGGTTTTTACGAATATATAATAATATTATTCAGATTATATAATATATTTTAATTTTTTATTAATATAATTTTTTAAGAATATTTTAATATATTTTATATAATTTATTTAAACGATATCCTTATTTATAATATATTTAAAGATAAATATATATTATACGTTTAAAAATATTGTAAAAACTTTAAAACGTAAAATTATTCTTAAATATTAATAAATATAACTTTAATATTATTAAATTTAAGTATTTAAGATTAATTATTATTACTTAAAATTTACGTATAGACTTAAGGAAAGTAAATATAATAAGAAATTAAAAGATACCCTGTTATACCAAGGATATTTAAGCGTTCTTAAGATTTATAAATTTCTATTAACGCTTTATCTTAACGTACTTAAAAATCATTATATTATTAACCGATTTAATTAAGTTATTTAATATTTAAGAATTTAAGTATTTATAAGCTTTAAATAGTCCTTAATAAAAAGCCTTTAAAATTTTAAAATACTTTTTTATTATAATATTTATCCTTAATTATTTTAACTTTAATAAAGAAATATTAATTAAAATAAACGTATCGGATTACGTTATTACGGCTATATTTTTATAAAAAGATAATAAAGGAAAACTTTATCCGGTCGCTTTTTTATTTAAAAAGATAAGTCTTTAAAAATATAATTACGAAATATATAATAAAGAACTATTTACTATTATTAAAACTTTTAAAGAATAACGCCTTAAATTAATTAAAATATTAATTAAAGATCTTATTTATATTATTACGGATTATAAGAACCTTAAATGTTTTATATTATTTATTAGGACGGATAACCACTCGGCCACGGGGGCAAAAGTAGCTAACCTGGGCAGGTAATAACGCTTAGGGGTAAGCCGCTATTACCATATAAGGGGTGTTAGGCCCTAAGGGCCACCCTTACGGGGTGCGCATAGGCGCTAATATTACTTCCCCTCCTATGCACTCGTCCCCGAGTGCATAGGCTACTAAAACCACGCCTCTGGGGGGTTACCCCAGGCTGGAGGCCTTACTCGTAAGGCCCGACTTCGGTATCCAGTGAGAGCCCCTATGGGGATCACCTACCGGGGTTGAGCCGGTCCCCGCGGGGCACCGTACTCCAGGGTGAGTCGACCCCCGCAGGGTGTCGCACTCGGTAGGGCTCAGAGGCCCCCGCAAGGGCATGTCCCGAGGTTGAGCCGGTCCCCCGCAGGGTACCGCGCTCCAAGGTAAAGTCGACCCCCGCAGGGCACCGGACTTCAGGTTTCAGTGAGAGCCCCTATGGGGATCACCTACCAGGAGTGGTAAGAGCCCCCGCAGGGGGTGACCACTTTGGACTTAGAGGCCCCCGCAAGGGCATGTTCCGGGGTTAAGCCGGTCCCCCGCAAGGGTACCGCACTTGAAAGGCTCAGAGGCCCCGCAAGGCATGGCCCACTTTTCGGGTTCAGAGGCCCCGCAGGGCATGACCCACTTTTCGGGTTCAGAGGCCCCGCAGGGCATGACCCACTTTTCGGGTTCAGAGGCCCCCGTAAGGGTATAACCCAGCCGGCCCTTTAGGACCAGATACCCAACAGTGGAAGGGCACCCGGACCACCAAAGACCCGCAGTTGAGCCGGTCCCCGCAGGGCCCGCACTCGAAAATCCCGTATTCAAGCCGATCCCCGGAGGGTACCTAACCGGTCCACTCAGGGCATCACGTTTTGCGCACGAGCCCCCTTATGGGGTACTCGTTACCCGTAAAGAACTCATTGGCTTAGGCCCACTTTTGAAGTTTTAAGGTTATTTATACCCTATTGGCTCGCTTTTGGCCTATATTTCGGTAGTTTTCGGGCGTTCCGGCCCCTAAATCCACTAGTTTAAGGCCGTTATGGGCCCCACACTAGGTATCTTACTTACCCGGTATCCTAAAAAGTGCAGAAAATGGGTTTATCCTAAGTGCGTTTTCTGAGAATCGAACCGCCACCTGCCCCTATATATTCACTCCGGGGGGTATATAGCCCCTGAAGTGCGCTATTATAATGTTAGGACGGATAACCACTCGGCCACGGGGGTAAAAGTAGCTAACCTGGGCAGGTAATAGCGCTTAGGGGTAAGCCGCTATTACCATATAAGGGGTGTTAGGCCCTAAGGGCCACCCTTACGGGGTGCGCATAGGCGCTAACATTATTTAAATAATTAAATAAATAATAAGCTTTTTAAATAAAATTTCTTTTTAAATTTAATTTTTTAAATTATATATTAACTTAATAAATAGGGTATAAAATCCGATAATTTTATTAAACGCCTTAAAGATCTTTTTAACGATAAATAAAATACCCGTTATATTTTTTAATAATAAATAATTATTTAAAAGTATTATATTAACCCGTATTTAAAAATTAAATTAACGCTTTTACTTTTTAATAAAGTAAAATATTAACTTACGGAATTATCGGCTATAATTTACGACTTAAGAAAAAAAGAGAATAATAATAAGGAGTTAATAAAACAATTATTATTATAAATCCTTAAAGATAAAACCTTAAGTAAAAAATTAATAAAAGAATTACTTACTAATAATCTTATTTCTTAAGAATAAATTCTTAACTATTTCCGTAACGCTTATAACGAGGACAATATAATATAACGTGTTATAAATATATAAAAAATAAAAGCTTATAAAATTCTTTTAAATATTATTAAAAAGGAAAACCTTAAATTAAAATTAACATAATATAAAATAAAGAATAATTTACTTTATATAAATAACCGTATCTTTATATTTATAAATAATAATAACTTAAGGATAAAAATTATTAAATTATTATATAAATTATGAATAAATAAATATACCGGATATACTTTTATTAATAAAAGAATTAATTGCGAATATTATTAATTAAATATAATAAACTTAATAATACGATTTATAAAGAGTTATTAAGCTTATAAGCTATTTAAAAGCTATTATAAAAAAAATAAAACTTATTAAAGTTTTTCTTAATCCCGGATATATATTAAACCGATATTTTAATAGACTTTATTATTATTTTATTAAAGTATTATTAATATAATAAAAACTAGAAGTATATTATAATAATTATTGATTAACTTTTAAAGAAAAAAAATTCTATATTTTTTATTTTTTTAAGATATAAATTATAATATAAGTATTTATTAATTAAATATAAAGAAAGGAGGGATATCTTAAGTTAATTATATTAAATAGGGGTAATTAATTTATATTATATTTTTAATAACGCCTTTATTAACGTATAAATATTAAGCTAAAATTATTAATAATATTCTATCAAAAAATAAATAAATAAATAGAAAACGTAAACGCTAAATTAAATTAATACTTAAAGGTATATATTAATTATAATTAAAATAATTGGGTAAACTTTTTACCAATAGTTAAATTTAAGGTAAATTTAAATACGAGCGTTTTAATTAAATTATATTTATTTTTAATTATAAAAGGCTATTTACCCCGTTTTAAAATAAAAATATTTACTAGGGATTTTTTTATAACTTTATAATTAAGAAATAAAATAAAAACAGCAGATTATTTAATTAATAAAATAAATTACCTTTAAAAGTACCTTAAGAATAAGCTTAAATAAACTTAATCTATATAAACTTAATATATAAATAAATATTATTTATTAACTCCGGAGTATTATATAAGTAATATAATAATACTTAATTTAAGGTTTATTAAGATTATATACTTATTAACGTCCCTTAATTATAAGAATTTAAGATTATATAAAGTAATATACGTTATTAATAATAATAGTATTTTTAAGCTTAAGTTATTAAACTTAATAAAAAATATTTATTTAATCTTTTATTTATAATTCCTTTACCCGGAGAAAAACGATTTACTATTAGGTTAAATAATACCCCCGTTATTACCTATAAAGGTAAATAATAAAGGAAAAGAATATAAGGCTTTTAAGGTTATTAACTTAAAAATAGACGGAAGGAGAAAAGACCCCGTTTTAAGAAAGAAAGGATGTTTAATATATAAAATTATATACCTGAATTTAAATATTTAAAATATATAGTTATTATAATAACTTTAAATAAAAACTACTAAATATCTTAGTTTTATTGTTGACTTTTATTATATATATTCCGATAAGTTTAATCTTTACGATTCCTTTATTACTTTAAACGATTAAAACCTGATATTCATCGTTTTATTTACTTTAAAATAAAAATAATAAATCTTAATTTAATAATTATACCGTTAAGTTAAAATAAATCTAAATCTATTAATCGCTTAAGGAAACGTACCGTAAATTACCGTTAATACGTTAAATTTTTAACGTTATAAATAGTTTAACGGAGCTTATAATTAAAAAGGGAAGGTTATATTAAGGAATTATTACTTACTTATAATATATAGCTATATATATATAGCTTTAAGGCTTAACGTTTCGCTTATTTTAAACACTTTACCTTATTGGGTAAAGCGTCCTATATACTTTACATAATATCTGTAATCCCTTTGTATGCTATACCTATATAGTTAGAATTCACTTATGTTCAGAACCACCTTACCTGAGCCCCTGACAGTTAAATATTCTACTATAAAAATAATAACGATACTAGCTAAAACGGTAATCCTATTACGAGCATGTACATAGTGATAGGACACTGTCCTATGGATAGGACACGTACATAGTTAGTAGTTTGTCCCTTCAGGATAAACGATGATTCATACATACATTGATTACTTTACCACTTTGTCCATTACATGCTCTGTACCCATTAGAAATCCCGTGAGTCCAGATATTTATGGCCTAATGTCTCGAGAATGTAGTATATATCGTAATAAAGTAAATATATATATAAATAATGGGTAGATATTTAGCTATGTAGGTATAATATAAATATATATATTAAGTAATACGGAGTAAGGTAAGCCCGGTCCGTACCAAGGAACCCTCCTATAGCTTATACCAGCATAATATGCTTATAAAACAGAGAAAAAAGCAACGTTTACGTCGCGATATATTTACCATAAAATACCATAAATATTAATATATTCGGTGGTAAAAGTGATAAAAAGGAAGCTCCGAGTACGTAAACTATATTAATTGGATAAATAGTTATTAAGAAATGAAGGGTAATAAAATCGTATATTAGAAAAAATTGAAAACCATAAGCCGGAAAATAGTCATAATCTCACCCGGGAAATAGTCGTGGTTTAAGCATTGCGATCGAGCTGGATCGCTAATAAACGCGATCTCCGGGGTATTGCCGAGTCGTATCATACTCAGTCCTTGCTCTTGCCATAAACGCAACCAGGTAGATAATATCTGGTAATCTCTCAGAGTCAACAATTTCTGAAACCGGCGATTGCGACACAGCAATCGGTACAGATAACTCGATCTAAGCCATGCCTTCTTTGAGCTCGTATTTAAACATTTTCTGAGCCATAGCAAAGCGTGATGGACGGTGGAGTGGGTAGTCGTTGCCAAAAGTGCACCACATCTGGTAGAGTGGTATAGGCTTGTCTTTGAGGCTTTTTATCCTAGCTTTTGTGACGCCTCTCCTGTCTTTGTCCACTGTGTTTGTAGGTGGTTTGGCTGAGGGCTCTTTCTTGTCGGTTGATTTTTGAGAGGTCTTCAGTGGTAAAGGTAAGCGAGCAGGCGGAATCTTCTCTTGCGGAGTAGGCGGTTTGACTCTTAAGGATGGATTCAAAGGGTGGTGCACTCAATTTGGGTGCAAATTTGTTGAAGAGGTCCTTGAGTGTCATAGGTGGTAGCACCTTTGGTAGTGATACTTGGAACGGCTTTGTCGATTTGGTGAGAGGATCGGTGAGCGACTTGAGAGGTGCAAATCCCATTGCTGATGCTGTAGATGAGGATGAAGTAGAGTTGGATTCTGAAGGTGAGGATTGAGATGTAAGTGATCTGAATGGCGACTTAAGTACTGATGAATATAACAGTGTCGAGGATAATGAGATCGAGCCAGCTGAAGCTGTTGATACAATAGACGAAGGCATGACGGTGAGATGTCTAGTAAAAGACTCCGCTTGGTGAGGTGTTAAGTGGATGAGCTACAACGTAACTACCTGTGAGACTGGACGTGGGTGCATATATGCCTTGATTGAGTGGACTATCTAAGTATATGAAGGAAGGCAGGTCCAGTCTGCATGAAATACAGAGGTGGTCTGGGATGTAGGGCCAGGTGATGATATCTACAGTGTCATGAGATACCACCTACCACCTGCATGCACCCAGGCTGACACTACCTTAACTCAAGGCAGATAGAGGTCATATTCGATCTGTATCAAAAGCTGAATGACTGAGCTATTGCTACCATTTGTCACGAGAATGCGGTATACATGGTGATAAAGTAAATGTATATATGAACAATAAGGGTGCATGCCAAGCAACGCGGAACAAGGTAAGCCCGGTCCGTGCCAAGGAATCCTCCCATGGAATCTCCTTACAAGGCTTGCAAAGTCGTTGGCGAAGATACAGATCACGTTATCTAAGCTCATCCACTACTTATGAGCTGGCCAATTCTTACAGATGACGGTACCGGTCGGATACCAGTTAGATGAGCTAGGTCATATTACTTTCATTTCCTTTCATTTAGATATACTTAATATATTTTTCGAAATAAACGTCTTCCTTACTATTTCCTCTATTTTACCGCTTACAATGAGACCGTTACCGATCAGTACCGTCATTTATCTGATCGACGCCACTACTGAGTTAAAACGGAGCATAATCGTGATGAACAAAACATATACCTTAGAGATATGAGCTGGTCATTTTGGGTATCCGACCAGGCCCTGAACCACCCATTCAGCTTTCTCATTCAAAGAGTCAATCTATCTATCAATTTTGTCGAGCTCTTTCATATTCACGATCCAGGAAGATGTTGCCCTATAGCATGAGAACCATCTTCCTTTCTTTGCTAACCCTGGGCCAGCTTACAGCTGCCCCTGCTTGGGTTGGCCCCACCCGCACGGACTTCTATCAGCATGCATCCCGATTTGACGACTCTGGGGCCCCTACGCGCACGAGTGCTCCTGACTTCTCTATCCAGAGACGCCAATCATCAGGCAACCAAGTGTGCGGGGTCTTTCAGGGCAATTCAGGTATGAACGTCTGAATCGCTACTCGTATGAAATCGGGATCTAACATAGACTAGACTATTCAGCTCACACATACACTTGTCCAAGCAACGAAGAATGTCTGCTGGGAGACAACTGGTGGGGATGTTGCACTTTGACTCCTGTCCGAGGCTGTTCCGAATGGGCATGTCCCACAGTCTCATCCTGCGTGGAATATGAGCAACTCACGCGTTGTGATCACAACTGTGCGACGGATCCAAACGTGTTGAAATGGTGGGTCATAGACAACATTTCATTCTCTAGCATGATCCTAGCCCGCTCTATGATCGCAAAAGAACCTAGCATAGCCGACCTCCTTGCTGAGCTAACGCCCGTCACCATCTCAGTACCGACATAAACAGCCCATATTGCGCTGTTGCCAATGCAGCTAGCATCGTATCCACCACGAGCCCCTACATTATTGAACCCCCCCTACACACATCGGCAGGCCAACGATTCTTTGCATGTGAACAATCCCAGTACAACCTCGACTTCACAGTCACCGCTTCAGAGTCAATGGACTTGGCATGCGCCCCTCCGTGGGTCACCAACCCAGCGTCGCTGAGTGCATGGTCCGTCGCCAATCCGAGTCAGGCACAGAGCTTTGGGAACCCGTTCATTAGACTTGTGTTGAGGAACGGTGTAAAGATGAATGCGACGACGTCATTACCAAGTGTACAGTGGCCTCCGCTTCCCACGGTTGCACCGGCATCGAGTTCGATTCCAAGTCCGGGATCTAGTCCAAGTACGACATCAGGTGGAGCTGAAGTTATAGTGGTGGCTCCACATAGAATGGTCATTTGCGGAGTCGCCGCAGTGTTGGCTTTTGTTAACTGGTACGCCTGACTGTAGCTAGTTGCCGGTGATTGTGGCGGGTTTGTCTGGAGATATCGTGGTGCTACCTGGAGAAGCTACTTGAATAGGCGTATCGTGGTTTGGTTCGCTGCTGCTTTGGTTGTCTGAGTGATGAATTTGTTCCTGCTTCTTAGGACTTGGTGTTGAGTCCTTGGTAGCAATTTTCATGAAGTGCGTTTGCCCCGACAAGTCCGCGTCAGCTTTAGCAAAGCTTCTGTCATTCCGCACTGCAGTTATCTTGAGATTCATTAGAGAATGTCTAATTGCTTTGTCATCTGACTCTGGTGATACAAATGGGCGTAGAGACAGGGAACATGCACCGTCCACCGCCGATTTTTCCTGGAGCTTGCTGGCGAAATCGACGAGTGGATAGGCTGAGAGCTCTGGATGACGATGGCGTGAGAAACATTGCCAGGCAACGACAGCCCAGCAAAACGCCAGTGCAAAAGATTCGAGAATGATATACGTTATAAATGTGGCCCTGTTCAGGACAAACTTTGTGTATGGTTGACATATCGAAGCTGTCGTCTGAAACACTGAAGGGAGGATTGGCTGCCGACCGCTTTGTTCGGATGCCAGAGCTGGATTCTGGTTATTGTTTGTAGAAAATTCCCAGAGGATGAAAGCAAGCATGCTTTGCAACGTTGTGTAAGCATTGCTTTCCCAAAGGGAGTTGTATGTGCCGGAAGGAGCGAACCAGAACCAGAAGTTGATGGAGGACTCAGCGGGTAAGCCTGAGGCGGTGTAATTCAACAACCAACCGACGGCAAGATGAAGGGCTGTAATGTTGACATCGTAGTCCAGCTGTGGATCTCCGAGCTCGTAGACAGATAGGATGCTATTGTTTGAGGCGGCGCAGACGGTGCTCGCTTGTCGATCGTAGACATTCATTGTTGTGGTGACATTAGGTACAGAGCCTTGCTGAGAGATTCCACAGCCTCCCGATTGGATTCCGCTAGGACATGTAAAGATGCCTGTGGTACGAATCAGCCATAGATACAACTGGAATGGCTCTCATTGTGGACAGCTTACCCGCAAGTACAGAACCTTCTGAGACATGGCTGGCGGCCAAGCAAAACTTTACAGCGACGAAGGTGTTATTATTTCCATACACAATGCAGTCTTGAGACAGAAATTGATCCGATGCATCGAGATCCTGGGCAAAGTCAATCTGCGTACTCGGGGCATCGTGTATTATAATTGTAGAGTTTCCAGAGGGAGGAGAACTTGGCTGAGGATACATTAAGTAAGTGCCGCCTGGAAAGAGATAAGAATCGCACAGGGTCCCTCTGTTTGGGCAAGAGACTGGATGAGACGAGATGGAAAACAAAGGATTCTTCACAAAGTTGTATGTTGATGCGAGTGCCCAATATGGCACCACATTGTCAAAGCTCTCCAAGGACGGTTCTACAAAGGAGCCGTTAAATTTTCCAGTACCTGCAGTAACAGTCAAGGTGTCTATAGGGCTGTAGGCCGTTATCACTGAGGCTTTGACTACACGAGTTATTAGGTGTGATCATTGAAAGCAGATTGCTGCACCCTTGAACTCACCGAACAAGACAATACCGGCCACGAAAAGCACAATCGCGGAAAGTATTCTGACCACGCAATGATGTCAACAGTAGAGAATGCAAGATGTCTGCATTAAGAACACGCATACCTTGACGTTGCCGATCCTCGGTCAGATAGCTGCTCCTTCCTTCCGAGGACCAGCTTTACTGCTCCAAAGATACCTGTGCTTGGAGAGAAACCAAGAAAGCTAAGAAGTCGTAGTCCACGATCGCGGCCTACTAGCGTCCATTGTATTTCCTCGAAGGTCTGTGCAACCGCAGCAGCAGTAAAAATAGAAGTGAGCCCTTGTAGAACCCTCAATACGGTAAGTGTCCAGCTGAACGAAACATGGAGACGTGACTGGAGGATGTGGTTTGCCTGATCCTTAGGCCTGCTGGAAAAAGTTGATGCGGCGAACCAGGCAGTGACTGCAAACAGTGTCGTCGACGCTATTGCCAATGCCAGCCTAGATCTTGTCACTTGTATCTTTGTTGAAGTGCCCTTGGTTCTTTTAGCAATGCCACTATCAGCAGCCTTGTGTGGAGGGTGGTGGTCCATGAGCTCAATAAAGCTTAGGCACAAAGTAACAGAGTGTCAAAAGCAGCTCGCAGTGAAGCGGGAGGTAATGTTCAGAGAGCGGTGTGTACACGATGGCGGTTTTGAAGGTCTAAGAGTATACCTATCGCAATCAAAGTATCAAATTTCTCACAAAACGGAATGATAATTGGTCATGGTCTTGGTAGGGCTGAGCCGGTTTGTTGATACCCTACCTACTGCACCACCCTCAGCTAACCCTTCAGCAGGAGGCAACGCCGGATGCCGCATGCCCCCACCGTAACAGGCCCAAGAACACTATGGTATGGTTAGAGAACCTGAGAGCTGAGCAAGCACCCTCACCCTCAGCCTTAGCCTCAGCAAACCCTTTCCTAAGCCCTGTACTAAACCCTTTACCAGAGCCTTCATCAAACTCTCCACCAAGCCCTTTAGTGCGGCCCCGCTTCACCCTTACATGCTGCCATGGCTACAAGCCCAAAAACACCGCGATTTACATGGAGAACCCGAGAGCTGAGCAAGGCTCCTTACCCTTACCCTCACTTGCACTCTCACTTGTACCCTCACTTGTACCCTCACTCGCACCCTCACTTGCACCCTCACTTGTACCTTTACCTGCACCTTTACCTTCATCCTCACCTACCCTAACCTCACTATTACCTTCATCAGCCTCAATACCAGGGTAAGGGTGAAGAGGGTGATGAGGGTGATGAGGGTGCAAGTGAGGGTGCAAGTGAGGGTGCAAGGATGCGGGTGAGGGCGCGGGTGCGGGTGAGGGTGCGGGTGAGGTTGCGGTAATGAGGGTGGTGAGGGTGACGAGGGTGATGAGGTTGATGAGGGCGAGGGTGCAGGTGCAGGTACAGGTGCGATTGTGGGTGAGGGTGGTAAGTGTTAAGGGTGATGAGTGTTAAGGGTGATGAGTGTTAAGGGTGATGAGTGTTAAGGGTGATGAGTGTTAATGGTGATGTGTGTTGAGGGAAATTTGTTGTGTATGAATCAGAAAGAGAAGTGTATGATCTAGGTAGTATGTTCCAGTGTATGGATGAGGTATTAGTTGCTCGTAAAACTATGTAAGGCCGGGATAATCGCCCCAATCATATTGAACCTTTCAAAATGGGATCATATACACGTACAGTTTCCCTGTATATACACCCCCAAATGCCCTGCATATACACCTTTTTTTTGCGGGTATAATGCTTGATTCTTTGCGTAGCTCTCAGCATGGCGGAAGAACTTTTTAAAGTCCAAAATACTTATATTGTCGAATCCAAACCATATGTCTCCCGCCGCTAATAATTTTTTTAAGAGTTAGAAAAGATGAAAAGGGATGAAAGAGTAAAAGTGATAAAATAGCAGGTAGCAATGGAGTGCAATTGAAGATGGGCCGCAGCCCTTATATAAGTTAATAAGGTATAAGTCCCTTTTTATTGAAATTTATTATATTTTTCTTTTTTAAAATATATATAAATTAATTCTATTTTTAAATAGCCCTTTTAATATTTTTATTCTTTTATATATTTATCCGTAAGTTTATTATCTTTTATATTTTTCCCTTTTTTAATTCCTTTTATAATAAAGTATTATCCTTAATATTATTATATTTTAAATTATATTATATTTATTTATATATATTTTCACTATATATATACCGTTTATAATATCCTTTTAATAATTTAAATTATTATGAATATAAAAATTAAAAAGGTATTAATACGGTAATAACTTACCTTTATTTTTTTTATAATAAAATTTATTCCTTTAATATTACGTATTATTAATAAATAATTTTTATCCTTTAACGTTATTTATATATATATTTATTTATTTTTCTTATAATTTTATTTTTAAGTTTTACTTAATAATAATAAATAAATATATTGAAACTTAACTTTTTTAGAAATAACCTTCTTTTATTATTCTGATTTATTAATAATAGTAATTTTAATATTTTATATTTGTTTATTCTAAGGTTCGGACTATTTATATTTATATTGTTTTTAAGTATAATATGCTGAATCTATGTAAGGGTATAATATACTTTATTCCGTTTATTAAAAGATTATAAATATTATTTTTTATAAGGATTAAACCTTATAACCGGTTATTTTTTACTTTATTCCTTTATTTATATACCTTTAATATCTCTTTGAATCCTATTATTGTTAAGTTTATTTTAAATAAGTTTATTACGTAATTTTAGGTACGTTTTAAAAAAGTTAATTATTTAAATAAACTTTATTTAAATTTTATTTTATAAATTTTAATATTTCTTTTTATTAATATATTCAAAATAATATTATACGTAATTACTTAATTCGTATCAGTTTATTAATATTGTTTTTATATCGGTTTATTATATTAATCTTAAGAAAGTAATTAAAGGGGGTAGTAATTTATTACAATTATTATTGTTTATATATTATTATTTAAGAAAATAAAGGAAAGAAAAGAGAAAAAAATTATTTATTAATTTTTAAATAATTTTTTAATTTTTATATAAATTCTTTTAACGTTTAATATTATATTTGATTGATTGATTGATTGATTTATACTACGGGTCTAGCTAAGCTAATTCCGGCGTTCCTTAATAATCAGTTATTTAGCCTTATTGGTAACCGTTAAAACCTGATATTTATAACGTTATAAAAAAACCGATGTTTACCCAGCCTTTACTCTTACCTTAAAGGTTAAGAATATCTATAGCCGTTTAAAGTGTAATAGTTTATTTATATATTTTTTCCAAAAAAACCTATAATATTACGACTGAATCCTTATAAGGGTTACCTTTAAACTTATTATTTTTCTATTATTCTATTAATCTATCTTATTATTAGACTGACTCCGCTGGCGGTACGCCGGCGGGACTAGTAAAGGTGGGTGTAGAAGACGTAACGTTACGGTCTGGATACTTAAATATTACTTTAATAAATATATTAATAATAAGATTAATTCTTGAGGAACTTAAAAAGAACTAAGGTATAGTTTTTACTTAAAATAAAAATAATAATTACCCTGCTTTACGCCTGTTAAGTTACGGCTTATAAATAACGTATATTAAGGCCGTTATTAAGGCCCTTTATTAAGGCTTATTGGCTTACCTTAACGTAGCAGTATAATATATTATTATAGCGCCGGCGTAAAGGTAACGTTAATTATTAATAATTATCTCCCTTTTTATACGTTAATCTTTAGGGTATAAAAAGATATATTTAAGATACTAATATAAAACTAGTTAAGTATAAAGCTTATTAAAAACCTATTATTAAACTTAATAAAAAAAGGGTAAAAAAAAAAAGTCCTTAGGTATATACGTAAATATAATAATATTTATTTAATAATAATATAATAAAGGTACCTTACGTTAACGAATAATTAATACGACTTATAGAGTTTATTAAAAACCCTTTTATAAAACTTAATGGGAAAAAATAAATAAATAAAAAATCTTTATAATATTAATTAATAATTACCTAAGGTTTTATTATTAATTTATTACGTTATAATAAAGGTATATGTTATCGTAAAAACGATATATAATTATAATAAGGCCTTTATTTTATTTTAAACTTCTTCTTTTTTTCTTTTAATAATCTTAATCGCTCTTATAAATATAATATATTAAGGGTTTATATAAATATTTATAAGTTAATACGTATATAACTATATACCTTCGTTATCCATATTATTATTATAATAAGTAACGTTGGCATTACGTAAACGTTTTATTTACGCCGGTAATCCGCTTATTTTTATTTATTAATAAAATATATAAATTTATTTTAATCTTTAAATAATATAACGTATACGCGATAACGCTTTATTAACGTAAATATAAATATAATATTAATACTATATATAATAATATTTTATTTAATTTGCTTTTTATAAAATAAGTTTTTATGCCGGCGGGGCCCTATACTTTACCGTAAATATCGTAATAAACGATATTTAAGCCGTTATATCCCCGTAAGTATCCTTAATACCACTATAACGTTATTATTTTAATATATATATAATTCCCGGATTAACTTTAATCCCAGATAGCTCAGTAATTACGTAAATAACGCCGCGCCGGTTTATTATTTATTAAGGCGTTCGTCCGATATATACGGAAACGTAAGAAGATCCTTTAAAATTTAAAGGCTTTCCGGTTAAATATTAATTAAATATTAATAACGGCCGGCCGTATAAAGTATATATTCCGCCGGGTTATTATAGAAGTTAAGGGGGAAACTTTAATTCTTTAAATAAAGAGAGATACGTTTATTATATATATAACGGCGGCGGAAAAAAAAGTCCGCTTCCTTAAAGAATAAATAAGTATATTTAATCCGTTTACGGTATAATAGCGTTAACGTTTAATAATTAAATTAAATTATTATAAAGGATCCGGGCTTTCTATCGTTAATTAATCCGTCGGAAGATTTACCTTTAAGTCCCGGTACTTCGCCGGTAATAAAAGGATCTAATTCCGAATTTTTAGGTATACGTGGCTCGGGCTTTAACCCGTTTAAGGAAGAAGAAAAGGAGGTTATACCCTCCTTAATAACGTTATTAGGGGGGTCGGCCTTAACTTTTAAGAATAATACCTTAAAATCGAGTTAAGGAGCCTTTCCGGTGAATAATACTGGGGAGAAACCTTTAATTAAGGCAAAAAGGAAAGCGGAAAAAAAAAGGAAAAGGAGGATAAGGAAGGTATAACGTTTTTATACTTATTTTTAACCTTATTAATCTATTTATAAGAAAAGAAAACCCGTATTAATACGGAGTTATAAATTATTCTTTTATTTTTATATATTAATATTATTAAAATTTGGCGTTAAATATTAAAATTAATAACGTTAAGCATTAAGCGCTTATAATTTATATATTATTAAAAATAATATAACGGATAATATTATAAAAGTTACCGGAGCACCAGCGTAACCCCAGTAAATATACCTATCGATCTTTTATTATTTCGATAACTTTATTTACTTAATATCTTCGACTTTATAACGCGTTAAATACTTATAATTTAACGCTTACGCTTTTTTACTTTTAGTATTATTGCGGCTATTATTAAAGTTATTTTTACCAATTATAATATTATAATAAAGATAATTGCTTCCGTAATATTAACTTATTTACGTATATAATATCCGTAATAAATAAAGTTATTAATTAAAGTTTAAACTCTAATAATCTTACGGAAAGATAACGTATAAAAATTAAATAATTATAATATTAATTATATATATAATTATTAATTATATATATAATTTCCGCCGTTATAATATTATAATTTTATTTACGTTTCTTTTTATTCCGTATTATTTCATCGTATTATTCCCGTAATTCCTAGGAGTACTTTAAGTCCGTTTCCGGTATTTATTAATTATATTTAAAGCCTTAATTAACTTATTTAACCTAATATTAAACGTTTTTTTTATTCTTAACCCTATTAATAATTTCTTTAATTATTTATTCCTCTTTATTATTAATTAATTTAAATACTTATATTATAGCCTTTACCGTTTAATCGTTAATATAAGTATAATAAGGCTTTAAAAGAGAAATATAAATAATAGGGTAAATTTAATAAGTAATAAAGAGGAATAAGCGGTATATTTACGTTTTAATTTTATTATTAATTTTAAAGGGTTTTATAAATTAAAACGTAAGCTTTTTACTTAATTACTTTAATTTAAGGTTTTTAATATTTAATATTATTAAATTGCCGACGTTATATAACTTTAACTTATATTTCTTATTATACGTTTTTTAAGTTAATTTAGTAATACGGTATTATTAATCCGTTAATATTAATTGTATTTTATATAATATTTTAATTTTATTTTTTATTATAAATATTTCCTTTTTTATAAGTTTATCCTTAAGTTTAAAATAAATATTTAAATTATAATTATATATCGTTATAAAGGGGCTATAGCCTAAAGTTAAATATTCCGAGTTTATATAAGTAAATTTAATTAAAGGAAGTAACCTTATTTAATTTACTTATTTAAAGTTAACGAAGGTCCTTAAATATTATTTAAGGTTTTAATTTTAACGCTTTATTTAATTATTTATTTACGGGTAGAAAGCGGTACTTAACCTACGCTTTATCTTTACGTAATAATATACTAAACCCTAGAATTTATTAATAAATAAAAACCCCTAATTAATTACGATTCCAGTTAATATATTATAGCGTAATACGATTTCTTTAAAAAAAAGGTCCGTTAATATAGTAGTATTAATTTATTTTATAATAGGAAAATATTTATATATCTTTATATACCTATTTACGATTATTAAAATTAAATTATAAACGTTACCCTTAACTTTACTTATAAGTAAACCGGTAATAAAGTTTATATTAAGTTCTTTTTAAGATACGGTTAATTAAGGAAATAAAGTAAATTCACCGTAAGGGCGGTAACGCGGTATTTTAATCCTTTAATAAGTATTATACGTTTTAATATAATTATTAATTTAAGCTTTTAAGCCGTTTTAATAATATTTACGGGCTAAAAACTCATAAGTTTCTTAAGCTTTAAAGTGGCCCGTTAACGGGTTATTATAATACTTATTAATTAACTTTTCTTTAACCGCTTTATCCCGGGGGATATATATATAGCCTTTATAAATTATAAGGTTATTAAGATCGAGTTTTTAAGTATTATTATAATTTTAATAAGAATACGTTGGCGCTATACTATTATCCTTAATTTTATATATAAACGTATTATTAACTTATAGATCCTTAATAAGTAACTTAATTAGCCTAAATTCCTCATAAGGCCCTTTAAATAACTATTAAATTTCTTTTTATAAGATAATAACTTAAATATTTCTTAAAGTGAATAATAATTAATAATTAATAACCGCCGTCCGTTAACGTTTTACCGATTTATCAGATTAAAATACGAGCTTATTCTATAAGGTAAATAATAAGGTAATATTAAAAAATAAGATTCCTTAATAGTTTAAACGTTTTAATAAAGGATTAATAAAATTTATTTTACCTTAACGATAAAATACTTTAAAATTATAATTAATAAGTTTTAAGGCTTACTTAACTTAACGTAAACTTAATATTAATTATTTTATAAACTTTTAAAGGTTATTATAATCTATTTATATTTAAATAGCTTTAAGGCTCCCTTTTAAATAATACCGTTATTACTTAAACGTTATAATAATAACGAGGAGCTCTTAATTATATATTTTATAATTTTATTTAATAAAGGTTATTTTTCTGGATTAATACGTAATTAAGCATTAATAGCCCTTTTTAAACTATTAAAATAAGATACCTACGATAATAAAATTGGATATATTGGTCTCTATTTATACCCCCCGTTTTAAGTTAAAATAACAGAATAATAACGCGTTAATAAATATTTTACGGAGCCGGCGGAACGCTATATTAACCGTATTATTTTACTTTAACGGGCTAGCCTTCTTCCCTTCCTTATTACCCTTAAGTAAACTAATTAAAAGCTTAATTATCCTTAAATATTTATAAATAAAATAACGATAAAAATTTATAAAGTTTAAAAAGACCTATATTTCCCGGTAAATTTTCAGGGTAAATTAATCCTTAATAGTTTGGATATATTCTTAATTTATTTAAATCTTTTTAATAAAAATAATAAACCTTAAGAACTTTACTTAAATAATATTAAATTAATACTTCCCGAGGTTAACGTAAAGCTAAAATTAATAAAGTCGTTTAAGGACTTATTAAATATAATATTAATAATCCGCCGGATTCTTATTAAATATTAAAATATTATTTAAATAAATTATATAAGTTATATTAATAAAATTAATAAAAATATAATTAATATAAGCTTAAAAAATTATTAAAATATTAATTAATTTAAACGGTATAATAAGATACTTAAAGTAATTATAATATATACAGAACGCCGTCTTCTATTTATTACCGGATTTAATTTATAGCCGATAATAAGTATCCTTAAGGTTTAACTTAATAAACTATTTAAAGTTATTTAACCAATTAAGGGTCTCGGTAATTAAGGGTAATAAGTATCGATTTTTAATTATAACCGTATTTAACCTACAATAATCAATATAAAAATAAAGGTTACTGTCCTTCTTAAATATAAAAAGGATTAAAACGCTTACGGGCGATATTAAGTAATGAATCCAACCTTAAGTTATAGTATCCTTAAGATATTACCGGAGCTCTATTAACTTTATTTAAAATAAATTATATAAAAGATTATATAATAATTTTTTATTATTTAAGTTAATAATATAATCTTTTTATTTTAATTTAAATAAAGTATTAATTATATTATTAAAAAAGACATTTATATATTTACTTAACCCCCTCGGGATATTCCGGTTAATAAAGTTTTTTATAATATTTATATACGTTAAATTGCTTTAAAAGATTCGCGGTATTTTTAAGCGCTCTATTATTACGTTAACGTAAACGATTATAAAGATTTTATTAATCTCCGTTAAATTTTAACTGAAATTATAAACGTTATTAATTTATAACTTATAAAAATTAACCTTAAAGCGTTATTTATCCGCCGCCGGATTAATAATTATTTATAAGGCGTATAAAGTTAATAAATTAAGGATTACGTCTAGACCTTCTTAATTAATAATATAAAAAAGTATTTTATATTGCTTTTATTACCCTTAATTATTAATTAAATAATATTATAATTAATAAATATTATAATAAAAGATTTATTTATTATTAAGAAAAGCCGCTTACGGTAAAACAACGGGGTTAATTATAAGTCTTATTAAACCGTATATATTTATAAAATTAAATTTACTTAAACTTTAATATTAATTAATATATTTAAGAATTAAGGATTATCTTAAAAATTTATTTAACCCTTAATAATAAAAGTTAAATATATTTTTAATTATTTTTTATTAATTCCAACCTTAAAACGCTATTAAAGCTTTATCGTTTTTTAATATATTATCTTTTTTATAGGATTTTACGCTTATTATTAAAACCTTATTCTATAAAATAATAGGGTAATCGGATATATAATAGCTTTTTCTATAATATATATAATATTTAACGTTCTTATTTACTTTAAGGGCAGTGTCGGAGTTTTTAAATATAGTTTTATACTTTTAATCGCGAAAATTAATTTTAATAAAAATATATACTGGCTTTAAGCCGTCGGAATTAAGTTTAAATACCCTATTTTTAAAAATTTATCCTTATTAACTTTTTAATTACCATTAATAATACGCTTTAAATTATTTTCCTATATAATTGCCGCCGTTACGATATCGTTTTAAGTTTTTAATACCTTATTAATTACGAGGATTTTAATTTTAAACTTTAATAAAAGCTTTATAAAGAATATATAAGTATAAAATTTATTTAATAATAATAATAAATCCTCTTTTATAATCTTTAAAGTATTATAGAATTACGTTATTTTTAATTAAAATATTACTTAATATCCTTAAATTACTTATAATAAGTAAATTAATGGTTTTCCGGATTAATTATTAAGTTTAAAAGCTTATCCTTAAGTTCTTAATAATTTATTTTATTAATTTCTTTATCCAATAAGTTAAAGATTTTATAAAAGATAAACTTTAAATAAAAAATTACCTTTTTTCTTTTAATAAAAAAGTACTTAAAATAAAGTATAAATTATCTTTTTAAGTTAATAAACCACGTTTAATATTTACCTTTAAACTTATTTTAATATAACTTAAACCTTTCCGGATGAAAAAATTTACCTTTATAGGGTAAGATAAAAACCGTTAACGATACGTTATTAATATAAAGCTTAATAATAAGGTTAACGCGGGGGAAAGTCCCGGAGTATAAACCTTTATATTATACGTTAATATAATTAAATATATACTCTTAATAAGTACGATTCTCGATTTTAAGCCGGTTAACTTTAAATTATAATTTTAAAAGTTAAGCTTATTAAACTTTAATATTACGGTAGCGCTCCGCCGTTTTAATTTACTTAATTATAATAAAAAGGTTCTTAATTAAAAAGTGAATATCGTTTTCTTATTTTAAGGTTTATTAAGTTAATCGAGTATTTATTATAACGGTAACGTTAAGCCTTTTCCTTAATAAGGAAGAAGAATTAAAATATTAAATTAACTCCGTTAACGGTACGCCGGCGGGACTAATAAAAGTAAGTATAAAAGATATAACGTTACGGTCTGGATACTTAAGTATTACTTTAATAAATATATTAATAATAAGATTAATTCTTAAGGAACTTAAAAAGAATTAAGGTATAATATTTACTTAAGGTAAAGGTAATAATTACCCCGCTTTACGCCTATTAAATTACGGCTTATAAATGACGCATATTAAGGGCGTTACCAAGGCCCTTTGCCAAGGCCTACCGGCCTACCTTGGCGCAGCAGTATGGCGTATTACTGTAGCGCCGGCGCAGAGGTGGCGCTAGCTGCTAATACTTATATTAAGATTTCCGATTATACCTTTAAATATTTATACGGATATATATACTATTATTCCTTTATTTATATAACTCCGTTAATTAATATAGCAATATTTCCTATATTACCCCGGTATTTACGGCCCGAAACCCCTATTAAGTACGGTCTTTTCGTCCCTGCTTTTTGCCTCCGGGTTAACGGTAAGGTTTCTTAGTTAAGTTTTTAATTACCTTATTTATCTCCTTAATTAAATTAAATTATAAGAATAAACCCGTAATTATTATAAATCTGGCGGCCGCCTTAATACCCCTTTTAATAATAAGTATTTAACGGTAGTCATTAATCCTTACTTTTTTAATTAATCCCGACTTAAGCTCCTTAAATAACGGATAGGAAATAAATATATAAGCGGCGTTTTGCTTTTTTATTTATATTTATAGTTAACATCCGTTTAATTACCGGTATATATAATAAAGAGGAAGTAAACCAAACCGTTTTTACTTATCTTAAGTTAAATTATTAATACGTTATCCTTTTTCCTTATAATCCCGTAACGTTAAAGATACTTATCGGTAACCTTATTATTATTTAAAGCTGGACATTATTATTTTTAAGGGATTAATTCTTTATATTTACGTTAACGCTCCGTTTATTGCGTTATAGTTTATTGGGTAATCGTTATTAAATTTACTTTTATGGTTTTTTTAATTTCTGCTGTTTTTATTTCCGGTAAGAATTTATATACTTTTATATTAACTTTTTAAATATAAATTAGGTTAACTTCTTTTTTAATTTACTCCAGTTTAACTTCCGTAAAAGGGGTAAACGTTATTTTTTTGCTCCTTTTTATCTGGGACTTTTTATAGTTTTAATAAATATACTCGTTTCCCGTTAATATAATCGGGTACGTACCCCTTTTAAGCTTCGCTTAAGTAATTATTTAATTAAGGGTTAATTCTATTAATAGTATAAAGACCTCGGACTTTAATACCGGGACGGAAATCGCTTTATATATTTTATTAATTACTTTTAGGTATTAATTTTAAACCTTTTATAGTTATTCAATGGGCTTCTTCCTATATCCAGGTATACCTTCGGGTATATATTAAATAACTATTACGTACGTTATAATAAACTTTATTATTACCTAATATATAGTTTTAGCCTTTTCTAAGGTAACTTTTTACGTTAATACCGTAAGGCAAATAAGACCTTTTTCCTATAAAATTATTTTCCTTTAAATCTTATTTATATAATCCTTTTAATTAAGTCTTTTATTAACTTAAAAGTTAAGTATTTTAATATTGGATCACGGCTTTACCGCGATATTATTTAATTTACCGTAATTATTATATTATATAACTTTAAACTCTTTATTATATGAATAAGCTTATATTTATATGAAGTGGATTAAGCTTTATATATCTTTATTTATTATAAGTAAACTTTATATATTTATTTTAGCTCTATATAGTTTATATAAAAAACGTATTATAAGTTAAAAGGTAAATATCGTTAATAAAGTCCTTAATTTAAAATTTTTATTTTAGTTTTATTAAATTTTTAATAAACGGGCCGTTAAAGAATAAAAATAAAAACGGGGAGATAAATAACTTTTAGGGGATTTTTATTATCGCGGGCTTTATTATATTCATCTTTTATCTTAAATTAATTAACGTCGTCCGGTCGCTTAGGAAACTTTTTATTTAACTTATAAAAAAGGGTAAAACCCCCTTTTTCCGTAAGTTATATAATAGTTTTTAATAGTTTATTTTATTAAACGTTTTTATTACGTTTAATAAAAAAAAAGTTTATAACGTGTTTCTTCCCCTGGCTTTATACCGTATATACGCCGTTAATTAAGTTTTTAAAAGCTATTTCCGTTAACCGTTTTTTCTTTATTCCTATTTATTATTTAAAGAGTAACTTATACCTTTTAACGTAGTTATTAAAGATCTTCGTAATTACCGTTTTTAAGGCTTTCCTTAACGTATAGAAGAATATTATCGGTCTATATAACTTTACCTCCGAATAATCTAATTTAATTAACTTCTTAAGGATTATTATTTTAACCTCTTTAAATTTATAAGGGTAATACCTTATATCGAAATAGGCTTAAAATAGGTAAATAAAGACCTTCTTAAATAATAGCGTTATTATAGATAGAAACCTGTTTAATATATTGTTAAGTCCGGGGGC
Source organism: Niebla homalea (assembly GCA_019925105.1). Lineage (NCBI taxonomy): Eukaryota > Fungi > Ascomycota > Lecanoromycetes > Lecanorales > Ramalinaceae > Niebla > Niebla homalea. The sequence continues at coordinate 745,616 of JAHGAU010000003.1, forward strand.
TTTATCCTTCTTTAACCTATTAATTACTTTAATTATTATTTCCTAGGTTATTATTTCCTTTATTATTATTAATTTAAGATATACCGTACCGTTAATATTTATTAAATTAGCCTCCGGTAACGGGGGAAACAATACTTTTTAAGGGCCTTAATTTTATTATTAAATAAGTTAATTATTATACCGTTTAACCTTTTAAGGGGTAAAAACTTAAGAATAAGTTTAAGTTTTTTACTTTATTCCCTACTATATTTTATTAGCTTTTAAATATTATGAAAGGAGATAATTAAATTATATATTATCGATTAAAAGTATATTTATTTAAACCTTCTTAATAATTTTCTCCTTTCCCTTTTAAGTTTCCTTTAACCATATAAGCGTTTCTTAATTTCTATATTATACCGCTTATTTAATAAGCGTTTTTACTTTTTTTATTTTAATAAATTTGAACATTTTAAGACGGCTTTATTATTAAGATTATCGCGTTAATTATTTTATCAAACGCCTTTATTACCCGTTTTATAAAAAGGTTAATTTATTCTTTATTATTAAGTTAAAGGAATTTTATTAATTAGGATATTACTTTTACCGCTTTTATATATATTTTAACTTCCTTAACTATCTTTTACGCCCGTTTTATCGGTAAGGATAAGGTCGTATTAATTAATTAATTTAAGGTTATTTATATCGGTTAATAATCCGAATTATATTTTAAGTCCTTATAAGGCCTATATACAATAACCGTATTAACGATACCTTTTAAATTAAACGTTAAATAAATCGTAATCCTAAATCCTCGGTCTTTTTATATTATAGTTTTTTTTAGCGTTAATAACGTAAAATCGGATTGGGTAATAATTATTAATAACTCTTTAAACTTAAGGTAATTACTTATATGCCTTTTTTCGTTTTATTTAATATAATAAAAATTAAATTTTTTTATTAAGAGGTATTTATTGGATATAGTTATAATATCCTTAAGTAATAAAATTATAAAGGGCCTTTTTTTATTGGCCGGCGGCGGATTATATATATTATAGATATTTAAGTTTCCTTTAATATTTCCTTTTTATATAATTCGGAATATATATAGATTCCTTCCGTAATAAATAATATCCTAGTTATTTATATTTAGGTTTTTATTTATAAAAAAAATATATTTATATAATTTCATTTCTTTTAAAAATTAAGTAAAAATTATCTTCCGGGTTAATTAAAAAACGTATATGAAGGAAGTTAGAAACGTTTAGAAAAACGATGGAGATGGCGATGAATAACGGGACCCTAGAGGTCAGAAACGATATACGCGTGTATAGCTTAAGTAATAGTAAGGACAATACCTTAAATATAATAAACGGAAGCGGAATAATAATAAAGGTAAAAGGGGAAAAAGGGTAAGTAACTTAAGTTAATAGGAACGATAATAAATCGTATAAACGACGCGATAAATACGAGATAAAACGGCCTTAAATTGAATAAAGAGCCTATAATTAATAAGATATACGTAAAGGGACGCGTATAATACGTAAAGGTATTATTATAAGGGGTAATAAATAAAGGGCGGAAAGGACGAGGACGGTACGTAAGGACGAATAAAGGGTAAGCGGAAGCGTAAAAGGCCTTATTAAGTATATATAAACTAAAAGAAAGCTAAATAAAAATAGGGAGATACTAAGTAGATAAGAATAGGCTATAAAAAGAAGTGGTTATTAAATACGTAAGGGAAAAGTAAAAAAGGAAAAAGTAATAAAGGTATTAAAAGGTTTCCTTATAACTATATAAAAGGATATTACGTTAAAAACTTAATTAATACTATAAATTAAATTACGGAAAATAAGAAACTTTTATATAAAAACGGGGAAAAATTTAAAAGAATTAAAAAAACTACGTAAAGCTTAAGGGGCGATAATAAAAGCGTTAATAAACGGAGGCGAAAAAAAATAAAAAGGATACGTATAAAGTAAAAAAGTAACGGAAAAAACTTTAAGGAAAGGAACGGAGATAAGTTAAATAATGAAAGCTATAAGGGCGGCGCCGGCGTTAATAATAAAAAAAATAAAGGTAAGGGAAAAAACGGTAACGTTAAGGAAGATAAAAATAATAATTATATAATTATTAAGCGAAAAAAAAAAAATATAATAATAAAAACGAATTTACTATAATTAATAAAAGCATTTAAGGTAACGGAAAAGTTATTAATAAAATAAATTATTATAATATATAAGTTATAAAATAAGGATATCCTCCTTAATATAACCTTATTAAAAATGAAAAAAAGGTTAAAGAAATTAAAGGGATAAACCGGTAAAAAAAGGTATAAAACGGTAAAAGTATTAAGGCAATCTTTTATTATTGCGGTAAATAAGATATACTTAATAAAATTTACGGGGGAGGAAAAGGAAATTACTTTAAAACGGATAAAAAAAAAGAATATAGTTTTCTACCCTAGACTAAAGATCATTAATTATAGCCTCCCCGCTATAGTAAAAAAGCTAAATACCTTTAATCGTATAAAGAGATATTCCACGGTTATCCTAAGTATAATATTAATAAGGATATACGATAATATTCTTAATAAAGGGGTAATAAAGGGTAAGTCTTTTAAGTTAATAAAACCTTAAAACCGGGCAGTGGATATTTATTAATACTTTAAATATTAAAGGTATAAATATATTATTATAAGGTATTTTAATAATATAAAGTATACGGTATATATTGAAAAACATAATATATATAAATACGTTAACTTAATAATAAAAAACCTAATGAAAAACGTGTTAAAATACGTAGCGTATAATAATAATAATTATTTAACGTAAGACTTACGGTATACAATAAAAGCGAAAGAAACTTAACGTAAAGAAATTAAGATAACGGTTAAAATTTAACGTTATAACTTATATAAACTTAAACCGGTAAAATAATTAAAAACGGTTTTAAAACGTAAATAAAACTTATTAAATAAAGAAAGGTAAAACGTAATAACCGATAACGTAAAGAAAAAAAAACTTATAATAATATTAACTTTTAAAGTTAACCGCTTAACCGGGATTATTATTATAATAAAAAGATTAGGATAAATAACGTTTAACCTTAAAAAGAAACCGTTTATATAAATAAAAATTAATAAAAAAAGCTTAACGGACGTTAATATTTAATATATTTACGCCTTTAAAAGTAATATAATATAACGTACGTAAGGAAATAATTAAAACTATAATACCGATATTTAAATTTAAAAAGGTAAAAGATATCAATATTATAACGATATAAAAGCCGTTATATAATCCGTATATTTACTTTTCGATTAACCCGGGAAATAGTTTTTATTTAACCTTTAAAAGTAATAAAACGATATAAATATATTTCTTTATTAATAAAAAATTAAATATAAATAATTAAGATATTATTTATTACGGAGGGAACCTATATATACTCCGGATCATATAAAAAAAGGATATTAAAGGTATTTTAAATATTTATAATATATATAATCCGTTACCGGTTAATAAAAAGAAACCCTTTATAATCCTATTACTTAAGGATATTATAGCCATACTTAATAAGTATTTTTTAATAAGGGACTTTAATCTTTATTATATTTAATAAAACGAAGACGGTTATACGATTAATTATACTGAATTTAAGGAGTTATTAATAATTATTATATAATTTAATTTTACGTTATTAACGTTAAAAAAATTATTATATAAGAAAGCTATAAACTTAAAATTATAATTAACTTAATATTTAACTCGGAAAGTATTATTAACTTAATTATAATATATAGACCCTAAAAGGACCTAAAATATGGTTCAGATTACGTCCCGATATAAATAACCTTAAATTAGTTTATTAACGTAACTTTGCTTTTACCATTTAAATAAATATAAAAAACGGTTAAAAAAGCCGAAATATTAATAAAAACGGTAAAAATAATATTTTAATTAACGGAGCGTCCCCGGCTTAATAATAAGGAATAGATCGACCGTTTTATAAAGTAAGTAATAAAAGTTTTAAATAAAGTAATTAACGTTATAGTCTTAATAATAAAGCCGTTTTAAAAAGTTAAAATTTATTAAAACGAAAAGTATATAAAGGCGACTATAAAGGTAAAAACGCTTATAAAATAAATTATTAAATATAAAAACCGGGAAATACTTTAACGGTTAAAAAAAGCTTAAAAAAAAAAGGAAAGAATTATCCGGAAAATTAAATAAATATACTTCCGGGCTATAATATATAATTTAATAGTTTCCCTTTATAATATTTAAAAGTTAATAAAATACGGTAAGGAATAAAGTAAGAAATTTAAATTTATCTTTAAGTTTTTACCTTTAAAAAGACTAGACGGTACGGTAATAAATATTTTTAACGGCAAAATTAAAACTTTTTAAAAAACGTTTTTTCCCTTATTACCGGAAGTTAATTTAATAGATATTAACGGTATAATATATCCTAAATTAATAATAATAAGTAAAATAATAACCTAAAAGATAATAATTAAAATAATTAATAAATTAAAGAAAAATAAGGCCCTTAAACTTAACGGTATATTAAATAGGTTTTTATTTATAATAATATTATTATTTAGAAAAGTCTTTATTTATTTATTTTAAGTTTATTTTAATATAAAATATTACCCCCGTAAATTTAAAAAGATTAAGATAATTATCCTTAAGAAGCCGGTTAAATCAGATTATTCGGAAATAAAATCGTATAAACCCATAATACTCCTTTATACGTTAAGGAAAACTTTAAAAACGATAATTATAAAGATCTTAAATAATTACGTAAAAAGTATAAGTTACTCCCCGATTAATAAATAAGGGTAAGAAGAGGACGGTTAACGGAAACGGTTCTTAAAGGCTTAATTAATAATATATATATAGTATAAGGCTATAAAAAGAAATACATTATAAGTCTTTTTTCTTTAAATATTATAAGGGCGTTTAATAAAATAAATTATTAAAGGTTATTATATAATTTACGGAAAAAAAAGGTTTTATTTTTCTTTATAAATTAAATAGAAAGTTTTTTAAATAATTAAGTAACATTAATTAATTTAAAATAGAAGATAAATATAATAGAGCTTACAATAATAGGGATTCCCCAGGGGTTATTTATCTCCTTAATCTTATTTTTATTCTTTAACGGCTTACTTATTAAAGACTTAATAAAATTAAAATAAAAGGTTTAAGTAAAGGATTTTATTAATGATATTTACCTTTTAACTTATAATACGTTTACTTATACGAACTATTTAAAGCTAAAATAGGCTTATAAAATTTACTTATAATAAATAAAGATATATAAGGTTTAATTTATTTTATATAAATATAAGCTTATTTATATAATAAAAAGCCTGAAGCTATATAATATAATAGCTATAATAGACTTAAGTAATATAACGGTAAAACCGGAAGTTAATATTAGGGTACTTAATTTATAAATCGATAAGAAATTAAATTAAAAGGATTATATAAAAAAAGTTTAAAAGAAAATAATTTTATAAGAAAAGGGCTTTACCTGCCTTACGGCGTTAACGTAAGGAGTTACCTTATAAAAGGCTAAAACCGTTTATTAAACAGTTATAAAGCCTACGATAATATATATAGTAATTATTTAATATATATTTAAAGGTACGTTTAAATATAGGAAAAAGCCCGTCCGGTAATTATAGAAGGTTTAAAACCGATGCTTAAGAGTAATAAATAAAGTATATAAAGTAACTTCCGTTTTAATATTAAAATCCAAAATCTTTATATTATTAATAAAGCTGGCTTTAAATTAAATAGTTATTTAAATAAAGCTTAAAAGGGGTATAAACTTAATTACGTTAATAAGAAACGAACGTATTTACTAGAATTATAAAAGGTTTTAAATTAAAAAGCGTAAAAAAACGGTATTTACCTTTTCTACGGAAGTTAAATTAAAATAAGTTAAAAAAAAGGTCGACCTAATTTACGTTTAAAAAGTTAACGTAAAAGTATATAAACTCTTATTTAAAGCGAAAGCAACGGAAAAAAAAAAAATTATAAAGGTAAAATTAATAACGATTACCCTATAAATTATAAAGAGGTAAATAGAACGTTAACGTAAATATAAAGAATCGATTCCTTAAGGGTAACGGTACCCGGTGTTAAATAATAATGAAATTATTAATAAGTATTTCCGGCGTTATAGGATTATAAAAAAAAACGATAATACGTTAATAATTTAACTCCGGATAAATAAAAACGGCTTAATTTATTTCCTTTTTATGGTATACGCCGGTAGCCGGATTAACGTTAATTACGAATATAGGTAATAAAAGTAAAACGCCGTATACGTATTAATCTTTTATTTACTATTTAAGGAGCTTAAATTAAGATTAATTAAAAGGGTAAGGATTAACGATTATTATTAAATATTTATTAATAAAAAAGGTATTAAAGCGGCCGTTAAATTTATAATAATTACGGGCTTATTATTATAATTTAACTTAGTTAAGGAAATAAAAAAAGTAATTAAAAACTTAATTAAGAAACTTTACCGCCGACTTAAAGGTAAAAAGCAACGGCGGGAAAACTATACTTAATAAAGGGTTAAGGGGGCTATAAATACCGAGACGGTATAAAAGGTAATATTATATCGGTCGGTAAAGTCGTATAAATAAGGTGATAATAATATACGTATTAATAAGGATATTTAATAATATAATCGGAATTCTAAAATTTTAATATTAAATAGACCCATAAAATAACGGAAGAGTAATAAGTTTAAAGGTAACCCTTAAGTAGATTCGGTTATAATATTATAGGTTTTCTTAAAAAAGGCATATAAATAAATTCCTATTCTTTAAATAGCCGTAAATACTCTTAGCCCTTAAAATATAAGTAGAAGCTAGGTGGATACCGGTTTTTATTCTTAACGTTATGGATATCGGGTTTTTTACGGTTATTAATAAGGCTAAATAGCCGAGTATTAAGGAACGCCGGAATTAGCTCAGCTAGATCCGTAATATAAATCAATCAATCAATCAATCAAAAACGTATATACGGATTATATAACGGCTTTTATATTACTATAATGTTAATATCCTTTATTTTTTTAACCTTAAATATCGGTATTATAATTTTAGTTACTTCCTTATATACGTTATATTATATTACCCATAAAAGTATAAATATATTGATTGATTGATTAATTCATACTACGGATCTAGTTAAGTTAATTCCGGCGTTCTTTAATACGCGGCCTTTTAACCTTATTAATAACCGTAAAAACCTGATATTTATAACGTTAAGGTAAAAACCGGCGTCCACCAGGCGTTTACCCTTTATCCTTTAAGGTAAAGGATATTAACGGCCGTTTAAAGAGTAATAATTTATTTATATATTTTTTATATTCTAACTTTCCCAAGAAAATCTATAATATTACGATTATATCCTTATAAAGGCTATTTTTAAACTTATTATTTTTCCGTTTTTTTATATATTTGTATTATTTTAATTTTATATAATACTTTTAAATGTTTTTATTAATTTTTACGTATTTAATATAAACCTTTCTTATATTATTATTATTAATTCCTTTAAAGACTTTTAATAAATGTTTATTATTATATTTTTGTAATTATAAAAGATACTTTCCGGTTTATATAATTAATATAATTAGTTTCAGTTTCTCTTTTTCTTCTTTAATTAATAATAAGCCTTTTTTATAAAGTTTTTAATAACCTTATTTATCCTTATAATAAAATTAAACTATAATAATAATCCGATAAATGTTATAAACTCAATAACTATCCGGATATTTTACTTTATAAATATTAATTTTTATTATAAATTTTAATTTAACTTCCGTAAATAAAGGAAAAGAAATAAAAATATATATAACGTTTAATTTTCTTTATTTATACTTATATCCTGCGTTTATCCGATTTCCGGTATATATAATAAATAAAAAATAAGTTAAACCGTTTTTACCCGTCCGGAGTTAAATCGTTAATATATTATTACTTTTTTTATAATATTATAATAATAAAGATATTTATGAATAATCTTTTTATTATTAAAAATTAAATAATCATAACCTTAAAGTATAAAGTCCTTATATTTCCGTTAATGCTCGGTTTACTTTATTATAACTTATAAGGTAATTATTATAATTTTTATTCTTTAAATCCCTTTAATTTTTAATTTTTTTATATTTAATAAAAATTTATATACGCTTAAATTAACCTTAATAACCACTCGGCCATCTTATGGACAAAAGTAGCTATCCGGGGTAGGTAATAGCGCTTGGGGGTAAGCCGCTATTACCATATATGAGAAGGTAGTCTACCCGGGGGATCACCCCAGGGGTAGGCCCTACCCCGGAGCCCTTGCTCCAGGGTAGGTACTGCCATAACACCTCCGGGATACCGGTAAGGTTAATTTTTTTCTTAATTTATTTTTACTTTATTTTAATAAAAAGGGGGATAAGTATCCTTAATTTATTCTTTTTAATTTAAGGCTTATTAATTCTAGCGGATCCGTCCGTTTCCTATTATCGTAATTAAATATATATTTTTTTTAACCTTATTTAAGCGATTATTTAATTTAATAAAAGCTTAATTAATAATATAAAGACCTTAAACTTTAATATTATGATAAAGGTTATTTTATAAGTATTATTAATTACTCTTAAATACCGGTTTTAGACTTTTAATAGTATTTAAATAAGCTTTGTTTATATCCTAGAGTACCTTTAAGTATATATTAAATAGTTATAATATATATTATAATTAACTTTATTACGGCCTAATAAATAATCCGGGCCTTTTATAACCTAACTCCCTATATTAATTTAACTAGATTGAAGAGGACCATGTCCGGTAATATGGGTATTATATAAATGATGATCTTTTCACCTGTCCCGAGGACAGGTAAACTATTTAAATATCTTAGTCGTATATATATTATTTTATTTATACGATTAATATTTAATTCCTATTAAATATTATTATAAAAGAAAAAAAGTAACGTCCTTCTTATAACTTATTACTATATAGCGTATACTTACTTAAGGGCATAATATAGAAACCGCTTTAACCCGTTTTATTTTTAGGATAATATATACGTAATAAAAGGTATAATATATAATATAACGTATCTAAAAAGTATTTAGCATTCTATTACTTTATTACCGTATCGATAAACTTATTAATGCCTTTATTTAAAAAAGCAACGGATTACTTTAATATATTATAGGTCTTATTTAAAATTACGGCGGAAATTGTTAGAGTGCAAGCCCCTCTGGGGTGGTTGGAAGGCAAAGGGTGTATTACATATAACTAAAGACACTAAAGTACAGAGGTATAAGAGTAAAGGGGCCGAAGGCCTTAATATACCCAGTCGGTAACACTCCTGGGTGCCGGACTAACCCCGGGCTTGGCCCGGGATAGGCCCGGTAGGGCCTACTCCTAAGTTATTAATACCCTTAAACCCTGATATTACCCCCTAAAAAAGGCTCGCCTTCGAGCCTATAAGCACATTAAAAAAAAAAATTTTTTACACTTAAAACCATCCCTCTTACCTATTACTTATAAGCCGGGTAATTAAAGTGAGGTTTATATACTACCTAGCTTACCCGTTACTGGTTGACCGGATAAGTGGTATAAGAATATCACCCAGATTACCCTTTACTGGTTAACCGGGTAAGTGGTGTGAGAATATTACCTAGGTTACCCGTTACTGGTTAGCCGGGTAAGTAATATAAGAATTATAGGGGTAGTATCGTGGCGGTAGCCCCTATAATAAGCCCTGAAACGCGATTTCGTCCGGGGGGTTCCGGGGCAAGTATCGTTTTTTGCGATTTACCCCTTTTTTAAAATATTTTTTCAACTTTATTACTTTATATATTAAATTTACATTAATAAAAAGGCATATAATCTATATAGGTAAATAATATTAATAATAATCGTTTTAATAGCTTTAGGGAGTTATAAAACCGTCTTAAAAAGCCCTTAAGCCTAGTAAGAACGTAATATACGGCTTACGATATTAAATTTTAAGCCTAATAAAATCGTTATTTAACTTAAACGTTTAGGATAACCCTTAAAAATTACCTTAAATATAACGATATTAATTAAATCTCCGGGTCGTAATCCGGGCTTATCCGGGTACTTCTTATAAAAAACTTTAATTAATCCTTAAGTATAAAGGAATTCTTTTATATCGGCGTAATACTAAGTATTATCTAGGGGTAAGTTTATTTATTTAACCTTATATTATAGTTTCTACCTCCGGCCGGTACGCCGGGAATTAATAATTTCTTTAAACTTTTACTTTTTAATACCCTTTTCGTTTACGATAATAAATTTAAAGGGTAAATTAATTTATTTTAATAATAATAATTTCTCTTTAATCGGGATATAGGTTAAGTTGTTTATATAAAAAATAAGGTAAGCCTAGAAAATATTTAAGACGTTTAATTTATAAGAAAAATCATATTATTTAAGGATAATATAAAGATTTAAACGTTTATAGTTTAACTTTTTATTAAATTAATTAATTATTAAATACTTAACGTTTATGTAAATTTTATTATTTATTTTAAACTTTATGTTTTAGCGCCGGTAATTAATTTACTTAAATGTATTATCGTAAATTTTATTTAAATTAAAACGTATTATATTAAGAATTTCTTATATAGTTTTAATAATATTAATAACTTCTTTAACCTAAAGTTATTTACAGGCGGTAATATATTTAATATTATTAAAATTAAATAATATCTTTAGATAAAAGCCCTTATTAAGGTAAAAAAGTATTATTTTAATTGATCGATTTAGGTTATTATTATCCGTAAATTCTATTATAGGTAGTTACTGTATTTAATTATCTTATAAGTAATTTATCTAGGTCCGGAGTCCCTGTTTTATTTCTTAATTAATTTTTTTAATTTAACCGTTATTTTTAATATAATAAGGAATTGAAATCTAAAGGTTAATTTTAAGTTAATATAATAAAGAGTATTATATTTTATTAATAAATTACGGGCCGCGATTTAAAATAATATTATCCGGAAGGCCATAATACTTAAATATTTCCTTAATAAAGAATTAAGTTATCTTTTTAACGGAAATCCCTTCCTTTTTAACGTAATAAAAAATATAATATCGGCCTTTAAATAATATATAAATTACGGTAAGGATAACGTTTATATCTTTATATTTAAATAATCCGGTAATAAAGTTAGTTAAAAGATTAATTTATTTTTATTTTGGGATTTTTAATTAATAAAATAATCTTACGGGCTTTTATTACGGGGTTTTAAATTAAAAATAAATATTATAATTTAAGATATAACGGTTAATATCATCTTATAAAGTAAATTAAAAGAAATACCGGGAAATAAATTTAATTATATAATCCCAGCCGGGGTAATTACTAATTAATTTATTATAGATATACTTTAAAACCTTTATAATAAGCAATTTTAATATTTATAATTTATTTTTATTAATAAAAATATCGGACCGAACTTTAATACAGATTAAAAATACGTTTTTAAAATTAAATAGTCCGTTTTCCGTAATTATTTTCTTAAACTCCGTTAAGCCCTTATTGGTATAATTAACTTTATAAATTTACTTATAAAACCTAAGTTCTTTAAGGATTAAATAGGCTGGTACCGGTGCTTTTTCCCCTTTATTTAAAATTAAAATTTTAAGGCGTTCAGGGGGTAAAACGGTTTAAAACTGGTCTTTAATTTTATTATCGTTATTACTTTAAGGTCGATAACCGGGTATTTAAATAAAGTCGTCGGTTTTATTATCTTATTTACCCGGGCGGTAAATAACCTTAAAATTAAACTTAAAAAAAGTATTAAAATATTTTATTTAACGTTTTATAAGTTTTTAATTCTTAATAAAATATTTTAAGGCTTAATTATTATTAAAAATATAAAAGAGCTTCTTTATTATTTTTAATTTTAACCGTTAATTTTTTAAATATTTAATAATAATAAAAAGCTTTTTATTATAAATATTATAATTATACTTAACCGGTAATATACTCTTAAAATAATAAGTTATTAAATATAATTCCTTAATTTTATTATATTGGGAGAGAATACCGTTAGAAACGTAATTTAAAAAGTCGGTTTTAAGGATCGTTTCTTTATTAAGATTATAATAGGTTAATACGGAGGCTATAATAAAAGCCTTTTTAAGTATCGCATAAGCCTTTTAATATTCCGGAGACTATATAAATAAGATTTCTTTTTTAATAAGTTTTAAAAAGGGTTTTATTATTTTAAAAAATTAAGGAATAAATCTTTAATAAAAGTTATAAAAATTAATAAGTCTTTAAAGGGCTTTTAAGTTAACGGGGACCGGCCAATTTTTAATTTTATTTACTTTATCGGGGTCCACTTTTAACCCGTTAATAATAAGGATAAAACTTAAAAACTTAATTTATTAAACTCTAAATTTATATTTCCGGATATTTACTTATAAATTAACGTTACGTAAACGTTCCAATATTAAGCGTATATATTAAGTATATTTTTTCTTAATAACGTTATAGATAATAATATTATTTAAGTAAGTTTAAATAAAGATATTTAAATAATTAAATAAAACCTTATTTATATATTATTAATATAAAGCGGGGTTATTAATTAAATTGAAAAATATAATTTTATACTTAAAAGCGTTTAACGAAATAATAAATATTATAAAGTTTTTACTTTTTAAATATATATAGAGCTTATTAAAGGCCGCGATAATATTTAAACGGATAATTTATTTATAACCGGTAATTTAAAATAATACCTCTTTTATTAAAGGAATGGGGTATTGATTCCTTTTAATAATAGCGTTAATACCACGGTAATCTATATATAGTCGTAAGTCGCCGTTAAACTTAAGGGTAAAAAGGATAAGGGATCTATAGGGGGCTTTATTAAGCTCGATAAATCCTTTTTCCAAGTTCTTAATAATATATTCCTTTAATTTTTAAAGTTTATAATTTAAGAACCGATAAATATAACTCCGGGGGAATTCTTTCCGAGGTTAAGTTAATCTTATAATTATAATCCCGGTATAAAAGTAACTTATTTATAGTTATATAATTAAAGATATCCTTAAAATTATAATATTCTGCTGGAAGTTTAATTATAATCTTATTTATAAAAGTTACTTTTTCTATAAAGTTATTTTTATAAATTATTATAACGGAAATATTAATTAAGGTATTATTAAAGAAATTTAAATAATTAGTTAAATCCGTTACCGAAATATAAAAGGTTTAAATCCCTTTTTCCTTTTAAATCCTTATAATAATATAAAAGGTTATTATATTAATAACTTTAATTAAAAAAAGCCTTTCTTTTTTAATAAGCTCCGGGAAAGGAAAATTATTTAATAGTTTTTTCTTTTTTTTTTAAGGCTTTAATAATTTTAATTTTTTACTTTTTAAGAGTATATTTAAAGCTTAATAAGTTAAAGCTATAATTTAAAAGAATTCCGGAATAAATTTTATATTTTAATAATCGGCCCCATTATAATTATATTAATTTAATATAAAAAAGATTTTATTAATTATAAGGTAAATAAATACGTAATACCGTTTTATTTAAGGTTTTCTAAGGATTATATTATATATCTTAAACCGGGTAATAAATATAAAAGATTAACTTTCTAAGTAACCTTTTATAGTTATCTAGGGATAGATTATATAGGTAATAAACCGTAAATATTTACCCTTATAATCTTAAATAAACTTAGGTTAAAAGAGGGCTAAAAAAGAAATTTAAAGTATTATATAAATTTATAGAATAATTTATTTATTAATAAAATAATAATTAATAATATTTAAATTAATTAAAAAAAATAAAGGAAAATATTAATCTCCGTAACTTATAAACCTATTAATAATTTAGGGTTTATTATTCCAGATATTAAAGGGGTTTTTAATACTTTTAATATACTTAATCGTTAAAATTTAAAAGTAATATACGTTTTTATCCTTTATAATAACTTCTATAGAATTTAATCTTTTATTAACGGTCCGTCCGAGTTATTAAATAAAATATTTTTAAAAATATAAAAGATCCGGCCGTTTTAATTATAAGTAAATTTTTTATTTAAGTTAAAAACAATATAATAAATTTAAATAGAACGCTTTTAAATATTATTTTAATTATATTAATAATTAAAATAATTAACTTAAAAATGATTCCCTTAATAAATAAAGTATTTAATATCCGGAAAGGAAGCTAACTTCACAATAACGGAAATAATTTATCGGAACTTAAATTTTCCGAAACTTTTTATTCCGTTAAAGGGTTTAAAGGAAATAATACGGGTTCTTATAGTCTCCTTAATTTCCTTAATAAAGGTCTTATTTAAGTTAAGGGTTTTTTATTAATGGTAATATTCCGAACGTTAGAAACGGTCTATCCTCTTAAGGTATATACGGGTCTTATTTAGGTTATTTAGATTATAACTTCTTTAAAGGAAATTTTTATAAAGTTGGTTAAAGAGTTAAATAATTAATTTATAAATTATAATTTTCAAATTTTTCTTAAGATTTATATACTTAAAAACCTTAATTAAACGGATAAAATTAAAATAAAATATAATAAATTTATCTTTAATTAATATTTTTAAAGCTTAAAAATTATTAATTTAATTTTTTTTTAATTAACGTTTTTAAAAATTCAATTTAAAAAAGTCTAGAATTCCTTAAAAATTTAAAAGCTTAATAAAATATTATTATTATATTCCGTTTTTAATTATTTAAGGACTTTAAAACTTAATAATATTAAAATATAATTAACTTAAACTTATATAATCGGATATTAATCCTTATTTATTTGGAGCTTAATAATAACGTAATATTTAAAGAAATAATATTAATTACGGTTTTCCTTAATAAAAAGTTTAAGATCTTTAATTTTAATTAACTTAAGCTTTTTATAAGGGATAAAGGATATTATAGATTAATAAGGTAAGAAAGCTGGATTATTCCGTTAAAAATTTTTAAGCTTAATAATAAGATTTATATTTTAACCTTTTAATTTATAATTACGGATTTTTAACGTTTTAAAACGGTTTAAGTTTTCCAAGGGAAAGGAGTTACCGTAATTTTACTATTATAAATAAATAATTCAGTTTATTTTTAATTATAGGTCCCTCTTAATATCGTTTAATTTTATTTAAAGGATTTATATTTTATTATTTACGTCTTAACGTAAAAGGTTTAATTATTTTAAAAATTCCTTAAATCTCTTAAATAATATGGACTAAGAAATAAGATAAATATAGGTCTTTATAAAATATAAAGTATATTTAATTAATTCCTTTAAAGTAATACCCTTTAATTTATAACGACGTTAACGGGTAATATAGTCTTTATATCCCCCATAATTATTATTAAAAACCGGGTTTTTAATAATTAAATAATTTATCGGATCCTTATCTTTTTTACTTTACCGGGGAGGGGTTTTATCCTTAATAAATAATATTAATTAATTAAAATCCCCTTAAGAACCGCTTTATAAGTTATATTTTAACGTAAAAACCTTTAATAAAAAGGATTATTAAGGTTTATTATTTATAATCTTAATAAATAAAAGGTAAATAAAAGGTAAATCAAGGTTAAGGAAGAATAAAAATAAATAAAACAAAAGATTAAAAAGAAGGAAAAAGATAATTCTCTTAACCCTTCCGTTAAACGGATTCTATATTATAAGGGTAGTATCGTAAAGTAAAATAATAAAGTTTATATTATAATAGGGTTTAATATTACTCCTTTATATTATAAAGTACTCCTTAAAGTATTTTTTCTTCCGGGTATTAAATACCTTATATTATAAAGTAAATATAAAATTAAATATCTTAATTAAAGATTTTAAGGAGAAAAAAAGGTAAGTAATAAATAAGGATTCTATAAACTTTTATAAACCTATTTTTAACTAGATTTATAATGATTTTTTTAAGGTTTATTTCACTTATAACCTTTAAATCGCCTTATTAAAATTTAACCCTTAAATTAATTCTTTATATAATTTAATAGAATTAATATTTATTTATTTAAAGCTATCGTAACCTCCCGTCTTAATTATTAACGTTTTTTTATGGCCCGTCCGGATATTAATCGCCGTACGTTTAACCGTAATTACCGCCCGTTTAATACCGTTTTTAATTATCGGTTTATTATCCGCTATTAATAAGTATTATTAATAAGAACCTTTATTTTACCTTATTACTCCTTATGAAAGCGTAAATAAGTTAACTTTAATATAAGGCAAAAAGTATATTACGTATAATTAAAGATACTAAAGTATAAAGGTGTAAAAGTAAAGGGGCCGAAGGCCCTAATATACCCAGTCGGTGACACTCCTGGGTGCCGGACTAACCCCGGGCTTGGCCCGGGATAGGCCCTACCGGGCCTACTCCTGAGTTACCAACACCCCTGAACCCTGACAGAAATAATAATTTCATTTTTTTACTTTCATATAACCTTAATTATCGTTAAGGATACCGTTAATTTAATATTATTTAATTTATTAATTAAGACTATTACGTTTATAATATAGTTTTTAATTATCTTTATTCCGGAAGTAAAACCCGGATAAATATTTATTCTTCTAGATCTTTTTATTAATACGTTAAAATATTTAATTATTATTTTTATATTAATTTATAGGATTATATTTTTTATTTTATTAAAAAGTTATCCGAAAATTAATATATTAATATTTTAATTATTAACGATTTATCCTTTACGTTCTTTTTTACTTTTATTAAAATTTACCGGTTCTACGTTTACTTTTATAAGCTCGTTAAAGTTTAATTACGTAATAATACTTAATAATAATAAAGTATACTTTAAATAAATAGCGTTTTTCTCTTTCTTTATATAAAAGCTTATTAATACAATGTCCTTATTCTATTAAGGTATAACGTTTTTTATATTTATATATATGGATTTATAAGGGATTATTACTTTTAAGATATTTCTATTAAAGATTATAGTTTATTAATTATTAATTTAAATAACGGCTTACTCCTTATATACTTTAAATTAATAATTATTAAAATCGGAGATTTATATTATTACGTTAATTTACTTATTATTTAGAACTTTAATTAACCAGAACGGGTAAATACCTATTTTCTTAAAACGGTTGGTCTTTATACTCTTATACCTTAATTTATAATATAACCCTTAGAAAATATAAGTATTTCTTTAAGAGATAAAGTATAAAGTTTAATCGATTAATATTACGGCCAGGTCTTTTAAGCTTATACGGTCCTTTATAAGTTTATTACTTTTATTAAAAGGAAAAAACTATTTTAAAATAACTTTATTCTTTAAGATATTATATCGGTATATAATTATTTTATTAATTATTTTAACCGTAAAAATATTATTAAGGAATATATTATTCGTTAATTAAGTAAATTTATCCTAAATATCGAATTTATCGTAAAAAAAATAAGTTATTTTATTTTTATTAAGTTTTTATCTCTTAGATTTACCGGGAATATTATAATTATTACGTTTTTCGAAAATAATAGGATTATTACGTTTTTTAAAAGTATATTTCTTAAAGTCGATAATATCCTTTAAAGGAGGAAATTCATAATCGATTTCGGTTTTAAGATTAATACCGCGTTTAAATATAATTAATATCTTTAATATTATTATAGCTTTAATAAGTTAATTTAATCCGTTTTTAAATAAGTAATAAAAAGTATTTCTTTTAAAACAGATATTATTTAAATTTATATAGGATAAAGAGAAATAAGAATAAAAGAATTAATTAATTAAATTTATCCCGAAAATAAGGAATTTATTTATTTATTATAAATAAATAATACCCCGTATACCGTTATTAGAATATAATAGTGGATTAACGTTAATCTAAAAAATTAAGTAATAACTATATATAAGTAATAATCATTTTATTCTTATATTAATTTAATTTATTTAACGTAATATTTTACGTCTTTTAAGGATAAAAATATTGTTATTATTTTCTTAAGAAAACGGCAACAAATTAAATATACGCCTTAAAATCTAAATTATACGTAATAAACTTATAAATACAGTTAAAATAAGTATTAATAATAAAATATTTTATAAGATTAATAGATCTATAAGAGCTTTAATAAGCTTCATAAGACGATTACGTAACTTCTTTAATACCTTAATAATAAAACGTTATCTTAATACGGCTAATTATCCTGCTATTATCGTATTTATAAAAATATCATAATACCGAATATATTCTTAAGTATAATTTAAGTAATTAATATAAAATTATCCGTTATATTTATATTTATAGCCCTTTTACTTTATAAAATATTTAATTTATCCTATAGGAATAACCCGTTTATTTAAGAAACGTTCGATTTCATATAATCGGTTATCCTTATTATCGGGATTACTATTATTTAAGATATTTTTAATAAGTAGAAAATATATATTAATTAATTTTTAATACGGATTATCGTCCTTTAATATATATTCCAATTAATTAATTAAAATAATAAGATATATAAATATATTATTAAATAATTTTAATTTATAAATAAAATTATTAACCTTATAAATTACGGGAAATAATCCAATACGTTATAAGTTTAATTTCCGGTATATATTTTATACCTTATATTTACGGTATAGGATAAAGAACGCTTTATCCTTAATTATAAGTAAAACGTCCTTATATTTAGAATCGTACTTAATTTTAAATATAACCTTTATAAATACGATTAGGTTATTAACCTTTTCTTTTTTAATTATACGTAAATATATAAAATCCTCCGCGGGTAAATCCTATAATAGATTTAAGTTATCCTTAACGCGGAAACCATATATAAGCTTATTTAATATAAATTTTATCGTAATATTTATTAAGTTATTTAATATTATACTTAAGAATAATAATAGTTTAATCCAATTTTAATAATCCGGGTCGGATAATAAAAACCTTAATATTATTTTTATAGCTTAATTTATTCGTTTAAATTATCCGTCCGTTTATAAATAATAAATTATAAATATTATTATCTTAATATTTAATTTAATAAATATTACCTTTTAAAAGGAAAATATAAACTTCCTATTATAATTAAATATAATTAACTTAAGAACGCTTTAATCCTTATTTATAAATTTACGGATAATAATATTTATTTATTCTTTAACTTTATATATATCTTTATTAAGAATTAATATTATTCTTTTTAAGAACTTATCCGTTATAATTAAAAGGATAAATAATCCGTATATTTCGGGCAGTTTAATAATAAAATTTATCATTAATATATAAATAAATATTAATAATATAATAATAAGATTTAAAGAGCCGTACGGCGTATATTTTATTATTTTATATAATTTATATTTAAGGTAATATATTAAATACGTTTTAAAATATTTTCCAATATATTAAATATAAATAATATCTTAAAAACGATTGAACATTTTATTATATCCGCCGTAATTTAAACAATTATATATAAAACGGAATATATTATAGTATAATAATAAAGGGATAATTAATTATTTATTACCGGTAGATAGTAAAACGTAATATAATAATCTGTTATCCTTAAGTTAAAAGTAAATACCGGTTTTTACCGGAATATAATATAATTATCCGTTTTACTTTAATAGATAAAATACGTATTTATCTTATTTTAATAATAATAAAATATTATTATTTTAAGGTACTACCGCGTTTTACTTAAATTAAACGGACGGTACCTTAAATATTATGATAATCTATTTCTATTATTTATTTTCTTTATATTTACGTAATAATCGTTTTTTAAAATCGTTAATTATTTTGATTAAAGTATTATTATAAATAAAGACGTCTTCGGAGCTATTCTTTATTATAAATAAGGTATTAAGAATATTATTTTATAATATATTCCCTTTTTCTTATAAAATAAGGGTTTTCTATAATCGGGATAATATATCTAGTACGATATTTACCTTACCCGTTTTATAACGTATATAAAAATTGAACGTTTATAAGTATTAATTTACGCGTATTAACCTAAGATTTAATTTATTAATATTAAAAATAATAAGTAATATCTATTATTTTATTTAAATAATAATAGAATAATTAATAATAATTTAAATAATTTAATAATTTAATAATTTAAATTTATTATATATTTAATTTTTTTAATTATTTATACGATCTTTATAATCTTAAGTTCTATAAATTAATAATAAGATTCTATTATATTTAAAATCTTATTAAGGAATATAATAGGTTAAACGGATATCCGAATAACCTTAAATATATTAAATAAATCGTTTATTAAGTTACCTTTAATATAATATATTATTATTATAAATCTTATTTATTTAAACGCGTTAAAGTTAATATATATAATACGCTTTAAGTTATAATAAGTAAAAAATATTAAACTTAAAAATATCTTTTAAAGTTATTAATATACATTTAGTTTTACTTTAATAAATATTTTTATTAATATCCTTATTAATAAATATTTTCATATTTATCCTTTTATTTTATCCGTATTAACGTTATAAGTTAATAATATTTTCTGATTTTAAAGAGACTCCGTTATTTAAATATAATATTTAATTAATAATCTTAATTATCCTATAAAGCTTAAATATACCTTAAAATTATAGAAATTAAAAAAAATTTTAAGGATTAAATTAATTATATCTTTTCTTCGGATATTAAGTATTTTAAATTATCTATATATTATTTAAGTAATTTTACCGAAGGAAACCCAAAATATAATTTCTCCGGGGATAAACTTACGTTTTATTATTTAAATATTCTGAATATTTATCATAAATAAAATATATATTCCTTTAATATGTTAAAGAATATTATAATATTATTAATAAATATATAAGTAAATATTTTAAAAGAATAAAGCATTTTATTAATTTATCGTTAAATATAAAACGGAGATCTTTTATATCTTATAATAACGATATTAAATTATTCTTAATTATAGTAAGAAATAATTATAAATTTATAATAATCCTTAACTTAAATATAAAATTAATAAAAGTATCCAGACGTATTAACTATTATAATATATATATAATTAACTATTATTAGGATTATATTTAACTATAAAAATATCGGATATATATCCGATTTAGTAATTTTATTAAGTCCGCGGATATTAATAACTATACGTCCTTTAAGTCCCTTTAGTAAATCGCGTTAAATAATAAATATAAAGTAATTAAACTTAATAAAATAATTTATTTAAATTATTTTACTTTATTTATATAGCTTATTAAATATTTCATTAATAACTTTATAATCCTTATCCCTTAACGGATATACCCTTATTAACTTCAGGTTTACTCCCTCCTTAAAAGGAATAAGTATTTATTTATCCTTAGGGATATTTATTATTCCTTAGTTTATTTAAAGCTTAAGAAACTTATTTATTATAACGGTAAGTTTAAGCGTAATAGATATTTTACCGTAAATAGTAATCCCGTTTTATATCGTATATTCTTTATTTTCAGATATAGATAAAGCTATATAATAAACGGTTTATCCGGTATTATTATAAGTACGTTTAAAATATCCGAAGATAAAGATTATATTCCCCTTAATAACGTTATTAACTTTATATACTTAAATGGTAAATATCCGGTAACGATAATTATTTTAATAAGTTTATTTTTTTATTAAGAACGGATAACGTTTCCGGTAATAAATAAAGCCTTATCCGGGGATATTATATAATACCTTTATTTATTATACTTAATAAGTTTTCCGAGCTTTATTTTTAAAATTAATATAAATAAAAAATAATATTACGTTCTATATTTAAATAAATAACATATTTATATTAATAATATATACGTATATATTATTTACTTTATTAAGATTAAATATACGTTTAAGTTTTAAAAGGAAATCTCCGTCGGAGGGTAAAGTTTAATATCCTTAGAAGTAAATAAGTACGTTTATAATTAAATAAGGTAAAATAATAACCGTTTTCTTTAAACGTATAATACGCTTAATAAATGAAGATCCTTTTACTTCTATAATAATATTTACGATAATGCCTTAATACGTACCGATAATTATATGCTTTTTATTTAAGTAAAGGATAATATCGTTTAATATTATAATATCGTTTAATATTATAATATCGTTTTTTATTAATAAATTTACTTTTAGGTTATTAATAATATAAACTTTAATTATGATTTCCGTTATAATTATTTAATTATTAACTTATTTATTTAAACTAATTATTATATCCGTGAATTTAAACGTTTAATATATAATATTTCCGATTTTACGGATGGATATTAATATAAATATCTATTTAATTTAAATTATAAAAAAAACGTTTAATAATATTTTTTAATCGATAATTAATATAGAATAACCGGAATTTATATAAACTTTAAAGGACGTTATAATAATATTTACTATAAACGTTATATACGTATACCCTTAAAATATATAGTTTAAAATAAATAAAATAGGTTTTACTATTAACGTAATAACTTTACGGGCGGACAATATAATGGTATTATATAAGTAATCCGTTTACTTTAATACGATATCCTTTTATAATTCCAACCGCTTTAATTAATTTTCAGATTAATATTCCGCGTCCTTTTTCTTTTATATTTATTTAAGGTATTTAAAGAGTTTATTTTTATTGTTAAAATATATTCTATATTTAAAGTAAAAAACGGAAATAGTTAAAAACGAAAAATAATATGCCGTTTCTTTATTAAGTATATTTTACTTTTAAGATATATTATATTTTTACTTATTATATTATTATTTTTATTTTAAGATAAATATTTTTTTATTTTTAATAATATATTATATTTTAATTATATTTATTATTAATAATATTTTTTAATTTATTTTCATTCTAAAAGTCATTATAATAAACTTACGGACGTACGGAATGATTCCTATTAAAGCATTTATTATTATAATTAATATTTATATTAACGTTTAAATGGAAAAGCGAATTTAATGTATTTATTTAATTACATATTAATAAATACGGAGTAAATAAAATAGTAATCTATTATTATAAATACGTATTTACGCTTAAAGCTTAACCTTAATAACCCTATCCTTAATATTAATTATTCTAGTAAAAGCGATTTAAATAAACGTTATTTTAAGATTTGCGGTATAATAAAAAGTACTTAAGTTATCCTTAGAAATTAAACGACTATAATTAAAAGCTTTATTATTAATAATTTTAACGTAAAATATACTGATTATTTAATTAAAAGTATAAGCGTTATTCTATATATATACGTTCCGCCTTTAAAATACGATTTAGAATTTATAATTATCTATAACGTATATTTTATAACGTATATATTTATTAATCGTACTTAATCTTATTAAGCTTAAATATAAAATCTTTTAATAACTCCTTTAACCGGTTAAGACGTAATAAATAAAGCTTTAAGTTAATATTATTATAAATAATATTTAATTAATTTTTTACGTTAAATAATTCAGCGTCCTTAAATAAACATAAAATTTTATTTATGTATTCTTAAGGTTTACGCTTATTAATTGCGTTTTTAAAGGTATATTTTTTACGAAGGACGGCGTTTAATATTATATTTATTGGCTATTTAAAACGTTTAATTAATACGGCAAATTATTTATTAAAATTAATATTAAATTTAATTAATTATTTAATCTCGGGTAAAACCTTAGATATTTATTAAGTTAAAGCGGCCTTTTTAAAGTATATTTATAAATTATTTCGGATAAACTTTACGTTTTTAAATTACGTATAATCATTTATATACTTTAAAAATAAGTATACGTCCTTAATAAAGGTATCCTTATTAATATATTCTATAACGGATGTTTTATTTATTATAATTGGTTAATTTATATAATTTAAAAAGAAGAACCTTATTTTATTTACGTTTTAACGAGGTATCCTGGCCTTAATAAACGGAGTATTTTCGCCGGCGGATTTACGTTTACCAGGAGGTTTATATATAGGTAGATTAACCGTTATATAAACTACAATAATTACTTATATTATAACTTAAACGTCCGGGTCGTTAATATTACTAAGTATTATATTTAAAATTAATCCGATTAAATTATAAAAGATTATTTTTAATATTAATATTTATATATTTAACGTAATTAACGTTATAAAAAATATCCCTTTATTTAAGGTAATAAACGTACTTATAAAAGCGCGAAAGGACGTTATTTCTCGTTAAAAAATGGTTATTATGGTATAAAAAGATAATTTATTAATTAATTACTTTAATAATTAATTAAGGATAAATATATCATATAAATTCTATATTAATTTAATTATAAACGATATAATTTATATTAATCTATAAGGAATAAAATAATTTAATACGATAATAAATATTATATAGTAAATTTCTATATTTATAAGTTCATTTACGTATTTATACCGTATTTTAATAAATTTATTTAATTAATATATTATACGGATAATATTCTAATTAATATCCGTTAAATTAAACGTTCTATTTATTATATAAAATAAGTATAAAGAATAGAAAGAATAAAATAAACGCCGGTAAAATAAACTATAAATAATAAACGATAACTTCCTTAATTACATATTCCGATAACGTTTAAATAAGTAAGTTATCTTTTTTATTAAATTAATATAACTATTATTTAAGCCGTAATTAATTTTAATAAGGACGTTACCTATTTATTAAGTTAACGTAATTATTTAAACGGGATACTTTATTATCTTTAAATAAACGGATCGGGGTATTTATAATAATAAGTATAACTAAACCGTAACGTATAAAAGCTATTTTTATAAATTATATATATCTTTTTTTATCCGATGCTTTAAACGATATCTTAATAAAGGGTTTGTTTACGAAGTTATTATCCGTATAAAAGCACTTAATAAGCGGATAAATAAATAAATTAATATTTAATATTAATAAAAATATTAAATTTTTTATTTTAAATAAATAAGTATATTAATATTCATTAGGATAAGAAAGCTATTATTATTATTAAAAAGGATTATATCCGGTAATATAAGTATTATATAAATAATAATCTTTTTACCTATCCCGAAGACAGGTAAACTATCTAAGTATCCTAATCGTATATATATTGTCCTATTCATACGACCAGTGTCCAGTTCCTATCAGAGATAAATAAAGTTTTTTTCCTATAAAGTTATCTTCTTTTAAACCTTTTTTATATAATCTTTTTAATTAAGTTTCCTATTTATTTAAAAATTAAGGATTTTAATATTAATATCCGGTTTTACCGTAATTTTATTTAAGTTTATTATAATTATTATATTATATAATTTTAAGCTTTTAATTATATAAATAAGCTTATACTTATATAATATAAATTAAACCTTATAAATTCTTACTTATTAAAAATAAACTTTATAAGCTTATTTTAATTTTAAATAATTTATATATATAAAGGTATTATAAATTAAGAAATAAACGTTATTAATAAAGTTTTTAATTTAAATTTTTTATTTTAACTTAATAAGCTTTTTAATTAAAAAATTATTAAAAAATAAAAATAATATTAAAGAAATAAACAATCCTTAAGGAATTTCCATTATAATAGACTTTATTAGGCTTATTTTTTATCTTAAGTTAATTAACGTAACTTAATCGCTTAAAAAACTTTTTATTTATTTAATTAAAAAAATAATATTTCTTTCTTCTTTAACTTATATAATAACTTTTAATAGTTTATTTTATTAAAAATATTTATAATATTAAAAGAAAAAAGACTTATAATATATTTTGTCTTATAATTCTATATTATATATATGTTATTAATTAATCCTTTGAAGGCTATTTCCGTTAATTAACTTTTCTTTATTTCTATTTATTAATCGGTGAGAAGTCCATAATTCTTTATATAATTATTAAGGATTTTTATTATTATTATACTTAAGGCTGTCTTTAACGTATAAAAAAATATAATAAATCTATAAAACTTTATTTTAAAGTAATCCGGCTTAATAAGCTTCTTAAGGATAATTATCTTTATTTTTTTAAATATATATAAATAATAATTAACGTTAAAATATATTTTAAAAAAATAAATAAAGACTTTTTTAAATAATAAAGTTATTATTGATAGGAATTTATTAAGAATTTTATTTAATCTTAAAACTTTATCCTTCTTTAATTTATTAATCGCTTTAATTATTATATTTTATATTATTATTTTATTTATTAATATAAAATTGGGATATATAACGTTATTAATATTACTTAAGTTAACTTTTAATAGAAAAAGGAAAAAAAAATCTTTAAGGGCTTCGATCTTACCGTTAAAGGTATTAATTAATATATTATTAAATTTTTTAAAGGGTGGGAATTTAAGGATAAACTTAAGTCTCTTATTTTATTCTTTATTATACTTTATTAACTTCTAAATATTATGAAATAAAACCGTTAAGTTATATACCGTAGATTAAAAGTATATTTATTTAGCCTTTTTAATAATCTTCTTTTTTTTAAGTAACTTTTAATTAATTAAATATCTCTTAATTCCTATACTTAAAGGCTTATTTAATTAACTTTTTTACCTTTATAATTGCGGTTATATACTTTTTATTTTAATAGGTTTTAATTCTTTAAGAAGGCTTTATTATCGGGATTATTTTATTAATTGCCTTATTTAATACTTTTATTATTTACTTTACGAAAAGGTCGATCCGGTTTCTATTATTTAATTAAGGGAGGTCCGCGATTTGAGCCACCGTTTCCTCCGTTTTTATATAAACCTCTGTTTTTTTAACCGTCTTTTACGCCTTTTTTACCGGTAATAATAAGGTTATATTAACGGTTTAATTTAAGGTTATTTATATTAATATATAATTTAAGTTATATTTTAAGTCCTTTTATAATTTATATATTATAATTACGCCGGCAACCCCTTTTATATTAAAGGTTAAATTAATCGTTATCTTAAATTTATAACTTTCTTATATAATAATCTTTTATAATATTAATAATAAAAAATTAGCTTAAGTAATAATTATTAATAGGTTATCCGATTTAACGTAATTTATTATACGTTTTTCCTTATTTTATATATAATAATATAAATTAAAATCTTTAAGTAATATATATTTATTTAAGGTAATTAAGACTTTTTTAAGTAATAATATTATAAAAGGTTTTTCCTTATTAATCGGTAACGGGTTATACGCGTTATAAATATTAAAGTCGCCCTTTAAGTCTTTTTCCTTTATAATACGGAGTATATAAAGGTTTTTATTATAATAAATAATATCTTAATTATTTACGTCGAGTTACTTATTTATAAAGAAGTATATTTTAATTATTTTATCCCCTTTAAAGGTTAAATAAAACTTTTTTTCCGGGTTAATAAATAAATATATATATAAATTATATAATAATTCTAATATTATTATAATATTAACGTTTTTAACTTTTTTAAATTTAAATTCAAATATTATTATTAATATTTTAATTCTTTTATTATAAATATTAACCTTTATAAAGGTGACTTTTTTTATATCCGTTTAAATTACGGATTTTTTATTATAATTAAGCGTTTTTTAACTTAATATTTTTCTGGTTATTATTAAAAATGTAAAACAGCCGGTTTTTAAGGTTAAGATTATAAAGAACTTCCTTTTCTTTATTTTATCCGTTATTATTATTTACCCTTTATTATTTAATTAATTAACTTTACGTTTTAAGGTTATTTTTCATTAACCCGTTAAATTAATTTTATACGTATTATATTATTAAATTTTCGCGGTTATCTAAGTTTCTTTATGTTTAATCTTTTTAACTTTTATTATATATTTAGAATCCTATATTGGATGTTCCTCCTTTTTATATATAATATATTTAAATATACTTTTTATAAGCCTTCTAATTATTAATTCTATATATTTATAAGCATTATAATCCTTAACGTAAACCGTATATTTTATAATATTAAAATATTTTATAATAATACATTTATAACCTTAATACTTAAAATATTAATAAATATCCGCTATTTTATTTTATAATTAAATTATCTTAAAAAATCTTTTTTTAATAATCCTTTTATTTAAAATATTATTATATATCTTTATTAACGTTATACTTAATATAATAATAAAGTACCTTTTTACGTATTTTAAGGAATTAAGTTTCCTCTTTATTAAAGGAAGTTTATAGTTAATAATTTTAAATTTTAAGAAAAAAATTATATTTTCTTTTTTTATATTCCTTAATATGATTTTTTTCTTAACTTTTATAAAATATAATAAATATATCTTATTTATTATAACGGTAAATAATTACCTTAAAACTTTAATTAATTTATATTCTCCCTTATTAATTTAAACCTTAAACTTTTTTAAGCTTTTTTTATTTTTAAAAACGTTATATTAAAAAAATATTTTTATTTTATAATTTATATATTATAATAATTTATTTTATTAACGGTTCCTTTATTGTTTTAAAAGCCTTTATTAATTATAATAGGTTTATTTCCATAATTGCGTTTTTCTTTTTATTAATAAATAAGCGAATTGTTATTATTTTTATTTTCTTTAATATAGCCTTTCATTCTCTATTACGGATACTTTTTTTATTATTTTTATCGTTTAATTTTATTTTATTTAAAGGGCCGTTATTTTTATACTTTTAGCTTATATATTTAATTTTAAATTGTTTCTTTTACTTTTTATTAACGTTTTTATTATCGTCTTTTAAAAGCCTTATAACCGCTCCGCCTCCCTTAACTTTATTTTTATTTTTATATAAAAGTCCCTTTTATCTTTTAATTTAATCCATAATATCGGTTAAATCTTTAACATAATATTTTTTTACTTTATTATAAAAAGTTTTTTTAAGGTTTATATTACCTCCTTTACCGCCCTTTCGCCCTTATTTACCGGGCGATATATTGTTTCCGTTTTTCATTTTTAATCTTTTAAGGTTTTATTTTTTTAATTTTTTTTATTTACTTTTTATATACTTTTAATAATACTTTTATTACGGTTTTTCTGCCTTTTCCTTCCGCCCGTATTCTTTACCGTTAATATCGTACCGGCCTTTTTACCCCCTTATTTACTTATTATCTCCGTATTATTATTATACGTTTTCATATTTTAATATACGTATTTTATTAATGTTAATTCCTTTATTTATTTTAAATATTATCCAGCTTATTATTATTATATTACCCATATACGTTATCCCTATTTCTATTAATATAAGTTATTTACCCGTTTATTATTTTATTCTTTATTATTACGCCGCTTTTACTTATTATACTTAATATATTTTCTTTATTATTATAACAGCTATACCTATACGTATCGTTTTGGACCTCTGGGGTCCTTTTGTTCGTCGCTATTTTCCTCATCGTATAAATATATTATATATTAGCTTTTATTAAGTTCTCCCCGTTAACTTTTATTTATATAAACGGTTTCTCTTTAAGGTTAAATATTATTTACCCCGGCCTTTTTATTATAATAATTATCCTGGTCGGACGGCTGGCCTTAAGGGTTAATATCGCTATAAGCTTCCTTTTCTTTACGTTATCGGTTATTACGTTTTATCCTTTTTTATTTAACGGATTCCGTTTACGTTTTAAGACCGTTTTTAACTATTTTACCGGTTTAAATTTATATAACTTATAACGTTAAATTTTAACCGTTATTTTAATCTTTTTATATTAAGTCTCCTTAACCCTTATTATATACCGTAAGTCTTACGTTAAGTAATTATTATTCCTATATACCGCGTATTTTAACGTATTCTTTATTAAACCTTTTATTATTAAATCCGTATATTTATACGTATTATACCTTCCGGCGTATATTATATATTTTATATTATTAAGGTACCTTATAATAATATATCCGTACTTTTAATATTTAAAGTATTAATAAATATTTACCATTTAATTTTATAGCCTTATTAATTTAAGGGATCCGTTTTTTATTACCTTTTTATTGAGGATATTATTATATATTTTTATTAATATTATATTTAAAATAACCGTAGAGTATTTTTTTATTTAAGTAAAGGCATTTAGCCTCTTTATTACGGGAAGAAAACTATAATTAACGATCTTTAATCCGGGATAAAGGATTATATTCTCTTTTTTTATCCGTCTTAAAGTAGCCTCTTTTTCCTTTTTTATAAATTTTATTAAATATATTCCGTTCATTATAATTATAAATAGTTACCTTAATACCTTTATCGTTTTATATCTTTTTTTATTAATTTATCCTTTTAACTTTTTAAGCCTTTTTTTCGTTTTTAATAAGATTATATTAAAAAGGATATCCTTATTTTACAATTTATATATTATAATAATTTATTTTATTAACGGCTTTTCCGTTATTTTAAACGCTTTTATTAATTATAAAGGATTTATTTTTATAATTATATTCCTTTTTTTTTTATTTAATAATTATATACCTTACGGGGGTCCTGCAAATCCTCAAAAGGGTGTTAAAATGGTAGAAAAATGCTTGGATTTTGAAAAGGGTACCAAAAGGCTTTCAAAAGGCTTTTTCCCATTTATCACCTTTATTACCTTTACCCTTACTCTTACCCTTATTATCACCTGTACCCTACCATCACCCTCACCTGCACTACCACTATTACCATTACCCTCACCATCACCCTCACTATTACCCTCACCATCACCCTTATCATCACCCTTACCATCACCCTTACCATCACCCTTACCTGTACCTGCACCTGCACCATTACTTTTACTTACGCCTGCACCTGCACCTGCACTATTACCCTTACCATCACCCTCACCTTTACCTGTACCCTCACCCTGACCTGCACCCGCACCTGCACTTGCATTAACCTCACCATCACCTTCACCCTCACCCTCATCACCCTCATCACCCTCATCACCCTCATCACCCTCATCACCCTCATCACCCTCATCACCCTCACCTGCACCCTTACCACCTTCACTCTCACCGTCACCTTTACCTGCACCCTCACCCTTACCCTCACCCATACCCTCACCTGCACCCTTACCTGCACTACCACCTTTACCACCACCTTTACCACCACCTGCACCCTACCTACTGCACCCGCACCTACTGCACCCTCACCTACTGCACCTACACCTACTACACCCTTACCTACTGCAAATCCTTTACTAAACCCTTTACCAGGCCTTTCACTATGATGCGACGCCCGATGTATACATGCCCCTACCGCAACAGGCCGAAAAACACCGTGATTTGGATGGAGAACCTGAGAGGTAAGTAAGGCCCCTTACCTATACCCTTACCCGCACCCTCAGCAGACCCTTTACAAGCCCTTTACCAGGCCCCTCACCAAGCCCCTCACCAGGCCCTTTGTTAGGCCCTTTATTAAGCCCCTTAATAGGCCCTTTAATAGATAGATATATAAATAGATAGAAAATAAATTAATAATACTTTATTACCTCAAAGGCCCCCCCCAAGCAGGCCCAAAAGATTACCCCTTAAATCTTAAAATGGTAACAAAAGGGTATTAAAAGGGTACCAAAATAATTATTTTTTTAAAAGGCTTTTTTTAAAAAAAGGCTTGAAATCTTAAAGTTTAATCAATGAGAACGGCCTTTTTTTTTTTGAAATCAAGGCATTTTGACACCCTTTTAACACCCTTTTGGGCCTTTGGTCGAAACCGGTAAGGTAATTATTATTTTTATTTTCTTTGATACCGCCGTTTTCTCCTTAATCCCTATTTTCTTTATTACCGATATAAATATTACTTTTTTAATTTTTATCATTTAATTTACTTTTATCCTTATCCGTAAAGCTTTTCCCGTCGCTCTTTTATTTTATATATAGCCTCCTTAATTCCTTTTACCTCCTTTCGTTAATACCCTTATTATTACCCCTTAAAGTCCATATAACCTTTTTAAATCCCTTAATTTTATCCCCGTTTTTACGTAAAAGTCTCTTACCCCCTATAGTTTAATTTATAATATTAGTTAAATTTTTAATACAATATCCTTTTATTTAATCATAAAAAGACCCTTTAACGTTCTTATTATTTCTTTTTTTTATTATGTTTTTTCCGTACGTTTAACGGTTACCCTTTTTTATAATTTATTTTTAATTATCTGATATTCCTTTATTTTTACCCGGCTTTCTCCCAGTTTATATATACTTAATAAAGTTTTCTCCGCCCCCGTTTACTTTTTATCCGTTACCGTATATTATCCCCGTCTCCTTTATCCTTTATTTACCCTTTATAACTTTATTACCTTTATTTATTATACGTATCCTTTTATGCGTATCTCGTTAACTATAAACTCCTTATTTAATTTAAGAGTTTTTTATTATATAGTTATTACGCTATCCATATAAATTATTATTATTTCCGTTGATAGGAACCGTTTACCTTTCTACCCCTTTTATCTTTATTATTATTCCGCTTCCGCTTATTATACTTAAGGCACTTACCTTATTGTTACTTAAGCTATACACGCGTGCATTGTTTTAAACCTCTGGGGTCCCGTTGTTCGTCCGCCATCTCAAGTATCGTTCTTTCTTTAACTTAATATAATTAATCGTATAACTGATTTTATTAAAAGAATATAAAGATGTATTTTATTTATAAGTAAATACGGCCCTAAGGGTACTCAATATGTTAATTAATTAAGGGAAAAGCATATAAGCAAATAAGGGTAAATATTAAGAGTTATAATAAAGAGTATACCTTCGATAAATATCATTAAATATAATATTAAGCGTTAAAGGAGTTTATATAAAGGTTAAAGAGTTATCTGAAGATTAATAAATAATTATTTTATTTTTTTCTTTTTTCTTTTACTTTCTTAAATATTAATATATAAATAAAAATAACTATAATAAATTATTACCTTTTTTAATTACTTTCTTAAGATTAATATAATAAACCGATATAAAAACATTAATAAATAAATATAAATTAAGCAGCTATATATAATATTATCCTAAATACGTTAATAAAGAAAGATATCGAAATTTATAAGATAAAATTTAAATAAAGCCTATTTAAATAATTTGGTTTTCTTAAAACGTACTTAAAGTTACGTAATAAACTTACTTAAAATATACTTAATAATAACGGGATTAAAAGAGATATTAAAGGTATATAAATAAAGGAATAAAATAAAGAATAATTAATCGTAAAGTCTAATCCTTATAAAGGGCGGTATTTATAATCTTTTAATGAATAAAGTAAAGCAAATTATATCTTTATATAGATTAAGCATATTATATTTAAGGAAAATATAAATATAAATAACCCGAGCCCTAAGATGAATAAATATAGACTACCGAGGTTACCATTATTAATAAGTTAGAACAATAAAACCGGGGGGTTACCCTTAAGAAAATTAAGTTTTAATATACTTATTTATTATTATTAAATAAGATTTAAAAATAAGGTTATAAAAGGGGGAAGTAAATATATATATAAATAACGTTAAAAAATAAGAATCACTTATTAATAATACGCAATATTAAAGGGATAATTTTATTATAAAGGGAGCGGAAGCAAGTTATTATTACGTTAATACCTTTTTAATTTTTATACTTATAATAATTTGAATTATTAAAAAAATATTATAAGCGGTATATATATAATTAAAATATATATAAATAAATATTGATTGATTGATTGATTTATACTACGGGTCTAGTTAAGTTAATTCCGGCGTTCCTTAATATACGGCCTTTTAACCTTATTAATAACCGTAAAAACCTGATACTTATAACGTCAAAGTAAAAACCGGCGTTTATTAAGCCTTTAATTTTTATCCCTTAAGGTAAAGGATATTAACGGTTATTTAAAGAGTAATAATTTATTTATATACTTTTTATATTTTAATTCCCTTAAGAAAATCCATAATATTATGATTATATTCTTATAAAGGTTACCCTTAAACTTATTACTTTTCCGTTCCTTTATATATTTATATTACTTTAACCTTATATAATACCTTTAAATATCCTTATTAATACTTACGTATTTAATATATATTTTTCTTATATTATTATCGCTATTAACTTTTTTAAAAACTTTTAATAACCGTTTATTATTATATTTTTATAATTATAAAAAATATTTTCCGGTTTATATAATTAACGTAATTAATTTCCGTTTCTCTTTTTCTTCTTTAACCGGTAATAAGCTTTCTTTATAAAGTCTTTAATAATTTCGTTTATTTTTATAATAAAATTAAACTATAATAATAATCCGGTAAATATTATAAATTTAATAGTTACCCGGATATTTTACTTTATAAATAATATTTAACGATAATTATAAATATTAACTTTTATTATAAATCTTAATTTAATTTCCGTAAATAAAAAATAAGAAATAAAAACGTATATAGCGTTTTATTTTCTTTACTTATATTTATATCCGGCGTTTATCCGATTTCCGGTATATATAATAAATAAGAAGTAAATTAAATTATTTTTACCCGTCCGGAGTTAAATTATTAATATTTTATTACTTTTTTTAATAATATTATAATAACGGAAATACTTATTAATAATCTTTTTATCGTTAAAAGCTAAATAATAATAACTTTAAAATATAAAGTCCTTATACCTTTATTAACGTTTAATTTACTTTATTATAATTTATAAGGCGATCATTATAACCTTCGCTCTTTAAATCCTTTTAGTCTTAATTTTTTTTATATTTAATAAAAGTTTATATACGCTTAAATTAACCTTTAAGATATTAATAAAATTAATTTCCTTTTTAACTTATTCTTACTTTATCTTAATAAAAAAAAGATAAATATCCTTAATTTACTTTTCTTAACTTAAAACTTATTAAGACTTTAACGGATCCGTCCGTTTCCTATTATTATAAATAAGTATATATATTTCTTTAACCTTATTTAAGTAATTATTTAATTTAACGAGATTTTAATTAATAATATAAAGACCTTAAACTTTAATATTAAGATAAGGGTTACTTTATAAGTACCGTTAATTATTTTTAAATATTAATTTTGGACTTTCTATAATATTTAAATAAGTTTTTTCTTATATCCTGGAATATTTTAAAGTATATATTAAATAGTTATAATATATATAATAATTAACTTTATTACGGTTTAATAAATAGTCCGGGCTTTTTATAACGTAACTTTCTATTTTAATATAATAAAATAAATAAGGTTTTTTTCTTATAAAGTTATTTTCTTTTAAATTTTTTTATATAATTTTTTTAATTAAGCTTTTTATTTACTTAAAGGTTAAGGACTTTAATATTAATATCCGGCTTTCTTATAATTTTATTTAAGTATATTATAGTTATTATATTATATAGCTTTAAGCTTTTAATTATATAAATAAGTTTATACTTATATAACGTAAATTAAACTCTATAAGTTTTTACTTATTAAAAATAAATTTTATAAGCTTATTTTAATTTTAAACAATTGATATATATGAGAATATTATAAATTAAAAGGTAAACGTTATTAATAAAAGTTTTAATTTAAACTTTTTATTTTAATTTAATAAGCTTTTTAATTAATAAACCATTAAAGAATAAAAATAATATAAAAGAAATAAGCGATCTTTAAGGAATCTTTATTATAATAGATTTTATTAACCTAATTTTTATCTTAAATTAATTAACGTAACTTAATTACTTAAGAAACTCTTTATTTATTTAATTAAGAAAAATAATATTTTTTTCTTCCTTAAATTATATAATAATCTTTAATAATTTATTTTATTAAAAATCTTTATAATATTAAAAGAAAAAAGACTCATTATATATTTTTTTCCGTAACTTTATATTATATATATACCGTCGATTAATCCTTTAAGGGTTATTTTTATTAACCGACCTTTTTTTACTTTTATGTGGCGTGCTCAGTATAAAGGGTAAAAATGTATGTGATAAGTATGATTGTTGAGTAGCTAACTATGTGGGTGTTGCATATATGAAGGTGCGCGCCAAGCAAGCGGAACAAGGTAGAGCCGCTCCGCTCCGGTAGGGCTGAGACTCAGCTCCAGCTGAGATCCTAGCAATTTGTTACCAACAAAAAAATGCTTTTGCCCCAAGAGTGATCTACCATCAAAAACATTATAAATACTGGTCCCGGACGTAGGTATACCTTCATTAAAGGTCCGGGCAAGTCCAGAAGGGAACCGGTAGGGTAGTGGTAGAGTATTAAGGCATGGTGGTAAGTGTATATTGAAAAATCGAGAAAAAATTAAGCCGGAAAATTGTCGTGGATACACCCGGTTTATTATTATGAATCTATAAGCTTTAAATCGCTTAAAACCGTAATCTCCGAGGTATTCCTGAAGTCGAGTCTATAGCCGGGTAAATAAGAGAGTATAAGGCCCGGTGGCCGTAAATTGCTTTAGAAGTAGGTATTATAAGAGTAAAAGGCTTAATATTAAAGCTATATTAGGCTTACTAAAGATAATCGTATTAATATTATAAGTAACTAAATAAGAAGGTAGTAAATAAGCTTTAAGATATAACGTATAATATATAGGCTATTATACTTATAGTTTACCTTTTCTTGCTTAAATCTTAGTATTATAGGTATACGCCGTAACTTAAGTGCTTATTACTGAACCGTCTATAATTAAGTTTACTAAGGAGATTACTATAAGGATAATAGGGACGTATTAATATCTTACGGAGTATTATATGAGTTATTATACTATATTAAGGCTTTCTTAGCTATTTATTTAAATCGCTTTTTAAGCTCTTATAATTAAAGCCGTATATTAATATTGATACTAGCCCTTACTATCTTATTAAGTATTAATTTATACCATTTTTAAGCCTCGTTTTAAAAATATTAATTAACGTATTATGGATTGATATCGTCGGTAAAAAGGCGGGTAAAGGAGAAAACGTCGTATTTATAAAATATAAATTGGACTTATAAAGTCTTCTTAATTATTAATATACATTTGGGTATAAGCCGGTTAAAAAGTCACTTAAATTATTCGTCGGTAAAAGTAAGTACTATTATTATATTAATAATATCGTCGTTTAACCTATTGAAAGGGACGAATTTAATGTCGGCTTTATTCTTGCCGTATTAATTATTTATCTATTAAATAGATATAGGTAATAGTAACCGGTATAGATTAAAGCTATTAATAAAAAGACTTTCGCAAACGTTATTATTATCTTACGTATCTTCTACGTTGTCTGAATCTGTAATCTTCGTAATAACGGCTATACGTCTACCATAATGATTGCTGTAATCTTATGCTATTGCTACCAAATTGTGGCGTGCTTAGTATAAAGGGTAAAAATGTATGTGATAAGTATGATTGTTGAGTAGCTAACTATGTGGGTGTTGCATATATGAAGGTGCGCGCCAAGCAAGCGGAACAAGGTAGAGCCGCTCCGCTCCGGTAGGGCTGAGACTCAGCTCCAGCTGAGATCCTAACATTTTATTTATTAATTAAAAAGAAGTCTATAGTTTTCCGTATAATTATTAAGGATTTTTATTATTATTATTTTTAAGGTTTTCCTTAATATAAAAAAAAAAAAAAGTTTATAAGACTTTATTTTAAAATAATTTAACTTAATAAACTTCTTAAAAATAATTATTTTTATTTCCTTAAACTTACGTAAATATTAATTAACGTTAAAGTATACTTAAAAAAAGTAAATAAAGACCTTCTTAAACGGTAAAGTTATTATTAATAGGAATTTATTAAGAATCTTATTTGGTCCCGGGGCTTTATGCTTTTTTAATTTATTAATTATTTTAATTATTATATTTTATATTATTATTTTATTTATTAATATAGGGTTAAAATACGTAACGTTATCAATATCGTTTAAGTTAACTTTTAACGGAAAAGGGAAAAATATTTTTTAAAAACTTTAATTTTACCGTTAAAGATATTATTTAATATATTATTAAGTTTCTTAAAGGACGGGAATTTAAAAATAAACTTTAGTTTTTTGCTTTATTCCTTATTATACTTCGTTCACTTTTAAAAATATTATAAAATAAAACCGTTAAGTTATATATTATAAATTAAAAATATATTTACTTAATTTTTTTAATAATTTTCTTTTTTTCTTTTTAAGTAACCTTTAATTAATTAAGTATTTCTTAATTTTTATACTTAAAAATTTATTTAATTAGCCTTTTTACCTTTATAATTACGGTTATATATCCTTTATTTTAATAGGTTTTAATTTTTTAAAAAAGCTTCGTTATTAAGATTATTTTATTAATTATTTCGTTTAATATTTTTATTATTTACTTTATAAAAAAGTCGATCCGGTCTTTATTATTTAATTAAAGGAAGTCCGTAAATTATATTGTTATTTCTTCCGCTTTTATATAAACCTTTACTTCCTTAACCGTTTTTTACGCCCTCTTTATTAATAATAATAAGGTTATATTAATGGTCGAATTTAAAA
Source organism: Niebla homalea (assembly GCA_019925105.1). NCBI lineage: Eukaryota > Fungi > Ascomycota > Lecanoromycetes > Lecanorales > Ramalinaceae > Niebla > Niebla homalea. The sequence continues at coordinate 784,075 of JAHGAU010000003.1, forward strand.
TTATTTATATCGGTATATAATTTAAGTTATATTTTGAGTTTTTTCGTAATTTATATATTATAATTACGCCGGCAACTTTTTCCGTATTAGAAGTTAAATTAATCGTTATTTTAAACTTATAACTTTTTTATATAATAATTTTTTATAATATTAATAATAAGAAGTTAACTTAAACGGTAATTCTTAATAAATTATTTAATTTAATATAATTTATTATATACCCTTTTTTATTTTATATATAGTAATATAAGTTAAAGTCTTTAAGTAATATATACTTACTTAAAGTAATTAAGATTTTTTTGAGTAGCCGTATTATAAAACGTTTTTCCTTATTAACCGGCGGCGGGTTATACGTATTATAAATATTAAAATCGCCCTTTAGGTTTTCTTCCTTTATAACGCGGAATATATAAAGGTTTTTATTATAATAAATAATATTTTAATTATTTATATTAAACCGCTTATTTATAGAGAAGTATATTTTAATTATCTTATTTCCCTTAAAAATTAAATAAAAACCCTTTTTCGGGTTAATAAATAAATATATATATAAATTATACGGTAATTTTTATATTATTATAATATTAACGTTTTTACCTTTTTTAAACTTAAATATTATTATTATTATTTTAATTCTTTCGTTATAGACGTTATATTATATTATTTTTAAAAGCGTTAATATATTATATATTAACCTTTATAAAAGCTCCCTTTTTTATATCCGTTTAAGTTTCGGACTTTTTAATTAAAATTAAGCGTTTTTTAACTTAATAATTTTTTAATTATTATTAAAGATATAAAGCGGTTAGCTTTTAAAGTTAAGATTATAAAAAGCTTTTTTTTTTAATTTTATCCGTTATCGCTATTTACCTTTTATTATTTAATTAATTAATTTTACGTTTTAAAATTGCCTTTAATTAACCCGTTAAACCAGTTTTATACGTATTATACCGTTGGATTTTCATAATTATCCGGGTTTCCTTATATTTAATTTCTTTAACTTTTATTATATACTTAAAATCTGTTATGGCAGTACCTACCCTGGAGCAAGGGCTCCGGGGTAGGGCTTACCCCTGGGGGTGATCCCCCGGGTAGACTACCTTCTCATATATGGTAATAGCGGCTTACCCCTAAGCGCTATTACCTACCCCGGATAGCTACTTTTGCCTTGGTGGCCGAGTGGTTATCACCCTAACAAAATCTTATATTAATTATCTTTCCTTATTATATATAGCGTATTTAAGTATACCCTTTATAAGCCCCTTAATTATTAATTTTATATATTTATAAGTAGGTATTATAATTTTTAACGTAAATTATATATTTCGTAATATTAAAATACTTTATAATAATATATTTATAATTTTAATACTTACAATATTAATAAATATCCGCCGTTTTATCTTATAATTAAGTTATCTTAAAAGATCCCTTTTCAATAATCTTTTTATTTAAAACGTTATTATATATTTTTATTAACGTTATACTTAATATAACGGTAAAATACCTCTTTATACGTCTTAAGGAATTAAGTCTTTTTATTACCGAAGGAAGCCTATAATTAACGATCTTAAGCTTTGAATAAAAAACTATATTCTTTTTTTCTATATTCCTTAATATAACCTTTTTCTCGGCTTTTATAAAATATAATAAATATATTTTATTTATTATAACGGTAAATAATTACTTTAAAACTTTAATTAACTTATATTTTCTTTTATTAACTTAAGCTTTAAACCTTTTTAAGTTTTCTTTTATTTTTAAAGATATTATATTAAAGAGGATATTTTTACTTTATAATTTACGTACCGCGATAATTTATTTTATTTACGGTTCCGTTATTACCTTAAAAGCCTTTATTAACTATAATAAATCTATTTCTATAACCGCGTTCTTGTTTTTATTATTAAATAAGCGGATTATTATTATTTTCGCCTTTTTTAATATGACCGTTTTTTTTCCCGTTATCCCCTTATTCTCTACCGCGGACACCCTTTTTATTACCCTCGTTATTTAGCTTTCTCTCGTTTAAAAGGCTGCCGCTTTTATATTTTCACTTTATATACTTAACTTTAAGCCGTTTTCTTTACCCTTTATTAACGTTTTTATTACCGCCTTTTAAAAGCCTTATAACCGCTCCCTTTCCCTTAGCTTTATTTTTATTTTCGTATAAAAGTCCTTTACGCATTTTAATTTAATTTATAATATTAATTAAGTCTTTAGCGTAATATCTTTTTATTTTATTATAAAGAGTCCTTTTAAAACCTTTATTACTTCTTTTATTGCCTTTTCGTTTTTACTTACCGGACGACGTATTATCTCCGTTTTTTTATTTTTAATCCTTTAAGGTTTTATTTTCCTTATTAACTTTATTTCCTTTTTATATACTTTTAATAATACTTTTATTTTCCCGCCCGCCCGTACCTTTTACCGTTAATACCGTACCGGCCTCCTTACCCCTTTATTTACCTATTACCTCCATAGTATTATTATGTATTTTACGCGCTTTAATATACGTATTTTATTAACCTTAATTCCCTTATTTATTTTAAGTATTATCCGGCTTATTATTATTATATTATTTATATACGTTATCGCCGTTTCTGTTAATATAAATTACTTACTTATTTATTATTTTATTCTTTATTATTATACCGCTTTTACTTATTATATTTAACATACTTCCTTTATTATTACGAAAGCTATACGTATACGTATCGTTTTGGACCTCTGGGGTCCCTTTATTTATCGCCATTCTTTTCTAAGGCAATATATAGAAAGTTATAAATAAATATAATATAACTTAAAATATAATAATATTAAAAGTAATATTTCATTATAAAGGGAGTTAGAAAAGGGAAAACATAAAAGATATTAAACTTACGGATAAATATATAAAGGAAAAAAAAACATTAAAAGGGCTACTTAAGGGTGGAATTAACTCGTATACACTTTAAAAAGGAAGGGTATAACGGATTACTATAGCAAGTAACCTATACCTTATAAACTTATATGGGGGCTGCGGCCCATCTTCAATTGCACTCCATTGTTACCTGCTATTTCATCACTTTTGCTCTTTCATTGCTTCCCATCTTTTCAGTAATATTTTTTACAAGCTTTTTAAAGCTCCCCTATAGCAGTGGTCTTTTATTTTTCTTATAACGGTAATTTTTTCGCGGTAAAATACCTTAGAAAATTATATTTATAGCCTTAAATATACAATATTTACTCCCTTAAATTATAAAGCCGGCGTAATAACGGCGAGCTCCTTTATATCCTAAATTATCCTTTATATAATCCCCCGGAATACGTAATTTCGTCCGGGTATATTCCGGGGTAAATATCGGTTTTTACGATTTACCTTTTTTTTAAAATATTTTTTTAACCTTTTTACCTTATATATTAAATTTACATTAAAACGTATTCTTAGGTTCCTTAGGACTAATAATGGCCTCTTTATAAATGGCTTAAAGTTTACTTTAAGTAACTTAAAGATAAAACTATAAAATTATTAATATTATTAACGAGGCTTCAGTTAATATAAGGACGTTTCAGGGGTATTTTAAGGTTAAGTGCCTTACGGAACCCTTTAAATGGCTAATATGATAAAGGCTTTATTAAGCCGTTAACGACTTATTTATACGTTAGGATATATTTTAAATTTACTTAATTTGTTAGCAGCTAGCGCTATCTCTGCGCCGGCGTTATAGTGGTGCGCCACACTGCTGCGCCAAGGTAGGCCGTTAGGCCTTAATAAAGGGCCTTAGTAACGGCCTTAGTATACGTTATTTATAAGCCGTAGCTTAATAGGCGTAAAACGGGGTAATTATTACCTTTACCTTAAGTAAAGGCTATGCCTTAGTTCTTTTTTTAAATTTAAGAGGTATAAGTCGGTTAATTTAATCTATCTGAGAGATTTAACTAAGTCCAAGAATTCCGCGCTAACCCGATTAGGTAAAACTATTATATCCAACGTTAAATCCGGGACCTCATTATTTTACCTCCTGCGTTATATGTAAGTCTTATAGGTTACGTAACCAGATTACGTAATATCTCTTAATGCTCTTTTCTTGGATTTTAATACTCCTACTTAAATTCTTAATAGATCCATATTACTATTAATTACTACACTTTAAGGGCCCTTTTAGTACGGCCACTTATAGGGTAAGTATCGTTTTTTAATAAAAATACCCGTTTTAAAAAATATTTTCAACTGTTTTACCTTATATACCAAATTTAGATTAAAAAGGGGTTAATAATCCTTTATAGTAATAGAAGTTTATATTATAAGTATACTTTTAAAAGTTTTTAAGCTAAGAAATCTATATTACGGGCTTAAATAAACGAAATCTTAAAAAAAGTAATAAGGCTATATATTTATAGTAGATTTTTTTTTTTGGACGGTCGAGAATGGCGACGAACAACGGGACCCCAGAGGTCAAAAACGATATACGCGTGTATAGCTTAAGTAATAGTGAGGATAATACCTTAAATACGATAAACGGAAGCGGAATAATAATAAAAATAAAAAAGGAGGAAAGGTAAGTGGTTTAGGTTAATAGGAACAGTAATAAGTCATATGAATAACGCGATAAATACGAGATAAAAAAACCTTAAATTGAATAGAGAACTTATAATTAATAAGATACGTATGAAGGAATACGTATAACGCGTAAAAATATTATTATAAAAGGTAATAAATAAAAAGCGGAGGGGACAAGGATAATACGCGGGGACGGATAAAGGGTAAGCGGAGGTATAAAAGGCCTTATTAAGTATATATAAACTAGGAAAGAGTTGGGTAAAGATAAAAGGATACCAGGTAGATAGGAATAAATTATAAAAAAAGGTAATTACTAAATACGTAAGGAAAAAGTAAAAAAGGAGAAAACGGTAAAGGCACTAAAAGGCCTTTTTATAATTATATAAAAGGATATTACGTTAAAGACTTAATTAATATTATAAATCGGATTACGGGGAATAAAAAACTTTTACGTAAATATAAAAAGAAATTTAAGGGAATTAAAGAGGTTACGCGGAGTTTAAGGGGCGGTAATAAAAATACCGGCGGATGGAAATAAAAGGAGATAAAAAAAAATACGTATAAAGTAAAGAAGCGACGGGGGAGACTTTAAGGAAGGGAGCGGGGATAAGTTAAGTAATAAAAGCTATAAAAGCGGCGTTAATATTAATAATAAAGGAAATAAAGGCGGAAGAGAAAATAATAGCGTTAAGGAAAATGAAAATAATAATTATATAACTATTAAATAAAAAGGAAAAGAATATAATAATAAAAACGAACCTATTATAATTAATAAAGGTATTTAAAATAATAAAAGAGTTATTAATAGAATAAATTATTACGGTATATAAACTATAAAGTAGGAATATCCTCCTTAATATAACCTTATTAAAGGCGAAAAAGGGGTTAAAAAAGTTAAAAAGATAAACCGATAAAAAGGGATATAAAACGGTAAAAATATTAAGGCAATCCTTTATTATTACGGTAAATAAAATATATTTAATAAGGTTTACGGGGGAGGAAGGGGAAGTTATTTTAAGGCGGATAAAAAAAAAGAATATGGTCTTTTACCTTAGGTTAAAGATTATTAATTATAATTTCCTTTTTATAATAAAGAAATTAAATGTTTTTAATCGTATAAAGAAATACTTTACGGTTATCTTAAGTGTAACGTTAATAAGGATATATAACGATATCCTTAATAAAGGGGTAATAAAGGATGGGTTTTTTAAATTAATGAAACCTTAAAACCGGGCAACGGATATTTATTAATACTTTAAATATTAAGGGTATAAATATATTATTACGAAATGCCTTAATAATATAAAGTATATAATATATATTAAAGGGTATAATACATATAAATACGCTAATTTAATAATAAAAAGCTTAATAAAGAATATGTTAAAATACGCGGCGTACAATAATAATAATTACTTAATATAAGACTTATAATATATAATAAGAATAAAAAAGACTTAACGTAAGGAGATTAAGATAACGGTTAAGGTTTAACGTTATAACTTATATAAATTTAGATTAATAAAATAATTAAAAACGGTTTTAAAACACGAATAAAACTTATTAAACGGGGAAGGGTAAAGCATAATAACCGATAATATAAAAAAAAGGAAGTTTATAATAATATTAACCTTTAAGGTTAACCGTCCGACCGGGATTATTATTATAGTAAAAAAATTAGGATAAATAACGTTTAACCTTAAAAAAAAATTATTTATATAAATAAAAGTTAATAAAAAGAGCTTAACGGACGTTAATATTTAATATATTTACGTTTTTAAGGATAATATAATATAATATACGTAAAGAAGCAGTTAAAGTTATAATATTAATATTTAGATTTAAGGAAGTAAAGGATATTAATATTATAGTAATATAAAAGCCATTATATAATTTATATATTTATTCTTTAATTAACTTAAAAAATAGTTTTTATTTAGCCTTTAAGGGTAATAAAATAACGCGGATATACTTCTTTATTAATAAAAGGTTAAATATAAATAGCTGGGACGTTATTTATTACGGAGGGAATTTATATATATTCTGGATTATATAAAAGGGGGATATTAAGGGTATTTTAAATATTTATAATATATATAATCCGTTATTAACTAATAAAAAAAGACCCTTTATAATCTTATTACTTAAGGATATTATAGTTATACTTAATAAGTATTTTTTAATAAAGGACTTTAATCTTTATTACGTTTAATAGAATAAGGATGGTTATACGATTAATTATATTAAATTTAAAGAATTATTAATAATTATTATATAATTTAACCTTACGTTATTAACGTTAAAAGGGGCTATTATATAAGAAAGCCGTAAATTTAAAATTACGATTAACTTAATATTTAACTCAGAAGGTATTATTAACTTAATTATAATATACGGACCTTAAAAGGACCTAAAATATAGTTTAAATTACGTCTTAATATAAATGATTTTAAATTAATTTATTAATACGATTCCGTTTTTATCGTTTAAATAAATGTAAAAAACGGTTAAGGAAACGGAGGTATTAATAAAAATAATAAAAATAATATTTTAATTAATAAAGCTTCCCCGGTTCAATAATAAGGAATAAATCGATTATTTTATAAAGCGGGTAATAAAGGCTTTAAATAAAGTAATTAACGTTATAATCTTAATAATAAAGTTATTTTAAAGAGTTAAAATTTATTAAAATAAAAAATATATAAAAACGATTATAAAAATAAAAGCGCTTATAAAATAAGTTATTAAATATAAAAACCGGGAGACGCTTTAACGGTTAAAGGAAGCTTAAAAGGAAAAAAAAAATCATCTGGAAGATTAAGTAAATATATTTCCGGGCTATAATATATAACTTAACGGTTTCCCCTTATAATATTTAGAAACTGGTAAAATACGGTAGGGAATAGAGTAAGAAACTTAAATTTATTTTTAAGTTTTTACCTTTAAAAAGACCAGATAATACGGTAATAAATACTTTTGACGGTAAAATTAAGGCTTTTAAAGGGACGTTTTTTCCTCCGTTACCGGAAGTTAACTTAATAAATATTAACGGTATAGTATATTTTAAATTAATAATAATAAATAAAATAATAACTTAAAAGATAATAATTAAAACGATTAATAAATTAAAGAAGAATAAGGCCTTCAGACTTAACGGTATATTAAATAGGTTCTTATCTATAATAACGTTATTATTTAAAAAGGTTTTTATTTATTTATTTTAAGTTTATTTTAATATAAGATATTACCCTTATAAATTTAAGGAAATTAAAATAATTATCCTTAAGAAGCCGGTTAAAATAAATTATTTAAAGGTAAAATTATATAAACTTATAATATTCCTTTATACGTTAAAAAAAACTTTAAAGACGGTAATTATAAAGATCTTAAATAACTATATAGAAGAATATAGGCTATTCTTTAATTAATAAATAAAGGCAAGAAAAAGACGGTTAACGGAAACGGTTCTTAAAGGCTTAATTAATAACGTATATATAATATAAAATTATAAGAAAAAATACGTTATAAGTCTTTTTTCCTTAAATATTATAAAGGTATTTAATAAGGTAAATTATTAAAGGTTACTATATAATTTACGGAAAAAAGGGATTTTATTTTTTTTTATAAATTAAATAGAAAGTTTCTTAAATAATTAAATAATATTAATTAATTTAAAATAAAAGATAAGTATAATAAAGCCTACAATAATAAAGATTCCTTAAAAGTTATTTATTTCCTTAATCCTATTTTTATTCTTTAACGGTTTATTTATTAAAGACTTAATAAAGCTGAAATAAAAGGTTTAAATAAAGGGCTTTATTAATAATATTTACCTTTTAATTTATAATACGTTTACTTATATAAACTATTTAAAGTTAAAACAGGCTTATAAAGTCTGCCTATAATAAGTAAAAATATATAGGGCTTAATTTACCTTATATAAGTATAAGCTTATTTATATAATAAGGAGTTTAAAGTTATATAATATAATAACTATAATAGACTTAAGTAATATAACGGTAAAACCGGAAGTTAATATTAAAGTACTTAACTTATAAATTAATAGGAAACTGGATTAAAAGGACTATATAAGAAAAATCCAAAAAAAGATGGTTTTATAGGAAAAAGGTTTTACTTACTTTACGGCGTTAACATAAAAAGTTACCTTATAGAAAATTAAAACCGTTTATTAAATAATTATAAAGTTTACGATAACGTACGTAATAATTATTTAATACGTACTTAAGGGTACGTTTAAATATAGGAAAAAGCCCGTCCGGTAATTATAAAAGGTCTAAAACCGATATTTAAGAGTAATAAATAAAGTATATAAAGCGATTCCCGTCTTAGTACTAAAATCCGAGGTCTTTATATTATTAATAAAGTTAACCTTAAATTAAATAATCGCTTAAGCAAGGCTTAAAAGGGGTACGAACTTAATTACGTTAATAAAAAATAAACGTATTTATTAGAACTATAAAAAACCTTAAATAAAAAAGTATAGGAAGGAAATATTTACTTTTTTTACGGAAGTTAAACTAAAGTAGGTTAAAAATAAAGTTAACTTAACCTACGTTTAAGAAGTTAACGTAAGAGTATATAAATTCTTATTTAAAGTAAAAACGGTAGAAAAAAAAAAGGCTATAAAAATAAAGTTAGCGGTAATTATTTTATAGACCAAAAGGAGGTAAATAGAGCGCTAACGTAAATATAAAGGATCAATCCCTTAAGGGCGATGGTACCCGGCGTTAAATAGCGATAAGGTTATTAATAAATATTTTTAACGTTATAAGATTATAAAAAAAGGTAATAACGCATTAATAATTTAACTCCGGATAGGTAAAAACGGTTTAATTTACTTTTTCTCTATCATATACGTTAATAACCGGACCGATATTAGCTACAAATATAAATAGTAAAAGCAGAATGCTATATATATATTAATCTCTTATTTACTATTTAAGGAACTTAAATTAAAATTAATTAAAAAGGTAGGGATTAACGATTACCGTTAAATACTTATTAATAAAAAAAGTATTAAAACGGCCGTTAAATTTATAATAACTACGGGCTTATTATTATAATTTAGCTTAACCAAAGAAATAAAGAAAGTAATTAAGGACTTAATTAAGAAATTTCGCTATTAACTTAAGGGTAAAAAGTAGCGGCGGGAAAACTATACTTAATAAGGGGTTAAAAAGGCTATAAATACCGGGGTAATATAAAAAGCGATACTATATTAATTAGCAGAGTCATATAAATAAAGTAATAATAATATACGTATTAATAAGGGTATTTAATAATATAATCGGAATTTTAAAATTTTAATATTAAATAGACTTATAAGGTAACGGAAAAGCAATAAGTTTAAAAATAACCCTTAAGTAAATTCAGTCGTAATATTATAGGTTTTCTTAAGAAAAACATATAAATGGATTCTTATTTTCTGGATGGCCGTAGATACTCTTAGCCCTTAAGATGTAAGTGGAGGCTGGGTAAATACCGGTTTTTATTCTTAACGTTATGGATATCGGGTTTTTTTACGGTTATTAATAAGGTTAAATGGCCGAGTATTAAAGAACGCCGGAATTAGCTTAATTAGATCCGTAGTATAAATCAATCAATCAATCAATTAATCAATATATTTATAGTATAAGGAATATATTACCCGGAATATAAAAAATAAAGCTTAATTATTTAAAATATATAAAGACTATATACCCGGAGTATACCTAAAATATAACTTTTATATAATAGATATAATTAAGAATTAACTCCTATATAATTAAAGCTTAAGATTAATTACTTAAATAGTATATAAGGAATAAATAACTTTATTAATAAAGAGAAAAGAATTTTTTAAGGTTAAGTACTTAACGGAATAATTTAAAAACGTTTTTAAAAATAAATTTTATAAGCTTATTTACAATTTATTAATCGGTAAGGGTCTATTAAACATTAATATTATAATCGGCGATTCTTTTACGTTATTACTTCAGTTAAATAATAACGTATTTAATATAAAAGTAAAATAAAAGGTCCTTAAATAAAGTAATTACCCCTTAATTATTATTATAAATAATAATATATTAAAGTAAGTCATTCCCCGGGATTAGTTTTTATTAAGAAAACCGTAAAACTAAATAACTTCCTTCATAGCCTAGGTTTAACTAAAAAATTCAGCCTTATAGGAGGAAAGGGCCACGGTAAATTATTTTTTAAATGATTAATTAATTATGGTACTATTAATATTAAAAATATAACCCGAAGTAAAGTAACAGATTATAATATCGTTACCTTAATTTAAGTTTATAAAGCCCTAAAGAGATATAATTCCTCCTTAAAAAGTAAAATGATAATTAACGGTTTTCTGAAAATAACGGAAAATCTTTTTAATAGCCTTTTAATAGGTTTTATAAGGGTTTAATATAAAACGGTTAATTACCGATATAAAGTATATAATATCGAATTTAATATTTAATATAATATATATATTAAGGACCTTATTATTGATTAATAATCCTTTAGTAGTTCTTAAGTTAAAATATAATTTTCTTTAGCGGGTACCGGCTTAAGCTTTATAGTAATTTCTATTGGGGTATTTTTATTAATAACTTTTTATATATTAAATTATTTAAAAACCCGTTTAATATAACCGGATTATCCTAATTAAAGAATATTATTAAAGCGGTCACGAAAAACCATTATACTTAAATAATAGCTATAAAAACTTAAGTTTATTATATAGAATTTCTTATTTAAAGATTTTTTAACGGCTCGGATACCTTATTAAAAAGGATTAATAAGTAAAATATCGTTTATATAAAGAGCAATAATAATACCGTTAACCGGCTTAATAAAAACGCCGTAATCCGAATCGATAAAAATGAAACCCGATTACTTTATAAATTTAATAAATATTTTATATTAAATCCGGGGCGATTATTTAAGTCTATAGAGTACTTTTCTTAGCTTATAGACTTTACCAATACTATCTTTGAAGCCTTTAAATTATTCTATATAAATATTTTCCTTTACGTTACCATAAAGAAATATTATAATTACGTTTATTTACTTTAAGTCTTAATTATATATTATTATTAAAGTAAAAATTACCTTATAACTTATAGGTTTAATAATTAAAGCGAAAGTTTTATTATAATTTAAGTTTAAACGTTATTTAAATCCATAGATAACTTAATAGGCTTTAAAATGGGTAATTTCCTTTTATAAGTTTTACTTTAAAGTATATATTTAACGGCCGCGAAAAACGTTCCTTTTTTTAAAATATTCAATAAGGATTTAAGTATAATTATCTTTAATAGATTTATATTTAACCCTTATAATACCGTTTTATTTAGGTTAAAAACGAGAATCTTTTTAAGCTTTAATATAGGTTTTAAGTATAACCGGTTCCATAGAATTCATAAGTAAAATTAATATAAATAGCCTTAAAGGGTCTAAAAAAAGTTCTCGGATTAAAATTCCGGGGTATCGTTTAAGGATAATATTATAATCTAAAGGAAATAAACCCTATTTAAGAGTTTTAGAAGAGATTATTCTGGAAAAGTTTATTAAGGTTATTTAACGGTCTATAAAATCGTTAATAATTTATAATATTAAAATATTACTTAAAATTAAAAATAAAAAAGTATTTAACCCTAAGGAAAGCAATATTACCTTTAAGGATATTGCCTTAAAAAGTTACGGACGTAAAGTAAAGTAAAATAAAATTATTATAAAAAGGTTTATTTCCGTTTATGTAAATAAAATTAATAAATTATTAGTAAAAGTTTACCTTTTTTAACTATACTCCTCCCCCTTTATTATAGAATTCGTAATTTCCGAAATATCCTTTTCTTTACGTTATATAACCCGAGAGATTAAAATAACCCGGTTAATACTATAAAGTAATATATATTATTAATACTCCCCTTAGAAACCGATTAAAGTACTTAATTTAGTTCTAGGTTCCTTTTTATTAAAGCTAATAGCAGGTTTACGGCGTATATAGTATCCTTTAGTTTTAAGTTTTCGAATATTATATAGGCAAAGCTTTACTTTAATAAGTAATTTATAAGGTATTTTACTTCAATCGGTAATTAGTAATTAATTACGTAAATAAATAGTAGCCCGGATAGCTTATATTTAATGGTCCTTAAACTTTAAGTTTATATTTAAAAGTATAATTCTTATTATTATTATTAAGGTTTAGTTAAGTCTTTCTAAAACGTTATTCTATTAAGGGGTCTTATAAGTAATAAGCTTTTATACGATACTTAAATTAATATATTATTAAGTAAAAGCATTAATATTTAGTTTATTATCCGATTAAATACGGTAAATATAAGACTTAAAATGCTTATATATTTTCCGGAATTATTTAAGAGGTTTATAAATGTCCTTTTTAATATTAATAATTTTGATTATAAAGTATTTAATATAGTTATTAAAATAAATAATTATATATATTTTTGTTTTTTTATAATTAATAGGTTTTATAATATCGGTATAAATAAGGTCTATATAAAAACGTCTTAAGCGGATAAAGTATTTATAAGGTTTATTTTTCATTTTATAGACCGTATAGTATAAATAGGGGTCTTCTTTTAAAGGTAGTTTATTTAGGTTTATACCCTATGATATACGGGCAAAACGTTTAATATTATCTTTATTTAAATAACTTATCCGTTTATATTATAATTTAAGTATTTCTTTATTAATAATATGAAGCCCAAACGAGGAATCATTTAAGTCAAACGCGGTAGATTTAACCTTTACGTTTTTAACTTCTATTTGAATAAATTAATCTTTTTTTTTCGGTACGTCGGGGTTAATAAAGACGATAATAAACGCCTTAATAAACCTTCAAAAAGTAAAATAAAAAAGGTTATTTAACTGTATTTAAACGGTAATACGCTTATTACCAATTTAAATATTAAGTAGTTTATCTTTAAAAATAAGTTTTAAGGAGTATTTATTTTGAGTTAATTAACCTTAAGAAATCAAATTAATTAACGTATCCGGAATATAAAGGACATTAAAAAGTCATAAGGTCCTCTTTATATCGCTAACCTTATAATAAACTTTAATAATACCAAGGCTTACCGGCTTAAGGCATTCTTTAAGTTTATTTATAACGGCAGCTTTATTAACGGCCATAATACGGTAATTAATAAATACGGTTTTATCCCGAGTTAAATACTGGGAGCAGGCGTTATCTAAAGCTTATCTTTTAGTAATTAATTCGGCCGAGAACGTTTTTTAAGTAGTAATATATGCCTTTAAAGAGCTGCTATAAATACATTTATTATTTAACTTACCAGATTTCTTTTTATTCTTATTATTACCGCCGCCTAAAGAACGTTTTTTATTTTTACTATTTCTATTTTTATTGTTGCCTTTGTTATTATTCTTTTAATTATAAGTACTAGCAATGTAAAAATTAATACGGTAAAAGGTATAATACTTTATTAACCGTAGTTAAGTCTAAAATCGTAATAATTCAAGCCCCGGGATTTAATCCTAAGAGCTAATTTATTAAGTAGGTTTCGGCGATATACGTTATGTCATCGCGGTTAGATATAAAGTTACGTACTATTTAAAGTACTCGATTAATAGCGTACTTTAACGTATAAACGGAAACATTAATAGTTTTCTTAATAGTAAGGATATTATTTTCTTTTTCTTATTATATAATTGGGTTATATATTTAAATATATTAAGTAAAAGATTAATTATACTTTTTCCTTAAACCTTTATAAAAAAGAAAGATTAAATAATTAATACTTACCTTAAGAACCGGGGATATTATAAAAATATTATTATAAATAAGTTTAAATTAAGCCGTATAATTAAAAACGTCCTTATATTAACGAAACTTTAATAAAGATAATTAATTATATAGGTTATTAAGGTACTTTAAACCCTTTAACTTATAAATAATAACTATATCCTTTTAAAGTTTATAGGCATTTTTATAATTATTAAAGTTAATAATATAAGTAAGTCCTAAATAAAATTGGATAGTATTTACGGCCAGGTTATAACCTTACTTTTACTTTCACTTCTTTTAATTTTAATCCATAATAGTTTTTTTATCCTCTTTAATAAACTTAATTTATTTATTAATTTAAATATAACTGTAATATTAAGTTTAAATTAAAGTATATTTTACTTTACGCGCCTAGCTTTAAAAGCCTTTAAGGCTTTTAAGTTTAAGAATATAAGTAAATAATTTATAAACTTTAATCCAAAGTTTTTTAATCATTTTAAATAAGGGAATAAATAATATAACTAAAGAGTTTAATATTAATATTTAAAAGACTTCTACCTTAAATTCACTAGAAAAGTAATTTGAAGTAAAAAAAAGATTACTTTAATTTAAATTAAGATAAACTAGGTTTAAGTATTATTATTTTTTAAGGAACTATTTTTTTTTAAGAGATCAATAATAATAAAAGAAATCGTATTTAAAGATTTTAAGTAACTTACGTTATTCTAAATTATTTATAAGAAGTAAAATATTTAATACCCTTAAAAAAGGGCGAGGACGAAGTCTTTTATATTATTTAGCCTCCCCGGTTATTAACGGCTATAAAGGAGACTAACTCCGTACGGACCCATTTTAAGACTTTAATAATAATACGGAAGAAGAATTTTCGATATCGTTATCCTTAATAAAGCTCCGAATAAGCTCTGGCCGGATATTAACGGGCTTAATATTTAGCTTAAATAATAATATAATAATATAAAGTCTTTTATAAGATTTTCTTTAAGAATTTATCTTCTTAAAGGATAATAAAGGCTAATTTTTATTATTATATAATAGTAAGCGCTTAAAACGATAAACTAAATTAATTATCTTAATTTAAATTTATATATATAAATAAATAATAATATATACGCTTTAAACCCTTAATAATTAAAGGTTTAAGTTAAAGGAAGTAAACTTATAATAGAAATAATTAATAATAATATACGTAGCGGGTAATTTCCGTTAAGCGAGGTATTAAGCTTATAAGAATTATTATTTACCCCTAAAAATTTTCTTTTAAGAATAAATATATTAAGGCCGAGGTTAAAATTTTTTTCGCCGAAATACGGGTAGCCACGTATATATACGGCTACCCTCGGAATAATAATTCTATTAAAATCGCCAGTTATAATCCCCGTATTTTAAAAATTTCTATATTGTAAAGGGATTTAAATACCTTAGGTTTACGATAATAAGGCAGTTATAATTAAGCTTATATATAATTTAAAGTTTTTATATATTATAAGTATTATTAAGTATTAATACGTTAGGTTAAACTTATAATTTAAAGGTTATCGCATCGATTTAAAGAGGAAAATTACGACGTATAGGCTAGGAAACGTCCTAAATTGGTAAGGTCTTAGGCCAGTAAAGTTAATATTAAACCTATTAAAGTATTATTAAAGTTATATAAGTATTTAAATATACTTAATTAAACCCGGAAAGCGTTCTTCCGGGCTTATAATTTATTAAATTTAAGAAATATAAGTTGGTTAATTTAATCTATTTAAGAAATTCAATTAAATTTAAGAATTCCGCGTTAACCCGATTAAGTAAAACTATTATACCCAACGTTAAATCCGGGACCTCGTTATTTTACCTTCTGCGTTATATGTGAATCTTGCAGGTTACGTGACCAGATCACGTGATATCTCTTGGCGCTCTCTTCTTGGATTTCGACACTTTTTAAGTCCTTTAAGAATTAATCTTATTATTAATTTACTTATTAAAATAATACTTAAGTATCCAGACTATAACGTTACGTTTTTTATATTTACTTTTATTAATCCCGCCGGCATATTATTAACGGAATTAATTTAATATTCTAATTCTTTTTCCTTATTAAGAAGAAAACTTAACGTTACCGTTATAATGGATATTTAATTAACTTAATAAACCTTAAAATAAAAAAGCGATATTCGCTTTTTAATTAAATTTTTTTTAATTATAATTAAGTAAATTAAAGCGGCGGAATATTACCGTAATATTACGGCTTAATAAGCTTAATTTTTAAAATTATAGTTTAAAGTTAATTGGCTTAAGGTTAAAAATAATATTTATTAAAAGTATATATTTAACTATATTAATACGAAATATAAAAGTTTATATTTTAAGATTTTTTTTTACGTTAACCTTATTATTAAGCTCCGTATTAACCGCGTACCGTTAATAGCTTTTATCTTATCCCGTAAAAATAAGTCTTTTTATCCGGAAAAACTTTAGTTATATTAAAATAAATTTAAGGATAAATATTAAATATAATTTATTAACTTAAAAGATAATTTATATTTTATCTTAAGTACTTCCTTACCGAAAGAAAAAAAGTAATTTTTTATTTAAGGTCCATTTTTTATAAAATCTTTAACTTATTAAATAAGGAAATTAATAGAATAAGCTATTAAAAACTTAAAAATAAGTTCTTAAACTTAATAATTAATCCGGAAAACCGTTAATTTTCTTATTATAAGCGTTTTAAAAATATTAAATAATATTTTAATTAAAAGGTACCGTAATTTTATAATATTTTAAAAATTATAAAAAAAAACTTATTATTATTATTAAATAAATTTTATATTTATATATTCTTTATAAAGCCTTTATTAAAACTTAAAAATAAAATCCTTATAATTAATAAAGTATTAAGAATCCGGAATAATATTATAATAACGGCGATTATATAGAAGAATAACTTAAAGCGTATTATTAATAATAATTAAAAAGTTAATAAGGGTAAATCCCCTAAAAATAGGGTATTTAAATTTAATTCTAACGGCTTAAAGTTAATACGTACCTTTACTAAAATTAATTCTTATAATTAAAAGTATAAGGTTATATTTAAAAATTCCGACGCCGCCCTTAAAGTAAACAAGAATATTAAATATTATATTGATTGATTGATTGATTGATTGATTTATACTACGGGTCTAGCTAAGCTAATTCCGGCGTTCCTTAATACGCGGCCCTTTAGCCTTACTGGTAACCGTAAAAACCTGATACTTATAACGTTAAGGTAAAAACCGGCGTCTATTAGGTTTTTACCCTTTATCCCCTAAGATAAAGGATATTAACGGCCGTTTAAAGAGTAGTAATCTATTTATATACTTCTTATATTTTAACTTCCTTAAGAAAATCCGTAATATTATAACCGTATCCTTATAAGGGCTATTTTTAAGCTTATTATTCTTCCGCTCCTTTATATATCTATATTGCCTTAACTTTATATAATATTTTTAAATATCCTTATTAATACTTATACGCTTACTATATACCCCTTTTATATTATTATTATTATTAATTTTTTTAAAGACTTCTAATAAACGTTTACTATTATATCCTTACGGCTATAGAAGATACTTTCCGGTTCATATAATTAACGTAATTAGTTTCCGTTCCTCTTTTTCTTCTTTAACCGGTAACGGGTTTTCTCCGTAAAATCTTCGGTAATTTCATTTATCTTTATAACGAAGTTAAATTATAATAATAATCCGGTAAATATTATAAATTTAACGGCTACCCGGATACCTCGCTTTATAAATAATATTTAACGGTAATTATAAGTATTAACTTTTACGATAAGTTTTAATTTAACCTCCGTAAATAAGGGATAAGAAATAAAGACGTATACGGTATCCTATTTCCTTTATTTATACTTATATCCGGCATTTATCCAACCCCGGTATATATAATAAATAAGAAGTAAATTAACCCGTTTTTACCCGTCCGGAGTTAAATCGTTAATATATTATTACTTTTTTTATAATATTATAATAACGGAGATACTTATTAATAATCTTTTTATCGTTAAGAATTAAATAATAATAATTTTAAGGTATAAAGTCTTTATACTTTTATTAACGCTTAATTTATTTTATTATAGTTTATAAAGTAATTATTATAACCTTTATTCTTTAAATCCCCTTAATTTCGGTCTCTTTTATACCTGGCGGGAATTTATACTCACTTAAATTAACCTCCGGAATACCGGTAAAATTAACCTTTTTCTTAATTTATTCCTATTTTATCTTAATAAAAAAGGAAATAAATATCTTTAATTTACTCTTTTTAACTTTAAGTTTATTAAGAATCTAGCGGATCCACCCGTTTCTTATTATTATAATTAAGTATATATATTTCTTTAATTTTATTTAAGCGACTATTTAATTTAACGAGATTTTAATCGGCGGTATAAAAACTTTAGACTTTAATACCGGGATTAAGGTTACTTTATAAGTATTATTAATTATTCTTAAATACCGATTTTGGACTTTCTATAATATCTAAATAGGCTCTTTCTTATATCCCGGAATACCCTTAAATATATATTAAATAACCGCAATATATATTATAGCTAGCTTTACTATAACCTAGTAAATAATCCGGGTTTTCTATAACGTAGCTCCTTATATTAATACGGCGAAATAAATAAAATCCCTTTCTTATAAAGTTATTTTCTTTTAAATTTTTCTTATATAATTTTTTTAATTAAACTTCCTATTTACTTAAAGGTTAAGGACTTTAATACTAATATCCGGCTTTATTATAACTTTACTTAAATCCACTATAATTATTATATTATATAACCTTAGGCTTTTAATTATATAAATAAGCTTATATTTATACGGCGTGAATTAAGCCCCGTAAATTTTCATTTATTAAAAATAAACTTTATAAGCTTATTTTAGTTTTAAATAGTTCATCTATATAAAGGTATTATAAGTTAAGAGGTAAACATTATTAATAAAGTTTCTAACTTAGATTTTCTATTTTAACTTAATAAGCTTTTCGATTAAAGGATTATTAAAGAATAAAAACAATATAAAAAAAATAAGCGATCCTTAAGGAATCCCCGTTATAGTAAGCTTTATTAAACTTATCTTTTATCCTAGGTTAATTAATATAGTTCGGTTACTTAAGAAACTTTTTATTTACTTAATTAAAAAGGGTAATATCCTTTTCTTCTTTAAGTTATATAATAATCTTTAATAATTTATTTTATTAAAGGTATTTATAATATTAAAAGAAAAAAGACTTATAATATATTTCTTCCCGTAACTTTATACCGTATATACGCCGTTAACCAGTCTTTTAAGGGCTATTTCTATTAATTTACCTTTCTTTACTTTTATTTATTAATCGGGGAGAAGTCCGTAATTCTTTATATAGTTATTAAGGATCTTTATTATTACCGTCTTTAAGGTTTTCCTTAACGTATATAGGAGTATAATGGGTCTATAAGACTTTACCTTAAAGTAATCCGGCTTAATAAACTTCTTAAGGATAATTATCTTTATTTCCTTAAATTTACGTAAATAATAGTTAACGTTAAAATATACTTAAAAAAGGTGAATAAAAACCTTTTTAAACGGTAAGGTTATTATTATTAAGAATCTATTAAGAATCTTATTTAATCCCGGGGCTTTATTTTTCTTTAATTTATTAATCGCCTTAATTATTATATCTTATATTATTACCTTATTTATTAATACGGGGTCGGGGTACGTAATATTATTAATATCGTTTAAGTTAACTTTTAACGGAAAAAGGAAAAATATTCCTTTAAGGGTTTTAATCTTCCCGTTAAAGGTATTAATTAATATATTATCGGGTCTTTTAAAAGGCGGGAATTTAAGGATAAACTTTAATTTCCCACTTTATTCTTTATTATACTTTATTAACTTTTAAATATTATAAAATAAGACCGTTAAGTTATATACCATAAATTAAAAGTATATTTACTTAACTTTCTTAATAATCTTCTCCTTTTCCTCTTAAGTAACCTTTAATTAATTAAGTATCTTTTAATTTTTATACTTAAAAGTTTATTTAATTAACCTTTTTACTTTTATAATCGTAGTTATATACTTTTTATTTTAATAAATTTTAACTTTTTAAGAAAGTTTTATTATCGGGATAATCTTATTAATTATTTTATTTAATACCTTTATTACTTACTTTATAAAAAGGTTAATCCGGTCTTTATTATTTAACTAAAAGAGGTCCGCGAATTATATTATTATTTCCTTTATTTTTATATAAACCTCTGCTTCTTTAACCGTTTTTTACGTTTTCCTTACCGGTGGTAATAGGGTTATATTAACGGTTTAATTTAAGGTTATCTATATTAATATATAGTCCGAATTATATTTTAAGTCCTTTTATAGCCTATATATTATAACCGCGCCGGTAACCTTTTCCGTATTAAAGGTTAAATTAATCATCGTTTTAAACTTATAACTTTTTTATATAATAGTCCCTTATAATATTAATAATAAGAAATTAGCCTAAATAATAATTATTAATAGGTTATCCGATTTAATATAATTTATTATACGTCCTTCCTTATTCTATATATAATAATATAGGTTAAAGTCTTTAAGCAATATATACTTATTTAAAATAATTAAGACCTCTTTAAGTAACGGTATCGTAAAAGGTCCTTTTTTATTAACCGGCGGTAAATTATACATATTATAAATATTAAAGTTGCTTTTTAAATCCTTTTCTTTCGTAATACGGAGTATATAAAGGTTTTTATTATAATAAATAATATCTTAATTATTTACGTTAAACCATTTATTTATAAAGAAGTATATTCTAATTATCTTATCCCCCTTAAAGGCTAAATAAAACTTCTCCCTTAAGTTAATAAACGAATATATATATAGGCTATATAATAATTCTTATATTATTATAATATTAACGTTTTTAACTTTTTTAAACTTAAATATCGGTATTATTACTTTAATTCCTTTATTACGGACGTTATATTATATTACTTTTAGAAACGTTAATATATTATCTATTAACCTTTATAAAGGCTCCTTTTTTATACTTACTTAAATTACGGACCTCTTATTAAAGTTAAGCGTTTTCTAATTTAATACCTTCCCGGTTATTATTAGAGATATAAAACGGTTAATTCTTAAGGTCGGGATTATAAAAAGCTTTTTTTCTTTACCGTTATTTACCTTTTATTATCCGGTTAATTAAGCTCGCGTTTTAAGGTTACTTTTAATTAACTTATTAAATTAATCTTATACGTATTATACCGTTAGATTTTCATAGTTATCCGGGTTTCCTTACGTTTAATCTTTTTAGCCTTTATTATATACCTAAAATCCTATATTAAATATCCCTCCTTACCGTACGTAACGTATTTAAACGTATCCTTTATAAGCCCCTTAATTATTAATTCTATATACTTATAAGTATCGTAACCCTTAACGTAAACCGTATACCTCGTAATATTAAGGTACTTCATAATAATATATTTATAACCTTAATATTTAAAATACTAATAAATATTAACCGCTTTATTTTATAGTTAAGTTATTTTAAAAAATCCCTTTTCAGTAATCTTTTTATTTAAGACGTCGTTATATATTTTAATTAACGTTACGCTTAATATAATAATAAAATACCTTTTTACGCGTTTTAAGGAATTAAGTCTTTTCGTTACCGGCGGAAATTTATAGTTAATAATCTTAAGCCTTAAGTAAAGAACCGTATTCTCTTTTTCTATATTCCTTAACGTAGCCTCTTTCTCGGTTTCCTTAAAACGTAAAAAGTATATTTTATTTATTATAATAATAAATAATTACTTTAAAATTTTAGCCGATTTATACTTTTTTTTATTAATTTAAGTTTTAAACCTTTTTAAGCTTTCTTTTACCTTTAAAGATATTATATTAAGGAGGATATCCTTACTTTATAGTTTACGTACCGTAATAATTTATTTTATTAACGGTTCTGTTATTACTTTAAAAGTTTTTATTAATTATAACGGGTTTATCTTTACCGTTATGTTCCTTTCCTTATTATTAAATAAACGGACCGTTATTATCTTCGTTTTCTTTAATACGGCCGCCCTTTTTTCTATTATCCCTTTATTCTTTATCGTAGGTATTCCCTTTACCACTTTTATCGCTTAATTCTCTTTTATTTAAGGGGCCGCTGCCTTTATACCCTCGCCTTATATACCCAGCCTTAAACCGCTATTTTTACCCTTTATTAACGCCTTCATTATTACCCCTTAAGAACCCTATAATTGCTCCGTTTCCCTTAATTTTATCCCTATTTTTATATAAAAGTCTTTTATATTTCTTAGCTTAATCTATAATATCGGTTAAGTTTCTAGCGTAATATTTTTTTACTTTATTATAAGGAGTTTTTTTAAGGTTTTTATTATTTCTTTTACCGCTTTTTCGCCCTTACTTATCGGGCGATATTCTGTCTCCGCTTTTTACCTTTGGTCCCTTAAGGTCTTATTCTTTTTATTAATTTTATTTCCCCTTTATATATTTTTAATAATACTTTCGCCGCGGTCTTTCCGCCTTTTCCCCCCGCCCGTATCCCTCGCCGTTAATACCGTACCGGCCTTCTTACCCCCTTATTTACTTATTATTTCCGTTTTATTATTACGCGTTTTATACGCTTTAATATACGTATTTTATTAACCTTAATTCTTTTACTTACTTTAAGCGTTATTTAACTTATTATTATTATATTACCTATACGCGTCGTTGCTATTTCTATTAATATAAGTTATTTACCCGTTTACCACCTTATTCTTAACCGTTACGCCACTTTTACTTATCGTACTTAATATACCTCTCTTATTATTACCAGAGCTATACGTATACGCATCGTTTTGGACCTCTGGGGTCCCTTCGTTCGTCGCCATTCTCCAAATTCGACTATACGTATTAAAAATCTTAAATATTATATATATTACGGAAAAAGTTATTATATATCGGATTGCTTTATTATTTTATAAAATAAAATTTTAATAATAAGTATAAAATCCCGTAAAAAGGATAATATATTAAAAAACGATAAAGCTTTAACGGTATTTTAAGGTTAAAGTTAATAGAAAAATAACTAGAAATATACTTGGCTTTTATTATTAAAGGTTAAATAAGTTTTTAAGATAATCCTTAATTATTAAATATATTAATTAATATTAAAGTTTAAATAAATCTAATTTTATAAATATATATAGTCCAATAAAACTTATAGTTAATTCCCGTTATTTTACCGTAAACGGCTTTTCTTAATAATAAATAGATTTTTTATTATAATATTTATGAATTATAATATTATTTAATTAATAGTTAAAAGTAAAAAAAGCAATATAAGATATTTTTTTACGTTATTAATTAAGAAGGTTTAAACGTAATCCTTAATTTATTAACCTTATATACTTTATAAATAATAATTAATCAGGCGGCGGGTAAATAACGTTTTAAGGTTAATTCTTATAATTTATAAATTAATAACGTTAATAATTTCGGTTAAAGTTTAACGGAGATAAATAAGGTCTTTATAATTATTTATATAAGCGTAATAACGGAATACTTAAAAATATTATAAATCCCTTAAAGTAATTTAACGCGTATAAGTATTATAAAAGACTTTATTAACCGGAGCGTTTTAAGGGGGTTAAACGAGTATATAAATATCTTTTTTAATAATATAATTAATACTTTACTTAAATTAAAATTAAAGGATTACGCTATTAACTTAAATAATAAAAAGTTATTATATAATTTTCTATATAATTTATCTTAAGTAAAGTTTACGGAGCTTTAACGGTATTTTAAGGATATTATAATTTAAAATTGGATTTATAATTTAACGTTATTTATAGGCGTTCTAATCCTTTTTATACTTAAGAAGAATAATGGTTTTTATCTTTATATCGATTATTATAGGTTAAATATGGTTATAATTAAAAATTAATACTTATTACTTTTAATTATCAAAACCTTTAATCGGTTATATAACTTTAAACGGTTTATTAAATTAAACCTTAAAAATGTTTATTATTAATTACGGATTAAGTCCGGCGATAAGTAAAAAACGGCATTCCGTATATATTATAGTTACTTTAAGTATCTCGTTATACCGTTTAAATTAATTAACGCCTTAATAACCTTTTAAGCTTATATTAACCGTACCCTTATTAGCCTTATTAATATAATTTATATAATTTATTTAAACGATACTTTAATATTTAATAAGAATCCGGCGGATTATTAACGATATATTTAGTAAATCCTTAAGTAACTTTATTAATTTTAATTTTACGTTAATCTTAAGAAATATTACTTTAATATTATTTAAATAAAGTTCTTAAGGTTTATCGTTTTTATTAAAGGGAATTAAATGGATTAAGAGCGTATTTAAATAATTAAGGATTAATTTACTTTAAAAACCTACCGGGAAATATAGGTTTTTTTAAACTTTATAAATTTTTATCGTCGTTTTATTTATAAATATTTAAGAATAATTAAGCCCTTAATTAATCTGCTTAAAAGCAATAAGGAAGGAAAGAAGGTTAATCAGTTAATGTCAGAAGTGCAGAAGGCAAAGACCTCGGCTATTACCAAAAGGGGGCTAGCCTACTTCCTGGACTTCTTATAGATAGATATCGCTTAGCATTTTATATAGTATTTAACTAAGCAAGTTATACCTTATTATTTTAACAGGTTATAAGCCCGGCTTATATACTTATTATTATGCTTAGTAATTAATAAGCCTTAATAACGATAGCTTAAATACCTTAAGAACCGCATTATCGTTTTACCAGCATCGTAATGGCTCTTATTATTTATATAATTATTATAATTACTTAATAGTTTTATCGATTTAGGCTTTAGCCACCAGAAAAATAAGGAGGTTAAAATGAAAAATAAGAAGGCTAAAATAAAAATAAAAAGGCTGGGACAATACCCAGTTTAAAACCCTATTTATGCGTAAACCGTAAGGTATAGTAACCCCATATACCGATCTATACGTATACTATAAGGGTATAAAAGTACCTATAAAGCCGATAAATTAACGGATCCTTAATATATACGTTAATACTTTTAAAGAATAAAGGGAAACGTTTATTTATTATTAAAGCGATTAAAGCGGCTTATAAAGTTTATTATCGCGTATACTTAGTTTTTTAATTAAGTTAATTACTTAATTTAAGTTATTATTATTTTAACTTTATACTAAAGTTTACCTTAATTACCGTATTAAAGTTTAAATATAAAAAGAAGTAAAATATTTACTTTTAAGGCTTTTTTTTTATTAAAATTATTAAGGCTTAAATTAATTATAGTTTTATTTTTAAAGGCTTTTTATTAAGATCTTTATTATTATTAAGATTATTAAGAATATATCGATTATTCTAATTTATATATTCCATTATTTTAGCTTATAATTAAACTATTCATACCTAAATAACGTTCTTTTGCCCGGCGTATTATATATACTCTATAAGCTTTACGCCTTAGATGGTCCGTTAAGATTAAGAAGCTTTATTATTTATTATTAATTTTTAAATTACGGTTCTTATTAAGTAAAAAGAAACTCCGGGCCCGTTACTATTTACTTTATAAGATATTCCGTTTTATATATATATTATTTAGGAAAGCTATAATTTTAAAGGATAACGACCTAGAATATTATTTATTATTATCGTTATTTAAGTTATTTTTATTTAAGGGCTTAATATTATCAGTTATAATCCCGTCGCTTTTTAATAATAAAGATTTCTTTAATTTTTAGGTTAAATTACTATTATTATTATCATTATTATTATTATTATTATTATTATTATTATTATTATTATTATTATTATTATTATTATTATTATTATTATTATTATTATTATTATTATTATTATTATTATTATTATTATTATTATTATTATTATTATTATTATTATTATTATTATTATTATTATTATTATTATTATTATTATTATTATTATTATTATTATTATTATTATTATTATTATTATTATTATTATTATTATTATTATTATTATGTCAGACCCCTTTAAGATTGCCGGTACTTTTAATAAAATTATTAAGCTTAAGGATAATTTTGGGTATATTATATAAGAACGTAAAATAAGTAAAAGGCTTAAGCTTACTTAACTTAACTATTAAATTATAGATTCCAGTTTACGCCCTATTAAGACCGATACTCCTAAGGTTAATAAACTTATAAAGGCTTAAGATATTTACGATTAAGGGCACTCTATAACCTATATTATAATCCGTATAAGGACTAAGGGGATTAATTAATATACTATTAAGAATATTAAAATAACGTAAAATACCCTCCGTACTTAATATTAGCCTAAGGGCTTAAATTATTTCACGTTAGTCTTTAAACGCTTTACCTCCTTTACCCTTAATTAATACTTAGATCCAAATAAATATTTTAATAAATATTAAGATCTTTTTAATAAATTATAGAATTTCTAAGGTATAATTATTATTAATAATAATAGATTTATTTAATAGTTTTATAAAAGTTTCGGCTCGGAGTATAAAGTTTATATTAATTAATATAACGATAAATATAAGTTATTTTAAACGGTTAATAATAATATTAACGTTTTAAAATACGTATTTATACATACCATTAATCGGTTTCTTTAATATAAAGCCTTAAATAAAACGTTTACGTTTAATACTTTAACCCTTATAATTATTATTACTGATCTACGCTTCCGGGACGATATCCGCCTTAATAACTTTATTCCGCTCCGTATTTTTCCGCAGTTTGGTATCCGTTAAGGTTATTACGTTAAGATCCTATAAAAAAGACGTTTTTATATTATTACCGGTTATTGCTTACTTTACGGGTATAATAAATCGATTTATAATAATAATAATAAGCGCCGTAATAATAATAATAATAATAATAGCAATACCGGTACCGGTAATAATTAAAAATACCGGCGCCGCGGTGATAGCGGTAATAACGGCAATAAAAGTAATAATAAAAATAATAATAAGCTTAAGGATAAGGAATATAAAGTTTTTTCGGGGATTAAGGCTTTAATAAACCTAACCTTTATATATATTACTATTATTATACCGGCTTTATTGCCCGTTATTTATTAAAACTATTAGGCATATTTAATTATAAATATATTTATTCTTATTATTTATATCTTTAATATTAACTATATAAATTATATCGTTAATAATAGCCGTATATTTATCCGTAAGGAATTCCTCTTTAAGTTTATTTTTATTAAAGGCTTTTTTAAAGGGAGAAATATTACCTATATTAAAATCGTTAAAATCTTATATTAATTTAATAAAAGCGTCCGTAGTTTAGTTTTTTTTATCTTTAATAATATTTTTAATTTTATTAGTCTTAAACAGCTATAGCGAGTTAATTATCCTTTTAAGTAAAATAACGACCCGGAGGATTTAAGTATATTTATCGATTATAACGGTATCTTTATAAAATTCTTACCGGTAGCTTTTTACCTTCTTAAAGTCGATATTAAAGTTATTAATAATTTAATACCCGTAACCCTATATATTATTACCGTAAATTAAAAAGCCTTAAAATATTAACATAAAATAATAAAGCATATAAGAGAATAAAATATTAAGTTCTTATTAGAAATAATAACCGGTATTAACCTCTCCAATCCACCGGATCT
The DNA here is from genome assembly GCA_019925105.1 of Niebla homalea. Lineage (NCBI taxonomy): Eukaryota > Fungi > Ascomycota > Lecanoromycetes > Lecanorales > Ramalinaceae > Niebla > Niebla homalea. The sequence continues at coordinate 812,122 of JAHGAU010000003.1, forward strand.
ATTAAAGGACTATAAGTACGTCGTTTATACGGAGATATAAATAAAGCTTAAATTAAGTAAAAGTTATATTAAGTTTAATATTTATTAAAATGAATTTATTTACTCCGATTTAATTAATTTTATTAATAGTATAAAAGTTAATTATAAGTAAGTTATTATTTTTATTAAAGACGTTATTAAAGTCGTTTATATAACCCTATTATTAGATTTTTTATACGAAACGGTTCTTAAGGCCTTTTAAGGTTATATGAAGAAAATTTATTATTTAAATTATTTTATCCGCCGCTTATATATTAACAATAATAATATATATAACGGTTTCTAATTTAATAATTAACGGTACGTTGAAGGTATTTAATAAGAATTTACGGTACTTTATAACCCTTAATAAAACAATATTTTTAAATAAATAAGTTAAACCCTCATTATCTAAGCTTATATTATATTATTAAATAATAGCTTATTACGTATTTTATTATTAAATTTATTATTATAACGGTTTTTATATATAATATAATACTTATAAGTATTTACGATATATTAAATTAAATTATAAATCTTAGAAAACTTATTTAATTTTTTATTAAAAAAGTTAAATAATACGATATATATTAAGAGCATAAGTATTAGGGTGATAACCACTCGGCCATCTCATGGATAAAAGTAGCTATCCGGGGTAGGTAATAGCGCTTAGGGGTAAGCCACTATTACCATATATGAGAAGGTAGTCTACCCGGGGGATCACCCCCAGGGGTAAGCCCTACCCCGGAACCCTTGCTCCAGGGTAGGTACTGCCATAATAGTATCCCCTTTCCTATGGGCTCGTCCCCGAGCCTACAGACTATAAACCACGCCTCCGGGGGGGAATTACTTTTTAAACTGGAGGTCCTCTTAAAACTTAATTAAATAAGTAAATAAGGGTTAAAAGCTCTTTATTTAAAAGAGATTACCTCCGGTATAAATCCGAATTTTTTAAGCCGGACCCGGATTTAATAATTTATAAATATAATTTAAGGGCTTAATAATTTTATAAGGGTATAATCCGGGGTTTAATATCCTTATTAAGAATAATCCGTATTTCTTATTAAGTAGGCCCGGGTAACCTTCAGTAGGTACCCGTACCCGTACCGTTCCCTATTGGGCAGGTAAAGGCTACGTCTTAAGGTACCTTACCCACGGTCTTACGATTGGCCCGCGTAGTTTTAAGGCGTTTCAGCCCCCGCATCGGTAGTTTTCAGGCATTCCGGCCCCCCGCATCGGTAGTTTTCGGGCATTCCGGCCCCCCTCAGTAGTTTTCGGGCATTCCGGCCCCCCTCGGTAGTTTTCTTTTCTGTACCTCGGACCTCGGCCCCCGGTACTGTAGGGTAGCGGGTCCTACCCGCCCCCGTACTCACTACCTCCTGAGTTACCCAAAAGTCTCACTTTTATGGGCGTCCTCGGATTCGAACTGTGGACCTACCCCTTTAAGCCCTTAGGGTTAACTCCGGGGGTGCACTACCCTGCCTAAGCGCTATTACTCTTTCAGGGTAATAACCACTCGGCTATCTCATGGACAAAAGTACTTAGCTATCCGGGGTAGGTAATAGCGCTTAGGGGTAAGCCGCTATTACCATATATGAGAAGGTAGTCTACCCGGGGGATCACCCCCAGGGGTAGGCCCTACCCCGGAGCCCTTGCTCCAGGGTAGGTACTGCCATAACAATAAGCTTCCCGGTATAAATTAAATAAAATTTTAAATTAAAGCTATTAAAAGATATTTTATTGGCTTTAAGGGTTATTACGTTTATAAAATACTTATACCGAATAACCGGGTTTAACGTTATAATTACGTTAAGTAGTTAAAGGATAAAGCCGTTTAACCCAAACGTAAGGCCGATAACCCTTCATTGGTTTATTACTTAATACCGAAATAAAAGGAAATAGTTACTGTGGATTTCTAATTATTATTAAAACGGTGTTACGTACAAGCAGTACAGATACCAAGATAGGCATAGCGCAAGGGCCTAGGGCAAGGATGCTTAGCATACGCACCCACATAATTAGCAACACCGTTCATAGTTACAATGCAGGCAGTTACCACTCCACCCTCAATACCTATACTTCGTCTTTTTCCCTGATAAATAATAGCAATAGCTGAGTTCCGATTCTACTTATGTCGTTATATATAAGAGGGACCATGGATATACCCTTACCGACACCGTCTCACCGACACTAACGGCTTAAACTGTGGTACGTAAAGCACCTGGCTTTATAAATTATGACTTCCCGGCACCCTTTAGCTTAATGGACCGTAACTATACCTAACGTAATAAACCAGTAGATAATACGCTCTCCTTTTAGTAGTGGCTCCTTATTTTTAAAGACCCGTAGATACGGCAGTCAATAGTTATTAACCTTACCTCCGGACATTTAATACTTATAACGAGTAATAAAAACTTTATTCATAAAGGTTAATAGGGATAAGTTAAGTATAACGGGCAGAGAAGGATACTTTAGTATACGTTATAACGGCCGGTATAAAGGCCTTATTTTACTTTACGTTACGAAAGTCGGTATAAAGACTCTTATATTATAAATAATATACTATATACTTTACGGTTAATATAAAGGCTATATAGGGAGCAAGATATATATTATTATAACGGCAATTATAACCGTATTATTACTTAGTTTATAGCGTATAATACTTACGGCTTTAGCTAGTTAATCAATAAAAGTAAAAGTATAAATATAAGTAAGGATAATAAGGATATATACTCACCCGGCAAAACCACGGAGATCTCGTTTTTGAACGATTTAGCTTAAATTTAATCGTTTAAAATCTACGATTATTTCCTGGGTCACGGTCCCGCTCGGTTCTCGTTAATACTTTACCTTATTACTTACCAATTATACTCTTAAATAACGTTATTTATTTATTCGGGGCTTGCTTTTCGTCACCTTTACCACCGAGTCAGTCAATATCTATAATGTTTTATAATAGATGGTCCGACGTGGGCGTTGGCTTTTTATTTTTTATAGGCATTTATTACGTATAAGCAGTATAGATATTAAGATAAGCATAGTATAAAGGCCTAGGGCAAGGATACTTGGCATACGCACCCATATAACTAGCAATACCGTTTATAGTTGCAATGCAGGCAGTTACCACTCCACCCTCAATACCTGTACTTCGTCTTTTTCCCTGACAAACGGATACGTCTTAATAATAATGAAAATATAGATAATAAGCCTATTATTATTATTATTTAAAACTTTTATATTATAAATATTACGGATAAAACCGATAATATTATTATTAATGATATAATTAAATTTATATCCGATAAATAACTTAAGCCTTATATAACCTTAAACCCTCTATAATCGTTAACGAAAATATTAATAAAAATAACTTATTTACTTTATCTTTATTTACCTTTAATAATAATATTATAAAGGAATCTCTAAGTATATATACCTTTATAAACTTAAATTTAAACTTATTTAATCCTTATGATTTTATCCTATATTATTAGCCGTTTCTAAGAGAATTTATTAAATTTCCAGATTTATTTACTTAAGCTTATATAGTTAAAATATAACCTTTAAGTTATTAACGTTACCGGAACTTTAATTATTAAGCCGCCAGCTCTTAATTAACGTTTATATATTTTATAACCGCGATTCTTACGGATTATACGGAGTTTATAACCTATATATAAATTATAAAGGATGTATATTATAAAATAAAGTAAAAGCTTATTATAGAAAATAAAATTAAATCTTTAAAAAAGAATAAAACCTGGGTCTTAATAAATTTACCTCCCGGTATTAACGTACTAAATAATAAGTAAATCTATAAATATAAACGTAAATTAAACGGTAATATTATTAAATATAAGGCTAAATAAGTAATCTATAACTTTTTATAAAAGGAAAACTTAGATTTCTTTAATACTTTTATAACGGTTATTAAGCCTATAAGCTATAAGGCCCTTTTTATTATAGCGGCTATATATAATTTAAAGATTGAGTAAATAGACGTTAAAATAATATTCTTTTATAAAGATATCTTTAAAAAGATTTATATTTATTAATTAACGGGCTTTAATAATAATTTAGGACGTATTTACTTATTAAATAAAGCTTTTTATAGGCTTAAATAATCATTTTAAATTTAATATTAATACCTTTTTATATTCCTTAAGAAACTTAATTACCGTTATATTAATAAAAATTATAATGTATTCTTAAATCCGGATATTAATATTATGATTACTATATATATCGATAATATTTTAATAATAAGAGTTAATAAACGGGTTATTACTAACTTAAAGGCTTAATTAAATAAAAAATTTAAGATGTCCGATCTGGGCCTATATAGTTAATACTTAAGTATAAGTATTACCCGTAATCGATAAAATCGAACCTTAACTCTTAATTAAGAGAATTACGTTAAATAAATCTTTATTCAGTTCGATATATATGTCAGGGTGATAACCACTCGGCCATCTCATGGACAAAAGTAGCTATCCGGGGTAGGTAATAGCGCTTAGGGGTAAGCCGCTATTACCATATATAAGAAGGTAATCTACCCGGGGGATCACCCCCAGGGGTAGGCCTTACCCCGGAGCCCTTACTCTAGGGTAGGTACTGCCATAATAGTATCCCCTCTTTTATGGGCTTATCCCCGAGCCTACAGACTATAAACCACGCCTCCGGGGGGGAGTTACCCCCCGAGTTGGAGGTCCTTTTAAAACCTAATTAAATAAGTAAATAAGGGTTAAAAGCTCTTTATTTAAGGGAAATTACTTCCGGTATAAGTCTGAATTTCTTAAGCCGGACCCGGATTAATAGCCCGTAAATATAATTTAAGGGCTTAATAACTTTATAAAAGTATAGCCTGGGGTTTAATATCCTCGTTAAGAATAACTTACTTTTCTCTTATTAAATAAGCCCGGGTAATCTTTAATAAATACTTATATCCGTATTACTTTTTATTAAGCAGGTAAAAATTACGTTTTAAGGTGCCTTACCTACGGTCCTATAATTAACCCGTATAGTTTTAGGGCGTTTCAGCCTTCCGTATCGGTAGTTTTCGGGTATTCCGGCCCCCCTCGGTAGTTTTCAGGTATTCCGGCCCCCTTTTAATAGTTTTTAGGTATTCCGGCCCCCCTTAATAATCTTTGGGCATTCCGGCCCCCCGTTATACCTCGGACCTCGGCCCCCGATACTATAGGGTAACGGGTCCTACCCGCCCCCGTACTTACGCTTAATCTTACCTCTTAAGTTACTTAAAAGTCTTACTTTATAGGCGTCCTCGGATTTAAACTATAAATTTATCCCTTTAAACCCTTAAGGTTAACTCCAGGGGTATATTACCCTGAAGTTACGCTATTACTCTATTAAGGTAATAACCACTCGGCCATCTTATGGACAAAAGTAGCTATCCGGGGTAGGTAATAGCGCTTAAGGGTAAGCCGCTATTACCATATATGAGAAGGTAGTCTACCCGGGGGATCACCCCCAGGGGTAGGCCCTACCCTGGAGCAAGGGCTCCAGGGTAGGTACTGCCATAACAATATATAACGATCCTCTTTCTAAGGGTAACGGTATAGCTATCCTTATAAACGTAAATGCCCGTTTTAAGCCGGTTAATAAGGAGTATAACGCCTTAAAGTAATTTTGGCTTAAATATTAATCCGTTATCGGCTTACTTATATATATTATAATAAATATTAAATTTAATATAACTTATACGGTATCGGTAGTATTACGTTTCGCGTTTAACCTTAATAAAAAGCATTAAATAACCATTCAGAAGATCTTCCGTTACCTTTATGGTATAACCTTTTTAAAGCTTATCTTTTAAGGCCCTTTAAAGTCCCTTAATAACTATATAGACTTAAACTATACGGGCGACTTATAAATATACCGGTTTACCTCCGGGTATACCTTTAACCTAGGAAGTATAGTTATTAACTGGTTTTTAAAACGTTAATTAACTATAACCCTATCTACTTATAAAGCTGAATATATAGGATAATATAACGTTATTAAAGAAGCGATTTAGCTTAAATAACTATTAACTTAATTTATTAAAATTACCCCGAATTTAATAATATTACCGGCCCTTAAGGATAGGATATTATATAGAATTACGCTTTTCTTACCTACTTTAAACCTAATATTAAGGCTTTTACCCTTATTACGGTAATTTTTTATAATAATTAAGGAGCGATTATACTAATAAAAAACCCTATAAATTACTTAAAGATAAAGTATATATATATTAAGTACTACTTTCTTCAGGAATATATAGTTAATAAATAGGTAAAGCTCGTATATCATTTTACCGGGGATATGGCGCTTAACGGCCTTATAAAGCCGTTATTAAAAGACGGCTTTCTTAAATTCAGAAATCATTTAAGATTAAAGTAATTAATACTATATTTCTATTAACGTTTTAAGATAAATAAATATACCCTTTACTATTAAAGTCGGGGTAAATATACCCCTTACTATAGTAATATAGTTCCAATAAAAGCTTCTGCTCCTTACTTAATAAATAGTACGGTATTATAATATTATAAAGCTATTGATTAAGTAAAAGTATTAAAAGTACAGAAGGCAAAGACCTTAACTATTACCAAAAGGGGGCTAGCCTACTTCCTGGATTTCTCATAGATAGATATCGCTTAGCACCTTATATAGTACTCAATTAAGCAAGTTACACCCTACCATTTCAACAGTTAAAGTAAAATAATACGGTAAATATAACGTTCCGCCGGCTTTATAAGATATTTATTAACGTATTATTATTCCGTCACTTTAACCCAGAACGGGGGGGATAAATAAAGACCGATATATTTATTTTATAATCGTAAGTATTTTATTTTAATAATTTAAGGAAAGTTATTAACGCTTAATTACGTATTAATCTAAAAAAATAACCCTTACTGAATAGAATTATAAGACGTACGATTAAGAGCTCCTTATTATTATTATAACGTTTAAGTAATGACGGTATTATTTAAAACGGAGTTTTAAAGTTATTTAAGTATAAACGGATTATAATAACCTCTGGGGGTTTATAAAATAATCAACGTTAAGCCCGTATTAAGCTAAATAAGCCTTAAAACTTATTAATTATAATTTTAAAGTATTTTATCGTTAAGGTAAAATAAACCTTATTAATCCTTTATTAAGATATTTAAATTATAAAGGAATCTTAACCATTTAATATTACCTTATTATTTACCTTATAGAAAAAGTTTGTACTTTAATCCGATAAGTCGGCGGACCACCGGCGGACGGCGGTTATTAATTATTAATTATTATTCATTTTAAAAGGTATTCAGATTATTATCCCGTAAAAAGAGATTTAATAATTACTTAAAAAACCTTATAAAGAATTTAGGCCGATTAAGTTGCTTATTAAGGATCTATAGGTTAACGATATATTGTTAACGATATATTTATATATAAGATTAAGGACGATAACTTAACGCTAACGTATTCTTGTCGAAGTCGTAATAATATTTAAAAACTCGATCCGAATAACCTTATTACTTATAAGGGCCGTATATACGTCCCCCGTAATAAAGCAGTTAAAGATAAGCTGATTAATAAGTATCATAATTACCTATTAACGGGCCACTTTAAAGCCGAAAAAATATATAAGCTTTTGGCCCGTAAATATCACTAGAATGGTTTAAAAGCTTAAGTTAATGTTAAGCCAGACGTATACCTGAAGCTTGAGGGTAGTATGGTAATATGAAATATGTATATAACCTTAACAAATGGTATATTTGGTAAGTAGACTAATTGCTGAAGAAGTAAAAGGAAAAGTGGGAAGGACAGGTGTTAAGTATTCCTATAATTTAACTATATTAGGGTTATAAAATAAGTATTAACCCTTATATTATTTCTTACTATAATAGTACCTTTTTTCCTTAATGCTTTATCCTTAAAGCTATAGCTTTTAATTATAACCTTAAAGTAACTTATTAAAAACCTTTAAAAAACCTAATAAAAAAAAAGGAAAAAAGTTTATAAACTTTACGATACGGGTACATAACGTATTCGCTTAACTCTTAACGTTAATAGTATTAATGTTATCCGGTAAAAGTTTTTATATTTATAAATAAGAATACTTTAAACTTATAATAATATATATACTTTCTTAAACGCGTATTTTATTCTTTTTATTATATAATAATATTTAAGTTATAACCGACTTATATTTAAGTCGTATAATTATATTAAAATTATCTATTAATAATTTCTTTTAACCCGCTTAATTTCCGGTTAAGTTACCCTTATAATTATTAAATAAATTATTTACGAAATTTATTTATATTATATAAATAATACTTAACGAAAAGTATTATTTACGATATATTTATTATCTTTACGAGCTTTTATATAAGTTATATAATATTAAGGTTAATAAAGAAGGGTTAAGATTAATAAAATATTCCCGTTATTTAGTTAGAAAAACGTTATATAAAATTATATGCTTCCGACCTTATTATTTTTACGTAACGTAACTATTATATAAACTAAACGTATATTTAAATTTTACCTAAGTTAAATACTTAAATAAATCATATATTTTTATACCGCCGTTAACTTACTTTAATATTTAAGGAAAATAAAGAATAATATAAAAATATATAAATAAACTTTATTAAATATTATATGAAATTCCTATATTTTTTAATCGCTATAAAATTAAAGTTTTTTTAATAAAATATTATTAAAATATTAATATCAATTAAATATAAACGTAATATAATTAATAATATTAATTATATAATTTTTATATTTAAATAATTAATTAATTTAAATCGCTTTATCGTAAACGTACCTTTATTATAGCTAATACGTTATTAATTACGTTATAATTTAAATTTAATTTACTTTAATCTCCGGATTTTAATATAAAGTTTAAACGATTAATATATAAGAATCCCTTTTTTAAACGTAATTTATCCGTTATAAACGTTAATAAATCGCCCGTATAATATACTTTTATTTTATTTAAATAATTTATTAAATTAAACCTTAAGGATATTTATTATTAGTTATAGATTAAGTTTAACGATAAATAAAAGATAATATTCTATATATATTATAGTTACTTTAAGTATTTCATTATACCGTTTAAGTTAATTAACGCCTTAATAATTCTTTAAGCTTATATTAATTATACCCTTATTAACCTTATTAATATAACTTATATAGTTTATTTAAACGATATTTTAATATTTAATAAGAATCCGGCGGATTATTAACGTTATATTTAATAAGTTTTTAAGTAACTTTATTAATTCTAGCTTTACGTTAACCTTAAAAAGTATTAATTTAATATTATTTAAGTAAAGTTTTTAAGGCTTATCGTTTTTATTAAAGGGATTTAAATAGATTAAAAATATATTTAAATTATTAAAGATTAATTTATTTTAAAAATTTATTGGGAAATATAAATTTTTTTAAGCTTTATAAATTTTTATCGTTATTTTATTTATAAATATTTAAGGATAATTAAGCCTTTAATTAATCTACTTAAAAATAATAAGGAAAAAAAGAAAATTAACTTATTAAAGTAAAATAATATAGTTAATACGGCGTTCCGCCGGCTCCATAAAATATTTATTAACGCATTATTACTCCGCTATTTTAACTTAAAACGGGAAGTATAAGTAAAAACCGATATATTTAATTTTATTATTATAAGTATTTTATCTTAATAATTTAAGAAAAGTTATTAACGCTTAATTATATATTAATCCAAAAAAATAATTTTTATTAAATAGAATTATAAAACGTATAATCAGGAGCTTCTCGTTATCGTTACGGCGTTTAAGTAATAACGGTATTACTTAAAAGAAAGTTTTAAAGTTATTTAAGTATAAATAGATTATAATAACCTTTAAAGGTTTATAAAATAGCCGGCGTTAAGCTTACGTTAAATTAGGTAAACCTTAAAACTTATTAATTATAACTTTAAAGTATTTTATTATTAAGGTAAAATAAACCCTATTAATCCTTTATTAAGACGTTTAAACTATAAAGGAGTCTTACCTTTTAATATTACCTTATTATTTACCTTATAGAATAAGCTTATACTTTAATTTAATAAGTTAACGGAACGCTAGCGGATAGCGGTTATTAATTATTAATTATTATTTATTTTAAGAAATATTTAAGTTATTATCTTAAAAAAAAAATTTTAATAATTACTTAAAAAACCTTATAAAGAATTTAAGCCGATTAAGTTACTTATTAAGGATTTATAGGTTAACAATACGTTTATATATAAAATTAAGGATAATAACGTAACGTCAACGTATTTTTATTAAAGTCGTAATAATACTTAGAAACTTAATCTTAATAACCTTATAACCTATAGGGGCTATATATATATCCCCCGGGATAAAGCGGTTAAAAAAAAGTTAATTAATAAGTATTATAATAACCCGTTAATAGGCCACTTTAAAGCTTAAAAGACTTATAAGCTCTTAACCCGTAAATATTATTAAAACGGCTTAAAAGCTTAAATTAATAATTATATTAAAATATATAATATTTATTAAAGGATTAAGGTACCGCGTTATTATTTTTATGGCGAGCTTACTTTACTTTTTTAATTAATTATATTTTAAAAAGAACTTAATATAGACTTTATTACCGGTTTACCCGTAAATAAAATTAAAAATAACGTTTACAATTCAATTTTAATAATCATAAATAGGTATATAAAAATATATAAATACTTTTTTATTATAAAATAAATCGATACCGTTACGTTAATAAACCTTTTTTTAAAGAAATCGTATTATGGTATAATACGCCAGCTAGAATTATAATTAATTAAAAATCTTTATTTATTAATAAATTCTGGGGTTTAATACATTATTACGTAAAAATAAAATATAAATTAAGTACCGCTTTTTACCCGTAAACGGATAATTAAATAAAGCGTTAAAATTAAGGCTTTAAATAGTATTTAAGGATTTTTATTAATTCCGAATAAGTAAATTAAATAGGGTTACTTTTTTTTTTAACCGAATTTATTTATATAAACTCAGAATATTTAACTTTAAACTATAGCCCCTTTATAATAATATATAATTATAATCTAGATATTTATTTTAAACTTAAGGATAAATTTATAAAAAAGGAAATATTTATAATAAAAAATAAAGTTAAAATATTATATAAAATACGATTAATATTAACGGACCGATAATACCGTATTATTAAATCGACTTAAAAAACGTATAATAAAAAATATAAATTAAAATTATATAACGTTAACGATTTAATAATATTAAATATTAAAAATTTTAAGTTAAAGTAATTAAATAAAAAGCTTATACCCCGATTTATAAAACCCTTTAAAATTAATAATAAAATTAAAACGTAAACGTACCGTTTATTCTTCTTTATTATCTATTAAATTTACCTTATTATTTATATTTCTTTTTTAAAGTTTTATTATATTTACGTTAACGATTTTACGGCGGAAACTATAATATAAGTATTTAAATTAATTAATAATAAAGAAAAATAAATAGTTAAAGAAATTATTAATAAGGTTAAAAGTAAAAAGGGCGTTTAATATTAAATTAAAAAAGTTAATTAAGGCTTTAAATATAATTAATAAATATTAAAAACGGACTTAAAGTACTTTTAAGAACTATAAAAATAATATAATAAAATAATACGGAGTAAAAAAAAACGTAAATAAAATTATAACGTTATAACGGTAAAAATTATATATATAGTTAATAATTATATATATAATTAATACTATAATTATTTAACCTTTATATATTATCCTTCCGTAAAATTACTGGAGTTTAAGCTTTAATTAATAACTTTACTTATTACGGGTATTACGCGCGTAAATAAACCGGTATTACGGAAACAATTATCTTTATTATAATATTATAATTAATAAAAATAACTTTAATAATAATTACGATAATACCGAAGGTGAAGAAGCGTAAACGTTAAATTATAAGTATTTAACATATTATTAAATTAAAATAATAAGAGATTAATAAATATATTTATTAAGGTTATATTAATATTCCGATAACTTTTATAATATTATCCGTTATATTATTTTTAATAATATATAGATTATAAGTATTTAACGTTTAACGTTATTAACTTTAAACGCTTAATATTAAATTTTAATAATATTAATATATAAAAATAAAAGAATAATCTATAATTCCGTATTAACGCGGACTTTTTCCTTTTATAAATAAGTTAACGAGGTTAAAGATAAATATAAGGGTATTATATTTTCTTTATTTTCCTTTTCCTTTTTTTCTCCGTTTTCCTTTCCGCCTTAATTAAAGGTTTCTTTTTAACGTTATTTACCGAAAAAGCTCCTTAACTTAATTTTAAGGTATTATCCTTAAAAGTTAAAGTTAACCCTCCCAACGGCGTTATTAAGGAAGGTATAACCTTTTCTTCCTTTTCCTTAAACGGGTTAAAGCCTAAGTTATACGTACTTAAAAGTTCAGAGTTAAACTTTTTTATTATTAATAAAACGCCGGGACTTAAAGGTAAATTCTTTAATAAATTAATTAATAATAAAGAGTTTAGACCCTTTATAATAATTTAATTTAACTATTAAACGTTAATATTATTACGCCGTAAACGGATTAAATATACTTATTTACTCTTTAAGGAAACGGACTTTTTCCTCCACTATTACTATATACGTAGTAAACGTATTTCTTTTTATTTAAAGAACCGAAGCCTCCTTTTTAACTTTTATAAAAACCCGGTAAAGCGTATACTTTATACGGCCGGCCGTTATTAATATTTAATTAATATTTAACCGGAAGGCCTTTAAATCCCGAAGGATTTTCTTACGTTTCTATACGTATCGGACGAGCGCCCCGATAAATAACGAACCGGTATAACGTTATTTACGTAATTATTAAGTTACCCGGGGTTAAAGTTAATCTGGGAACTATATATATATTAAGATAATAACGCTATAACGGTATTAAGGATATTTACGGGGATATAATAGCTTAAGTATCGTTTATTATAATATTTACGGTAAAATATAAAGCCTTATTAATATGAAAACTTATTTTATAAAAAATAAATTAAATAAAGTATTATTATACGTACGCTATATTATTTAAAGATTAAGGTAAACTTATATATCTTATTAATAAATAAAAATAAACGGATTATTAACGTAAATAAAACGCTTATAAAACGTTAACATTACTTATTATAATAATAATATAAATAACGAGGATATATAGTTATATACGTATTAACTTATAAATACTTATATAGACCCTTAATATACTATATTTATAAAAGCGATTAAAATTATTAAGGAAAAAAGAAAAGAAATTTAAAATAAAATAAAAGCTTTATTATAATTATATACCGTTTTTACGATAATACTTATTTTTATTATAACGTAATAAATTAATAATAAAGCCTTAAGTAATTATTAATTAATACCGTAAAGACTCTTTTTTTACTTATTTTTTTTATTGGGTTTTATAAAGGGGTTTTTAATAAGTTTTATAAATTACGTTAATTATTTATTAACGTAAAGTGCCTTTATTATATTATTATTAAATGGATATTATTATACTTACGTATATACTTAAGGACTCTTTTCCTTTTACTTTTTTCTTATTAAGTTTAATAATAGGTTTTTAATAAACCTTATATTTAGCCGGCTTTACGCTAATATCTTAAATATATCTCTTTATGCCTTAAAGATTAATATATAAAGGGGGAGATAATTATTAATAATTAATATTACCTTTACGCCGGCGTTATAGTGGTTTACCATATTACTACGTTAAGGTAAGCCGTTAAGCCTTAATAAAGGACCTTAATAACGGCCTTAATATACGTTATTCATAAACCGTAACTTAACAGGCATAAAGCGGGGTAATTATTACCTTTACCTTAAATAAAGGTTATACCTTAGTTTTTTCTAAGTTCCTTAAGAATTAATTTTATTACCAATTTACTTATTAAAGTGGTATTTAAGTATCCAGACCGTAACGTTACGTCTTCTACACCTACCTTTATTAGTCCCGCCGGCGTGCCGCCAGCGGAGTCAGTCTAATAGTAAACCTAACATAAAAATAATAACGTAATATTTTAATCCTTTAATAAGTATCGTACGTTTTAATATAATTATTAACTTAAGCTTTTAAATTATTTTAGTAATATTTACGGGCTAAAAGCTTATACGTTTTCTTAATTTTAAAATAATTTATTAATGAATTATTATAATATTTATTAATTAATTCTTTTTTAACCGCGTTATCGCAAAGGACGTATATACGGCTTTTATAAGTAATAAGGTTATTCGGATTAAGTCTTTAAGTATTATTACGATTTTAATAAAAATATATTAATATTACGTTATCGTCTTTAATCTTATATATAAACGTATTATTAACCTTTAGATTCTTAATAAATAACTTAATCGGTTTAAATTCCTTATAAGGCCTTTTAAGTAATTATTAAATCTTTTTTCGCGGGATAATAATTTAAATACTTCTTAAGTAAGTAATAATTAATAGTTAATTACCGCCGTCCGCCGGCGGTCCGTTAACTTATCGGATTAAAGTATAAGTTTATTCTATAAGGTAAATAATAAGGTAATATTAAAAGGTAAGATTCCTTTATAGCTTAAACGTTTTAATAAAAGATTAATAGGGTTTATTTTATTTTAACGATAAAATACTTTAAAGTTATAATTAATAAGTTTTAAGGCTTATTTAATTTAACACAGACTTAACGCTAATTATTTTATAAACCCCCGGAGGTTATTATAATCCGTTTATACTTAAATAACTTTAGGGTTCCTTTTTAAGTAATATTATTATTACTTAAACGATAATAATAATAAGGAGCTTTTAATTATACGTTTTATAATTTTATTTAATAAAAACTATTTTCTTGGATTAATACGTAATTAAGTATTAATAACTTTCCTTAAATTATTAAGATAAGATACTTACGATAATAAAATTAAATATATCGGTTTTTATTTATACCCCCCGTTTTAAGTTAAAATAACGGAACAATAACGCGTTAATAAATATTTTATAAAGCCGGCGGAATACCGTTTTTATTATATTATTTTATTTTAACGGACCAGCCTTTTTCCCTTCTTTATTACCCTTAAATAAATTAATTAAAGGCTTATTTATCTTTAAATATTTATAAATAAAATAATAATAAGAATTTATAAAGCTTAAAAATATTTATATTTCCCGGTAAGTTTTTAAGGTAAATTAATTTTAATCGTTTAAATACGTTTTTAATTTATTTAAATCTTTTTAATAGAAACGATAAATCTTAAGAACTTTACTTAAGTAATATTAAATTAATATTCTTAAAAATTAATATAAAACTGGAATTAATAAAGTTACTTAAAAACTTATTAAATATAACGTTAATAATCCGCCGGGTTTTTATAGAAAATTAAAATATTATTTAAATAATTTATATAAATTATATCGATAAAGTTAATTAAAGTATAATTAATATAAACTTAAAAAATTATTAAAACGTTAATTAACTTAAATAATATAATAAGATATTTAAAATAATTATAACGTACACGGAACGCCGTTTTTTATTTATCGCCGGACTTAATCCGTAACCGATAATAAATATCCTTAAGGTTTAACTTAATAAACCGTTTAAAGTTATTTAACCGGTTAAAAATCTTAATAATTAAAGGTAATAAATATTAATTCTTAATTATAATTATATTTAGTTTACGGTAATTAATATAAAGATAAAAATTACCGTCCTTTTTAAGTATAAAAAGGATCGGGGCGCTTATAAGTAACGTTAAGTAATAAATTTAACCTTAAACTATAATATCCTTAAAATATTACCGAAGCTCCGTTAACTTTACTTAAAATAAATTATATAAAGGATTATATAGTAATTTTTTATTATTTAAGTTAATAACGTAATCTTTTTATTTTAATTTAAATAAAATATTAATTATATTATTAAAAAAGATATTTATATATTTACTTAATTCCTTTAAAACGTTTTAATTAATAAAGTCTTTTATAATACTTATATATATTAAATTATTTTAAGGGATTCATAATATTTTTAAGTATTCCGTTATTACGTTTATATAAACGACTATAAAGACCTTATTAATCTTTATTAAATTTTAACCGAAATTATTAACGTTATTAATCTATAACTTATAAAAATTAACCTTAAAACGCTATTTATCCGTTACCTAATTAATCGTTATATATAAGGTATATAAGGTTAATAGACTGAGGACTACGTCTGGATTTTCTTAATTAATAGCGTAAAAGAGTATTTTATATTATTTTTTTAACTTTTAATTACTAATTAAATAATATTATAATTAATAAACGTTATAAAAAAGATTTATTTATTATTAAGAAAAGTTATTTACGGTAAAACGGCGGAAATTAATTATAAATCCTATTAAACCGTAAATATTTATAAAATTAAATTTATTTAAGCTCTAGTATTAATTAATATATTTAATAATTAAGGATTATCTTAAAAAGCTTTTTAACTTCTAATAATAAAAGTTAAGTATATTTTTAATTATTTTTTTTAATTAATTCTAACCTTAAAACGTTACCGGAGCTTTATCGTTTTTTGATGTATTTTTTATAGGATTTTACGTTTATTATTAAGATTTCATTTATAAAATGATAAAATAATCAGATATATAATAGCTTTTTCCGTAATATATATAATACTTAACGTTCTTATTTATTTTAAAAATAATATCGGAATTTTCAGATATAAGTTTATACTTTTAACCGTAAGAATTATCTTTAATAAAGGTATATACCGGCTTTGAGTTATTAAAATTAAGTTTAAATACCTTATTTTTAAAAGATTTACCCTTATTAACTTTCTAATTACCATTAATGGTACGCTTTAGGTTATTTTCTTATATAATTATTACCATTATAATATTGTTTTAAGTTCTTAATACCTTATTAATTATAAGGATTTTAATTTTAAGTTCCGGTAAAAACTTTATAAAGAATATATAAGTATAAGGTTTATTTAATAATAATAAGAAGTCGTTTTTTATAATCTTTAAAGTATTACGGAATTATATTACTTTTTAATTAAAACGTTATTTAATATCCTAAAAATATTTATAATAAAAAAGCCGGCGGTTTTCCGGATTAATTATTAAGTTTAAAAGCTTATCCTTAAGTTTTTAATAATTTATTTTATTAATTTCTTTATCCGGTAAATTAAAAATTTTATAAAAGATAAACCTTAAATAAAAAATTATCTTTTTTCTTTTAATAAAAAAGTATTTAAGATAAAGTATAAATTATTTCTTTAAGTTAATAAACTATATTTAATACTTACCTTTAAACTTATTTTAATATAACTTAAGCCTTTCCGGATGAAAAAATTTACCCTTATAGGGTAGGATAAAAGCTATTAACGGTACGCTATTAATATAAAGCTTAATAATAAGGTTAACGTAAGGGAGAATCCTAGAATATAAATTTTATATTATACGTTAATGTAATTAAATATATTTTTTTAATAAGTACGATTTTTAACCTTAAGCCGATTAACTTTAAATTATAATTTTAGAAATTAAACTTATTAAGCCGTAATATTATAATAACGTTCCGCCGTTTTAATTTACTTAACTATAATAAAAGGGTTCTTAATTAAAAAGTGAATATTATTTTTTTATTTTAAAGTTTATTAAGTTAATTAAGTATTTATTATAACGGTAATATTAAATATTTTCCTTAATAAAAAAGGAGAATTAAAATATTAAATTAACTTCATTAGCGGTACGCCGGCGGGATTAACAAAAATAAGTATAAAAGACGTAACGTTATAGTCTAAATACTTACGTATTACTTTAATAAGTAAATTAATAATAAGATTAATTCTTAAGGAACTTAAAAAGAATTAAGCCATAATTTTTACTTAAAATAAAGGCAATAACTACCCCGCTTTACGTTAATTAAGCTATAGTTCATAAATAACGTATACTAAGGCCGTTATTAAGGCCCTTTACCAAGGCTTACCTTGGCGCAGCAGTATAACGTACCACTGTAACGCCGGCGCAAAGATGGCGCTAGCTGTTAACATTATTTAATAGTTATAAAAGGTTTAAAACCAATATTTAAAAGTAATTAACGGCGTATATAAAATAACTCCCGTTCCGATATTAAAATCCGAAACTTTTATACCGCCGATTAAGCTATTTCTTAATTAAATAATTGCTTAAACAAAACTTAAAAAAAGTATATATTTAATTACGATTATAGAAAATAAACGGATCCGATTAAACCTTAAGAAATCCCGGATAAAAAAGGGTAAAAATAAAGTATTTACCCTTTTCATTAAAATAAAGCTAGAATAAGTTAAAAAAGAAATTAATATAATTTATATTTAAAAGGTTAATTTAAATTTATATAAATTTATACTTAACGTAAAAAAGGCAGAAATTAAAAGGATTATAAAAGTAAAAATAAAAACGATTACCTTATAAATTATATCGTGATAAATTAAACGTTAATATAAATATAAAAAATTAATTTTTTAAGGGCGACGGTACGTCGGTATCCGGCCTTAAGTAATAAAAAGATTACCGATAAGTACCTCCGTTATTACGGGATTATAAAAAAGGTAATAACGTATTAATAATTTAATTCCGAATAAGCAAAAACAAACTAAGTTATTTCCTTTTTATTATATACGCCGATAACTGGATAAATGTTAATTATAAATATAAATTAAAAAATAGAACGCAATTTATATATTTATTTTATATTTATTATTCGCGGAACTTAAAATGGGATTTATTAAAAAGGCTAAAATAAGCAATTACCGTCATCTGTAAATTTGTGAACCAGCATATGAGCACTCCGAGTGCAAGCGAGCAGGTTAAGTAGGTTAAGCTTATGTCCCCCTTCGCTTAACCTTTAAGCGCTCGCAAGTATCCGGCTTGCTCGTGAGTTTCTTGGATTCTCATCAGTTTTACTTTTTTTTTTAACTTAACGTTTTTTTAATTAAATTACCCCCTTCAACTACCCCCCCCTTTAAGGATAAATTATTAGCTACCAGGGTAACTTTTAATTAAAAAACCCGAATCTGTAATTGATTTTTAAAAACGTTGAATATTCTAGCTTATAAAGGGGGTTACGGTTATACCCGTTATTAAGAAAGCTTAATAAAAAAATTATAAAAAATAAAAACCGTTATTTTACCCTTTTAAACGTTTTTATTTTAAACTTTTTTTTACCCACTCGGGACCGCTCGGAGCGCTCGTGAGTTTTCCGGGATTCTCGTAAGTGACTTACGAGCGGTCTAAGTGAATAAATTCCTTTTTTTTTTTGGCTACTCGCTCTGAGCAGGTCGCAGATTTGCTGATGGTAAAATATTCTTTATAGAGTAAAATATCCGGGCGGCGGTAAGGTTAATAATATTTATAAACTTATTATTTTAATTTAGCCTTACCGGTAAAATAAATAAGATTATTAAAGACCTTATAAAGAAGGCTTATTACCGGTTAAGGAGGAAAAGGAAAAGTAAATACCGGTTACGGTAATTATATAAACCGGAAAGCATCTTTTATAGCTAAAAATATAATAATAAATGCCTATTAAAAGTCCCTAAAAAAACGGCCGCGATAATAAAATAAAAAGGTAATTATAATTAAAATAATAATAATATACGTACCGGTAAAGGTATTTAAAAGTATTACTTAAAAGGTTAATAAAAAGTAAACCCGTAAAAAGATAAGAAAGTAATAAGTTTAAAGGTAATCCTTAAGAGGATTTAATTATAATATTATAAGTTTTCTTTAAAAAAATACAAAAATGAATTTTTTTTAAATAGTTAAGGACGCTTTTTATCCTTTAAAATAAAAGTAGAAGTTAAGTCAATACCGGTTTTTTAATCTTAACTTTATAAATATTAAGTTTTTACGTTTATTAATAAGGCCCAATAACCGACCGTTAAAGAACGCCGGAATTAATATAACTAGATCCGTAATATAAATTAATCAATAATAATATAATATATTAAAAAAAGTAAATAAATAAGAATTGTTAAATTATTAATCTACGGTAAAGATATTATTAACTTAAATATAACTTATAACGGGGAGTATTCTTAAATACAATAAAAATATACATATATAATTCTTTAAGTTATTATAGTTTAATAGTAATATTATTAAAAATATAAGAAATAATTTATATTAAACGTTTATATTTATTAAGTAATTTATACGTAATAATTACTTTAAAAGTATTGTTTATAAGTTTTAAGTATTCTTAGGAATATTTATAAGTTTCTATTATTTTTATAAGTTTTCCGGATTCTTATAAATACCATATGACTGAATAACTTGTTGAGAATAAGATTTTTGGAGAATGGCGACGAACGAAGGGACCCCAGAGGTCCAAAACGATGCGTATACGTATAACTCTGGTAACAATAAGAGAGGTATATTAAGTACGATAAGTGGAAATAGCGTAACGGTTAAGAACAAAGTGATAAACGGGCAAGTAACCTATATTAATAAAAACAGCAATAACGCGTATAAATAATATAATAATAATAAGCTAAATAACGCTTAAAATAAATAAAGGAATTAAGGTCAATAAAATACGTATATTGAAACGTATAAAACGCGTAATAATAAGGTGGAAGTAATAAGTAAATAAAAGGGTAAAAAGGCCGGTACAACATTAACAACGAGGGGTACAGGCGGGGGGAAAAGGCGGGAAAACCGCGGTAAAAGTATTATTAAGGATATATAAAGGGGAAATAAGGTTGGTAAAGAGGATAGGACCTTAAAGGACTAAAGGTAAAAAGCGGAGACAGAGTATCGCCCGGTAAGTAAGGGCGAGAGGGCAATAAGGGAAACAATAAAGGCCTTAAAAGGACTCTTTACGGTAAAATAAAAGGATATTACGCTAGAAACCTAACCGATACTATAAATTAAATTAAGAAACGTAAAGGACTTTTATATAAAAGTAAGGGTAAAACTAAGGGAAACGGAACGACTATAGGGCTTTTAAGGGGCGGTAACGAAGGCGTTAATAAGAAGTAAAGACGGCGGCTTAAGGCTAGGTATACGAAACGAAAGTATAAAAACGGCGGCCCCTTAAATAAAAGAAAGCTAGGCGATAAAGGTAATAAAGGGGATACCCGCGGTAAAGAATAAAGGGATAACGGAGGAAAGGGTGGCCGCGTTAAAAAAAGCAAAGATAATAACGGTCCGCCTATTTAATAATAAGGAAAGGAACGCGGCGGTAAAAATAAACCCGCTATAGTTAATAAAAACTTTTAAAGTAACGACGGAATTATTAATAGAATAGATTATTACGGTACGTAAGCTATAAAATAGGGATATCTTCCTTAATATAACGTCTTTAAAAGTAAAAAAAATTTAAAGAAGTTTAAGGTTTAAGTTAATAAAGGAAAATATAAGTCGGTTAAGGTTTTAAGGCAATTATTTACCGTTATAATAAATAGAATATACCTTTTACGTTTTAAAGAAACCGAAAAAAAGGTTACATTAAAGAATATAGAAAGGAAAATACGGTTTTTTACTTAAGGTTTAAAATCATTAATTATAGGCTTCCGCCGGTAATAAAAAGACCTAACTCCTTAAGACGTATAAAGAGGTACTCTACCGTTATATTAAGTATAACGTTAATTAAAATATATAACGACGTCCTAAATAAAGGAATTATTAAAAAGGGATTTCTTAAAATAACTTAACTATAGGATAAAGCAGTTAATATTTATTAATATTTTAAGTATTAAAGTTATAAATATATTATTATAAAGTACCTTAATATTATAAGGTATACGGTCTATATTAAGGGCTACGATATTTATAAGTATATAAAATTAATAATTAAAGGGCTTATAAAGGATACGTTTAAATACGCCGTATACGGTAAAAAAGGATACCCAGCATAAGATTTTAAGTATATAGTAAGGGTTAAGGAGATTAAACGTAAAGAAACCCGGATAGCTACGAAAATCTAACGGTATAATATATATAAAACTGGTTTAATAAACCAATTAAAGGCAACCTTAAAATATAAACTTAATTAACCGGACAATAAGGGATAAATAGCGGTAAAAAAGAGAAAGCTCCTTATAATCCCAACCTTAAAGGCCGGCCATCCTACGTTTTTAATAATAATTAAGAAGATATTAAACTAGAAAATATTTAGCTTTAATAAAAAGTCCGTAACTTAAGCGGGTATAAAAGAAAAAGCCCTTATAAAGGTTAATAAATAATATATTAACGTTTCTAAAAATAATATAATATAACGTCCGTAACGAAAGAATTAAAGTAATAATATTAATATTTAAGTTTAAAGAAGTTAAAAACGTCAATATTATAATAATATAGGAATTACTATATAGTTTATATATATATTTATTTATTAACCCAGGGGAGAAGTTTTACTTAACCTTTAAAAAAGATAAAATAATTAAAATATACTTTTTATAAATAAACGGCTTAACGTAAATAACTAAGATATTACTTATTATAATAGAAACCTTTATATATTCCGTATTATAAAGGAAAAGGACTTAAAGGGTAACTTTAATATTTATAATACGTATAACCCGCCACCAATTAATAAAAAAGGACCTTTTACGATATTATTACTTAAAAAGGTCTTAATTACTTTAAGTAAATATATATTACTTAAAGACTTTAACCTATATTACTATATATAAAATAAGGAAAAGCGTACGATAAATTACGTTAAATCGGATAATTTATTAATAATTACCGTTTAGGTTAATTTCTTATTATTAATATTATAAGGGATTATTACGTAAAAGAGTTATAAGTTTAAAATAACGATTAATTTAACCTTTAATACGGAAGGGGTTGCCGGTACAATTATAATATATAGGCTATAAAAGGACTTAAAATATAACTCGGATTATATACCGATATAAATAATCTTAAATTAAACCGTTAATATAACCTTATTATTACCGGTAAAAAAAACGTAGAAAACGGTTAAGGAAATAAAGGTTTATATAAAAGCGGAGGAGATAATAATATAGTTTACGGACCTTCCTTAATTAAATAATAGAAACCGGATCGACCTCTTCGTGGAGTAAGTAATAAAGGTATTAAACGAAATAATTAATAAGATTATCCCGATAATAAAACCCTCTTAAAAAGCTAAAACTTATTAGAATAAAAAATATATAACCGTAACTATAAAAGTAAAAAGGCTAATTAAGTAAACTTTTAAGTATAAGAATTAAGAAATACTTAATTAATTAAAAATCGTTTAAGAAGAAAAAGAAAAAATTATTAAGAAAATTAAATAAATATACTTTCAGTCTACGGTATATAACTTAACGGTCTTATTTTATAATATCTAGAAGTTAATAAAGTATAATAAAGAATAAAATAGGAAATTAAAGTTTATTTTTAAATTCTTACCTTTTAAGAAACCTAATAATATATTAATTAATACCTTTAACGGGAAGATTAAGGCCCTTAAAGGAACATTTTTCCCCCCTTTATTAAAAGCTAATTTAAATAATATCGACGGTATTACGTACCTTAACCCCGTATTAATAAATAAAATAATAATATAAAATATAATAATTAAGGCGATTAATAGATTAAAGAAGGATAAAGCCCCGGGATTAAATAAGATTCCTAATAGATTCTTAATAATAATAACCTTACCGTTTAAAAAGGTTTTTACTTACTTCTTTTAAGTATATTTTAATATTAGTTATTATTTACGTAAGTTTAAGGAAATAAAGACGATTATCCTTAAGAAACCTATTAAGCCGGATTACTTTAAGGTAAAGTTTTATAAACCTATTATACTCCTATATACGTTAAGGAAAGCCTTAAAGACGGTAATAACGAAGATCCTTAACGACTATATAGAGAACTACGGACTTCTCCCCGATTAATAAATAAGAATAAAGAAAGGTAAATTAATAGAAATAGTCCTTAAAGGATTAATTAATAGCGTATATACGGTATAAGGTTACGGGAAGAAGCATATTACGAATCTTCTTTCTCTCGATATTATAGGTATTTTCGATAAAATGAATTATTAAAGGTTATTATATAACTTAAGGAAAAAGGGGATATTATTTTTTTTAATTGAGTAAATAAAAAGTTTTTTAAGTAATTAAGCTATATTAATTAACCTAGGATAAAAAATAAACCTAATAAAACCCGCTATAACGGGAATTCCTTAAGGATTATTTATTTTTCTTATACTATTCCTATTCTTTAATAGTTTTCTGATCGAGGAATTCGTTAAGTTAAAATAAAAGGTTTAAGTTAAAAGCTTTATTAATAACGTTTACCTTTTAATTTATAATATTTTTATATAGATGAATTATTTAGAATTAAAATAGGCCTATAAAGTCTATTTTCAATAAACGAGAACCTATAGGGCCTAATTTACGCCGTATAAGTACGAGCTCATTTATATAACTAAGAGCCCGAGGTTATATAATATAATAATTATAATAAACCTGGGTAAAGTTATGGTAAAGCCGGATATTAGTATTAAAGTCCTTAACCTTTAAGTAAATAAGAAGCTCAACTAGAAGGATTATATAAGAAAGGTCCAAAAAAAGATAACTTTATAGGAAAAAGCCTTACCTATTTCGCCGTATTAATATAAAGAGTTACGTTATAAAAAACCCGGACTATCTATTAGGCTATAATAAAGCCAACTATAATATACGTTATAGTTATTTAATATATATTTAAGGGTATTCCGGGATATAAGAAAAAGTTTATTTAAATATTATAAAAAGTCCAAAATCGGTATTTAAAAGTAATTAATAATACCTATAAAGTAACCTTAATCCCGGTATTAAAGTTTAAAATCTTTATACTGCCGATCAAGGTTTTATTAAATTAAATAATTACTTAAATAAGGTTAAAGAAATATATATATTTAATTACGATAATAAGAAACGGGCGGATCCGCTAGACTCTTAATAAGCCTAAAGTTAAAGGGAGTAAATTAAAGATACTTATTTCTTTTCTTATTAAGATAAAATAAAAATAAGCTAAAAAGGAAATTAATTTTACCGGTATCCCGGAAGTTAACCTAAGTGAATATAAATTCTTATTAAACGTAAAAAAGACTAAGATTAAAAGGATTTAAAGAGTAAAAACTATAGCAATTACCTTATAAACTATAATAAAGTAGACCGAGCGTTAATAGAGGTATAAAGACTTTATACCTTAAAATCATCGTTATTTAGCTTTTAACGATAAAAAGATTATTAATAAATATCTCCGCCGTTATAATATTATAAAGAAGGGTAATAACGTATTAACGATTTAACTCTAGACGGGTAAAAACGGGTTAATTTACTTCCTATTTACTATATATATTAAAGGTCGGATAAACGCCGGATATAAATACGGATAAAAAAGCAGGATATTATATATATCCTTATTTCTTATCCCTTATTTACGGAAGTTAAATTAAGATTTATCGTAAAAGTTAATACTTATAATTACCGTTAAATATTATTTATAAAGCGAGGCATCCGGGTAATTATTAAGTTTATAATATTTACCGGATTATTATTATAATTCAGTCTCGTTATAAAAATAAACGAAATTATTAAAGACCTTATAAAGAAGGCTCGTTACCGGTTAAAAAAGAAAAAAAGAAACGGAAACCGGTTATATTAATTATATAAACCGGAAAGTATCTTTTATAGTTATAAAAATATAATAATAAATGCTTATTAAAAGTCTTTAAAAGAATTAATAATAATAATAATATAAAAGGGATATATAATAAACGTATAAGTATTAATAAAGATATTTAAAGGTACTATATAAGGTTAAAGTAATATAAATATATAAAGGAGCGGAAAAACAATAAGCTTAAAAATAGTCCTTATAAGGATATAATCGTAATATTACGGATTTTCTTGGGGAAGTTAGAATATAGGAAGTATATAAATAAATTACCACTCTTTAAACGGCCGTTAATATCCTTTACCCCAGGGGATAGAGGGTAGAGGCCTGGTAAACGCCGGTTTTTACCCTAACGTTATAAGTATCAGGTTTTTACGGTTACCAGTAAGGCCAAAGGGCCGCGTATTAAGGAACGCCGGAATTAGCTTAGCTAGACCCGTAGTATAAATCAATCAATCAATAAATACCATATATAATTACGTTATTATAAATATTATAATCCTTATATATATAATTAACTTGGGCCCTCGCTTTCTTTTCCTTTCTTTACCTTAATACTTTTAATCTTAGTATTATTATTCAATTAATCCTTTACCTGGCTATGGTTCTCGCATTCTTACATATATAAATAAACTTATCCTATATAAAGGACAATATCTTATCCCTATATCCTAAATAAAGGTTAATTTCTTATAACTATGTATAACCCACTCCTATCCGTTATATAATTACGTTTAATAAATAATAAATAAATATTAATAGAGATATATATTAAGTAAAAAAAATAATTAAATAGGAGAACTGAAAAACCTAATGTTATTGATATTAAAAGATTAAAAGTTAAATTCGCGAGAGGTTCCGTTGAGGTTCCGTTGTAAAAATATAAGCGAAAATGTATATTATAATAATAATATGCTTACTTATAGGGTAACCTATAAGATTTACTTTTTGAATAAGTGAGTAACGGAAGGTTATAACGCCGTTCTTATTTCATAAATTAGGTTTTATAGTTGTTAATACAGTTAAAAGGCTATATATTATAAAATATTAAAATTAATACAATTAAATTCATATTATAAACATAAATTAAGTAAATTTTACTTAATATGATTATATTTACTATACAGACTTTAAGAACGCTTCAATAGATTTTGAAAAGTTATATTTAACTTAATAAGTTCGATTCCCTTCATAAATTCCCATTCAGCACCCTCCAGGGCTTAGAGGCACACCGCAGTCTATTCGGTCAAGCCTTGAATGCATCGCACCCGAGAAATAGTATTTCGTGCTTTCTGTTTCGCCTTGATGGCTCCCTCAGCAGCAATGTCTTCAAGATAGCATGCATTACTGAAATATAGCAGTCGCTCGTACTCGTCCCGCATCTTCGACAGTCCGTCGGCTATCGCCGCAGCTACCGCGTCTTTGAACTGACGCATCGTAGTCGTACTATGGATCTGAGCCAGCTCATGTACGTCCAGGCCATTGCCATCAAAATGAGACAAGAGTTCCAGGAGGTTTGATACCCCAGGTCGCAAGCTCGGGTCGTACTGAACACCTTGCAACGAATCGGTCAACGCTAACCTGATCTTCATCTGTATGTCAGATACAGAATCATTGATGTGAATTCGAGAGCGATGATCGGGGTCTGACTTCGACATCTTATGATTGGGTTCCCTTAACGACATTACGCGCCTGGACCGTGCTAAAAGGGATTGTCAGCGCATCCGTGACCGAATCCATGATATCCTTACAGAGAATGATATCAGGCTTCACTAAGATGTCGCCATGTATGGAGTTGAACGCATCAGCGCAGTTCCGGGTAAATTCTAAATGCTGGACTTGATCTTCCCCTACCGGTATGTGCGTCGCCCTACACCTTGTCAGCAGCTTGATAGCCGCATGATGAACGGCCGCACCCATAAAGCAAGATATCGGCTGCTTGTAAGACCGGATAAGAGAAGAGACCCAATTTCAGGTTCGCTGTTGCAGCACCAGCCCCCAAAGCCGTTGAATGGTCTGGTATGGACAGCTTGCTCTGAAAAAATATCAGAACCACAGGAGGATCAAGCTGAGGAGTGGTGATACCTTCCACTGCGTCATACGGGATAATTGCCCCACTGGTGCTAGGCAACTCAATATCCACATGAGTTCGGTGTGCTCAGCTACCTGCCTTTCGGTCAACAAAAGCAGCTCCACTATTGATCCTGAACATCTCACTGCTGACTGATAGAATAGAGTGCACCGTTCAGGATCAAGCCCTATTGCCAGCAAAGCGGCAAGCGTTTCTCGTTTCCATTGTCGCAAGCGCTCCCCGTTTTGCTGCACAGTTATAGCATGGAGATCAACAATTGAAAATATTAATTCTGTAGATGATTGGGCCTCATCCTGTAGAGCAGTCCACTGTTGCAATGCGCCAAGATAGTTGCCCAGATGGGGAACACCGGTTGGCTGGATGCCTGAGAAGACAACCTTGTGTTGTGGTGATGTTGAGCTATGCCTAGGGTGAGATCGAAGGTGACGGGCGTAGAACCCTAAAGTGCGTCGTTTGGACACGGCGGACTGCGCCATGGATCATGGCGTTTGGGTGGGCATCGCTCGCATGTAATATCTACAAGAGAATTGGAGCTTAAGAGTGTGAAAGTCCTCTGGACTTTGGGGTAAATTTCAGAGACTAGTACTTTCAATCTAGTGGTTATTGCTAGCGCAATACCCGAGCGCCGCCTGAGCGTTGCATGACGGATAGAACGATGATAGGTTAGTAACGGCCATCAGACGAACAGCAGGGAACCTTTTTTCACGTCAAGACCATATTTTATACTATGACCAATCCTATTGACTTGATGGATTCTTCCCTTGTGTTGTTTCTCTTCCTTCCTGGGCGAAGTTGTCATTCTGCATCATCTCATATGCTGCTTGGGAACTCTCAAAGGTCTTCCCCCGTCCGAAGTGCGCCCATTTGGGTTCCATCGCCTGCTTGATATTCCGCAGGTTCACATCCATGTTCTTACCAACACCTGAAAGACACGTCAATTCAACCATTGGTCGCAGAAGAGGGCTGGATGGGGTTGCAGACCTAAAGGCTCAAATTGCCAGATGTTGGCTTTCATACCAATGCCATAGTATTGGTATTTCCTGAGGAACGCAAGCCATAACTCCACCGTTTCGGCATGCCCGTCCTGTATTTGAATCAGGCGCCGCAATGTAATTCTTTCAAAATTCTCCTGGCTTTTCTTGAAGATAAAATTGCTTCGCGGGACTGTCCACCTCTCTACGATCCTTGGCAGTGGGACTGGCCCTGAAGCCGGCAGGTTTAGATAGTATGCAGCCCTCAACGCGAAATCCGCAAAGAATTCGACGTTGCGAACGCTGTAAGACCTGAGCTGGAGATCGCACGCGGGTATGCCATACTTCGGTTCTCGTTTCAGCGGCCTTAAATAGATAGCTTGTAAGCTCCTAAATTGTCGCGCCTGTATAGGGACCACTCGTGACTGAGACGAGTCGTTTGAAAGGGTCTGCTCGCTTTGGGAGAGAGCTTTACTCAAGCTCTGCTCCGCTGTTGGGATCTCCCTATAGAATGATATTTGATTAGTTGTGCGCAGCGAGCCAGAAGCCTCCCAAGCCCATGTCCGAATGTGAAAAGGTAACTCGAGCTGGCCGGGGCTATCTCGATTCTGCTGAGGGGCTCAAAGGACCTCTATGGCTCTGGACTGGGATATCATCACTCACGATGGATGATTGCCACCTCTATTGTGATTCTGCTTTGTTGGGGCTTGCACATGAAAATGAGCCCGGAAAACCGTGCTGATTGCTGGCCTCCCGCATACGGAGACCGACGTTTGGAGGCAATAAGATTTTTCCAGCATTCTCTCAATGCTATTTAAAGAGGCGCGGACGGCCTCCAATGCGAATGCCATCAACCTTTGCGAAATGAGATCCCAGGTTTGAGCTTGCAATAAGGTAGTAGGCACGATTGCATTAAATTACAGGCCTAGATCAATGTATAACATACAGCTCTTTACGCTAGATTCAGTACCTAGGTTACTTTTGATAAATTACTTGTACCCGCGTGCACAAGTACAGACTCTAGGCCAAGCGACCGTACAATCGCAAGATCGCACTGTAGGTCAACTATGGATTCAAGTGTACCGCTCTTTGCGCGTGTGCTTGATGCGGAGAATTTCATCCGACAAAGACTGCCTGCCCATCTTAGACAATGCTCGGTAGGCATAATATGCGGCTCTGGTCTAGGCAGTCTGTCTGAAGCTATTTCCCCTTCTCCACGCTGTGAGATTGAGTACAGCGCCATTCCGTATTTTCCTCGCAGCTCAGGTACCGATGACCTCTACACGGCTCGATGAAGTCTTGAGCATAGAGCCTGATCAGCGTTAGTCCCTGGTCATGCAGGCAAGCTCCTCTTTGGACGACTTGAAGGTGAAGCACAGCCAATAGTGCTCATGCTAGGCCGGGCTCAGTGAGTCAAGTTGCACGCTTCACCCGAACCATGTGTCTGAGACCCCTCCATCCTGCAGTTACTACGAAGGCTTCTCGATGCAGGACATCTCTTTCCCTATCCGAGCCTTGAAACGGTTGGGAGTCCAGACTCTCATAGGTATGGATACGCCCGTTTTGTAGGTCAGAGCATTCAAGCTTAACGATTGCTCAGTCACGAACGCTGCGGGTGCATTAAATGCTCAATATGCCGTGGGCGATATTGTCGTCCTGCAAGATGTACGTGGTAATGGCTGGCGTATTTGGAAAGTCACGATTAATATGAATCGCAGCATCTTAATTTGGCCGGCCTTTCTGGTAAGCATCCTCTGCGAGGGCCGAATGCAGACGATTTTGGCGAACGATTTCCTGCGCTTTCAGACGCTTATGATCTGGATTTGCGTCGCCAAGCGCATTCCGCTTGGTCTCGTATGCACGAGCGAACTGCCGCAGGAAGAGGCTTCCACGAAGGCGTTTACGCCTTTGTGTCTGGCCCAAGGTAGATCGAGTTGCTTCCAATTTGAAATGCAGACTAATGTATGCACACACATAGCTATGAGACGAGAGCCGAATGTAGAATGTTGCAAACCATGGGCGCTGACCTCGTGGGCATGTCGACGGTGCCAGAAATCGTGGTGGCCAGGCACTGCAACATCAGGATTCTAGCCTTGAGCCTCGTGACCAACTTATCGGTGCGGGACGCAGGACCTAAAGGTGACGACGGGCAAGTGCAGCTTGATAGTGGTGAAACTTTGTCAAAAATTATTCGCGAAGGGAGGGCGAATCACGATGTACGTCTTCAACTGCTTTTCCCCATTCCCTTTCAGGCTCGAAATCTTTCGACGCAGCAATGCCTCGGCCTGGGCTTCGGTGCCTTTCAAGCAAACCCCGATCGGTGTAATTGGCGTGTTGAATGCTTGCATTGCTAACATCCAGCCTTTGACAGGAAGTATTGAAGGCCGGCCGTGATGCCGCATATGATATCCAGGAAAGTCGGTTGGAATGGCTCAAATGACACGAGGTGCTGACTCGTGTTTGCAGCTTCTGGTCTCGTCATTGATCAAAGACCTATCTAGCCCCGAAGCCATTCGGATATGATGACTTTGCAGTAAAGGGTGAGCGGAAAGGATGGCGAGAGTGACTTCTCGCGGAGATAGATGCGCTTGCTCAAAGCTCCTACTCAGTGGCTACGACTTCCTCTTGACCGCGCCTGTTGCAGCTTCTTATAGAAAGCCTTTTTACCCCTTTTTTTGGAGCCTTGTATCTCGCCATATTTTCTCTTGAAACGGCCTGTCGAAGTTTCACTCGACTTGATCTCGTCAGCAAATGACTTCTTCCGGTCTTTGTTCGGTATCCTGGCACTATAGTATTCTGCAGGGCCCTCAATTATGGTTCCGATTTGGAAATATCCAGACGCCAAGGACTGAGAAGATTCGTTCTTGTAGTGTCGCTTAGGATCGAGCGCGCCACGCATCCGCAAGAGCTGTAAATCCCGCTTCATGTCTGAGTTGATTTCTGGTCGAGGTATGTCAAACCATTCCGATCCAGCTGTAGCTTGCTTGTCCTTGGCAACAAATTAGCAAAGAATTGAAAGTAATTGCGAACCACCTAGAAAAGCCTTGACAGCCTCAGAGTAACTATGTTTTAAGAATCTCTCATGAACACAGGACGAGTCCATGACGGTACGTTGGTCTGCTTCAAGTATGATGGGATGATTTTCATCAAAGGCTTAACAATGGGTCACGGCATCTTACAGGGAATTTGCGTTTCTTCTGTACGATAGGAACCTCCACTTTTTGACAGTAATTGGCGCTGCGTTGGATTGATGGTCCAGGCGGGCAAGGTACATCCGCAGGAGCAAACCCTTGCTGTTTAATGATAGACGGTGTCTTAACGGTGGGCTCTTTCAACTGCCGCAATCTTGGGTATGTCAATATTTGTGTGAACATAGCATCAGAGGCTCGGACAAGTGTGCGAATGCTCACATTGGCGAGGCACGCACGGTTCGGTGCGGTGCGGAAACTGCTGTCAGAGAAGATTTCTGCCCCTGCATCCGGCGCTCTGCGGTTTCGAGTAGGCTTCGGATCTGGTCTAAATTAAAATCCCCTGACATTATAGCGTTATCAAGAGGATTGAGGATTAGAATCGTGGGAGCCAATGCTGCTGAGAGCGAATGCGAAGTGCAGAGCTACAGGTTTAGGATTGCTGTTTCTTGGGCGATACTGGCTTGCTATTTGAAAGCCAACCTAAATTACACTTAGCGCTCGGCAATAATACGTCCGGCATCACCCTAAACATGGACATTAGGGTAGAGCTTGGTGGGGTCGATTGGTGCCCGATGAGCAATCGGGTGATATTCCCATCATACATAGCTCTCAAGTACTTGCATCTTCGGATAAAAGGCAACAGGAATGCTGTAGCTCTTGCGCAGCTAAGATTGCCAATTCTAGAATAGGAGGCACCTCCTGTTTCTCAACGACTCCCTGGGGCAAATCTCAAGACTGTTCTACCTCACCTTTCACTCCCTCCCGCCTTCCCAATCCTGCTTTGCACCGCACTTTTGTACCTAAGGTTGCTTGCGGTTGTCTTATTGAAATGGATTCAGACCCATCGCGAGCTGGGCAGCAGCAAAACGCGTCCTCTACAGGCTACGACGTTAGTGTTGGTGGTCATTACGGTGCGTCTGTCACAATTCATCCAAATCTGCACGATCAACCTTCTCTGTGTACCGCCCAACAATGCCAGTGGAGTTCCAAGCTAACGGTGGCGGTTTGGTGTAGGGGCGAGCGCCCAGGTACGTTGTCACTTGACAAATCTACAATCGCATAGCTGGATGCCAAATCGGCACCCTTCCTAACGGACGTGGGCGTAGGCTGCTGCTCGGCGAGGCTACAACATTGGACCTGAGCTTTACGCTGGCACATGGGCGAATGTGATGCATCCAACAAGACATTGCTCGCAGACAATTCTGACAGGCTGTTCAGGTCAGCCAGGGACTCAATGGCAACTATCGCGATATTTTGACCACCTACTGGCAGCAAACAATTCACCAGCTCGAGAACGAGAACCACGACTATAAGATCCATCAATTACCACTAGCTCGCATCAAGAAAGTCATGAAGGCCGATCCTGACGTGAAAATGATTTCAGCCGAAGCCCCCATCCTCTTTGCTAAAGGCTGCGACATTTTCATCACAGAGCTGACCATGCGCGCCTGGATTCACGCCGAGGAGAACAAAAGGAGGACCCTACAGAGATCCGACATTGCCTCAGCCTTGGCCAAATCAGACATGTTTGACTTTTTGATTGACATCGTCCCACGCGAGGAGCCTGCAAGCCACGGCAACAAAAGATCGCAAGGCGGTCAAGCGGGTATGAATACTGGCGCCACTCCATCAGCTCCCGCGGCCGGCATGCCTGCACAGAACAGCGTCGCCCAACCTGCCCAGGCTCCTCAGCAAGCCCCAGATCCGCAGCAACATCTTGGGCACTCAGAGTATCAGCTAG
Source organism: Niebla homalea (assembly GCA_019925105.1). Taxonomy (NCBI): domain Eukaryota; kingdom Fungi; phylum Ascomycota; class Lecanoromycetes; order Lecanorales; family Ramalinaceae; genus Niebla; species Niebla homalea. The sequence continues at coordinate 845,897 of JAHGAU010000003.1, forward strand.
CCAACAATCAGATGCCGGAACAGACATATAGACCGCAGCCAACCATGTACCCACCCCAGATACCCCAAGATCCAAGCGCCTATCAAACTCAGCAGCCGATTTTCGACCACAATGTCTATTCTTACAACCCCATGGCTCAGCAGCAGCAACCAGTACGTCCAGCCAAAACAAATTCAGAGAGACAATAGGGCTAACCAGTATCTTAGATGTATAGACCTCAAGATCCCGCGTCAGCTCCTAATCCAGGTCACCAATATCAGAGGCATGACGGTGGCACCGAAGGAGACGTGGACGCCGAAGGAGACAGAGACTACGAGGTTGGCTAGCCACTGCAAGTGCTAGCACATTTCGGCAACTCTTAGATATATTCTCAGTGGAGCCGTTCAGGCCGCATGACTTGTAGCGTGACGCCCGTCTCTGAGTACGAAGAAGCATTCTTGAAGGCAGCTTTGCGAGCGCACGAATTAATTGTCTTCCATTCGTGCTTGAACCTTGTCACTCCGCCCTACATGTCAAAGAGCCGTCTGATGAGCGAGGAAGTGCCTGAGAGCGGGGGTTGCCCATATTCAGCGATGCTTTTGGTACTCGACTTGCAGTGCCTCGAGAGCTTCGTAGCGTTGGAAGCGTATCAATTCCAACTCAACAATATTATTCAGGCCGAAGGTTGACTCCAATGGAAATCCGAGGATCGGCTTCAAGGAGCTCTCTTTAACACGTAGCTACTTGTGCGCTGGAATCTGACCTTCCAAGCCTTATGACACCTGTGATCAGGCGATAACTTAATTTGCTTCGGCGGAGTAGCCTTTGGAACCGATCTAAATCCAACCTAAACCAGAGAAATGGAATGCACCTCGAGTTGGAAGGCCAAAGCTATTTGCATCTATGGCGACATCACTTACCTCATGATTTCATGCCAAAGCGTGAGGAGAGGGTTTGAAATTTATCAGACCTGACGCTCGCGGGTGTCTGCACCGAGTGCGTTAATTTTTCGAGCAGGTGCGGTCCTTGCAACGCATCCACCCTTCCATATTTCTTATTTCGCGTGGAAACATCATAAAATTCGTCTGCACTGTCTGATTGCATGAGAGCAATAGTCTGTTGAAGTTCGTCCAGATTTTCCCTTAATATGGGATTGCCCAGGGTATCCACGAATTCCGTCAAGTATTGGACATCTTTGGCCAAGGCAGCAACGCCGTGCGGATTGATCTGTTTGACATCAGATGCAAGTGGTAGGCTTAGGATCATCGTCGCGGCGTGGCTCAAGGCGTCGAAATAGATCAATTCCTTGATCTCGGTAGGTAGACCAAGTAACACCGAGTTCATGATGTTAGAGAGGTAACGAGTGAGGGTTTGCATGTAGCTGCTGGGCTCCTTCTCCAGCGTAGGTGCCATCCAGTTGTACTCAGCAGTGCCTATCAGGTCGTCAATCTTGGAGTTCACGAGCTCAAAGATTCGCTTTTCGGCCGTCTTTTTGTTGCTGCGAAACGCGTCTGTGGCATTGAGAGAAACCCCGGCCCCGACCGAAGCAGTCGATCGAGCTGCCGCGAGTAGCGGTTCTAGCTCTTGACAGGCAACCTCGAAGTGCTCCAAGTTGATCAGGATCTGTACAATCTGGCCGAGATATTGTGAATTAAGTCGCTCAACAAGCAGACGACAGACGCTATTTGAGAGCAATTCGTCCAAGGAAGCCTTGAGCGTCTCATCAATGACCTTCGGATGTTTGAAGTGATCGTTCGAGAAGAAATAGAATTGGTTGAGGAAATTGCGGATATCTATGCAACATAAAGGATACATCTGAGAGAAAGGAAGAACACAGGGAAATCGAATCTCACTGCGAGGTTTGTCGGGTGTGTACCAGCTTACATTGACAACTTTGTCATATTCATCCAACTTGTTGATCGGCATTGGCATATAGTCATCCGTCGAGACGATCTCCTGAAAGTCGTCACTGAAACGGCGCTTGAGCAATTCAGCGTATCTTTCAAATAGCTTCAGCAGAAAGCCGTCCAAGCTGCTCACAGGGTATTCCCAAGAGTCCATGGTCTCGATGAAGAGCGCGATGACACCCTTGATTTTCAACAAAAGTTCCGCGTTCGTGACTTCATGCAGCGCCTTTGATACGAGGGTAATGGCTTGCTGACACATGGAGTCCCAGAGCTCGTCTACATCAACTGGAGAACGAAGCTCAGGTGCTTTTCTGATTGTCACTCTCTCCACGATGGCAAAGCCAGATATGCCTTCGAGAAGCTCGTTGAGGGTTGTGCCTTCGTCTTCGTTCAGAGTGATCGAAGCCGGCAGAAGAAGCTCCTTTTGCTGCCTTCGCGTGGCAGCATATTGGGCTCTGAACTTGTCTGTCTGTCCGAGCGCATTGTGAATGTGTAAACATTCGAACAGCGGCGTAAAATCGACCTGGACATCCTCATTGTCTAGGACGTCAAATTCATCAGCTTCGTCGGACACAAGCTCGATGGCAGAGTTCAACTTGAAGTTGTTGAGATAGGGGGCAGTCTCGGCTCGATCTTTTTGCCGTGTCCTCCGCTGTTCCGTATGGTAGAAGGCTACTTCACCCAAGAATTGAGATGTCTCCCGGATGCGATACAGCCAGGTATTTAAATCCACCATGACAGCTTCTGCAATTAGCTTCTTGGTCGCCGGAACGGATTTTTGAATCAAGTCAGCAATCTTGTACTGGGTGACTTCTTTCAATTGCACATTCTGCAGCTCGTCAAGAGCCCGAAGCGCAGCATAATGGCTCTTTCTACCAAGCAAATCGTGGACTTGGTTGGCCAGGCGCAAGACTTGAAGACAAGCTTGGAGAGCTTGAGTGGCTTCGTCAATGTTCTGCCGTACTGCTCGGGACTCAACCAAAGCCCTTTTCTGCTCGGCAAGCTTCTCCGTGCTGGCTTGAATGGATTGATTCAGCGAGAGAATGTCTGATGCCAACTCCACGGCACCATCGCGGACGTGAAGCAGCTGGTTGACAGAGGCCACGAAGCCTTGATGGTTTGAATTGCAGATACGCTCAATCTCCGCTTCGCGGTCTGCTGAATATCTGGATAGAGATGAGAGCAGGTGCTGACCTTGGCGCTCTTTGCTGGCACCTTGTATGGCTGGCAAGAGCTGATTGAAATATTCACTGTCGGACGGCGCTTGTACAATCTGAAAGTCGTTTAGCGAGTGCTTGCCAACCACCATGGGCGGGGTCTACTTGTTGCACCGCATACCCTGACTCCAGCCGTGAGCTTACGGCAGAAGGCATCTTAGAGGTAGAATCTGCTCTTTGAGCATTGATCGTTGGTGGCAGTTCGAGAGAGAGTGCTGATAGGTTTATAAGCTGGACAGAAGGTTGACCAGAGCGAGTACTCTCCTGTCAAGAGCGGTCTTTGACTGTGCCTTATACCTACTCTCCAGGCAGACAGACCGATTCGACGCTACGGTTGGCTAAGACTTTGGGAAGCATCGAGCTTGGCCAACATAATTTGACGGGACATTGAGACAGGTCAGCGCGAGTAATTATCTACAATAATAATGGCTAAGTTCGCTTGACTCAGCAGTGTAAAGGTAGAAGGCTCCTTTCATCCGAAGCTGGCCCCTGTCTTGCCCGTCAAAACTCAAAAGCTCCAAATGCTTCGAGTGGAGCAGATGACATAGGGCTGACGGCTGGAAATGAGATGGTTACGTCATTCGGGAGCTAGAGAATTGCATTTGGCGCTAAGATCGTTTCCATTAGTGCCCTTGTAGCCGTCCGCTCTCGCGGAATGACAGGGGTCCAAAAGTTTCCGATCCTCCTTCGCCTTTTCCACAGACCTCTCCTCATCAGTACGAATCGAGTAAACGCTTCACCCTTGTAAGTTGGATCAAACGAAAATCCTTGAGTTTTGCCTCGGAGATAAGTACCGCCTACCTATTATCTTGAATGACATGGCTACCGTCTCCATCGTGAGCTCCGAAGTTATCAATACACAATGCACCATTATTCTCCGAGGCTGGATCGAAGACGGTGCATGAGCTGATGCAGGCTAGTGCAACGCCTTGGGTAAGATATTGATCTGACCGGCTAGGAGGGCCGTACCGATTACCCCGGTGTAAACGTTGACATAAACGTTGAGAGCCTTCTTGGGCGTTGGAAAAGCACCAGAATGAGTCCATCTGATTCGCTGCAATCAGGCCACGATCTTAGGGAGGGATGATGTATGACGAGCAAGCAAGCCTGATGGACGATTGGTGAATGCAGGGAGATTTGGCGGAGATTCCGTAGGGCTATCTGCTGTTAGTATTAGTGGGTCGCTATTTGGAATGCCAGAAAGATGGCATCCAGATTTGGCAACATCGAAGTTTGAATTAGTGTCACACCCGTCACGGTCAGGTCATTTCGGGACAAGGGCCATCTTAGCTCCTATCTGATCGTGTGGGACACCTTATTGGTAAGATTGACCCAACCACTCTTTTCGCTAGCTGGACTCGACCCACTAGTCATCTTTTCTTTCTCGCTCCTCCATCACACTCAGTAAACACCCAAAAGTCTGTCCTCATCGATTGTGCAATACTTCTTGATTCTGTTGGTTGGCTGTAGACAAGAGCCTTCCATTCCTCCTGTGCATTCAGCTGTGTTAGAAGCCGTCGATTTTGCGTGACAAGCGCTTGCCGCCCGCAATCTCTTTTAATTCCTGTCTGTTTGATTTCTCTTATTGTATCGTACGAGTCGACAATCACCGAGCCTCGACCTCTATCACAAGTCGAAGACTTGGAGCAAACTCACCCCTCTCTCTAGCTGCCGTGAGCGGGTCACAGGAGTGCAGGTATGGCCCATCCCGATCTTGTGAGCAATGCAGCAAGCCCAAATTCCTCCGAAGAAGTGGACTCCCATCTGGCTACGCCGGCAACCAAGTTGACCACCTTTTCCCCGGATGATATCCACGATTTCAGCAATCCACGCAGCCGCGGTATTGTGAGATCTAACGTCCCCCCGGCCTTCGACCTGACTATCACCGCGGCCAGCTTTACCGGTGAGGGTCAACAGGGGAAAACATCGTCCACCAGATTCAATGACCCTTTCACTTCAGCTTCATCCTTTGGCTCTAATACCACGAGGACGCCTACGGACATCTCCAAGCTATCCCCAGTGGCAGCTTCATTTACACCATCCACCCTACTTGACAGCCCAACCACACCCAATAGACATGGCGAATCCAACGTGTCTTTACAACGCCCAAAGAGCACACTTGTAGGCAATCCTCCTAATGATCAACCATCCAAGCAAACACCTCTCGGCCCTATAACGGTAGCTGAACGCTTTCCACATCTCGCTTTGACCTCCGTATCAGATGAATCCGACCTAAGCAGATCCTTTACTTTGGACAATGGGACTTCCCGAGCTCTGACCGTCGACGCTGGTACCGGATGTGATCAATCGCAGGTTACATCACGTTTCACAGTAAGTTCGTCGCCTGGCTTAATGGGCACTATCTGACCTTCGTATAAGCTCCAGACTTATCCGTCGCTTGCTACCCTTGAGCTTGGTGACCTGCCAGTCAATGGCTTGGTATACATCACGTTCAACGATATTCGCGATGCTGACAAGGCGATCGCTGACATTCAACGCCATCAACAAGCGTGGCGTGTGAGCTTCACGAGTCCGCGCCAGTCCGCTATTGACAGTCAATCCAACGGCATGGTGGTCAAACAAACCTCAACATACGAAGGCCAGATACTTGTGACTGCCAGCTCTACTAAGATGACCCATCAATGTGACGCTGATACGATAATTCCGATTGTCAAAGAGGCTCTTCGCCGGTGTGGAGAGCTAATGGCTTTTGCTGTCCACACAATGGACAGAGTTCGAATAATATGCCGTGTAGAGTTCTACGATGTGAGATCGGCGGAGAGCGCCATTCTGGATTTAGATGGCATTCAGATCTCGGTGAGGCTGACAACTTTCTCCTCCGATCTGCTTTGGCTAAACCTATCAGATCTGTACGTTGACTGTCAGTCACTTTGAGCCCAAAGTCCGAATCAAAACGGAACGCGAGAACCAGATTGAGGGTCCAACCATCATTGGTCAGGAAGATTCTTTACTGGACAAGAACTTCCAAAGAATGGCGGTCAAAGCCCATCAGCATCCTCGGAATGTGACACCAGTTGGTACGCAATGCTACGATCAGCCTAGTCCACCCGCTCGTTCTTTCACCACTCGCAAGGAGGCTGTGGGCCAACACACCCCATTACCATTGAACGGCTTAGCTCACGATTATGGAAACTCGTTCCCTCTCTTTACTACGCCCTGGAGCGCACCATGTAGCAGTCACGCCAACTATACCATGTCGCCGTCAATATGGTCCCCCTATGGCCCGGGGGCAATTGGTCAAGAGCGCGGCTCTCCACTTCGTAGCGGCGGCATGCAGACTAAAACTCTCACGCGCGTTACAGGCCGTCAAGCCCCCGAGTTTGCCATCGGCCAGCACAACGTTGTGGATGTAGATCGTATCCGTGGGGGTATCGATGTTCGAACCACAGTATGTTTTGGGACCCTCTTTGTTCAGTGCCAGGACATCTAGCTGACTTTAGACAGATCATGCTTCGGAACATTCCCAACAAGATCGATCAGGTTTGTTACTATATCCCTTCTTGGCTGGTGGCGCGCTGATGCCCTCAAGGCAATGCTGAAGCAAATCGTGGACGAAACCAGCTTGGGTAGGTATGATTTCATGTACCTTCGGATTGATTTTGCCAACAATTGCAATGTTGGCTATGCCTTCATCAACTTTGAAGACCCAATCTGGATCCTCGACTTTGTGACAGCCAGGGCAGGTCGTCGTTGGAACAGGTACAACAGTGACAAGGTTGCCGAGGTTTCCTATGCCACCATACAAGGAAGAGACTGTCTGATCCAGAAATTCCGCAACAGCTCCGTCATGTTGGAGCACAAGAGCTTCAGGCCAAAACTCTTTCACACTGGCAATGGACCTCTGGCAGGTACTGAAGAAGAGTTCCCATCACCTGACAATCCCTCCAAAATGAGGCGAAGTATTGAAAATGCCGAGCACGTCGGTAGGTACAAGGAAGTATGCCTACTGTGAACGACGCACTGACGCCTCGGCTAGGTCTATTTGCCCCCAGAGCTGGCCAGTCATTTCGTGACGAACAGCGCCGGTGAGCAGCGGTCTATGCTGAGTACTATCAGAAAGATGCTAATTCATCACAAATAGTCACCGCTCGCAGTTCGACCGTGGCACAAGCTTGGTAGACATCAAGGATTCAATCGGCGTGAACTATGATCCAAGTCCTAGGGCGCAGACCTTCCGGGCGCCCCAACCTTTTGATTTCGTCGGTCATCATTCCACCGCTGCCTATGGATCGCCCTACTATTGAGGATATTCCACTGAAGACTTTTGGGCGTCGCCAATGTACGTGGAGTGTTGGAACAGATTGAAAGCAGCGTGCAGATCCTAGGCAGCATTTTTGTTTGTAGCAGTAGCTTGGTGCTCTCGGCGCGACTTTGAGCAGCATCTTCAGACGAAGATCTTATCCTTGTTTACACCTGGAGTGTACACACTGGGCATGGCATGCGGGCAGGCGGGAAGAATTTGCTGCATGGTCAAGGTCCAAATATGTGCCACCATCGTTCGAGCTTATACTGAATGTATCTGATCGCTTTGCTGATAATTGCATTGAGGATGGAAAATTGTTGAAAGCTTTGATAGGAACACACACACCGGGGAGGAAAATTGACTTTGTCTCTCGTATCGTGGGCTACCAAAAAAGCAGTGCGGTAGAAAGTATTGTAAATCCACTAACAACCTTCTCCATGCCCTGTGCCGTCTTCTGCGCGTCAATTGAACTCAAATGAAATCAGGCAGGCCTGAGAAGACTATGCCAGAGACCACCTATGTCGAGCGATTGAGCCAAGCGAACAAGATGCTGGGTATGATCCATCGTCGCAACAAAAATCAGCATCGGCGAAGCCTTTGGTTCAGATGGCTGGCCATGCTTGAGCGTAGCGTAGCAAAACTTCTGTTGGCATTGCAAAGAGAAGCTGTCAAAGGCATTGCAGCATACGTGGTTCACACGCAACTACAGCTCCTTCCCAAGTGCTATGCGTAGGTTATAGGCTGGCGATATCGGCTTGACAGTGACAGTGACAGTGGAGCTGACGCAGTCCCTAGGCTCTTCACGCAATTGATCTGCGATTCGCAATTCTCGACATTGGGTCTCACGCTTCTGGCCGAGCTCGCAGAGATACGCGGGGCCGTGGAAGGCGTTGCGACACAAAGACATGTCCTTGCACCCGCAGGCCTCTCCCCTAGTACTGAACGAGACCCACATTTGCGTCCAGGTGAGGATGTCGGCGAGGTTGTCAGTAGGCCCCCACTAGCTGCACCTCCATCAACGGGCTTGAAAGCACCGCTCGAGAGGCATTTGTGCCCTCGAAGTGCTCAGAATGACCACCCATCGCCTATTAGTACGACAGGTGGAAAGGACTTAGATGCTGCCACAAAATGCTCGACGGTCCTTACTAAATTCCCAAACCCGGGGAAGCAGAAGAGCAGGAACCCGATCGATGATATTTTCGGCAGTCTCGAATAAATGCGCCGTCACGAAGGAAGCACTCTAGACATTTCTCATCTACTAAACGCAAAGACTGATGGACTGCGCCTTTCAAGTCAATAATTCCTCTGTACTCGTGGAATCTTTGACTCTGTCTGCTAGATATACGAAAATGCCCAGCCCAATATTCACACCAAGATGTTGACCCACACCCCAGGCCATACTGTACAGGTATTTGGGTGAAAAAACGGTCCACACAAATAGGTGTGCCCTTAATAGTGTACATGCCGCCATCACGGACAGGGTGCTTACGGAAACAAACAATGTCAAGACTGACAAATACTGCTTCAGAGCCTCCGCTCTGCTGTCATAGCGGTTTCGACAGAGCAGAAGCATGGATGCCGAAGTCCACCAAATGGGCCCGGCCCAGTTGCCCACAAACGTTAGCATTCCTACGGCTATTACGTTGTAGCCGCTGACACCATTATAGGCGTTGGAGAGGTCGATGGAAGAAATTGCGTTCGACCCACCCAATGCAAAGTAAAGCGTGTGTTGCTGAAGAAGACTCGTAAACGTAGTCTCTAGGTTAGGAAGATCGAGTGCTCTGAGACTGAGATATTGGATGTGAGACAGGAGGAAGACTGGAATGTTTGTGATTCGGGTTTGAGTCAATAGGAAGAGACTGAGCAGATCATGCATGCTATGTAGGCCATCTGCGGACTTCGCCTTAGTCAAAGACTGCTTCATGGCGCGCGCAGAAACATACCATTGACCGACCGATCGAAGTAGGAATCTTGACTGAGGCTTGGAAGAATGCTCAAAAGCCATGTGGATCCGATCCCAAAGAAGACCGCTCTAGCTTGTATCACCAAGTGGGTGCCTTCCATCATATTCACTGCAGGTTGCATGAAAGCAGCGATGAGCTCCGGAGCATCAGCAGCGGTAAAAGCAATCTTGAAGGCGAAGGCGACTATCCCTAGTACGACCGCTCCAGACGTGGCAAGGCCTTGAGGGGCCCAACGCAAGCTGCTCTTGGATAGACGTCTCACAACATTCGCATAAGTGACAAAGACAAGGGTCCACAGTAGAAAGCGATACATGGGTAGGTAGGTACTCGCGATATCGCGCTCACCCGCATGTTTCTGGCCAGTCTGGTTCCACGCCCTGATTATGCGGGACGTCAGCACGAGCGAAAAGCTGGCCACGGCTGACTTGATGCATGGTTCGCATTTTCGTGACTGTCTTGATATTATTAGCAAGCCTCAAACCCCAAGAGGCAAGAGACTCACTGTTTGACAGCTAGCCACGCAAACCAAGCGGCCGTCATCCAATTCCAGTAATGGTGCTCCTCCTCAACGAAACTGCTACCAAACATCATGGCTCCGAACAGTGTTGTGGTTAACATGACCCATGTACCAGTATCTTCCCTCCACGATAGCGAATCAAGAGCAGCCATGACAGCTAGAAGGACCATGGCCACGGACATTGCATTTCCAGTGTACAGTCTCTGCATATTATAATTGCTGGCAGCATTGCTCATCAACGCTTGAGCACTTCGACAGAACTGTAATGTAATCAGCCTACAGCCTGAAGCAGGTTCCGAAGGACATACCCTTTGGACTGTCTCGATGATCCCAGGATCGACCTGACCGTCTTTGTGCAAAAGCTGCTCGACGTTGAGCCATTGACATCTCAATGCCATCCCGTCGGAGGCTGGCCGTATGCATTCATGGCCACTGACTGGTTGATCGAAGCGCACACTTGGAAAGGCATCTTGCGCGATGTCCACGATTTGTTGCGCATTTTCTACCACTAGCCGAGACTGAACATCTGTGGGAACTTAGCTGCATTGACGGAACCCTGTCTAAGCTTGTCGGTGACAAGGAGAATAGGTCGCACCCACCTGCTTGCCAGAATGGTAGAAAGGCCGGAATGAAGACACCAAGATTATTGAGAGGGACTGGAAAGCCAAGTAAGCCAGCAAGAGTGGGAGCAATGTCGGATTGCTCAACCTGAGTGTAGTAGTCGAAGGATCGAGCTTTGGGAAGCGAAGGGCTCTGAAGACCCGCGGTGATGGACTTCAGCATAGGCGAAATAAACAACAAGGCAGGGGACGTCTCCCCTTCTGCGGCGCCCCCATGATTCCCCGCGTCATTCATGCCATGATCTCCACAGAGCACCATCAAGGTCGCATTCAGATGCTGATATTGCCCGATTGAGGTGTAAATGTGGCGCACGATGCCATCCATCTCCCTCTGCTTTGGTTTCATGTGAGGGCTGTTCCCTTGTCAGATTGAGTAGGCCGGCTCCGCGGGACACCACTGTACCTTCTCGGACCAGATTTGTGGCCGATATGATCGAGGCCAAGGTAATGCATGATCATCCCACCCCAATCATCCTTTTCGAGCTCTCGAGGTACGTTTCGCGTCACGTTATTATCCACCTCGGTGAAATCCTGTACATTGGACGCTTAGCCTTCAGAATCTGGCAGATCGGTCGGCCCGCTGGTCCATCACTGACCGAAACGAAGAAGCTGGATGTTCCGTCCGCACGCTCGAATGTATTGGGGAAGAGTTTCAACCATGTGTCATCTCCATACATAAGAAGCTTTCCCCGATCCTTCTGCTTCAGTTGCGATAACCAGGTGTCTTGACTGGCGAGGCTTGACGTCGTATCCGACTCCGCAAAATTGAGGATCACATCGAGAAAAGAAGGGATCGAGCCAGTAGTAATGGCCTTCACGCGTGGCATGGTAATAGTGGGAGAAGCTGCATGAGCAGTGAAAGGTATCGCCTCTCCGTTTCGGATCAAACTGGTAGAAGGCATCAGCATGGACGGCGATGCCCAATTGGCTTTCACTCACGCCTGAACAAATGAGAAACCTGAGTCCTGACCATAGACAAAATCACTTAGACCGTGAGCGATTGGCGTCAAGGCCGGGCTGGATCTCACTACCTCCTGAGTGCATCAACAACCATGAAGATGATCTTATTGAAGGGTGCTGGCGCTGGCTTGACGCCTTCATCCTCATTTCGATAGGAGGCTCTTCCGTTGATGAACGGCTTATAAGGAAAGAAGCCCGTTGCAAATGTCAGAAGAGCAATGGGAATCAAGATATTCGCTGCGACCAGAAAGAGCAAAGACCATCTCAAAGCCATGTACAGCAACAAATTTCGTGACAACTGGTGCCTTCACGGAAGGAATATCATGGGCAAGTCGACCAATGCTCAAACTACGGTCGGAAGGCCTATTCATATCAAGGAGGTCAAGCTGCTTGGGCGAAGAGGGCTACGACGTACTAGAGAACACTAGGTACTACCTTAGTTCCTCCTCAGCCTAGCGGCTGAACCCCTCTCGCCCCTCTCGCCTCTGTCCCGATAAAAGCAAAAGCGTGAGGCTGACACGATTAGATAAAAAGTCGGCCGAATCAAAAAGCCACAATCGTCAACTCCAGGATGAGAATACTGTAATCAAGATGAGGCTATTAATCGCAGACCTCCATGGGCTTTGCCCGGGTCGCATCTCATTCGAACATTTTGCCTAAAGATGCACCTTGCAATCTATAAAGGTAACAATGACATTATTGGCGGCATAGATATACTCTTGCTCTTTTGGTTGCGACTGAGGAGCTTTTACCCTTGTCATTGTGTGAGCTCAATATGTCCTGTACGGCCACGCTCTCAATGTGAAGCACCGTCCTTGATCATCTTCATCAATGCGGCTTCAAGCTTTGTTTCCTGCGCCGCGCACTCAATCGTGGCCCAAGTCTGTTGCCCTTTGTATATGTTGGAAAAACCATTGCAGCCTTTGACTTCGAGCGCCTTCGTTTCTCCACACGTCGTGGCTTCTGCGGCACTGCTGGCGAGATCCCGGGGGTCTGAAACCCTGCTGATGGTCAAACTTGGCCAGGCAACGGGCCTTCTAGAGGGTCTGATACCTTCGAGATCAGTGGCTCCCAGAATGTCTATTGCCATCCCATCTCCACGCTTATCTTCTTATTATACGAGATCAGCGGACCGGGTCAAAGATATGCTCTGTGATGCACAAGTACCTTTGTTGCTCTCCGCGAACGCATTTGTGTCCGTCTTTGACGGCTTCGAGGCAAGCTCTAGCAGCTTCGCCGATAGCCGCTGCTTCCTCTCCTCCTCCACAGGCGCAAAAACTTTGGACCTAAGGTTCCGCTTATTGACCTTGCTCGATCTTGATCGCAAGCCTTTTGCCATTGTGATGCACCTCGACGTTACGCTACTCAATCTAGGAGGTCGCTGGGACTCAGGATGGTGGACAACCAGCCGCGTTGCGTTTGATCCTCATGTGTATATCCGGTTGTTGGTGTGATTGCGATTACTTATAGCTGCCAAAATAAAAGGGCCATGTTAGACAAAGGTAGCTCGTGGCAGCGATGTGTCGTGAATCATACACGTTTGGTTGGGAATGTAGTGGGGTTGATAAAATAAAATTGGGGTATTTTTGGTTATTACAGTACCTTAATCCTCCCTTACCGATACTCTGGGGCGCCCTTAGCGCGGCCTTATAATCTTGATACGCCAGGGCGGGCTCGTTAGGAGCAAAAAGAATTGCAATGAGGGCGTGGTAAAGTCCCGCCAAAATTGGATTTCTCCCAATTCAACCCACCTTTCTTACCTTTCAATTCATTTCAAACGTTATGAACTAAATAACTTTTGGTTACAACGTCGCTGCGCTTGACTCAAACCATACTTTTTGTACTAAGGTCTTTATCCTAGAGAGTATATCTTTGGTGCGGGAATAGGAGTCCAACATTGTCCACGTTGCAATTGTTTTTGCTCCTAACGAGGCGGGGAGGGCAAATGATATGATAAATCTTACTCGTAATACCGATCGTGACAAGAGTTCAATACGGATCCGTACATAAATTGCGCTGCACCCCCCCCCCTATCAAATAGAACGATACCCGCAAAATTTGTAGCGAAAAGAGTATCGCTAATTACAACCCCCAAAAACCGTTCGTCATCGATCCCAAACTGTTATATACCGATTCTCGTCAAGGAGGGTAATCGTTGTAACGGGGTTACTGTATTGGTCGAGTCTCGACTTCCAAGCTTCTCATGTAACACATCAGATTCCCTCTTTCTCATCTCACTCACTCCCTGCACCACCATCGCTACAATTCACTCCTCGGCAAGTCCCATCTCATGCCTGTATTATCTCGCTACAAGGGGCCATAGCCAAATGCCCGCCCTGCAACTTTGCGAGTGTAGCAGACTGCTCCGATAGAGGCATATCAGGTCACTTTCACGCGATTTTGGCCTAGCTGGGTCATAATCCAAGCATGGCAGCTCACGACTCTATCATGAACGTCGAAGCTGCCTCCGCTCAAGTGAAACGCCTGATCATGATCCAGCTCAAACAAGTCTGTCGGAGGGAATCCTTACCAGTGTCCGGCACCAAGGCCGCTTTGCAGTCGCGCATAACTTCCCGTACGTGGAATTCAAGCATTCAAGCCTTTATTGCAACTACAGTCTGACACGCTGTGAATGGCATACAGAACTTCAATCATGTGCCCATCGGGGTGACTATGACGCTTTCAGTCGACTCAGAAGTGCCATCCAGAACCCCGTACCTGATTCGAACGGTCCTTCCCCTACACCTCCGTCCCGCTCCCACGCGAATCCCATGCACCCGCAGCCTCCGTATCATAATGGCTTTGGAAGCGTTGTTGCTGGACCAAGTCCAATGCTTCCTTATGGCGGCAGTGGAGCGACTCAAAGTGAGTACTTTCGTCCCCCCTTAAGAAATACTAGCCTGCAGTGCCTGACAAGGGTCAAGGATCGCCACTCTTCAAACTCAGTCCTTTTTATACGATATTACGACCTCTTACCCCGGTGATCGAGTGCAGAGGTAGGCGTTGTCCTCGGTCGGATCGTGCCTTCGTCTCCAATCGCGCTCAAGACTGACGATCGTTTACCAAAGCTATAGTGCGGGAAACAACCCGAGACACCGTCCAAACAACAATCAATCTATCTCCCGACGTCGTCAATGATATGGCAAAAAACACCACTACAAGAGTCATGGTTTATTGCGCTGCAGACGCCGTAGCATCTCCCTTCTCCCGTGTCGAGATCGCCTTCCCTCACCAAGTGGAAATTAAAGTGAACCAAGACGAAGTCAAATCTAATCTTCGAGGACTGAAGAACAAGCCTGGCTCGACGCGACCCGCTGATATCACAGACCTGCTCCGGAAACGCTCAGGGTACAACAACGACCTGGTCGTAACATATGCCCTCACCCAGAATCGGTTCTTTCTTGTCGTGAATCTAGTCCAACAGCATGCTGTTGGCGATTTGGTCGCAAGGCTAAGCTCCGGCAAGACGATAACAAAGGATCGCGTGTTGCGAGAAATGGTTGGCAAAGCACAGGATGCTGAAATTGTCGCGACTTCCACCATCATGTCGCTGAAGTGTCCGTTGTCGACATTGCGAATCGACGTACCATGCCGTTCCACGCTCTGTAATCACAATCAGTGCTTCGATGCTACGTCCTTCCTCCAGCTTCAGGAGCAAGCTCCTACGTGGACCTGCCCCGTCTGCAACAAGGGCGTCACCTTTGACAATCTTCAGATTGATCAGTATGTGAACGACATCCTGAAAGCTACACCCAAATCTGTAGACCAGGTAACCATCGAGCCAGACGGCAAATGGACCACCAGATCAGACGCTAAATCGCCAAGACCATCGACCAACGGACATCGGAGCAGTGACGATGATGATGATCTAGTGGAAATCCAGGAAGCGCCACGTATAGCATCAATCAAAACCGAAGCCAGCTACGAATCGGGTATGCTACGAACCCCTCCCACATCGTCACGAGAACCGTCTACCCCATCTGGAGCGCAGTTCTCAGGAAGTAGGAAACGGCCCGTTGCTCAAGTTGTTGACCTCACGATAAGCGACGAAGACGAGGAGGAGGTAAGGGTACCCAAGCGGCGAAACAACACTGTGCCTCCACATGACACGCTAGGGTCGAACGGCCTTGCACAGGTGCCAACAAGAGCTCATGGGAGTTCATCGGGCTTGCCTACGGTGTTCTCAAACACCGAAACCTCGACGTCTTTCACTTCACCGCTCAATTACTCAAATGGCGGCTTCGCAGGGCCTCCCTGAGCCACCGCCGCGCGAGATCGTCTATTTGTGATGGAGGATGGTAAGCTAACTCACGATACGCATTAATGTTATTGAAATGAGCGAAGCATGGCGTTGGACGGAAGACCTTAGCCACATGCAAGGTGTGGCCAATATCTGCTGGTTCTAATAAGTCCCCCTGGGAATGTTTGCAATTCAGTTATTGAGCATATCTCATGAGCTGCAGCTTGGCATAGTCAGGGGTTCCAAGGCGGCAATATATGTAGCAGCCAGATAGCAATGAACACGAATGGCGTAGCTCTTGAAGAGGCTCACACGCGTTGATAAGGCGCCCCGAAATGCCAAGTATCAATAGGCGAATTGAGGCGATCACATGGGATGGACCAACCGCCAGCCTAAGAGATCCTCGGGCAGCTTCTAATTCTATGGAATGCAGAGCACTTAGACTGTCATCAAATCCGTAGGGAGCACTCTCGTCGTGACCAAACTTCTCGAGCTTAATTGGCCAATCATCTATCGTGAACGGAGTCTAGCCACTTATCATCAGAAACACGGAGTGAAGTCACTGAGTCCCTAATCGAGAATTGAACCCTTGGGCCAACAACTTGTGAATTCCTTTCATACCAAGCACGCGTACCGTTGACGCAGTCGTGCCAATGGCTTCGGAAGCCTCAGGTTCCCCCCTGAATATCTCGGATCCGGACGCAACGTTCATCAACGCGTCCTGTCTAGATCTGCTGCTCATCGAAATGGTGCCAATGGCTCACCGATTGACTGCAGAGTTGGATCCATCGGGCCAAGACGAAACTACCGACGCTGATGACGGGGCAACGTCAGACACAGCCTTTCACAGGCTGGAGGCATGGGGATATCGTGTGGGACAAGGTCTTGTGGAAAGGTAGAGATTACTCTGCAGCAATGAGGCACTTGCTGCACCAGGGGAGCAGCACAGGACTGATTACCTGGGCGCAGATTCTCAAAGGATCGATCGCGCTTTGTGGATGCATTGGACATGATCAAATTCCTTTGCAAAGACCTGTGGATTTTGGTGTTCAGGAAGCAGATTGACAATCTCAAAACCAATCATCGGGTACGTCTCCGCTCCTCATCCTGGGGCGATTGCTCGTACGAAAAGGCTTACACGCTCCGCCGCTAGGGGGTCTTCGTGCTCACCGACAACAGCTTTAAACCGTTCGCCCGTATGAGCACGGCTTCATCCAAGGAAGCCGTCACTAGGGCTCAGCCTGTGAGTTGCCCTCTCTCCCAACAGCTCATGCAGCGGCCATGTTTACCGTCTCCACAGTACCTGTGGTTCCCCTGCGGTGTCATACGAGGCAGTCTAGCAAGCATGGGCATCAGTGCTACGGTGCAAGCAGAGACCTCTGAGCTCCCGGCGGCCACATTCCAGATCAAGACGGCCATGACAAAGAATTGAGTCCGTCTAAGAATACGCTTTCCCTATCTCAACAGAGTCCTTGGCCCTCCTCCCCCCCTCCCCCTAACACAGGATGTACCCGGCAACTTGCTCTGATCAAGCACATCGATCGTGGGCACTCCGCGATATGCTCTCAATGTTGGCGCTACTGGGGGCAATCGTAGGTTGCACGGGGTCAGAGCCTATGGAAACGGGGCCTTGCGTCAGTCAACTGCTCTATCTAGCTGATGCTTTAGCTACACTGCCTTTGAGACCGTATACGACGTGCTTGCGCGGCAGAAAGACTTTCAAAGAAGTCGAGACAAGGACTGCTCTGGAAGGGTAAATCACTTGTTTGGTGCCGGAGGGTTGTGCACAAAATCAATACCCTTCTCAATGTTGCCCTTGAGGCCAGCTTTCGCAGGCTCGAGCAGTTTCTTCTCGTCCTCGCTCAAGTCTCCAAGGATGTTGTGAGCGCGATCGGCTCCAGACAGCTGCGGTGAAAGTCAGCATAGATCCCACAGCAGCCAGATTGAACATACACCCAGCTCTACGGGCACCGAAAAGTAGTCGAGCCCAATTTCTTTAGCAACGGCATCGCCTCCAGCGACCCCAGGCAGATAAACAAAGGTGGGCTCTACAATCCCCTTTTCGCCTTTACTGGCTTTGATGATTTTCTCCGTGAAGCTGACGGGGTTGTCAGCGCCTGGGATGTACTTCGTGACGTGGAACCAATTACCGGAAGCCAGCATATGCCATGGACAGTGTCGCAGATCCGGCCCCTCCCTTTGCTTCCACAACTTCATCGCCGCCAAATTGCACGCCTAAGCCAGTGTTAATCGGACGTCAAGAGCTGCGACTGGGGTTTTTACGCTTGATCAATGCCGCATACTTGTCAGAGGGTATCTTGACTGCCGGCTTGGCGAGGCTGAACAGTGGCACGATTGTCTCGCCAGAATGTCCGCCGATGACGGGAATCACTGTGTCAGCTGGATCCTTTACTCCCGTAATCTCCTGGACAAAGGTCTCGGCGCGTACGACGTCGAGGGTGGTGACACCAAAGAGGCGCTTCGGATCGAACACGTTGGCTTGTTTCATGACCTCGGCTGCAATCGGGACAGTGGAGTTCACTGGGTTGGAGATGACCAAAATGTTTGCTTTGGGACAAAACTCTGCGACGCCCTTTACGAGGTCGCGAACGATGCTGGCATTGATTTTGAAAAGGTCATCGCGGGTCATACCAGGCTTGCCTAATGCTTCGTGAGTAGTGCAACCGGTTGCTGTTGTTGTTGTGCAGATGGCGTACGAGGAATGCCAGCCGGAATGACCACCACATCTGCACCCGTCAATGCATGCTTCAAGCCGTCGTTATTTGGCAGGTATCCAGTGATTTTCTGCATCCTTCAGCACCTATGCCGGCCAAGGTTTGATGGCGCGGACGTACTGCGATGGAGGAGATGTGAGAAAGATCCGCTGTCACTCCAGGTGTATTGACGACATCGTATAGAGAGAGCTCGTCTACCAAAGGACAAGCTTTCAGAAGGAGCGACAGCGGCTACGCAAACCAGGGTCAGAAGATGATGATCAGAAGCCGGCTGGCGGGGGAGCGGTGGAGCACACCTGGCCAATGCCACCCGAGGCACCAAGCACAACTGGACCTGGTCAAACGGGAATTCAAAGGGCTTTGGAGCATCATCGTTACCTGCTTTGACCATTTTCAGAGTTGGAGCGGAAAGGGTACAACGTTGACAGATCGGTCAGCAAATGTAGCACGTCGGACACTGCAGTGACGGTAGAGTGGAGATTATCTAGTTGAGTATCCTTGTACGAGAACGACGTTGTAGGGCGGGAGACCAGGAAGGTTGGTGTCAAGAATGACTCGTCAATTCGACAATCTCGATACACTACTGATGATAGGTAAGTATGAGCGTGTGAGGGTAGTTCTACGAGATTGGTAGGTTCGGTTGACTTCAAAGTTTGGCGGGGTTCAATCGAATTGAAGGAGCCCTCGGAGGGGCCAGGCGCAAGGAGCCGGCTCAGCAGTGGGAGAGAACATCGCCTACAACACTAAAATTTCCTTTCAGAAGGGTGATGCCCTGGTAGTTGCTCATGAAGCAATGTTGATTTCACAGGATGAACCAAATGTCATCCAAGGCAAGCTGTTTGCTTGTACTCTTGGATCTTGCCTAAGCGCTAAGAGCTCTCATCCCCTTGGATCCATTCCAGGCCCCCATCACTCCAAATGCAACTTACCATTTGATTCACGGAGCGGATCTTAATCAAGCCGAGGAACACATTTTCCTGTCTACACCTTGGGGTGTAGATTCCCGTGGCCAGAAGACCAAGCACCAAGATTGCAAACCTCACTGATCACGCCGTAGATTCTGCTTTCTTAGCCTTCAACCCACGCGACTTTGGTTTTGGATCCTCCTTCTTGGTCCTCTGCGACTCTTTGATGGCACTGGCGCGGGCGACAGCTTCTTGTCTGAGGTCCGCCCGGTATCCTTGCTTGGCCGTGTAGTGTACAATTCCTCTATATGTTCTGAAGCTTTGCGTCAGTCGGGACCCTTGGTGAGCAACTCATTGCAGCGCTTCCACGAACTTGGGCCCTGAGGCGTTGGCCCCCCATGAAACTTCCAGATGATTCGCCGCAGGCCGATTCAGATGCTTCGTCTTTTTCGACGTTAACCTCACGCCGCCCTTATCTCCTGACTGTAATCCCACTGCCTGAAGCGTTCAGATGTCAGCTGCCGCTTTGACTCGACTTGGCCCGGATTTGAGCGTTTGTGTGTGCTACCTTGTTGTTGACAAAGCCGGAATACTAGACGTTGATATTTAGAGCCTGCAACTGGGGCCCTTCGGAGAATCAGGTACCTTGCGGGAATGCTTGTTCATCAAATTGAGAGGGTCTCTGGAAAATTGTTGGCCCCCGGCGGTCTTGCGCTTGACGAGAAAGGCGTTGTGGCCCCCTGGAGGTTTGGGAGTTAGCAGCAGGAAGATATGATCATGTGGGTTTCGACACCCACGGCACATTTCCCAGACCAGATCTTGCGACACATTTGAGGTCAAGTGATGTTCTGCCATATTGATAAGGGAAGACAACGCAAAGACCAAGGGTGATGGGTAAGTATTGATGATGAATTTCCTTTCGTCTTGTCTTGTGTCTGCCAATTTTCGCTTGGATGCCACGCTAAGATAAGATACCCTTACATTCAAATATTGCTGGTGTTTTAGGAATTTTCGGATCCGCCTCAACAACTACAAATTCAAGGCGGATGTAAACAGGTGAAATTAATTCTTACAGTACAAAGATGCGACAGCTTAGGTTTTGAAGATTAACACTTTCTATTGAGTGTTGTAGAGGTAATACGTTGAATATGGACTTTAAGCTTTAAAGCCCCAAATTTTAGGTAGGGTAGGTAATAGGGCTGCTGCGGGGTAGTTACGGAGCCCAAAATTTACATATATCCAAGACATCCTATCTATATAAGAACCCCTTATACTTCAACCATATATGTTTAAAACAAGGTAAAATCAATATGAGAGCTTCTAGTCTTTACAAAGATCATATTCAAGTACTGTGAATGATCCTTGAGGCGTGGTTGTTGAGTACTTGGCTATTCTGTGATTTTGACGACAAATCGGGTTTGATGGTCGAGAAAACACCAGCAATTTGGAGATATCCTGACAAGCCTGAGTCCTGACTGTTTCCTACTCCTGCCTCGTCCGTACTCCGTACATGCCTTTCAATTGATTTCCAAATGGTACTGAACCAGATATGAAAACACAGATGGTCCTCCAAATTTGGCTTCATCGGTTCCACATTGTGACTGTGTGTACAAGATGTCCGACATCGTCTTGAAAATCGTTTTGTCCGCTGTGCGCTTCCAATATGTGCTGTGCTCTGGCTTTGTCTGCGAACTGGCCCACTGCAAGGTGGAAACCCGGGTAGGAATAAGACCAGCAAGTATCTTGCCCGAGCCCACCCTGTACTTGGAATGCCACCCTTTGAAACCTTGGCTTCCCAATAACCCTTCGTCGAGTCATCTCTTCAGCCTCCGCAGCTCCAGAAGATATCCAATCCATGGAAGACCCGTCATGCCCAAGAAGAGCGGCAATTGTGGAAAACCCTCACCAAATTCGGGATCGATGGCCAGCGCGCCAGGGTACATGATCCCACTGATGGCTGTCGCCCCGTAAAAGCTTCCAAAAATAGCAGCAGTTCGCAAAGACTCAACTGCATTGAAGGTAGAGGACCGCCAGGTA
Organism: Niebla homalea; assembly: GCA_019925105.1. Classification (NCBI taxonomy): domain Eukaryota; kingdom Fungi; phylum Ascomycota; class Lecanoromycetes; order Lecanorales; family Ramalinaceae; genus Niebla; species Niebla homalea. Next base: position 867,242 of record JAHGAU010000003.1, read on the forward strand.
AAATGGAGCGTCAGCAAGCCCAAAGCCAATCCGGTAGACATGGTTTGGCCGTTATGGAATCTTGCATGCGGTGGCCATTTTGGGTTCTTTACATGAGTCTCGTTCCAGTCCGCAAGGAAGGGCCCTATCGAGGTGGCCAGGGCAGTCACTGTTAGACAGACTCTGCCAGGTGTTAATGCAGGCATTGATCTCGAAGTCGTATATAAGTTAACCGAAGCCAGAAAGCTAGACATCATCAAGGGACAGATGAGATGAGGGGCGATATACTACTGATCACGTGACTGTTACCGAAAAGGCATGAGAATGACTGATCTAGGATGCTACGACGTATAAATCTCTTTGCACGGCTTGAACACCAGAAGAACGGGAGAACCGCGAATTATTCCCTATCTCTCCCTGCACGACCCACTCTCATAGAGACTGCTCGACAGCATTGATGGGTTGCAGTCCTCTACAATGAACAAAATACTTGGTGCTCATCTCAGCTTCTACAAGAGTTCGCAAGATCATTTGGATGCCTAAGGACTAGCCTCTCAGGCTTCCCCGGTGGCTGCTCATCCCCTCGGAAGTTCATCTGGGGAGGATCAACGGCCAGCAGTCTACATCATGGACCTGGTCACGGCTGTTTCTGGCTACATTTCGAAAATGGTGTCTACGGGAGGCTCGCCAAAGGGTTCCTCGTCCTCCAAGATGAAGATACTGTTGCTTGACAGTGAGACAGTGCGAGTCTAAGGAAGGGCCTCGACACCGAGTATCTGCTAACATCTCACAAGATCGCTATCGCATCTACGGCGATGTCCCAGTCTGCGCTGCTGAACCATGAAGTCTATCTTGTCGAGTATGTTTACATGCTATCGGTCATGATGCAAGCTAATCATTGTACCAGCCGGTTGGATAATACATCGCGGGAGAAAATGCGCCATTTGCGTTGTATATGCTTCCTGCGACCCTCGGCCGATTCCACTCACAATCTGATTGAAGAACTTCGGGAGCCCAAGTACGGCGAATACGCAATCTGTATGGCAAAGCTCATACGCCTCTGATGCCCCATGCTGAAACGTTCTCCAGACTTCAGTAATGCCGTCAAGAAGTCCACGCTTGAACGCCTGGCTGAAGCAGATGGCAACGAAGTCGTCAGCTCCGTCCAAGAATATTTTGCGGATTTCATAGCTATCAACCCCGACCTCTTCTCTCTCAACCTAGGATTCCCCAAACAACGACTGTGGGGCGGTAGTCAGGACACGTGGAATGTCGATGCACTGTCACGGACGACAGAGGGTCTCGTAGCGCTGTTGCTGGCACTGAAGAAGCGGCCATTGATACGCTACGAAAAGAACAGTCTCATGACGAAGAAGCTTGCAACCGAGTTGCGCTATCGCATTACCCAAGAGGACCAGCTATTCGACTTCAGGAAAACTGATACCCCTCCCCTACTCCTGATCCTCGATCGGAGAGATGATCCCATCACCCCTATGCTGACTCAATGGACATATCAAGCCATGGTTCATGAGCTACTTGGAATCTTCAATGGGAAAGTTGACCTAGGTAAGGTACCAGACAATCGACCCGAACTCAAGGAGGTCGCTCTTTCTCAGGAGCAAGACCCTTTCTTCAAGAAGAACATGTACCTCAACTTTGGCGATTTGGGGGGCAATATCAAGGAATACGTCGAGCAGTATCAGTCAAAGACTCAGAGTACCGCGAGTATCGAATCCATTGCGGACATGAAGCGCTTCGTGGAAGACTATCCCGAATTCCGAAAATTATCTGGTAATGTCAGTAAGCATGTTGCATTGGTTGGCGAATTGAGCAGGCGAGTAGGAGCGGACGGCTTGCTCGACGCGAGTGAGTTGGAACAGAGCCTAGCTTGTAATGATAACCACGCAACGGATCTAAAGAGCGTGCAAAGACTAATCCAGGCTCCTCAAATCCCGATGGATAGCAAGCTCAGGATTGTGACGCTATATGCCTTGAGATACGAACGACATCCTTCCAGCGCCTTGCCTGTCCTGCTTGATCTCCTCACAGCCGCTGGCAACGTCCCGGCGCGCCAGGTTGGCATAGTGCCAAAGGTTCTCGCCTATCACCACTCGCTCCAACAGTCTCCCGCGGCGAGTGGATTCTCGGACCTGTTTGACTCGTCCTCCATCTTCTCCGGGGCTCGCGATCGCTTCAAAGGGTTGAAAGGGGTGGAGAATGTGTATACGCAGCACACGCCGCGTTTGGAGGCTACGCTGCAAGATCTGATGAAAGCAAGGTTGAAGGAGCAGCAGTACCCTTTTGTGGAGGGCGGTGGCTCGACCCGAGACAAACCGCAAGATATCATGATCTTCATGATCGGCGGAGCAACCTACGAAGAAGCAAAAATGGTTGCTCAAATCAATGCTAGCTCTCCCGGGGTGCGAGTCGTGCTGGGTGGTACCACGATACACAACTCAGCAACATTTCTCGAAGAGGTGGATGATACAGTGTCAAGTTGGCCAGATGGCCGACCAACGACGGCAGCTGCACGGCTGAGGAAAGAGGCAGGGCGGTAGCATTCGCTCCTGGAGTCTGGGTTTCAAATGGACAATGCAATATGCATAGGCGAATCAAAACAAAACCAATGACGATCGGTAGGCTGTCGGAATTACCCCATCCCAAAGCCATATGCTGTGCCCAAAGCCTAGCGGCTTATGCAGATTTAGTCTCTCTCGGGGCTCTATTGGACGGCTTGCACGGCCTGGTCAGACTGGGGTGTGTTTGAGATGAGGACATAGGAGATCTATCCCGCCTGGGTTCGTCATTGAAATCTTTTCGAGTCCCTTCCCAGCAAGGCGCTGGCGCACCCTTATGTCTCGAGTTGCCAAGCCCCCTACCATGGTAACTGGTAATATTTTAGCTGGTGGAAGCTGGTACCCCCCCCCCGCTGCTGCAGTCTGCAGAGCTCTTGCTCTCTTCACCGTCTTGCCGTCTGACAGTTGCCCCTGATTGGACCTCATGGGGACGCGTATCTCTATGGATATGGCGATACGTGCCTCTTGTCCTCCCGGCGCCCCGGCCCTTCTGGGAAGATGTCAGCCACATCATGCAATCATTCCTTAGATTACTTGACCGTCTCATCCGCGTCCTAGGGCCCTGTCATCCTGACAGCACCAGGGCTATCCGTCGTATCGGCGTGTTCCTTGTATCGGGCCTATGCGTCTTCCAGGCTATGGGACTTGATCCGACTTACGTGGGGACTTCTTGATTTGACGCTGATCAGTGCTAAGCATGCACGCTGATGCAGTATGGGCGAACACGCATTCTTTGCCCAAAAAATCAAAAAGTAGTAGAAAATCAGTAGATGCTGGCGCCTTTTTTTTTTTCCAAATACATTTCATCACTCTACAATTCCATACAGCGAAACCCTTACGGGTCCAAGCCACGGGTCCACGATACGGGTCCACGCGACGGAGCTTGTGCCCCTTTGTGACCTGACGAGGTCAGCTGGACCGGATTCGGCGCCAATGGAAGGCCAAAATCTGTATAGTCCGATGCAACTGGCGCCCAGCTTGACGATAGCTCAAGATGTCGATTGGACGACACTCCAGCAATTCAGCCATGTGCCAAACGATGCCCGCAACTGGAACGGCTGTGGACATGGCTTTCAATTCGACTCGTTTGTTCCATCATCACTGGTCAATGCCAACGCCATCGCTCCGCGGCAAATTTTTGGTTTGCCGGATGCAGGGTCCGAAGAGCCGGATAGGCACAATACGCGTGGACAGCTGTCAGAGCGGCAGCAGTTGGCGGCAATCAAGGCGGAGGCCACCTCGCCGGCGTCCACTCTCGACGGGTCCTCACAGGACTCGGAGTTGGAGGAAGCTTCGAATGAGGAAGAAAGCCTAAACGAAGTGGATTCCTTGATGAAGGCTATCCAGTCCCGAGGAAGCGGCTGCGATCCATTGGGCAGCTTTGGAGATCAGCTCGAGGGCCAGTCGGACGATGGCCTGTCACCGGAGAGCTCACAGCGTGAAAAGCACTACCAGTGTGACCTGGGATCCTGCACGAAAGCTTTCACGCAGAAAACGCACCTCGAGATTCACAAACGCGCCCACTCGGGACTCAAGCCATATCTGTGCAGCTGTGGGCAACGATTCTCCCAGATTGGCAACCTGAAGACGCATCAGCGGAGGCATAGTGGCGAGCGGCCGTTTGCGTGTGCGACATGCGGCCGGCGATTCGCCCAATCGGGCAACGAGAGAGCTCACCAGGTGGTGCATCAAGGGGTGAAACCTTTTGTCTGTAAACTGGATGACTGCCAACGGAGATTCACTCAGCTGGGCAACATGAAGGCACACCAGAATCGCTTCCACTGGGAGACCATTCGCGACCTGACCTTGCGCTTCGCATCGGTGCAGGACGAGCACAGCGTATCCGGAGCGGATAGGGAGATGTGGGAGTATTTTTCGACCCATTACAAACACAGCAATAAGGGCATCAAGGGCCGTGGGAAAGACCGCCGTGTGAGTGTCAGCTCCAGAGATGTGATGGATGACCATTATGGAGCGCGGGATGGGGACATCCCCATGAGGTAACCGTGGGGAAAGACAGCTGATAGCCTGAGGCGATCACAAGAAAAAGACAAAAGTTCTTGAATTGGATGCAAAGAGAGGCAGAGAAAGCAAAAGCAAAAGCAAAAGCATTTGAGTGATAGCATTGAAGATGATTGTATACTGTCGTGTTTCCGGCCCTTTGAATTGTATATGCAGACGCGCCGTCACTCCCACATGGGCCGCATCGCATTCCGCTGATTTGTGTGACTTGCAAAGAAGGCGTCATCCGGATCAATCGATTGACATTCGATGCCGCCTGGTCCGGTCCCTTGTTCCTTGATGCAATCATACCTGCGGTTGGTCAAAGGTTGCCATCAATCAGAAGCACATTGAAAAGAAGGAGGGGAGAAACGTACAGACCAAAAGCAAAGACCTTTCGGCCGATTCACTCCAAGGAATCCCAATAGATAAGGCTGAAAGCGTCGCTCGGTAAATCCAGCTCCCGCAAATACATGAGTGGTCTCACTGGTCTGTCTCCGCAATGCCCAATCATGATTGGTTGGCGGATGTATTCTACAATTTCTACTGCGTAGATCCCCTGGATGTCATTTTTTCCATCAACAACGATTGCACCTGCAAAAGAGCCTTTGCCCATACTGACATGGTAGCCCTTCCCAATGTACTTGGCACTGCTCGACCAAAGATCCCTTTACTACATGTTCACAGCGGGTATCTGTTCCTTTGGTAACATCGACGACTTCAGGCATCGCATCCTGGCATCATCGCATCGCAACATCACCGAGTCAAACCATGGACATCGTCCTTGAAGTCCTTGATACTTTCCTGTTCGACAGGCTATGGGCCATCGTCTACCCAGCAATAGGCAGTGGTCCCCCTGTGGTGAAACGAGCAGCAGCTACCTCAACCTTTTCAAGCATGCGCGAGATCCCGACCCCCATCAACTCCGCCACCCAGTTCTTCCAGCTTGAACCATCGCGCTATGCATACATGAGCCAGTGGCCCCGGGACAATGTTCTTCGACAATTGCTGACGCTCTACTTCATCACCTGGTCCGTCCCGGCCCCCTTCAATTCCGGACCTCGATGCGCCGATCTCAGTCAATCTGACATTCTATCTAGGATCTTTGGATTAGCCGTATATTTCATCTGCTCCACTCTCTCCTACCTTTTCATCTTCGACCATGCCACCTTCACCCATCCTAAATATCTCAAAAACCAAGTTCGCCTCGAGATCCGCCAGACCATGATTTCCCTCCCCATCATGGCCATCTTCACCGCGCCACTCTTCCTTCTCGAAGTTCGCGGCTTCGGAAAGCTGTACGATCGGCCGTCCGAGGCCCCTTTTGCCTTCTACAACTTCCTGCAATTCCCGCTCTTCATTTGCTTCACCGATTTATGCATCTACTGGATACATCGAGGTCTGCATCATCCCCTCATCTACAAGAAATTGCACAAGTCCCATCACAAGTGGATCATGCCGACCCCTTTCGCTAGTCATGCTTTTCACCCTCTGGATGGCTTCTCTCAAAGCGTACCCTACCACCTTTTCCCCTTCATCTTTCCTTTGCAGAAATTCGCCTATGTCGCGCTCTTTGCCTTTATCAATATCTGGACCGTCCTGATCCGTACGTGCCACCATTCCCTTGCAGGCGACCCCCACCCGGCTGGATTTGCTTCTGACTGCTTCTCTAGATGATGGCGAATATGTGGCCAACTCTTACGTGATCAATGGCGCCGCTTGCCATACAATGCATCACCTATACTTCAGTTATAATTATGGTCAATTCACCACCTTGTGGGATCGCCTTGGTGGAAGTTACCGACAGCCCAACGGGGAACTCTTCAGTAGAGAGAGCAAGATGAGCAAAGGCGAATGGGAGCGTCAGACCATGGAGATGGAGAAAGTCCAGAGGGAGGTGGAAGGGGATGATGATCGACATTACGGAGAGGAAAGCCGAAAGCTTCAGAAGAAGACGCTGTGAATTAACGACTGGAGGAAGGCCCGTGAGGAAAGTTGAATGGCCCATTCCCTCAGACAGCCAATGAAACCCCTGCCTAGGCCGAGGCTGTAAATCGGGTTGTCGAGACGAAAGTGCATCAAGCCATCGCGGTCGCGCATGGATCCCCCTTGCATGCCTGCTCTGGTTGGTGGAACTCAACATGACGCTTACTTGAGGACAGAGGCTTTTGGAAAAGGTGTCTCTGATTGGTTACACGATCGCAAGGCTTGAAAAGACATTGGTAGACGATCCTTGGCTCAGGTCCTTCCAATTTAATCGACATTCGTCTATCAGCACAACATAGCGTATCACCAAATGACGTGTCGGCCTTCCCACACTGCATCCAAGTCTCGAGAGTACCCGCCTCCTAATCAGCATGACGACCTCGATCCCATGCCTAAAGTACAGATGGTCACCTGGAGAATTGAAGATTGTATGGCCGGCCATGTTCCATATCCCCCTGAAAGGTCTCGACGGCCCGAGATCATTTGAGTATCTCATCGTTCTCATCCTTTTCCACTTCGGTGTGCACACCATTTTCAACCAGACTCCCATTTGATGCCAGGCCGTCCGCGCCATCCCCAGTCAGGTCCACCCTCATACTTTCGTTTGGCTGCAGCATCTCCATGATCCAAGTCTCCTCCACCCCTCTCTTTCTCCGGATGACCCTCAGCCACCTTTGTCCCCATTCTCGGAGTCTTGCCTCTTCCACCGTGTCGTAGTCCGCCCCCTCCGCCATAATATCATTGCTACCCTCTGCAATCCCAACGAGTGCATCCTCAATAAGACTGAAAAGCTTCTCCATGTTCTCGCGTTCACCGTTCAGGGTTGAGTCAAAAGCCGCTTGTTCGTCCGCAGATAGCTTTGGGCTATTGCGTGCAACGACAATCTGGTGAATGCGACCTATTACTTTTGTAATTGTGGAAGCAATCATCTCATACACATGTGCCTGCGTCAGAATTTGGCCCTTGCCCAAATGATCACCAAGGGCCCACTGGATAACGCTTGAAGGAGTTAGAATCGTGTAGTTGAGGAGTTTGTCTACCACGTTGACGCCAACTCCCGCTTTGTCGTTCCAGTATTCCATCACACTGCTGATGATTTGACACCGATTGCCTTCGCTTTGTGAGCCAATCCAAAGAAGTCGTTCCTTGCAGCGTTCGATCAGCGACAGTACGTGCGAGAGACTTTTGCTCCCAAGGTAGCAAATAGCCGTTACGTATGCATCCGTGACGGGCACTAGAGAATCGGCAACACCGAGCGAGGAAGCTGTATTCTGAATGCTGTCAAAACAACTCTGCAGCTGCTCGTCAGACGCTTTTGTCTTGAGGAGTTGAAGGAGCTGTCGAGATGGCTCGGCATACGGTGTCTCTAGAGCAAGCGTGAGTGATGCGGGGTTCCGATTCACCTTGGAGGGAACTGAGACTTACGGTCTGAGCTATACTTGAACGGCGGCGTGTCATCCTCTTTGGCTTCGCTGATCAATGGCCGATATGGCTCTGGTAGAGTACCTCGAATGCGGGCGGCGAAACTCAGACGGATCTCCTTCTCCAAGGCACCGACAATGAAAGCCTTCCTTGGATGAGAGGCCGGCAAGCCCGCATCTTCTACCCTGTTACCTCGTCAGTCTAAGTTGGAGACTAAGCGGAGATGATGCTTGCCATTCGGTCCATTTCCAGGTGAAGCCAAAATTGCTCAGATGATGAGAAAACCAGTCCATGAATCGGTATACCAATTCGAGGTCCATTGACTCGACATTCTGGTAAAGCCAACGAATCGCGCGACCTAAGCTCGGTGCGACTGCAGCTGGGGCAATTTTGCAGGCTTCCGTGAGGACGGCATGATAATAGACCAGTTTGTGCTCAGGTGCAGGCAGCTGCAGAAGCTGAGAGAAGACGGCATCAACGATCACGTCTTCCGGCTTCCACGTGGACTTGCCTTCTTCGACGTTGCGAAGCTTATCGAATTGTGTAGCTCGTTTGACAAATGTATCTTCCGCGAAATAACAGTCCAAATCGATTAGAAATTTTGCGGTAGCGTTGCGATTGTAGTCAATCATGTTAATGGTATCAATGAGGGAGTCCCGAACGAGAGAAGAGGCGATGCTCGATGTGGGGGGAACCGTCTCAATTTCCTGGTCAGCATAGACGGAGAAGTAGATCTCCGGCAGTCGTGGACGCGAGCCGGCGCGGACCGGCGACGGTACTGTGATGCTGGGTAAAGCGTGTTTTGGAGAGCCGTCATCAGCTGCATTGAAGCCCTCCATTGGGTTCCACGGCCGAGGGACACATGTAAGTGGCCAACCTCGTTCAGCTTCGGATTGCAGTTGCCTCTGCAACAGCCCGATATAGCTGTGGGCCTCCTCTCCCTCTGCGTGACTCTTGCCTGGATAGGGATCTACCAACGCATATAGGGGATGGGGAGTGGATGCGATGATGTCGGTTTTTTCTAGGATTGCTGAAGCTTGCTCCTTCATAGCCTCAGGATTCATCGCCATCACATAGGGCAATGTGAGGAGTATGATCTTGACGAGCTCCAAGCCGAGACTCTGGTGGCAGGGAAAACATCAGCTAGGCCCTTCTCACCTCGGAGTGCTTACTCACATCTTCGGATGAGGCAGTCTGCAAATCGACAGCTCTTGCGAACAGCTCCTCGAAGATGAGGAAGATGCCATTCCCTTGGAGAAGTTGGTGCATGCATGCGATGAACCTGAGCATGAGCTTGACCTCTCGCCAGGCGCCTGCTCTAAAGTACGTCTGCAGTTCGGAGGCAGCCCGTTGCAGTACATCTCGAGCTAATTCGGCCTTTTGTTGATTCAAAGCCAGAACCAGACCGGCGATGAAGGGAATCTTGAGTGGCTGTTCGGTCACTCTGAGAGCCAGTCAGCAGATGCGAAAGCTCGATGGAGGGTGGAGATACAGTTGGATGGTGAGATTGAGGTGCAACGCTCGTATTTGCTCATTCTCGTAATGATCAATGATGATTTGTGAAATGGACGCAATTTCTTCGTCCTTATTCTTCAGTGGCTATGGCATCGAGTCAGCACAAGGTCGACAGAGGTCAATCGGGAGAGATCATAGGTACGGATTCCGCGATGGCTAGGAGCTGTTTGCGAATCCTGACATGCATAGGCTCCTCATATCTTCTGCGCTGCTGTCTTCGGTCGTAGTCATCGTCCTCTGCACCGATGTTAGCTACACCCGACCAAGGAAGGCCGAGATCAAGCCGTTCGAGGGCGGCGGACCTCGAAATCTTCGCTTGCGGTTATTGTGATAGGCAGCTCGTGACCCTCCTGGTCTCCTTTCATAGTCGGTCATTGTGTGAAAGGCGGAGAGGCGAAAGGAAGCCTAAGGAGCTCCTGTCCTTGTCCCTGCGGCTTATAAGGGCGATTGCAAGTAGCTTGCCCGGGATGCTTTCATGAATTCTAAGGCAGACTTGTACCAGCGAGAGCAATTAATGATGAAAAGTAGTGTTGAGACTTAGTGTCGAGACTCGTCCCTCTACTTAATCATGTCTTCGCTTGTGCCGCACTCATGATGGCGGATGCAGTGTGATTCTGATGGATAGAGCATTCGAGGGAGGAACAATCGGCGATGAGGAGGCTGTCGAGGCTCATACTGTGTCCCTTTATGCTTTTTCCTTGTCGCGTCCGGACTTTTGGGTTTGATTTCATGCACTTTTTTTTTTAAAAATCACTGTTTAGCTACGTACTCAGCAACCACGCTTTGAGACTTACTCAAAGTACGTATACATAATCTTTATAGCTCATGGAAGCTTTGATTTTAATTCTAAAAAATATAAAGCCGTTACAGTTGACATATAAATGGGTATTACGATGCTTGGAATATCACTCGAGTTTCAGGTCAATCCAGCCCCGCTTGCCCCACCCCACCAAGGAATTCAAGTTCCGGGGTTCAAAAACACACATCTACTCTACCGGCAGGCATCTACCCAAAACTACGAAATTGAATCTCAAACTTGGATCATGGATTCTTCCTCATACAAAGATGCAGTCTACCTACTTTGACCCTATCCAAAATTGTGGTTGTTCAATATGTAACTGAAATGTGGTTTTGACAAAGAAATTCATGAAATCGATCGCAAAAATTCCGGACCCGACAAGAAAAAAGCATGAAGGGGTAGAGGCCTTGGCATTAAGTATTACATAAGATTACTTTTCTTACTTTAATCATGCTATATCAAATGTGGGAGTGGAACTATCATAGTCGCGGCTCACGTCGATGAGTCAATCTATATCATAGATGAACCGAATATTGAATCATCCTCTTTAAGGCCGCCTAACTAATAACGAGACCTGATGTTGCAGGTCAGGGGAGTGATGAAGAGCCATTCAGAGCATACTTCTACTGCTAAAATACGAGAAGGGTAAAGGTCTCCTGCAACTCGTGGACTGAAGCGTGCCATTGACCATCCATCTCGGCGTCTACGTGTCTCCAGCCGGTATCTTCACCTGCTTGTGATTTAACTAATGCTTCTCGCCTTCTCGCCAGACCTGCATCTGCCCGCCCCGACATCTTTGACGATCCGTCGCAAACAAGAAACATGTCGTGACCGGTAGCCTATACTTTTCCGCCCTTCGTGGCTTCGTGAGTTGAGAGAGAACAAACACCGTTGTTATGTCTAAGGTTTTTTCGCGCAATTTCTGGCCGCCCTTGGATTCAGCTGTCCTGCAAGCACTCCGCCAGCCACAGCAGAATACCATCAATCTACCCAGGGCGGGATTGATCTCAGGAACAACCGACACGAGTCAACGCCACGCTACTTGGTGAGCCCTCATGACTTCGTTATGCATTTCTCGTCTGCCTCTGCCCTTCTCAGTCGAGTTGCGCCCGCATCTCCTCCCGACCCATGGGAACGAAATTGTCCGGGTCGATTCCTCGACCAAGGAGTTCCTTACGCGCATGGGCTGGCACTAGCTTGACGTTCTTCTCGGGCGCGATCGATAGTTCTGTCATCGAGTCAGCAGTCCAGATGCACCTACTGCCGACGCTCCCACTCACCTTGCCGCGAGAAATCGAAGAGACGGGGCAATTCCTTGGAGGCCCCGCCAGCATGTCGGGAATCTGGAAAGCGACATCCTGGCTCTCGAAGCTCATCAAAAAACGGGTGGACCATGGCGTCGATGGCGGAGAGGCGTTGGGTTGGGGTGTACTCTAGTAAGAGTGATATGAGATCTATGGCATCGGGACTTGCTTTGCGGAAAACCTGTCATCCGAATTAGCCTCCTGTTGATGCATCGACTCCGGAGTGCCCGATCGGTGAATGCGAGGCCATTTACTGACTTTGTGGAACGGATGTGGCTTGATCTGAGGGAACTTGTGCTCCATGTAGTTGGGATTCATAGTTCGGATCTGGTCCCTCGTTGGCGTTCCCAGTACTTTGATGATCTCCACAAGCTGATCAATGCCTGACTCTCCCGGGAACAAGGGTTGCCCCAGCATTAATTCTGCCATGACGCAGCCGGTCGACCACACATCTAGCTCGCATCGTCAGTTGATGGCACGGAATATCTGGAGATCTCAAAACGACCTACCAATCTTGGTCGTGTAATTGGTGGCGCCAAAGATCAGCTCAGGCGCTCGGTAGTAACGTGAACAGATATAAGACACGTTTGGTTCGTTCTCGACCAAGATCTTGGCACTGCCAAAATCGCAAAGCTTCAGAACTCCGGTGGTAGGGTCGAGCAGAAGATTCTGGGGCTTGATATCACGATGGCAGATTCCCATTGAGTGTATGTAGGCGAGGGAGCGAAACAGCTGGTAGATGTAGATCTTGATCTCCAGTATTGGCATCGTGGTCTTCATCTTGTTGAAGAACCTGGAGGCGCGATACACCGTCTCAGGCACGAATTCGAGGACGAGGTTGAGATAGACTTCCTCCTTCTAATAAACTGTGAGCCCAATGTCTGACAAAAGACAGCGTTGTCATCGCCACGGTCCGTGGTCATGCTCACCCGCTCCCCATTGGAATAGTAGAAAGCCTTCAGCTCGACGATATTGGGGTGGCGCACAATGCGCATGATCTGGAGCTCGCGATTCTACAATGGTCAGCCTTCATGACGAGGCAGAGTCTGGGTCGGACGGCCTACCTTGAAACGTTTGTCTTGAAGAACACGCTTAATGGCAGCGTCCTCGTTGCTCGGCGCGAGTTTGGTCTGGAAGACCACTCCAAAGGAGCCGTTTCCAACAATTTTGCATTGTGTGTATTGCATTTCCCTGGTCTCTCCGGTGAGACCATCCTGTACCTTTTCACGAACGACCTCTGCCCAAGCAGGTCAGCAAAGCCACGAGTGAGGCAGTAGCCAACAGTATGCTCACCCCCCATGCGAAGGCTGCCAATGCCCATGCCACGATTCTGCGCCGACATCGCCTAGAGACAAAACTGTTGCGTGCCCTTTTTGCTATCGAGGGAATGAAAGACCCGAATTGGCAAGTCGGTGACTAAACGATCGGTGTTTTGGTAGTGAAGACGTGGTGGGCAGACTTTAGCGGTGGTAAGGAAGAGTTCCGGATTGTGACGTAGGAGAGGAGTCAAATAAAGACACAAGCCAAGTGTCACGAGCAAGGCGTGAGCGGGAACTTGGGCCTGATGTTGTCGAACTCGTGGCCCAAACAAAGATCAAGGCGACTTTTGACCGGGCGAAGTGTTGAGGGTCAAGGTCCTAGTCAGGATGAGGAGACAGGCTGGTGAGGAAGCACGCCTTCCTTGCAATGGTCGGCCTGACGGGGGAACAGGAGCAGCAGAATGCCAGATTACTGCTCTCCTCGATGGTTTGCGGATCTAGGCAAGAGGATAACGAGTCACAGTAGACGGAGAATAAATCCGACTGTTGGTTTGGGGAGATGTCGGAGAGGAGGAGGTTGAGAGAAAGAAGAATGGTAGCAATGTGGATGAAGCGGAATTTGGCCCTCTGCTTTGCTTTTGGGGAGGGGTGGGGTGGGGAGGTGGGTCAGGCGACAAGACAGTCAGGATTGACTTCCCGCCACAGTGTTAACTCTTGGCTGTGTAGCTTCGAGGAGGACGGAGCAGTGTTGGGGGCAGGACAGGCGTGCGCGATGGTGGACGATGGTGGAAGATGGCGTCTCTAGGGATGTGTCGAAGATCAGGAGTGTAGGGAGACGGAGGCAGAGACACGTGAGGGAGTGTCGGCCTAGGAAAGCTGAGAAACGAATCGACAGTAATAAAATAATAATAACAAGAGGAGGAACAGATGCCAGTGCGGGTGCAATGGTCTTTCCCAAGCGGCTGGGTTCCACGGCCACAAGCGAGTCTCACTACTGATTTACCCACTGAGCCACTTATGACGACCAGGGACAATAAGAACCCGCGGGGGGCGAGAACTTCCACTACTCCTAGAACTAGATGCTATTCATGCTACCTGGTTGGATATGAATTTGTGTAGGGAATAGTTCTATACAGATATATAGGACATTACCGGGACAGGCAGCGGGCATCCCCTTTCAAGCCATTGATCCCAAAGCCAAAACCGATGCGCAGACTTGCTGCGACGCTATGGGACAAGTCTTGGGAGAATTCTTTCAAGTCTGGGAAGGCTGAGCCGCGTCTGTGGTGATTTCCATCTGATTTTGGATATATAGAACGTAGTCGGTAGAGATGGCGTAGATGAAGTCGGTAGGTAGAAATGGGCAAATGGTATCTCCAACATGCTCACAGCTGGCATAAAAATTAATAGGGCATCCTGCATTCACGCGACCTATTGGGAATATGTTGTACAGCTCGATGGGCGGAGAGGTAGGGGGATTTCTGAATTCTGATTCCCTGGTGGATACCTCCTTACGGAATTTCAATCATGGGTCACGCTAAAAAGAGTCTCATGACCAGACTACCCACTCGAACCAAAACTGACTACAGCCACCATTCGAGCTACAGCGGCGACCTTGTTCTCCAATTGGCCTGAGGTGCAGGAACAGCAAAGTCACTACCTTTACATCATCGGTCATTGAAACTCTACATCACGGCTCGTCCTACCAAAGTGGCATTAAAAATGGGGATTACTACTGCAAGAATCCATCAAAAGTATCGAACGAGCCAGCAACATGGAGTCGCGCTGCTCTCTACCCTAATATTCTCCCCTGTTATACTGTACTACCATTACCTTAGCTTTCTTAGGTCCCGGCGGCATTGTCGTGAGTTTGCTGCATCCTCGATCCAACGTACCGCCACAGCCATGAGCCAGGAGCCAGGAGCCAGGCCAGGAGCCAGGAGCCATAATTCTCTATGTGGCCAGATGCATTACGGCTTCGTGGTATGAGGGCATCCCTTCTGCCTCTACCCTCATCCGCTCTCCGACCTTGGCTTGCACGTCCGCCTTGTCTCCCTCCCGGTCTCTCTGTCTCTCTATCTCCGTGTTCCACGTCGAAGGCTCAGAGGCCCGCGGGTGCACCAGCCGAGCATGTGACGGATCTACGGGCAGATCTAAAGTAATTGCAATGGAAGCACAGCTCTGCAGATCCGTGGGTAAAAAGCACATCGCGCCCCGGATGCGGATGCAGATGTGGATGCTCCAACCCTTGATCATTGTTGGCTGTCCTGTTGCAATTGGAACACTGCTGGGATTTGAAGTCCCGGCCAGGAGTGGCACTCCAGGTGAAGATGCAGCGTCGTTCGTCAGGAGGGTATAATTATGTCAGTACGGTAGCCCACGCATGCGCAGCCATCTGCCGCTTCGACCTGGGCCAATCAGCTCGCCACAGAGATCGTCCAGGCACATGACGCATCTTGCATTTGCATTTGGAGGGCCTCCTGATTTTTGGGTTTGAAATGTCGTGCATCTCTTCGCCTTGGCAGCGACTTGAGCATCACAATTATCCATCCTCTGCCTTTTATCATCATATGCTCCCGTACGAATCTATGCAGGCCCCCACTTACGATATACGCCGAAAATCGATGGAAAACCAACACAGTAGGTCGAGTTCCTACAGTGCCCACCAGCGATCTCGCATATGCAAGACAACATCACTCGACGAATCACAGTCCACGTGGGACTACGCCTTGTGTCGGCACGTAGGACCTAGAGTAGCATGGCGACATCCTACTTCGTACCCTCGAACTACTGGGATCTGGATACTGAAAAAATGAGTAAATTGTCGCAGTTGCTGTAGATTTTCCACTCAATGCATCGCTCTTGGTCACATAAATGTCTGCTGTCCCTCCACTACATCACTTATCATGGCCCAAGAACTCTCTCTCCCTGTGTAATACTATGGCGCGAAATCCAAGTGCGAGTGCGTGTTGGGCCTGACTGTAAGGCAGAGTGGGTCGTAAATTTTCATTCTGCCTTCAATCATTCGGTGTCCTCGTGCCCTCTGCGGCGTGGTGGATCTTGGCGTGGCTCTAAGGCAAAAACGCGACGAAGTTGCTGATTACCGTACCCACTCAGGGCCATTTCTAGACCTAATAGGCTCAGACTAGTCGAGGTACCTAAGGTATGTGGAGCCCGACAAAAACCACTCGCGCCCTTTACTAAGACTGCGAGAGAGAGACGTTTTCGGGGTTCCATAACCTGATGTACTCGCTCGTTTGCGAGATAGAATTTGGGTACCACGTTTTTCTGTTTTGCGTGATGAGAATGACAACATTTGAGTCGACGACTTGTCAAACCGTCGTGCGCCACGTTCATTGCATAATTACCACTAATATGATCAAGAGACTGATAGCATGCAAATTGATTGTCGAAGCCAAAAGCGTTGAGCCAGCGAAAAACCATCCCACCGCTCCAGATGACACGGTGGAGATCTTCTAGTGCTGCAGCTTCAGCCTTTCTCTGTCGAACCCTGATTGCTTTTTCAAGAGGGCGGATTGCAGAGGCCTGTGTGGTCCCTGGCCCTTGACAGCAACCGTCGGTCGAGTATCAACCACTCCCCAGGCGGCCTTGGGCAATGTGGCTTATCACCCCCAACAGCAACCAGATGTATCTAACCTGTGAGCTGGTCCACCCGTATTTGTGAGTGCAGCGGACCACTCTTGAGATAAACTTGAGCAAATCAACTCCTGAATCCTAGACGAATATAAGACCACAGCGAGCACAAAGGACACGAGTTCGGGTAATGATAGCATTGGCTCATCCATGAGGTTGGCTCGTGTCATTTTGAGCGAGAACGGAACCTCCCTTGTGGGGTTTGAGCATAACAATGTCCGCAGAATTGCTGACGTCTGCCTTGCTTAACGCTTTCCTTGTTGCCTGGATCTGTTGGGTAGCAGACTAGAATGCGTATACCTGGATAATCTTCGTGGCTGTAGCCGTTCAATAAACTCATGATTTGCTCCTAAAGCATCAGACCTCATGCTTCTGGTCATCAGAGAGCCATAGTACAAGACACACAAGGTCATGCGTCATCGCAAGGCACTTCTGATTTTAAGCAAGGGGAAGATCAAGTTTTTTTTCTGATGAGGAGTAGCCCTTTGGAGATGTCTCCATAGGCGGCAAACGAATTGCAAAGAGCAGAATGAAACTTGACCGGTTGAGAAATGGTGCGAGAACACTCAGGAGTCCCACATGAAGGGCGAACGTCCGCCGGAACAATGGATCGTAAGGGGTTGGCAGCACCCCGAGGTGATGCTTTGCGAGACTGTACAAAACTTCGGTGGAGTCTCAAGCCATCGATAGAAGAGAGGAGGCATTGACATTGGCAGAGTAGTACTTTAAAACCCGTCAAGATCCCCCTGTCTATCCCTTCAGGTAATACAAGGCGAAGATCGCCACAAAGACGCCTTAAGCATGGCGAACCAGGCACAGATCTTCACGATCATTAGGGTGACCCAATGCAAACCCATGTGTCCATAGATCAGCAAATGATTGCTTTATTTAGACAAGATCCGGAAAAGTGAGGGGGAGGGAGTACAGAGTCGGAATTTTATGATGGCGAGAAGGATCGCTTCACCGTGAAAGGGCGGAGGTGTGTATAGAAAGCCTTAGAATGGAACCTCAGCGGGACCTCCGACGCTTGCTTCTTGCGCGAGTTGTTCTGGGGAGAATTCAATAGATATGGCCATGCCGACTTTGGCACTTGACTGTTTCGAGTTCAGCGTGAACACTCCTCGACCTTGCCTGGCATCTCATGGAGACACGGGAAACTTACCTTGGCATGATCCAACTCACCAGCGAAGGATAGTTGCATTGGCACCATGAGGCGCTTTTCCAGCAAGCAGCTTACTTTTCCTGAACTGTCGAATTGCGCTCTGAAAGTTGATGCCTTGAAGTCATACTTGGCACCAAGCGTGGTAGATCCTTCCTTCCTTAGCTCTCCACCCATAAGACCACCGCCGCCTAGGCCCGGGGCAAACTGCAGGTTCAAGTCCACACCTGCCTCAACCTTCTCGGTCAGACGCCGCCAGTAGGATGTGCTGAGTGCACCCTGGCCGGTCAGCTGTGCGGTACCTATCCAGTCCTGTCCCCTATATTTCGCACAGTAAGACAGAATGGTCTCGGGACCTTGTCCCATGGTGAGCCGTTGCCATGCGGCCTCGACGCCGAGTGCAAGCCCCGGCGTCACTGATTGTAGGTAACTCCCGACGAGGATACCGCTCAAGCCTCCGTCCAACAACGATGGATTTACGGATTTGAGCGAGGCTGAGAAATCCTTGCCGGAGTAGTCGCCGTCCAACTGGAACATGGACTGTTGCCCAGGCGATATGGAAGCTTGCGTCTTGGTAACGAAAGATCTTGACAGTTGGTAATTCAGCGCAGCGCTCAATTGACCTTCGTTGTCGATGTTGCCCTGCATAAAAATCTAATGTGGTTCAGCCGCATGCTCATAGCCAGAGGGATGGTGACCCTACGCCTTTTTGGCCAAATATGGCGGAGAACCCATAGGGAGGCATTTGTTGAGAGCCCATGGCAAAGGCATGTGAGTACTGGAAAAGCGGCGACAGGCTGAAAGGTTTGGTCAGGTCGGCTTTGAGACCGGAAAACATATATTTGGTCAGAAAGACATCTGTTTCGACCTCTCTCTTGAGCCTCTCCACCGTCCCAGGATTCGAGAGGCCAAGTGCATCTCGCCGCTGGGTGAAGGTATTGTATGTGTTTCGAAGCACATTGACAAGGCCCTTGTCTCGTACAGCAGAAGGAAGAGGCTCTTCCAAGCTCGACTTAGCCATCTATCCGGTCGAGGTGCCAGGGACCGTGATTCAGAATATCGATGCGTAGATGGATGCAGGGTGAAGAGGGTCGATCGGGGGCGCCTCTAGAGGCGAGGCGCAACTGGGAGGACAACAAGTTGGAGACTGAAGCATTCGGTGTAGCTGAGGTCTATCTATCTAGACACCTTCATTTAGTCCTCCAGGTTTGACTTGAAAGATTGTATGCACGATCTTTGGTGATGGGACGACATATTAGCAGCTGAGATCATGCGAGAAGGAATTAGATAAATTTTTAACGAGTTTCAGAGTTCGCAGACGCTCCGCTCTCCACACTAGACGCCCTTGACGCCCTACGGCTTCGTACGGTTTTCTTTATCCTTTATCGATAAACCAAGCCACTTCACAAATTCTAATAGACCTCGAGGGATTCCACTCCTGCCTTGACAGATCTATCAATGGCTCATATTGATGGGCTTGCACCTTCTGTCGTGACTACAGCTCTATCGTATCGCTTTCCAGACAGTTCCTCAGGACTTGCGGACGTAAATCTTTCTCTCCCACCAGGCAGCCGCACGCTTTTGATTGGCGGTACCTTGAACTCCATCCGTCATGAAAGCATATGGATATTGTTGGCTGACAGAAGCCTCGTACACAAGCAAATGGTGCCGGCAAAACCACTTTACTCCGACTGCTGTCGGGCAAACGCTTGGCACCAACGTCAACCATCTCCATTGCAGGCGTCGATCCGTTCAAGGATGGTCTTGAGGGTGTCACCTATCTAGGGCTCGAATGGGTGCTTAATCCCATTGTCAGGACAGACGTCGATGTCCCTACCCTCCTCTCTTCTGTTGGAGGTGATTACTACCAGAGCCGCCGCGACGAGCTGGTGCATATTCTCGACATCGATCTTGCTTGGCGCATGCACACCGTGAGCGATGGCGAGCGCCGTCGGGTACAACTGGCCATGGGACTACTCAGACCATGGAGGATATTACTGCTCGACGAGATCACCGTGGACTTGGACTTGCTCAGCCGTAGCAACTTCCTTCACTTCTTGAAACGAGAGACAGAGAACAGGGCCTGCACCATCGTCTATGCAACGCACATTCTGGACAATCTCGCAGACTGGCCAACGCACCTAGTGCACATGCATTTGGGAAAGGTGAAGAATTTTGGCCTAGCGAGCACGTATAATGTTGGCGGCATGAAGAATAGTGGGAATAGTCAATTGGGTGAATTGGTGCTGGCTTGGCTGCGGCAAGATCTTGAGGAACGAGGTCCAAGGAAGATTTCAAATCAAGGCAGAACATATGAGAATTTAGAAGGCAAAGGTGGTTATGGGAACGAGAAAGCGCTCTAGTGTGGCGATACCTTAAGCACCACCATCTTGGTGCCCTCCTCGCCTGTTCAACCAAGCTGGAGTAGATTGATGCCTGACCGTTTGATGTCGGCAACCATGTAAGCCGATAGGGGGATTTTCTAGCCATAGGAGCCTCCTCCACTGCCACGCGCAACTGCTCCTATTTTAGGTGCCTTCAAAAGAGCAAATCGTAGGCTGATTGCTACATGCTCTTCGATTAATGGGATCCTCAAAGGCAGCCCTCTCTGATGATTAGCGGACTTAGTGTTCTTTGGACGAGTCCTATCTATAGGTGGTCGAACATTGATCAGTCCCCGGACGCGCTTCCGGGAAGAAAAAAGGAGGCGGGGCCTTCCAACTTTTGAGCACATTGCATGCGTAGACTTTACCCAGTCCTCGCAAAGGCTGGTTGCTGGAAGCCAGAAGGCATACTTTGCGGCCCTCCTTGATTTGTTGAGGGCCCAAACCCTGGTGGTAAAGGAAAGCCTGGAGGCGGAGGTGCGGCAGGAGCGGACGGAAAGCCTGCTTGCGCTTGTTGAGATTGGTTGAATCCTGGAGGTAGGAACCCCTGGGGCCCGCCATAGCCGGCCTGTGATGGCGGCGGCCTGGCAGGCAAGCCGGAGGGTGGTGCGGGCAGTGGCTGGGATGGCGGAGGCGGACGCGATTGATGTGATGGAGGCATGACTTGATATGAACCATTAGATAGAACCGGACGGCCACCGTTCACAAACGGAGGTATGCTTCCATGACGACCAGAATCATTCTCAAGCATAGCCGCGGGTCCTGTCGGAGCACCAGCCGTGAACAGCCCTGTGGGCAAAGTTTGCGTTGTAGGCTGTACGCCGTGCTTCGAAGCTTGCGCGGCCAGCATACGTTCCGCCTGATCGCCGTGTCTTTCGCCCTTCCCGTCCTTTTTGTACGCATATTGTACAGATATCTCCTTGTTCATCAAGTACTGGCCATTCATGTTGGCCACAGCATCGTCTGAGGCGTCAAAATTGGAATAGGAGATGAAGCCGTAACCTTTTGAGAGATTGGCATCGTCACGAGCGACCTGAATGATGTTAGCTCGCCGACAACAGTGGCCGAAACGAAGAAGGTTTACCTTTGGAGCAGTTATCAGACTGCCAAATCGACCAAAGGTGTCGAAAAGTGTTTGCTCCGTGACCATGGGGTCGAGATTTCCGACGAACAACTCTGCGCCGACCTCGACTGTTTTTTGTTTATCGGCAGATGCTTTATTGACTCTGATGGGCTTGCCATAAAGTCTGACCTGATTCATGATCCTTGCAGCATACTCTGCGTCCTCCTCGCTGATGAATTCCACGAATCCATATCCCTGATGGGTTTGAGTGACCCGATCTTTGGGCAGATGGACATTGACAATTCGCCCAGCCTGCAACATCAGCTCCCACACTAGACTATCCGTAACACGCTCGTCTAGGTTGCCGATATATACTGTTGCCTCTTTGTCCTGCTCCCTAGAAAGATAGCATTAGCTGAGAGGCATTCGAGTGCATGAAGCCAAGGTACCAATGACGCGCTCCGGACATGTTGAATTTCGCAGCATCTGCTTAACCAAAGTACAGAGAGCTTCAAGCTGAAGAGAAAAAACCAGGTAGAGACTCGGGCGAATCAATCAATTGTCGAGAGAAGAGTTATGTTACGACTAATCGTATTAGTGAGCTTTTTATATTTTTCATTACGGGCTAAGATTGCCCCCTTCAAATTAACATATTCATTGCAATGACAGCACCCACTTGTTCAACTTTGCCCTTTCCCTCATAAAACCTGACATCTTGTGGTGTCACTCAGATCATGTGGCAACTCTCAGAGGACGCAAAGGTTTGCACACGTCTTCAAGTCTCACTTCAGGAACAAAAAGCTGAACATCAACCCATAGGAAAGAATCAGCAAAGCTATGGACATAGCGAGAGTCTCGGTGCATTAGTATGTCTCTTCATCTGATAATCACACCTCTGAAGCAACATCTGAACCCTCGATAGTGGCTATCTGCCCTTGATCATGTATCTCGGTGAGCATCCGTGCATTCTCATCCTCCGTTTGGTCTGATGATGTAGCAGGATACACACTCAGCAAACCAAAACCTTCATTGATCCAGTAGGACCCTTGATCCCTACTGATCTCGCACTACGCCTCACATGTCAGTAGAATCATAACACCGATTGCGGGTTGAAGCCAGCTTGGGAAGCGCACAATAACGTCAATGGTGGTGTCTTGAGCGAACGCCATCTGCTCAAAGTGTAGATCAATCGGAGCGACGGTAGAGAAGTCCCAGATGCAGAGCGAAGAAGGCGTCTGTGTTGCGTGTGCCGGCGCACCAGAGTAGATTCTGACGGGTCAAGGGATAATCGCACCTCTTCCGCGCTAGCCTCCTGTGGACATTCTCTTTAGATTTAATATGCGTACCAAGATGCTGTCGACTGTGCGTAATTGAATCTTCACTGCTGTGCCATGAAGGATGATGCGCCGCGGTTCTCTAAGACGTTGATCGAATCCATTGCAGGCTTAAGTGCTGGCGTCGCTTCAACACTCGTAAGAAACTTGACCTCTAGGCTTTCAAGACGTGCCAGCCATCTGATTGATCTCAGGTAGCGCATCCATTGGACGTTGTGAAGACTCGGCTTCAGCGTATGCTGCTCTACCATTGGTATACCTTGCAGCTAACGGAGCTCCCTAGTCGAAAGAGGGACGTCGGTGCGCGTTGGGACATCGTTGCGTATCGCTCAGGACATCTACCGGGACGGGGGCATTCTCGCAGGATGTTATCGCGGTCTAGCACCCAACCTTGTGGGCAACTCGGTTAGCTGGGCCTTGTACTTTGTCTGTTATGATGGCATCAAAACCGGCCTTGGCTCTTTGCGAGCATCTGAGGAGGGTCTCTCTTATTATGACTACTTTGTCGCGTCTGGAGCTGCAGGTATCTAGGACTTGGCAACGACCGCAAGGCGAAAAAGGGGGCTGATGTCTCTAACAGGAGCACTGACTGCGCTGTGCACCAATCCGATCTGGGTCATCAAAACACGCATGCTGTCGACCTCGTCCACACACCCAGGAGCTTATAGGTCAATGGCGGATGGGGTGCGTCAGATCTATCGAGCCGAAGGTATCTCGGGCTTCTACCGAGGCCTCTTACCCTCCTTGTTGGGGGTTTCTCATGGTGCATTGCAATTCATGGCATACGAGCAGCTCAAGAAAGTCCGGCAGGAAAGCCTTGAACGGCAGGAGCTCAGCGCGACGGATTACTTGGTCCTAAGTGGGGTAGCCAAGGTGTTCGCCGGGAGTATCACATACCCCTATCAAGTCGTTCGAGCAAGGCTACAGATGTACCAGGCCGAACAATTATACCAAGGAGCCCTTGATGTGGTGGGGCAGGTTTGGCAGCGTGAGGGTCTATCTGGCTTCTACAAGGGTCTTGCTCCAAACCTTCTGCGGGTAATGCCAAGCACGTGGGTGACATTTCTCGTTTATGAGAAGATGAGATGGTATCTGGCAAAATAGTGTCGAGCAGTCAATAGAGAGTCCGAGATTTTTCACTTAGACTCTTTGATCTCACAGTAATCCGTACGGAGGATGGCACGAAAAGTCCTGGACAGCGCTAAAATCTGCAGCTACCGTTAATTATCCTGGGCTGTAATCTGACTGTATCAAGTAAATTACAAATAGCTCCAGGCGCATCTCCCTAGCCGAGGAACCTTGAAGCCACGCTTGAGACTTTACATACCAGTAGCTGCAGGGACGTCTATATGGGAGTACTCCCTAAGGAGCAAAGAATAATACCGTAAAAGCTTTTAAATACAAAGCCAAGAAGATAACAGAAGATCCAGATTTTAGTGGCTTGATCCACCCGCCTCCCGTCGGCTAGCTCCTGGGATGTGGGGGCGAAACTCGGTGAGTGTGCTTCCAGCCTTCTAGGATTAGGGTACTGGTACTGGACTACTGGTACTGTAGTGTAGAGTCTGTGTAGTGAACAAGTGGGCCTGACATGGGGTGGGTAGGGCTGCCTCGCTCCTACTCTCCTCTTACGATTTCCCCATCCATCCTTTCTTTCTCCACCGAATCGCTGCGCTTCCGAGTCTTTCAGCCTTTTTGTTTGAGCCTGAAGAGCGATCGCCTACCTCCGTACGCCTCCCAATCGGCCGCGTTGTAATTACTCGAGACTGCGGACGGCCTCTTCGCACATCCTGTGAGAGGCTACTGCCACAGATCCCTACCAGCTTCAGTCACGGATTGCAAATCCTCCCGTGGCACTTGCACTCTCACAGCTTTTTACCCCTCCAGCCTTGGATAGACCTCTTTCAACAGGCTCGGAGCAGGTACTGTTTTACAGGCAAATTCTGAGGATATCGATCGCCAGGTCAGCCTCATGTCCTAAGCGCTTCAGTCTCCATCGACCGTTTTCCAAGCGTCTGTGCGCTTCGATCCTCCCTTCTTGTCGTAACATCTATTGGCATCGAGCCTGCAATAGACAAGAAACCACCTGCTCAGCGTGGTGTCATCCCACGTCCCCGGCGTTTGGGGTCAAATATTGGCATCACCAGATTGCTTGCCTCTAACCGGGCCTGCCTAAAACCGACCACTTTTCTCAGCATCTCACCATGTACAACGCGCACCGCGGCATGGCCCAACCTGCGAGCCGGCTGGAGGAGTATATCACCGGTATCAGGCAAGAATTCGAAAACGCGACCAACGGTGCGAGTGAGAGCGATCAGAGAAGTGAGTCTCCATGCACTTCGCCCTTGCTGCTTTTCCCTTCCCAAGGCATTCTTGATGACACTAGTGCTGCCATCCTTTCGTGCAATTTTGCTTGCGCACGACGCCATCATCCTTGAAGGTTGGAGATGACTGACTCGACGCCCCCAAAGTGCAAAGCCAGATGCAGGAAATGGAAATGGTGAGGCAGAAAGTCTACGATTTGGAGCGTAACCAAACCCTCATTAAGCAAAGGTTCGGTAGGCAATGCCCCAGAACGCAAATACTCACTAATTCGCTTGGAAAGGTACGAAGAAGATATCGCTCACCTGCGCCACGAAATAGAGGCTCGAGGAGGACCTCCATCGCATCTTGGCGTCAGTGGACTATCAGGCCACGCGAGCGCACACACGGGACCTCCACCACCTCAGATTGGTCATGGACCTAGCAATCTGTTTGGCGGTATCATGGCCAATCAAGGCGGCCAGCAGCCAGGCCTTGCCCCCCTCGCTCAAGAGCAGCAAGGAAACCAGCCGCAACCGCAGCCAGGTCCACCCCAGCACCAGATGCCACAACAGCCTCAAGCTTTACCTCAGCAGGGTCCTTATCAAGGCAATTACGCGCATCAATCGGTCGTTAATGGTATGTCGTCGCTTGCCTGGGTCCCTGATCTCTGACCTGATCCCTCTTCCTAACGAATCCTTTCCCCCCAGGCTATGGATCTCAGAACCAGATAGCTTCTCCTGGGGCAGGCAAAGCTCGTAACAATGTCGGCCCCCGCGGCCATGGAAGCACTCCTCAACAGAGTCAGCCGATACCCTACAACGTGACTTCACCGCCACCTCCCCCCATGAATCGCCCAAGCCCTCCACCAGCCCACTACCCCAATGTGGGCAATATGCTCGCAGAATTAAACCCTGACGAAATGCGGTCCGATCAGAAACGGGAAGGGCAAGACTGGTATGCTGTGTTTAATCCCAATGTGCGGAGGGTGCTAGATATCGATTTGGTCTGCAATCTGGGTCACGAGAGTGTTGTCTGCTGCGTTCGCTTCAGCCACGACGGAACCAAGGTTGCGACTGGCTGCAATCGGTCTGCTCAGATTTTTGATGTCGCCACCGGCAACAAGCTTACAACATTGCAAGATGACAGCGTTGACAAGGATGGTGACCTGTATATTCGAAGTGTCTGTTTCAGTCCAGACGGTACCTACCTAGCGACAGGTGCTGAGGACAAGCAAATCCGAGTGAGGCTCACAACTCATCCATTTAAGCCTTGGGCAAATCTAACAGATGCAGGTATGGGATATCGCAACTCGTACCATTCGCCACACCTTTGCCGGTCATGACCAAGACATCTATTCCTTGGACTTCGCGCGCAATGGGCGGCTCATTGCCTCCGGCAGTGGTGACCATACGGTTCGGATTTGGGATATCGTCCGTGGCGGTGAAGTCTTGATTCTTACCATTGAAGACGGTGTAACGACGGTGGCTATATCGCCAAACGGCGAATTTGTGGCCGCGGGTTCGCTGGACAAGAGTGTACGGGTGTGGGACATTGAAAGGGGCACGGTCATGGGTCGACTTGAGGGAATGGAAGGCCACCAGGATAGCGTGTACAGCGTTGCCTTCTCCCCGGAGGGTGACTGCCTCGTGAGCGGAAGTCTTGACAAAACCATCAAGATGTGGCAATTGGCACCTGAAAACAGGGGGGGCATGGTGTCACGAGGAGGAAGATGCATCAGAACGTTTGAAGGTCACAAGGTACGAGAATATGGGATGATGGTCAAGCATGAGAACCTAACGTGATTGGCAGGACTTCGTTCTGAGCGTTGCACTGACTCCTGATAACGAGTGGGTGCTCAGTGGCTCCAAGGACAGAGGCGTGCAATTCTGGAACCCTCGAAGTGGAGACGCGCAATTGATGCTTCAAGGGCATAAGAATTCAGGTCAGTGATGAAGGCTATAAGCATCGAGGCAGCGACGCAGAAGGTTGACGCAACACCATAGTGATTTCTGTCGCCCCGAGTCCGCGAGGAGAATTGTTTGCCACTGGCAGCGGCGACATGCGGGCCCGAATCTGGAGGTAAGTCGATGCCAACCCTTCATGGTCCCTCGCCAAGGACAGGCAGCTGACGTATATCTGGTAGATATACCACCTATCGCGGTTAAAGCAGGAGGCGGCATCATTAAAGCTCTTGGCCTGGGTGCAGATCCGATGCACCAGACGGCGAGAGCAGGGGCTCGCACCGATGTGGAGGTGACTGAGATCTTATTAGGAGTCTGCGTAAGCCATGCTGGCGATATCGCAAAGGGGTAAAGGGGGGAGGATGACGGCCGCTGGTGGCGGTGCCAAAGCCGATACTTGGGTTTGCTCTTGCGCTTCTTGTACATTGCCAAATCCATAATTTCCCCCGAAAACGTAGAGGAAACCATTCGAAGCCTTTGGTGGGACCCAGGGGATAGAGTAACTACTGTAGGTGTAACTTGACTCCGTTAGACCAGTAGCAGCTTTGGCTTTCGGGTGCGTCACGCTGGAAAGATTGCCCTGCATGCCGCTGGCAGCCTGGCACCCGCCCACCTGGGGATCAAAAGTATGATCCATTCCCCACTCATCCTCCATGCAGAACATATCCATGCCCGTAAGAAGAAGTAACCGTGTCGTCCGATCTGCAACGCACAAATCAGCCGGCCTCCGAGAAGGCTCCTGTTGAGACCAGCCGTATGGAACTATGTTACTAGGGTAGTTCTATTGGTTGCCTCTCATACAGTGACTACCTACGCCGGCTGAGTGTTTCCTGAACTTGAAGAATTGATGCGCAAAACGAATCAGCATGGACACCCTACTGTTAGTTTCCCTCTGCGGGACACCGTCTTCCCAGGGCCGACAAGGCCGACAAGTCTCCATTCGCGCGGCTTGTCAGATATAATTAGTTCTCTGGCCGTCGCGCATAAAATCTGCCATCAAAGTCAATTGCTGACCTGCACAATGCCTCAGCACCGCAGACGTCGCAGCCAGCAAACCTCGCAACCGGCGAAAGTCCAGCACCTATGTCGACGCCATACACGACATGCCCGAAAACGGTGAGCTTGCCCCCGCGCAACTCTACAGTACTGAATCCGGCCGCTTGTTTCATTCGGGTCGCATCGTGATCGTCACCGTCGGTCTGCCCGCCCGAGGAAAGACGCACCTAAGCGTTGCATTGGCAAGGTATTTGAGGTGGCTAGGCGTGAAGACGCAGGTCTTCCACCTGGGGGACTACAGGAGAGCGCATGTCGGCCCTGGCAAGGATGTGCCCGAGGACTACTTTCACGTTGATGCCAGCCCAGCGTCAGTGCTCATGAGGCAGAAGATTCTCAAGAAATGCCGCGATGACATCTACTTCTTCCTCAATAACGAGAAGGGGCAGGTCGCCATCTATGATGCAGTGAATCCTCTGGCAGCAGGCAGGCGGAGCTTAGCCAAAGAATTCTCCAAGCACGATGCGCAGACACTGTTCATAGAAAGTGCGTGTGATGACGAGAAGATCATTGAAGAAAACGTTCGAAGCGTCAAGATCTCCAGTCCGGATTACGTCGGTTGGGATGAGAAGGATGCGGTCAAACACTATCTGGCTAGGATGAGAGCCAAGATCCCGCATTTCGAGACGATGGAAGAACCGGAACTGAATTACATCAAGATGATCAATGCTGGAGAGAGGATCACCGTCAACAATTGTACGTTTGGCTACCTGAGCCATCGCATCGTCTTCTATCTGCTCAATCTGCACATCAAATCGCGGCATACTTATTTCGCCCGCGCTGGAACGTCCAGTGAGGAAGATTCGTACAAAGCAGATGCCAATCTGTCCGAGCAAGGAGACGAGTACGCCAGGAAAATGGGGGAAACACTGCTAGCCCACCGGGAGAAGGAGAGACAAGCCATGATCCATCGTGGTGGGCCTGATGTGCCCCTGAAGCCTCTCACTGTGTGGACCTCAACAAGAAGGCGAACAGTCGAAACCAGTCAGTATCTGTATGAAAAAGGGTACAGAGTCCGTCAGAGGAGCCAGATGAGCCAATTGAATCCCGGAGTGTGCGAAAAAAAGAGCGAAAAGCGAATCAGGTTAGAATACCCTGACGAGGTGGCTAAGCACGAGCAAGATCCGTATCATCATCGCTATCCGCGAGCCGAAGTAAGCAATAATGTTTGAGCGCGAAATTAGTGAGAGCTAATGCACCGGCATAGTCGTATCATGATCTCGCAGTTCGCCTAGAGCCAATCATCCTGGAACTCGAGCGGGAGCAAAATGATCTGCTCATCATAGCGCACGAGAGCGTCTTGCGAGTCCTCTATGGTTACCTCATGGCGTGCAACGCCATCGAAATACCCAATCTTTCGTTTCCAAGAGACGAAATTATTGAGATCATTCCCGCAAGTTATAACAATGAAGCTACGCGAATCAAGGTCCCCGGGGTTCCCCCTGATATCGTAGCAGGCTCGCCTGAAGAGTATGCGCTTCTCACATAGTCCCTTTACTCAAACCCCAATCTGCTACAGAGAGCTACGTCTATCTCGCCCTGGCTTCATATCTCCTCTTCCTCCACCTGTCGTACCATTCCAAGCCTGCCACATCGACCCAAAGTCTGTCCGAACCAAGATTACTAACTCAATGCTCAGTATCCAAATCCCTGTACCGCCCAGCGGTTCCATCACGCCAATGAAACTGGACACCCCTCCGAAGTCAGGTGTCAGCTCTCCTAGGCAGGTTGTCGCATCCCCATGGAATGGCCAGGGGACACCGGTAGAGCCCGGGCTTGGGCAGCACATTCTGGTAGAAAGAGCGATGCGAAAGTAGAACTCAATTTATCCAGCTTTTTAGCAACATGACACATGAAAGCCACATGCCCAGAATCAGGTTTGATGGGGTCTTGAAGGGGAATAATTGAATTACCCCGGAAAATGGCGGTCCTATGGGTGTTGCCTTCCTTCCATGCATGATTGTACGCAAGATTCTATAGGACATTGAGTAAGCTTTGAGTGCATCATGATAGCGACCTGCAGAGCCTCATGAGTCCGTGATGCCGATGTGTTGGAGATCGAAATATCGATAGAACGCTGTCTTGAACCGGATGTGTTCTGTCAACGGTTTACGAGGTACGTGGAGCCTTTTGGACCTGGGAATGCATCCAGTGCCTCCTTAATTTCCCCACTTGGCTCCTTTACAGGTTACAAGCAGGCTTGACGGAAGCCAATGATGGCTCCGGTGCCTTTGGAGGCTAATTGGATTTGACCGTCCCATGCACAGGCATGATCGGAAGAAATCAGTGGCTGTACTGGGAAATGAGATCACCCGCCATGTAGAGTAGATACAAAAAGTATTCTGTCATTTGCTTGCAATTCGTACTGCTCACCACCTTCCAATTCCCAGTCGGCGTCGTTGATGAGCACGAGAATGCCGGGTCTCCTAATATGATTAAGCTCTAGGAACGATAATGTTTGAATATGAATCATTACACTGAGCCATCCAGTACAAAGAGCTCCATCCTCGGGCCTCTCAGCAAATTCTCACATAGGAAGCGGATCAAGAATGCCACATCGGCTCCTTTAGCCTTGGTGGCTGGGAGAGAAATTACATGCTTTTTTTGGTTAGAGAAAAGCAATTCAAGACCGCCGCTACTGAACATCAGTCTTGAGAGTGGGAATGAAATAGACCAACATACGTAAATTCGACTGTGATGCGAAGATGCGAGTTGTCCATGGTCGAACACAACACACTCCAAACAATGCTCAAATGCTCACAATTAGCGCATCCGCTAGTCACGAAGATTACCTGGGGACGAGAGGGATGCAGAACAGAATCAGAATATAGACGTGAGGAAATTCGCTGAATCACCACATGGGATGGAGGGAGGACATTTGATTGGTCCTCTGATTATATATTGTGGCAGGCGCTTTTAGCGAGCGTCAAGCTTTCCGTCTATCAACCGAAGGTTTCCAAGACTTATTCGTGATTCTCCATGCAGCCTGAACTCTACTGTCACAGGACTCGTTGACTGTAACCTCTCTGAAGTCCTGCGACATTTCTGCGCCCCAAAGCTTTCGATCAAAGCTCGATTCTCAGTGTCTGATGTTCAGTGTTGCACCTTACGATCCATATGCTGGAGTTTTGCACCGAATATATCGCTGCTGGTGGTAATAGACATCCATCGGCGGCTGATTGGAATCCTTCGACAGATCTACTTGCCTTTGGATCTGATCGGAATGTGGCCCTTTGGGAGCCTCTGGGTGTACACCTATCTTCGCATGGCTTCGATCAGGTTTCGGCTAAGTATGTGGATAGTCGCCCAACACGTTTGGCATTCGACGCCTATTGAAAGGCCATACGGACCTAGTCACAGCTGTCAAATTCTTCCCGGTGGCGTCTCATCTTCATCAGGTCATCGTGAGTGGCTCTGTCGACAAATCTGTTCGGCTATGGAAATTGAGCAAGGCTCGCGTCGAGAATGTCGCCGTACTGGAGGGTCATGCATCTACCGTAATCTGTCTGGCCGTCTGTCCAAACACCGACATTCTTGTTACAGGTGGTGCTGACGCAACTATCAAAACATGGCGCGTTGACTGGGCCAAGGACCCGGTTCAAGTACTCAATCTACAAACGGTGCAACTTGAGCCTCGCTTCTTTCCTCTTACGCTAGCTCTATATCACCTCCCGGAGGCAGACGACCTCATGTTAGCAGTCGCCGGTACCAAGAATATTGTGCAAGTGTATGTAGGCGGCAATGGCCATGACTTCCTTCATCAAGCCACATTGGTAGGTCATGAAGGTTGGGTCAGGGGTGTAGCTATATCGAAGCAAGCCAACCCTAATGGTGATGGCCTGCTGTTGGCCTCTGCCAGCCAAGACAAATACATCAGACTATGGCGAATTGCTCTGAACGAATCCAAGCAGGAAAATGAGCTCTCCATCAAGGCATATGAAGAGTCGCTATCGAACAAACGGCATGAGCTGAGAGGCTCCAAGAACAGATATCTCCTTACTTTTGAGGCGCTACTCCTGGGCCATGAAGACTGGATCTATACGGTATCATGGTACCTTGCCGATGACCATTTGAGGCTCTTGTCGGCATCTGCAGATAATTCTGTCGCCATCTGGGAGCCAGACCGCGACTCCGGGATTTGGTTGCCTACCACGAGACTCGGTGAGATCAGTGCGCAAAAGGGCTCTACAACAGCAACCGGAAGTACTGGCGGCTTTTGGATCGGCCTCTGGTCCAGAACCGGACAAAGCATCGTCAGTCTGGGTAGGACGGGAAGCTGGAGGATCTGGAACTTCAATTTCCAGCAGCATCGCTGGGTTCAGGGAATTGGAGTCAGTGGTCACACCAAATCCATTTCTGATGTTGCGTGGGCAAAAAGTGGCGCGTATATCCTCTCGGTGAGTGCTGATCAGACAGCAAGGCTGCACGCACCATGGACTACAGGATTGTTGCGACCGTCATGGCATGAAATGGCTCGACCGCAGATTCATGGATACGACTTGAGCTGCATAGACTCGCTCGCGCAGAGCTACTTTGTGTCTGGGGCTGATGAGAAACTGCTTCGAGTCTTCGAGGAGTCTTGGGGCACGGCTCAACTGCTCGGTCGTCTGTGCGGCATCAGTGCACCTGTAGGAAGGACTCTTCCCCTCACCGCAAGTATTCCCGCTCTTAGTTTGTCGAACAAAGCTATTGATACCGGAGATCTGGATGGTGTTGCGATTGAAGGCTGTGGCCCCGAACAGCTTGCGCCAAGACCGTCGAGCAACGATAGCGATGGAATAGCCCAATCACCGCCGACGGAAGACGATTTAGCGAGGCGCACGCTTTGGCCAGAGCAGGAAAAGCTCTACGGACATGGATTTGAGATATCTTCTATTGCGGTCAGTCACAATGGCTCAATCGTCGCAACAGCGTGTAAAGCTAGCTCGTTAGAGCACGCAGCTATTCGATTATACTCAACAGATGATTGGAGGGAGGTGAAGCCACCTTTGAGGGCGCATAGCCTGACAGTAACAGGACTTGCATTCTCCAAGGATGACCGGTATCTACTAAGTGTTGGCCGAGATCGCCAGTGGGCGTTGTTCACAAGCAGTATAGATGGCATTCCCAGCTACTGTCTGGCTCATGCAAATCCGAAGGGCCACGCGAGAATGATTCTTGACGCCTGTTGGGCCCCACGGGAAGCTGGCTATGCATTTGCCACCGCAGGAAGGGATAAGGTGGTCAAGATCTGGTGTTTGAGCCTCCAGGGCGCTGAGAATGTTACCACATTAGCCATTCCTTCGTCTGCCACAAGTGTGGATATTGCTCCTCGGCTTGTAGATGATGAACTCCTACTGGCAGTAGGTACTGAGAGTGGTGAGGTCGGGTTATATGCAATCGACACAATGAGCTGGGATGCGCACGTGAGAAACGAAAGTAACGATCTGTGAGTTCATCGATGCTGAATTGTAACGGCGACTAATTGTGGAGCAGGTCATGGCCCTCAAGGGCTATCACGAGGGTTAAATGGCGTCCACAGCGCGCCACAGGATCACTGGAACTGGCAGTCGCAAGTGAGGATAGCTCCCTGAGGCTATTCTCAATATCTGGAAACATAGCATGAGCATTCATGAAGCTACATACACAATCTGCCGGTACATCTGGGTTCCACGTTTTTAGAAACTATTCAATCGATTAAATCTATTTTTCATGATGGCCAGTAGAGTGTTTTTACATCCATAAAAGGCACAATAATATGGGTCCGGCTACACGCATGCACACCGTCGAGTTGTCTGCCTGTACACCCTTTTTGAAGCGTATATTGAGTAATTTCCGTAGTATTTCTCAGTATAGCGGAAGAACTTAAAAGCATTTTACAGTGTACTTAAGGATCTTTACTCAGAATTTACGCATATTACTACGCATATTACCAACGAGCATATTAACTAAGTCATATAAGTAATTCCGGAGGTAGTTCTAGATAAATAGATCATACGCCGAGGACCGCGATAAGAGCAAAAACGGGCATCTGGCGTCTTTTTAGATACAGGGAGGCCTTATTTAGCCCTCAAGTTCTCCACCCAAATCACGGTGTTTTTGGGCCTATTGCAGTAGGGGCATACGGGCATACGGGCATACGGGCATCGGGCGTCGCATCATAGCCAAGGGCTTGCTGAAGGGCTTACTAAGGGCTTAGTGGAGGCGGAGAGAGCTGTCTGAAACATCTCTCATGCCATCAAGTGGAGGTGGGAGGTCTATGATGGTAGTAGGTATTAAGACGCGGGGGACATAAAAAGTTCTCCCATTGTACTGAGAAGTACGGCCGATATATCTATATGTCTGCCAGAAAATTGTCCGTTATACCTTATTAGGAAGGGTATATATGCAGACATTTTAACGGTGTACTTGCGGACAAAGTGACGGTGTATGTGCAGACAAAAATGGTGTACGTGTAGTCAGGCTCAATAATATATCTACGTACAGGGTTAATCCCGCCCGCCGACCGTCCTTGGCCATTGGCGGGCGCGGGGGGGATCCTCTTAAGCCCCCAAATCGTCGCTCTTCACTGCTGGTGCTGCCTTGTATAATATGATTCGACCTTTGAAATGATACAAGTCGCCAACTTTGACAGGATGCCCGGATAAAGAGTGCCTCCATCTTTGCGCCAGCAGCCTCGCCTTATCTTCTAGAGATACCACTACATCATGCTGCCTTATATCAACGCTCGTGAGTGATGATGATCCCCTACTTGTATCCTTGCCCCCTTGACTGACCAATGTTGCTTCTAGCTTTCAAGTATCTGAGCTCGTTCTCGGGATCTTCCGTAGATGAACGTACGCACCGCAGAAAAAAGGGTCTGACAGTTTGGTGGTAACAAGCTTTAGTGAAGCTCATTACCACCTTCGTTTTGTCCTATCCTCTTGCTACTGTCCTCAAACGGCTACCGGATAGCCAACCTTGGCAGAAGAATGCCTTTATCACGGGGTATGAACACCCAGATCGTGCGGTTGCATCTACTTACGAGATCGTAGCGTTTCCATCTTCTATCTTATTGGTCTCTTCGATCTTTGGTCGGGCATCAGAACCATCCTGATAAGCTCCGCTGGAGCCTACCTGATCGCTGGTTATATCCATAGCCCTTTCATGCCATGGATTGGGTTTTCATTCTTGATGGGTCACATGTCCGCCAGTCATATCTCGCGGCAATTTGTCGATGACTCCAGCGTTGTAGATATCACTGGTATGTGCGGTGTGTGTTATAGACACCAGATACGACTTGCTCCTCAATTGTGTCAGGACTTGGAGCTGAATGAGAGCAGGGGTGCAAATGGTACTTGTCATGAAGGTGGGCAGAACAGATGCTTCTTAATCAGATGGCGGCTAAAAGCGTGTTTAGCTTACTGCCTTTTGTTGGAATGTCCACGACGGCCGCCTACCGCCGCAAAAGCTCAGTGATTTTCAGAAGCAGAGGGCGATCGTTGAGCTTCCTAGTCTGCCCAACTTTACCGGGTACGTGGTGGGTGTTCTCTGTCTAAGATATCGGAATGTTGCGCTCAAGACGCTAGCTCTTCTTCCCATCGCTCTTCGCCGGACCTTCGTTTGATTACAACGAGTATCGTCAATGGATTGAGGCGACCATGTTCGAGCCTCCGCCAGGCGCTGATCCCGCTTCTTACCCCGAAAGGCGCAAACAGCGGAAGATACCAAGAAGCGGCAGACCTGCTACCATGAAAGCTGCTATCGGCTTCTTCTGGATATTCCTGTTCCTTCAACTTTCTACCTGGTACAGCGCGCAGCTCGTTCTAGGCGAGCAATACATGAGATACGGATTCTTACGCCGTGTCTGGATACTGGAGATGCTCGGTTTCGTCACTCGTATGAAATACTACGGCGTCTGGAGTCTTACCGAAGGCGCCTGCATTCTCTCGGGAATGGGCTTCAATGGCGTCAGCCCCAAGACTGGCAAAGTCGAGTGGAACCGGCTACAGAATGTCAATCCATGGGGCATTGAATCCGCCCAGAATTCGCGCGCTTATTTGGAGAACTGGAACATGAACACCAACTATTGGCTGCGGAACTATATGTACCTTCGGGTGACACCGAGGGGCAAGAAGCCAGGCTTTAGGGCGAGTTTGGCTACTTTCGTGACCAGTGCAGTCTGGCATGGCTTCTACCCTGGTTACTACCTAAGCTTCATTCTTGCAGCTTTCTTGCAGACGATCGCGAAGAGTGAGTCACCATCCCCGCCGTGCCTGGGCGTGACAGTGTTGAGTTCGCTCCAGACTTCCGCCGCTACGTGCGCCCCTTTTTCTTAACAGCAGACGGTCAGCGGCCTACTCGATACAAGGTATACTATGATGCTCTCTCATATCTTGCCACCCAAACCGCTTTCTGTTTTACTACCGCACCTTTCGTCCTTCTCACGCTTGGTTCCTCCACGCTTGTGTGGTCGCGTGTGTACTTCTACGCGGTCGTTGGCGCAACAGTGTCAATGATCTTTTTCTCGTCACCCGGGAAGGCTTGGCTCGCCGGACAGTTGAGGGAGCGGAACGAGGCTTCCGCCCAGATGAAGCAAGGGGAGGCGAAGGTTCATCAACACCCATTGCTCGGTCTGCCAGAAGACCCTGCTGGCGACGTTGAAGACGCCGTACGTGAGATTAAACAGGAGGTCGAGACAAGGCGACGCAGTGGTAGTCGGGCGGGCATGCCTACAGGTGACGGGATGAGAAAGGCTGTAGAAGAAAGGATGGGCACGAAAGGGGCGTGAGATGAAGTGAAATTGACCTCGGAATTCAGCTCAGTACCACGAGATGGCAATTTTGGCGCCTGCCCTGTGCATGGATTATGATACAAAGCGGGGAACTAGCTACTTGAGTGTAGCCCCCAAACATCAGAGAGCAGGCCGAGCGAGCGGTTGGAGGCCAAAAAACACCGGAGCGCCATGCTTTAAGAGTCCAAGAAAATGTATACAGACCATATGCTCGTGACCGGGCTTCGTTTGACCAGGGTGGATATCGGCGTCACGTTGGCAAGGCCAAGGCAAAGTATGGCTCTTTAGGAAAAGCTAACAAATTTGGGATCGCGCGGTCTGCCATCTTCGCCAATGCCTTCGTCCCGGAATCTTCTCTGCATGTACAGCCGCCGCGCTTCATCAAAGCCTACTTTCATCCTCCTCATGATCTTCCCAACCTCTGCCTTAGCAGCCTGATCCAAGCCCGCCCTCTGATCGTGGACGTCGACGTTTTGCTGGAGGTCGAAGTCATTGGATGTGAAGCCGTTCTCAATGTCGGATTGGAAGGAGTTAGGCAAGCGGGTGTAGATGTAGTCTGGAATGGGTATGTGAGAGATCCAGGATTGGCGGGTCAGGTACAAGACTGTGGATGTACGTTCAAGTCAGCCTTGCGAGGGGGAGTGGAATAGCTGATGAGGTCCGGATGTAGTGAAAGAGCAAGTACTGACCAAGGAAAAGGACGAAGGCTGAGAATGTGAGAGAGTAGAGGATGTAGCCCATGAGTAGTTGAAGCCAGCACAGGGCTCAGGCTCTGTGTACTTAGATTCTGGCGGGAGAAGAAGTGATGTTGGGAATTTGACGCGACAATTGTCACCTGAATGTCGGTGATGGGTACGCTGGAAGAGCGCTCCTAAGGAGCAGACAGACTCCGCGCTGAGCCGTTCGGCTGCGAATGTTGTTGCTGCAGATGGTAGTTAGAAGTAAGACTACAGGGCCGAGTGGGCCTTGAGGGCTTAACACACCGGTTGCCGTCTTATCCTGCCTCTATCGTACTAGCGCGAGAAGGTCCGGGCTTTGCCACCTATCAAGAGCTTAGTAAGGCGTTAGTAGCAGCTCGCAAGTGTGACGATCGCTGCCTTTGTTAAGCTTAGTGCTTCCGTGCAACGCCCATTCAGCGGCAATTACCGCAAATCTTAGGAGTGAAGGTCGATTGGGGATATATGTGGTAATCATCGTCGGTCTCAGCACTTTGTCTTCTTCTTGCATTCATACTTCATACTCACAAACTTTGAAGCGTAGACAGTCTGACACCACCGACCAGACCTCAAATCACCCAAAAACCATTCATTGGATACATGAATGCGACCACCTAACATCGCCTCCCCGGTTATCTCTATCAACAGACAAGGCTGACCAATTCTTCACTCAGCCTTTCAGCATCCTTCTTCGACACGGACCCTCCTGCCTGAGCAGCACTCCAAAGTGTCCTCGCCATGGCAGGCCTCAAAGATACCTTCACCTATCAGAACTTCTCCTGGCAGGGTGACCCACGCTGGGCCAAAACCTCGAGATTTACCAAGCAGGCTCCTATCGTGGTCTTCATCCTGTGCATCATCAGTATTGTCTTGGTCGCCATGGGCTCTACTTGGCTCGTCCAGATGACCGATCTTACCTTGTAAATCCCTTACCCCCTTGCCATGTTTTTTCTCTTGCTCTGCTGATCAAAGTCTCCGTGCACAAGCCCCAAGGTTTTCCAAACCATCTTCATTCCCGGCCTGTCTTTCTTCAACACCATTCCCTCCCTTCACGCCCATCTACTGCTGCGTCGCAACCCCCCGCGGCTTGCCCTCACCATGGGTATCCTCTTCGTCCTCATGATGCTGCTCTCCCCCATCCTCATGCTAGGCTCCTGCGTGAATTCGCCCAAGGCAACTCCCGGCTTACGGCAAGCTGAATGCTACCGAGGTTCTCCTGGCACGGGCGGGGACAGTGGCGGGGCCTTCAGCGTCTGGATTTTCGTCATTGTGTTCAGCTTTCTCAGCGCTATGGGATACGGTATACATGCCTTCATGGCTTGGAAGGTACACAAACATCTCCAGTGGAAGCAAGAGCAAGGAGTGGAAGAGGTCGTCGATCCCGAGGAGCAGGAGAGGAGGAAGAAAAAGGCTCATGACCTCTGGGTCAAGATGACAAGTATCGAAGGCCTCTGAAGGAAGAATAACGCATGCGGCCGAGTAAGAAGGGTGAATTGCGGCTGTAACATTCACGATGGCATGAGACCACGACCCTCTTTGGCAGAGACCGTGCGACGATCCTCGGTCAGGCTTTGATCCCTCGCATCTAGAGGGCGATGTAAATTTGACGAGGATTTTTTGGGTCGCGATCGCACGTACATTGATGGATCGAAGTCGGCCGTGGTTATTGCCGGTGATAGTTACCACGAGTATGACAACCTGTTTTGGAAGCGCATCGTGTGCCAACTTGCACCCCCTAACCCGGAACGCCATGCGGGCTGCATTTTACCCTACTCACGCATGTTCGGTGCGAAGCGAGCTTGTGGGAAGAATCCTCTTCCCTCATTTCAGTTGTGGACATCCAAGGTGTAGGAAGATGTTTTTTTTTTTGGATCTGATTACCTTATTGAAAGGGGAAGAGCCTGGGATTTAGGACATGTTTGCTGGTCGAATCAGTGGGCCAAAGTTCGTATCCAAAGAAAGAGATCGCTGTAATTTGAATATATGAAGACATGAAGCGGATCACGAGATGCAGACTTCTCAGGTCTCACACAGTCATTGAATCCTACAGAACATTAATCGTCTTACATGAAGTGACACGAATCCTATCTAGGTCACCATGACTACTTGATCATACAACATTAGGATACGGCGTTCACCACATCAGTACATGTTACGAGAAGATATGTCAATCAAATGTTCATCCACACGAAGGTTCTAAATCCTCAAAATCTACAACCGCTGAGATTCTTCACATCATTCAGGTATAAATTCGTAAACGATCATCATGTTGTTGCTGCAACGACAGCAAGTACAATCTGTGTGAAAGATTAACCTTGCTGTCACCACGTGGGAGATCCGTCGACTTACAATGGTAATAATGACAGCCACACCACAGAGGCACATGAGGCGATTGAGATTGCGCCACCACCTCGCATTCTCATAACGAGCCACATCGATCGGACCGAGCTGCTGTTCGAGGTCTTCGGCGATGTCAAAATGTCGAGGAACCTTCTTCCCCTTGGTTGGCCAAGCATTCCGTTTGGCTGGCAAAGGGAGACAAGCAGCAATGAACCACGCCAGGGGAAAGACGAATCCCAAGGCAAAAAGGATGATTTGTACATTGCGCTTGGTGAGACTGGTTCCCTCGGCTGCCTCATTCACGCTTGGTTGCAAGAAGAGGCTCCTTCGTCGACCCAAAGAGGCTCGGTCATGCCACAGATGAGGTGACAAAGTTGGCGACACCATTCGCGCCATTGCTCCTCTCGTAGCTTGGGTGTTGAGCTCTTCGGGCCTGACAGGGTGTATTTGCAACCCACTAATCCGCTGATTGGGGTGCAGCGGAGTCTCATTTCGTGTTCGGGAAACGCTCAATGAGTGGCTTACGGTTGAGATGGAGCCTCTGCGATTGGGAGCCGAGTTCGAGGATGCTGGACGTCCGTAATATGCCTTTGCCCATGCCGGGATGCTGTTCTTGAAAAAACTGGCTCTGGACCCTGGTCTTGTCATGACGACCGGAGTCCGATTGTCATTGATGCCACTAGGTCCTGCGTCTGCTGAGCCATTCGGTCCTGTGTCTGCAAATGGTGTCTGCAAACTTGCGTCTTCCTGGTCGTTGACCACCCGGATTGTCGACCCGGTTGCATCCCTTTGGTGAATTGGGGGAGGTGGTGGAAGTGAATGTGGAGGGTTTGGCAGGGGGCTCAACCTTGAGTGATCCTTCGGAAAAGCGTGATGTTCAAGATTGCCGCTGTCGGAGTCAAGAGCCACATCAGCGCTCAGATGGGAGGTGAGCATATTGGAGGATGACTTGCTAGCATCTAAGGAGTCTGCAAGCGCGGTGCCTTGACTACTTGGCTCCAAAGACATGCGGCCCGCGCCCTCGGACGGAACAGTGGACAGATGCGGGTTCCATCGTTTTGCAGATCGGCCAAGTATCTGGGGCTGTGTTGTTGAAGTTTCTGCCCATGATCCTGACGCGGAAGGCGGTCTGATGACGGGGTACTGTATCCTAGCCAGTGTGCTTGTCTCCAGCTGTAGATCTGTGTTGGCTGGAGCGGATGAGCTTCGGCGATCTGATGATTCTGGGCTCAGATTTTGCAAGGAAGGCGTGGACAGGTTGGATTTTGAGGAACCAGGTCGAGTGGGGTACGGGAAGGCAGAATACGAGGCACTCTTCTTGCCATCTCTTGCCCTTCTCACAATCACGGTACCAGTAGAATTTGCAGAAGACAGGGAAGTGTCTGAGTCTTTGCTCGAAGGGTGGCGGTGTAGATATGGAGCTTCGGTGGGCAAGGTCGAGGAAGCGTGAGCTCGTGTATGTTCCTCATCATCGGACCCACCCTGATCCTGCTGGCTTTCAGTAGCGACGCGCCTGATAGAGCGTAACTCATGTCTCAAAGTAGGCTTGGGACTAAGCACTGTAGACGGATTGGGTGTTGTAGGGGTGTAGAGCGATAGAGCCGCCGGAGAAGGGTGGACATGCGGGATACTCCGTTTCGATGGTTCCCTCCCTTGAGAAAAAGTTGGCGATGTATGAGACGGAGCTTGTTCATCCACGGAATCGTGGGTGTAGAAGGGGTCACGAGGATATTGACGACTGGGCTGAAGAACCTGCGATGGCTTGGTGGGAAAAGGACTCCCTCCATAGATAGGAAGCCCAGGATCTTCTACCAAGCGTAAGGTAGGAGAGATGCGTTCGTTTGTCTGAGATTCGCTTCGCTCATGGAGAGCGTGACGGGGGGAAGCTCTCGATTGACGTGGTGGAGAGGGCATACTTCGGCATAGCGGGGCTGATGAGTAAATCCGGCTTATCCAATTCAATATTCCATCGTCCTTTCCATCAACGAAGGCATGTCGGATTTCCGAAATTGAAACATTAGATCTCAAGGTAGCTTCCTAGAATATTAGTAGGATTGAATGCAGGTTATATTCTGATAAAGAGTGACGAGGTTCCAAAAGAATCCCAAAAGATTACGTATAGAAGGCAATATACAGAATTGAAAATAACTGAAAGAGTGAATTGTGAACAAAGGAGACGTAAGGACAGGAGTAGGAAAGGAAAGAAAGAGTGAGAAATTGTTTCGACGTGAGGGTTAAGATTGGTTATCGATGAAAAGGCGAGAAACAGGGGGATGAGGATAAGACGTTGGCGCTAATGCAGGTACAGCACAAATAGAATTATAGAGGAGGGAATGGCACGCTCTTCAGGCTCTCGGGCTCTTGGCCTTGCAGGAGGAAATGCTCCCGAACAAATGGAATTGAGGGTCATGAAATTACGTGGGATTTAATCCGTTCATGACTATCAATTGCAGCCGGACGGTGGCGACTGGCATTCCTGTACTCTACTCTGGATTTTGTACCGTTGTAAATCCTGGCTTATCGATAGGCCAAGACGCGCCCATGTGGTGGTGGCTGGGCGCTCCCCTGAAACACGCGGGGAGGACGAGGAGGAGGACTGATAAAGTGGCTTGATTGGGATAGCGCGAGTTTCAGTCCACCAAGCAGCAAACTGGCCAACGTCTCTTTCAGTCTTTCTCAGTTCAGTCATCCTGCAGCTTGCTGCATACTTTCTGCACTGTAGGCAGAATGGCCGCCTGCACTGATCTTCCGGAGCATTGAGTAGTATGCATCATTCAAGGAATCCTGCATTGTTCTCAAAGCATCACCAACAGCTCCTTGACCTTCAATGGCCCCTACTTTTCACCATAGGCTATCTAGTCTGATCAGGCATGAGGGTATATTTTAGTCGCTTAATCATCTTCCGGCGTAAGCTCACGAAGACTCGGCTTCTAGATGACGAAAAAGCACCGCTGCTATCTGCCAGGAGCACCGCTGCTCTGTCCATGGCATTTACCGCTCTCTACGTCCTGCCATTCTACATCTCTTCGACTACTCGGCCATCTCCTACACTGTCACGAGATGCACCAAGTGTCATCCGCGCCCGCATCCGCTTCGTCACCATATCCGTGGCTATCTCATCCTTGATAACAGCATACTTGTTATCCTTACGCGCATACGAAAGCGTCCCATCCATCCTTCGCAGTCTGGGTGTATACCCCGTAGACTTGTTGGCCATGGCGAGCAGCACTCTGCTGACTTCCTTGCTATTCGCTGGGCCACTGTTTGAGAAGGCGGTCGTCGAGTCAGGTTGGCGAATGTGGATCCAAGGAACAGAGCTCAAGGAGACTTTGGCAAGCTGGATTGGTTGGCGTAATTTCATCGCTGGCCCGGTGACCGAGGAGATACTCTTCCGCTCCGTACTTGTTTCGCTCCATGCTCATACACGGCCTGCCCTCCCACTATCATTCCTCATCTTCGTCACCCCTCTCTATTTCGGCGTGGCGCATGTTCATCACTTTTATGAATACAAGCTCACACACCCTCAAACGCCTCTCTTACCCGCAATGCTGCGGTCCCTGATTCAATTTGCCTATACCACGATCTTTGGCTGGTATGCTACCTTCCTGTTTCTCAGAACCGGGAGTCTTTGGGCTGTTGTGCTCATCCACATCCAGTGCAACTGGATGGGTCTCCCAAGAATCTGGGGCCGAGTCGGTGGACTTGAGATCCAAGGAGGGGTGGTAGGAAGCGTGAGGGGGAAGGAAGATTCTG
The DNA here is from genome assembly GCA_019925105.1 of Niebla homalea. NCBI lineage: Eukaryota > Fungi > Ascomycota > Lecanoromycetes > Lecanorales > Ramalinaceae > Niebla > Niebla homalea. Next base: position 910,553 of record JAHGAU010000003.1, read on the forward strand.
ATTCATCCGGTCCTGGTCCTCAACAGGGCTTGAGTTTGATCTGGACTTTGGCATACTATAGTCTTTTGGTGGGTGGAGCCTTCGCTTGGTGGAGGTGCTTGTGGCTGTTAAGTGCAAGCCCTCAGGCTTTGATTGAATTCCACTATACCAACAGGTGACGACGGCTTCTGGGAACCGGACATAGAGAGTAAAGATGCCATGCGCAGACGGGGACGATTGCGGCCAGCTTTTTCCACTTTCTATAGATCTCCCCTGACCATTATCGGACGCCCAGCTAATAGTCAATGGATTGCACTGATTCTTCTCCATAATGAGTGGATCGAGGACCGTGTTTAGGAATGCCCCGTTGCCTATGATGGCGGTAGGAACAGATTCGGCTTCATGTTAATTCTGCAGAGCTTCGCGACAACTCCGCTAAGCTGCACAAGTGTCTGCACGCCTTCCAGAATCCGCATGTGACAAAAACCGATCTCTCTGATAAACTCGAGCCTCGCATGCTCGCTTAGGCCCGGCATGGTCTTGGTCACCCTGAACATGCTCGAGATGATATCATGACAGCTGTAACCCAAATCCCATAGCTCTTCAAGCCCCTCAATGGCCTGCTCGACCTTAGTCTCCCAACATGCTTTCAGCATTGCCTGAACTTTGACCGGATGCGGCGAATCAACAACGCGGAAGACGTTCTCCCCGCTCACAAACCCAAAGCCAGCCCAAGTACTTTGCAGATTGTTGATGGCCTGCCGCATGTCGCCCTCAGCGGAGAAGACCAGTGCTGCCAGTCCGTCATCGGCATAATCTACCTTCTCTGCCTCGCATACCTGCAATAACCTCTGGACCAGCTGCGCATCGGTCAGCCTGGCGTATCGCAAGATGGCACATCTCGATTGCAGAGGCTCGATAATTTTGTTGGACGCGTTACACGCGAAAGCGAAGCGGGTGGTGGACGAATATATTTCCATGGTCCGACGTAGGGCTTGCTGTGCGCCCGAAGTCATACTATCTGCTTCGTCTAGAATGACTAGCTTTTGTCGCCCTGGAGGTAAAGTCACCTTTTTCTGAGCAAAAGCCTTGATCCGGTTGCGAACAACATCAATGCCTAGAAGCAGGTCAGGAGACGTGTTGCGTTTTAGAGAGGAAGGATGAGTAAAGGTAGCAGGGGGTGGAATGACCTCGCTCGTCGCTCGCATTTAACTCGAGAACAGCTTCTTTGTAGGCTTGGCCAAGAAGTTGCCTTGCAAGGCAGAGGATTGACGAGGTCTTGCCGATGCCAGGCATGCCTGATATAATGACATGAGGCATATTACCATCTTTTGCTATGATTTTGAGGCGCTCAACAGTTTCGGTATTCCCCACAATGTCATCAAGGAAGATTGGCCTATACTTCTCGACCCTAACAAAGATCGTTAGAGATTCGTGAAGCAATAAGACGTAGCGCATGGGCGCTGTACCATGGAAGGTCATAGTCGGCGCTGCTGAGGTCCGCTATGATACCATGACTGGCGGCCATTTTGGACGACTCGGCTTTTGACGACATTGTTGACATTGCTTGCAGCTCATCCGGGAAGCAATGATACCGCTCTCAACCAAAAATTCAACATCATTCATCAAACGCGCTACAACATAGTGCCGGAGAGGATCATTTTCTCTCAACGACCCTCGGCCCTCGATCGAGTGGTGCCAAGACACTCTCATGACTCGTGTATATCTTATTACCTGGCCGTACATCGCAGACTAGCTGGCTGTGTCCTGCAGGAATCAAGAAAGTTATAGTGGCAAACGGGAATAAGTCCAAATTCCGGGGGCTCATCATAACTTTCTTGTTCCCTCCCACAACGAGGCAAGTCTTCTTTCATAGATCCATCCTCATAGATCATACTCAATTCATACTACCCCCATCACACTCTGCCCATGCGTGTGACCAGGTTTCGAGAATGGCAACATTCCGACAAGGTGCTGTGACAAAATTCTCGCTCATGTCCAGTGACAAGCGCAAGGCTCTCGGACTCATAGCAAAACGCCGGTGAGGCGGTGACTGGCTCCAGACGTGATTCCTCAGCCTGGTTCGCTGTGGGGAATTGTTTTGCGATGAGTACGTCAGCTTTACGCTGCTGTGACGTATATATTTGCTTCCCACAGTGCAACCCTTCTCACCACACCTCTCGGTCTTCCATCGGTAAGCCACGGGCATGTGAGTGCTCGCAAGTACCTAGTAATCCCCATTGCGTGTGTGTATGATCAGCAGAGCCTTGGGTAGAGCCTTGGGCCTTTCATCTACGGCAATTTTTTGAACATGCGTCGCAGCGCCGCGTCATCCCTTCAGGTCGCCTTCACGTCAAATGGGTCCATCGTATTTATTTCTCCATGATGTGCTCCATGTTTCCTTGCTGCTCTTGCGACGTACATGTCTTTCCTTTTCCAATATTTGGTGCGTCGGCTGGATTCAACGATGCAAGTCTCAGCCATTGCTCTGCTCATCCTTTCCTGCCTCAATCCTTTCTGCCTGGCTCACGACGCCCAGTCTCCAAAGGCATCCCCAGCTGTTGTTGGCTTCAAGATAAAACGGACGACCCTCAAACAGCCGAAGCCTGTGCATGATCTTCGGAGACGGCAGACTATATCCGTAGCTCTAGGAAACGACGTATGAGAGCGAGAAGGCTGCCATTTCCCCTCGTGCAAGCTGACATCTCGATCAGCTGGTGTCATACACGACCAATGTTAGCATTGGCACTCCTGAGCAGGCCCTCCAAGTCCGCATCGACACAGGCAGCAGCGACCTGTGGGTGAGAAACAAATCCTCCCAAACTTGCTCCCTCCGACGCAGCCCCTGTACAGACGTAGGCACGTACGATGCCAACTCGTCAAGCACCTATGATTTCATATCGGACGACTTCAATGTCACCTATGTTGACGGCACGAGCGCGTCTGGTGATTATGCCACCGACACTTTCAATATTGGGGGTAAGAGCTTGAGCGGGCTTCAATTCGGCATCGCCTACGACTCCGCATCCGACTCCGGCATCTTGGGACTTGGCTACGCGGCGAATGAGGCCCAAGTCAACCACAACGGCAAGGCATCATACCCAAATGTACCACAGGCCATGGTCAATGCGAACTTGATCCGGTCAAATGCCTATTCGTTATGGCTGGATGATCTGCAATCCAGCACTGGCTCGATACTCTTTGGCGGGATCGACACTGACAAGTTTACCGGATCTTTACAATCTCTTCCAGTACAGAAGGTGGTGAACGAGTATGCAGAATTCCGCATCTCTGTCAGTGCTGTCGGACTGGTCCAAAATGGTCGCACACAGAACTTCAGTACGGATCTTCCAACTACGGCACTTTTGGACAGTGGGAGCACCTTGACCTACCTACCCAATAATTTGACAAATGATATTTACTCTGCACTGAACGTGCAATACAGCCAAAGAGAAGACTCCTCATATTGTCGTTGCAGTCTAGCTCAGCAGGACATCTCCCTCGACCTCAGATTCACGTCACCCACGATTTCGATTCCCATCAGTGAGCTTGTCATCAATCCAAATGTGGACATAACGGAACAGAGAGTTTCCCACAGCAAACGTGAGCAGTATGGGAACGGTGACTCTCTGTGTGTCTTTGGAATCTTACCTTCTGGTAGCGATTCGGCCGTCCTTGGCGATACCTTCTTAAGATCTGCGTATGTGGTCTACGATCTCGCCAACAATCGAATCTCCTTGGCGCAGACTAATTTCAATTCGACGAATAGCGATATTCAGGAGATTGGTACTGGCTCAGATAGCGTACCAGGCGCGTCCGTGGTCTCCAACGTCATAGAGGCACCGGTCTCACAAACAGGGGGGGCAAGGGTCGCGACTGGAACGTCAATGTCCGGCGACTCTATTTCTCCTGGGTCGGGGATCGCTTCGCTGATGCCAACACCACTACCCCTGGCCGCAATCGTGGGGGGGATGTTATTTTACCTTTCTGCCCTGTAAACATTGATGGGACTCGGATGCAGAGAATTGTACATACGATACATACTTGTCTTTAGCCAGTGTACATGAATGTCCCACAAGCTAGAAAATAATCGGTGTCTGCTATCACATGGAAGGGAAAGTCAATTCAATATTAGAGCAGATTGATTTTATTCAGTCACCTGACTCCAACGGCCAACTTTTTTCTTTTGACGCCCAAACCCTTCCGCCATTGCATCATTTTGGCGGGCTTGCAGCACCATCCCTTGCAACGTTGTCCGTATCCTAGATGGCATCCAAGACCGCCAAGATCCAGAAAACAATAGCAAGACAACAGGAACGGTACGCCGCTCCCCCCCCCTCTCCACCCTCCCCTTTTTTCGGTTGGACAACGAGGACACCCGTTCTTTGCTTCCCCCCCCTTCCTCTCTCTCTTTCTCTCTCTCTCTCTCTAACATTCGGGACCACTCAGAATAGCGGCAGGAGACTACTATGAGGCTCATCAGCAGCTCCGAACAATCTCCTCTCGCTACGTGAAGGCCCAGGATTGGGACAGCGCAATCGATGTCTTGCATGGTGGAGCGGTAGCACTGCTAAGGGCGGGGCAAGGAGGCAGTGGAGGGGATCTGGGATGCATGTTGGTGGATATACTGGGCAAGGGTGGGAAACCCGTTGATGGTGCCATCAAGAGTGCGTCTCCTGTGACAGGTGGTTTCATGGGTGCCCTCTGAGCAGAAGGGAAGCGTCAAAAGTGGAAGCTAATGCGGTACATTCCTTTGGGGCAGACAAGCTCTTGACGCTGCTACGAGCCTTCCCGTCAGACGAGCCAACAAAGAAGAAATACGTGACGGAAATGATCCAATGGAGTGCCCGGACTGGTGACTATCGTAATGGAGACCCGGAGCTGCATCATGCAGCTGGGTCCCTTTACGCCCAAGGTAGGACCAGCCCTCCGTTTTGGTGTGGCGTGTGCAGGGCAGCCAACTAATGCCAGTCACATCGTTACAGAAGCAGAGCCCTATGATGCAGAGCGTCATCTCACTCTGGGCACCAGAGATTCCCCGGAGATACTTGCCCGGCTCGAGTACGAATGGTACCGCCAAGACGAGTCCCACACCGCTGCCCTCTACTGCGCCCGCTGCGTCTTTCCCTATCTCCTGATCAGCAACCTGCGCGCCGCCAACAAGGCATACCTCATCTTCACCTCGCGGCTCTCCACTTCGAACAAGGCACTGATGTTGCAGGAGGTCTCCAGTAAGACGGCGGACATGCGCGTCTATCCCTCGCTCCCTCTCCTCAACTTCCTCGGCCTGCTGTTACTGGCGGTGCAGAGGGGGGGCGCCGATCTGTACAAGCAGCTGGCGAAACACTACGCCCCCTATGTCAAGGAAGTCGGGAGCTGGGATGACGCGCTGGCGACGATTGGCGAGATGTATTTTGGGATCAAGATCCCAAGACAGGGCAATCCGTTGTTTGATATGATGGGTAGCATGATGGGATTCGGGGGCGGCAGCCCGAAACCGAAGTCAAAGAAGGTAGAAGCGCAGATGCCTCCGAGTGAAGGTCTGGACTGATGTCGGTGCTTGCGTTCTACCAAATGGTCCAATACATGAAGTCATCACTCATACGTCCCGGGATGCTTGCTCGGCCTCGAAGACCCAATTATCGTCTTCCAATGAAGCGACCTGCCGTTTAAGATTCTCGTGAACGGCCGACATCAATTCTATGGCAGCAGTGTATGGTCAGTAAAGTGCAGCGACATGGTAGATGGTCCCACTCTCGCCACTCACCAGCCGGATCGCCCGTATGTAGGCTGCGATCCTTGTAAAGTTCCAGCATCTTATTCTCGAGATCTTGTGATTTGTCAACATGCAGTCGAGACGGTCTGTTCGGCAAGGCCAAACCCACGGCCTCGCTCATTCCCCATCTCTTCCTCCTGTGCTCCACCATCGTCCTCTAACGGTGGCAGTTTAGGCACAAGTACTTGGTAATTGCCATTGCCATCCTTGGCAACGATGTCATTGCTCGCATCCTTTCCAATGTCGTTTGAGTCTTTGGCCACGGCGGAAGAGGATGTACCGGTAGGCCGCCTACTAAGATGATGATGAAAGAGATTTCGACGAACGCTAGATGAGCTCGTGGTAAGGGCTCGGTTGGGGATCTGTTTCGATGTCATGGTCGGTAGCGGTGAAGCAGCAGGAATGTTGAAATGTTGAGATGTTATCGGTGTTGGGTTTATTTGCTACCCCAGAAAGAGCCTCTGACGTAGCTAGGCTTTGTTAGGCGCCCAAGTACCGGATTGTTGTTTTTCGTTCACAGCGATACATGGGTCTATGGCATCGAGGCTGATGTCTTCCTGGCTCTCTGCATGAGAATGTACATTGACATTCTATTGATTAGAGTTTACAGCTTGAATGAAAAGAGGAATTCTTCTCAGAGACCGCCCACGGATGACACACGGCCATCGGGTTCAATTGCTATCGGTACATGGAGGCCCCTCGGCCGCAATGTTTATGGTGACGAATGTGGGAAGAGCAGCGGAGCAATTGGAATTTTGATCTGCAGGACTGGGAACGCTACATTTTATATATACAACACACGCGCGACTGCCAAATTGCCGCCGTTAGTGAGACACTCATACTAAACATCAAGAGATATCAAATTTCCAAGGGAAAATACCTTTTGGGATCTTTCTTCGGATCTTTGCCTACACCCTAAGTCAATGTGAGCATACATTGCAACCTCAGCTCATGTTGTCCCCCAAGCATGTACCAATTTCCTATTCAACCACTGCAACAATTTGCGAGGGAGCGAGGGCTTGGTGCTGCGATTCGGAGGCCAAAGGTGCATCTCTTCTCTTGCCTTGGATTCCGAGCTCGTCTCTGATACCTAGTGCAGGAAGTGGCTTTCTTCTCATATGATGACGAGCACCATTTTCATCAAGATGATCGTTCATTACGATACTACTATCCCCCCACGATCGGAGCCCATCTTTCACAAGGTTTCGAGACGTTTCAGCAGGCAGATGACACCAAGGACGAGCATCTGGTAAGTCTCCTCAGGACAATCGTGCATCTCGAAAAGACAACGGGTGCCCGATGCTCCGCCGACATTGTCACTTGGAGAGGCATGATGACAAAGGTTATGCTCTCTCCCTCCTCACTTTAGATTGTGACTAAAGCGTGCCAAAGATCATGGCATCACCATACGAAGCAACAAACAGGTAGACTCTCCAGTTGAAGGCTAAGCACTGCATTGACCGTCGGCAGCTTTGAGATGAATGCCACAAAATTCCAAGTGCGCGATAACCATGTGATTAAGGCGGGCTTGCAGGAAAAGCTGACTTGCTGCTTGCTTGAAGGATAGCATGTCGGTTGCACGGATACCGCTCCTTACTTCCAAGCTTTGCTGACCCGACAAGCTTTATTGAGGAGAATAATGAGCATAAGATCGAGTCACGTAAGGCCCAGAAGTCGCAGCCATCTCGGGCAGGCGCGCCTTCGCAAGACATGATGAGCTATTGGGGTGCGTAGGCATTCTGACTGATGATCTGACAATCCTCACCGGTGCAGGCTATAAATTTGAGACTCTGTCACTGCTTCCAACACCCTGGCACTCCACCAGTCGGGAACAGATCGAGGGTCGAGAGGAAATGGTAGTGAATAACCATGCGCAATATTGCTCCATGGTAAAGACTGGGATCGGTAAAAGCAAGCTCGTGATCGCAGGAGAAGTGGACGCCTGTATGCTGAATGATGACACCTGACCCAGGAATCCTGTTAACATGTCCCAGTATGGGATTGCAGACCCGCCAACAAAGACTCACCCATTAATTGGGTCGAACTCAAGACATCAGCCGATATCAGATCGGCTCAAGACGATCACAGGTTTCAACGTAAATTATTGAAGTTCTGGCTTCAGTCTTTCCTGCTTGGTAAGTGAACATGGTCCTTGCTTTGACCATCCTGACCAGGGTCGCCGGGTGTTTGCACTGGTCTGAGTAGAATCCTAAGCCAAATACCTGTGCTCATCAGTAGGGGTTGGCCGCGTTCCAAAAGATTGCATCTGCTCCAGGGCGAGACTGACCACGCATCCTACTTAGGGGTACCCAAAATTGTCGTTGGATTCCGTAGCCCAAGCGGCATTCTCTTACGCCTGGAAGAATTCCAAACGCAAGACATCCCCGGCCTGGTGAAACGTATGTCAGGCGCTTGGGATGGAAATCTATGTATAAACTTCACGGCTGCCTTTCTGGATTGTATAAGAATACTTGCAATGAGATTGACTGAAGATTGACTAAAACCTCGTCCCAGGGTTGAAAACGACGGTGACAACAAACGGAGTATGGCGTATCAGGCGTGCAGAAAAAGCATCTGTGATAGAAGTCTTCAAAATAGAAGCATCAAATCACGGGAGTATCCTGTCTGACGAATTCTTGAAGTGGAGGACAAGCACGTTAGCGGATGCATAAGTGTGTGGCGGCGGAAGCGGATTATGGGAACGTAAGGACTCAAGACCAAAGCAGAGGAGAAACGCTCTCAGCCCATGACGGGGCGTTTACAATCTTTCTGAGGCCTCAGCCCTCTGGTACTCACTCAGCCTTTGGATACAGAGCGCGCCAATCGATCTTCGGGCGCACAGCAGCCTGGTGAGCTTTGCTCTTTAGGTGTTGTGCCCACTCTACGTCAGACATTAGAGTCTTGTGACACACATCGCAGTGGCGTGCCCTTCTCTCGGGCTTTGCTTGTAGTGCGAGCATCTCGCTTGCCAAAGCTGAGAGCGATGCAGGATGTGGCAAGTCATGTGCCTTCAAGAAGTCCCCTGTTATCTCATGAGCTACTTGTTCTATGCCTGATGACCAGCGTTGAGTGTCGGAAGCATCTAGTAGAAAAAGATTTTGCTCCAGACCTGCAGCCCTCATAGCAGCAAGGAGCTTGGATCGGGCCCAGTTCGTTTGTCGTTTTGCGTATTGCTTTGTAGCTATTTTGATTCGAAGAACCGCCTCGTCCCTTACTGACGGTGACGGTGATTGATCCCTTAAGAAGGGGAGCAAATCTTTGTAGCCAATGGCGATACAGATACCCCGGCTCTGGTCGATAGCAATACCTTGCTGCTCGTATCCCTTGATACAATCGTATAGTGATTGAGCTTCATCAAGTAATCCGAGCGACAGCATATCATCAATACGTTGATCGAGCCGTGGATTGAGTATTCCAGATCTCGCGTGTGTCCACAAGACTAGGACATCTTGGCTTCGATGCATGGACAGCTTCGAATTTACTCGAGGTCCGTCATGCTCAAGATCCTTTGAGGATTGCCTTGAGTATATGGCAGAGGCAGGTACTCCAGCCCGCAGACAAATCTCGAGGCTGCGCTGGATCTTCCTGCGGTCGTTGGGATGCCATCGTTGAGCCATTGAAGGGTCCAATTTCCGAAGCTCTTGCAGCATTTCTTCCGTGGAAGTGTTGGATTTTGGCCATCCATCAGGTTGACTTTCCGAGGTAGAGTCTGTGCAAAGCTGATCCTCTACCAAGGAATGGGGTAAAAGAAGGGACTGAATATAGTAATGTGTACCACCTACAAGGATGGGGAGCTTGCCTCTTGCTCTGATGTCTGCCACCACAGTCATCGCCTTGTTATGGAACTGCCGTACAGTCCAGGGCGGCTCGTGTAAGGAGATACATCCAAGCAAATGATGTGGTATGCTTTTGCGCTCGGAAAGTGGAATTTGGTTGGTAGTAATGGGCAGATCTTCATAGAGCTGCAAGGCATCGCCATTGATGATTTCCCCATTGTATCTCTGTGCCAGCGAAACGGCAAGCTGGAAGAGTCATCAGTCAGTGCTTAGCGAGTGTCTCATCCGAAATTTACCTGGGACTTCCCGGTGCCTGTTGCACCAACGATAGCAATCAGCGGACGTTGCCTTCCAAGTCCGATTGACATTTGACCTCGTTGTCCAGATGAGCGCGGAAGCCTCGAGTCAAATGTTGGCAGGCTCATCAGATCAATCGAAGTAATGCTCCACGCAGATCTGCCGGGTAAAGGACGGGAGAATTTTTGATATGATATTTCGCATCGAGGCATCCTCTGACCTCCTTGTTTACAGGAGGCAAGCATGTGAGATCTCCGACATCTAAATGCTTGTGTTACACAGGTATTCAGTATTGACACAGCTTCGCCATGCTCTGAAGCCAAGGTGCAATATATATACCCGTGCCCAACGTGGCCTTGCCACGGTAAACCAGAGCACTAGGTGTGTCTCCCGCAGAGCCTTTTTAGGATGACTCTTTACTTAGACCTACAGGATCTACGATGTCATCGTCATCGGCGGTGGCCATGCGGGCACTGAAGCCTCTGCGGCTTCCGCCCGCTCGGGAGCCCAGACTGCTCTAATCACCCCGAGCTATTCGAACATCGGGGTTTGTTCCTGCAATCCTTCCTTTGGCGGCATCGGCAAGGGCACCATGATTCGAGAAGTCGATGCTCTTGATGGCTTGTGTGGACGCATCATCGATAAGGCTGGCGTCATGTTCCGGGTCCTGAACCGTAAGAAGGGCCCTGCAGTATGGGGACCCAGGGCGCAAATTGACCGGGAAATCTACAAGCGCGAAATGAGGGAGGAAATCCTGTCTACACCACGCCTTGCTGTTGTCGAGGGCAAGGTTGCTGACATCATTCTTGGAGCCAACCCGGCCAGAGCTGGTCAGAAAGTCACGGGAGTCAAGCTCGAAACGGGTGAAGCTCTGCACTGTGAGAAAGTCGTCATTACGACTGGTACGTTTCTGGGTGGCGAGATACATATTGGCCTCGATGTGTTCCCCAGTGGTCGAATTGGAGAAGCAGCCACTTTTGGATTGAGTAGATCTCTCAAAGAGGCCGGCTTCACTCTTGGTAGACTCAAGACCGGGACACCGCCCAGACTCGACAAGAAGTCCATTGCTTTCTCAAAATTGGATATACAGGAAGGCGAAAATCCGCCAATGCCGTTTTCCTACCTAAATGACGCCGTGACAGCGCAGATCCAATTGCCATGTTATGGAACAGACACCAATCCCTCTAGTCACGAAATCATAAGGGCCAATTTGCATAAGAGTATACATATTCGGGAGACGGTCAAGGGCCCACGATATTGTCCATCTCTTGAATCCAAGGTGATCCGTTTTGGGCATAAAGACAGCCATAAAATCTGGCTGGAGCCCGAAGGTTTTGACACAGACGTCATCTATCCAAATGGCATCTCAATGACCGTACCCGCAGAAGCCCAAGACGCCATGCTCCGCACCATCAAAGGCCTTGAGGACGTCAAAATGTTACAACCTGGCTACGGCGTTGAGTATGATTATATTGACCCACGGAACCTGCGTTCGACCCTGGAAACGAAACTCATCGAGGGCTTATACTTGGCGGGCCAGATTAACGGAACAACTGGATACGAAGAGGCCGCTGGTCAAGGCATCGTAGCAGGTATCAACGCAGGGCTCGCTGCACAAGCCAAGGGTGAAATGGTTCTTGGCCGAGGTGATGGCTACATTGGCATTATGATTGATGATCTGATCACCAAAGGTGTGAGCGAGCCGTACCGTATGTTCACATCGCGCAGCGAATACCGCTTGAGCTCTCGAGCGGATAATGCCGACTTACGGTTGACACGCAAAGGCAGAGGATGCGGGATTGTCGGGGACAGCAGGTGGGATCGTTTCACACACATGACGTTCCAATTGGATGAGGTCAGGACGTTGCTCCAAAGTGCAAAGTTGAGCTCTGCGGCATGGATCTCGAAAGGGATCAGGATCCATTGTGATTCGACGACCAAATCAGCGTATGACTTGTTGCAGCATGCTGGGGTCACGATGGATTCGCTTATGGCTCATGTGCCCCATTTAGCATGGTATTCTCCCCTGGTGCGTGGTCGGACTGAGATTGAGAGCGTATACGCGCCTTACGTTGAGAAGCAAAAGGCCTCGATCAGCACTCTCGCACGTGATGGGCAGTTGAAGCTACCGGTAGATCTGGACTATGGCCAGATTGTTGGCCTGAGTGTGGATGAGCGGCAGGCACTTGAGCTTGCCCGTCCGGAGAGCATTGGAATGGCTAGACGAGTCGAAGGCGTCACCCCAGCTGGAGCGCTGAGACTTTTGGCTTTTGTGCGGGGGTCGAGAAAGGACGACAAGCGGCAGTCGGGTTTCGCACAGGCGCATAGTCGAGAGAAGCAATTTGCCGGATTGTGAGTCGGGATGGAGCGTATGAGCATCCACGAACAGACCGTACTCTGAGAACGGAGGATGGGAAGCAAGCTGCTATTACCTGGATATTTAGCCCGGTGAATGGTGAAGCAGCTGGCCAAGCCGCCGAAGCAAACACCCGACCACCTGGTGAAATATTTTGGCTTGTCAAAAGCCAGGCGAGCGGACGCATGCCTGAATCTGCGCCAATAAAAGACATCAAGATCCTGAATGCTTGAAGGGTGGAACGTATGGACTTTGCAAGTTCATGGATGGGTAGGTCGATGCTGCACTACGTCCGTCCGCCACTCAGGATCCCATGGCCATTTTCAGACGCGCGAATGAACAGCTCCAAGTCGCAGCCGACAGTATGATTTCAATGGAGGTCAGGGAGGAACTCGAAGTTATCAACAATGCAATAACGATTAATCCTGCAATCCACATGATTAAAGAGTGCTGTAACTTATTCCGGCAAGTGGCTGGAGGCAGCTGCTAAAAGCCCAAAGAAGCTATCATTTGCAGACCGACCGAACACCGTTCTGCCCGATATGCAGATGCGCAGATTAGGTACGATAAGTCGATAACGTCTTGTTGGACATGTGACTCGTGAGATCGGTCGACTGGACCGGAAAGACTAGAGGACTGGGGTACTTCTGATCTAATGCACCCCGCAGCGGCTAAAATTTTGACATGATGTTTTAAGTATATTTGAAGCGAACGGCTACTTACTAGTCCACTGTCCACTACCTCTTAACCCTTATTCGTAATATCATGCTGTACTTGGTGCGGTGACAACGTACCCATGTGCGATAAAAGGCGTATTTGATTGAGCGCTACACCTCTTTGGCAATACAAAGCTTCCCCAGTCCGCCTGGTGTAGTAGCGCCCCTCTCAGAGGGCTGAATAAACGCAACTGCCCACAAAAAATTGATCGCTACTTTTCAAATCTTATGTAACATGCCACCAATGCTACCAAGACTGTGCGGCTCATTAATAACAAGAACTGGTGCACCCACCAACGACAGCCGTTTGGAGTGTGGACACCTCACACCTGCCTTCGTAACTTAATACTACTGGTCGATGGTACATAACTCGATCATACGTAACAACGCTGAAGTTGTATGCTCATGGATTGGCTTCCGGACGCGTCTCGACCCGTTTGCTCAAATCACCTCTACTGTTGCTCGAGCCCCGAGGACATAGAGCAAAGGTTGTTGTGTAATTCACAATCCAGGACCGGTGTTGATCCAGACTTTAGAGCTCAAGTGTTGAGGCCCTTTGCCATCTCGCATTTCATTTCGCGCGAGAAGATTCATTTCCATTTTCACCACCACCCATGCACAAGGGTTTCACTCTTCAACACCTCACTTGATGATATTCTCCTACTCTCTTCTTTAACTTTCTGATTCACTTTCACACCTGACATCCCTGCCTTGACCCGAGCCACTCTTTTATTCTACTATCTCTGGCCTACCTCATCTACACTGCACCAAGTGCTAGAGTATTTCCCCAGCTACGCTTTGACTCCACTTTTGCCAATCTCGTCATGGACAAGAAGCCAGTATACAGTATATTTCCTGGCGCTCCGAGATCGCCAACGCCTTCTACCAACAGCCGCCAATCTATCCACCAGCCTCCTTGCCCTCCTCCGTCAACACCGCTACCCCCATTGCCTCCATCTCGCTCTCCTGCTGTCGCCCACAATTCCTTCACTCGAGCACCACCACCAACATCCGACCCCCTTACGTCCGCACCTCCCTCCTCGCGTCCGAAGCCATCCCCGAATCAGGAGCTTGCAGACTTTCACAATTCACTTGCCCGTCAACCTGTTCCTTCGCACCAGCGACCGCCTTCCCCACCACAGCCACCGCCATTACAACAGACTCGCCAAGCCCCTCCATCCAGGGAGTCGACTTATCGTCTCGATCACTCCAATCACCCTGCTCACCAAGACAGCGCCATGTACCATTCGGCACTCTCGACCTCCTCCTCGTCTTCCCTATCCCTCTCGAAACCCCCAGTCTTCTCTTCAGCATCCACCTCACCCGCGCAGACGCCTCCACCTTCTCACTTGGCTTGCCAGCCCCGAGCTCAGCGACCGAATACTGTCTACTTCCATGGTGGCATTGGCGGTGCAGGGAACTATCGCAAAGTCATCCGCGAGAACAACAAGGCGCCTCGTGCCTATGCCGAGAATGCTGAGCCGCGGCGGAGGCCCAGCCCAACAAGGTTCCTCTCCAAGGTCTTCGGTGGGCAAAAAAGTCATGGTCAAGGAGGCGCAGCGGGTGGAGCTGTCATGGACGACAGGGTCAATGGGAGTGAGGACAATATCAAGGAAGAGGTCAGCTTGGGCGCCGCCGAGGTGCTGAGGAGAAAGATGATTGGTGGCAGTCGGAGGAAACGAGGGGGCTCGTCGTGACACCAGGCTACTAACGCTCACATGATGGCCAAGGTCGACGGTGGCCCCGTAAAACAGAGTTAAAGGGTCGACGGTCGACCATGGCTGAGGACTGCGGTCACCGGCCGAAAAAAAGTAATCTGCTACACCATAATTAACGTGCATGCTCTGAAATAAGTTTGGCATCTTTAGCTATCTCTCAATCACAGGCTTTTGTTGGTCATGGATTCTCCCAGTGCCCTGACCGATCGGGTTCCGCATATGACCTCTCCACTCAGATTGCGTCGCCGTCATGAAGCCAGGTCTGAGATGATTTGTGCATCGTTTTCTCCATATGCCTCCGTTCACAGATCATTAAGCCCTCCCCTCTCTTCCTCACATTTCTCCTATGACATACTCACAACCCTCATCTCCCATCCAGACCTCGTGGACCCTCTTTGCATCCACGTCAACTCTTGCGCCAACACCAAATGTTTCTTTCGTAGCTCCCGCCTCCTTTGGATACGTGATTGTCATCTCTCCTCTGCGGATGAGATGGGTCGTGAGGCAGCCATGGGAATGAGGAGGGTAGTGTGCCTGCCTAGAACCGTTACGGTCAGCCCGGATGAGGAGGGGTGAGTTTGTTCCTGTGGAAGGGTTGAGTGGATGCGTACGGGCCATCACTCCAGGTGAACACGTGGGAGAAGCCCCATGATCGCACCAGCGATTCGGATTGGGAGCGGGATGGAGATGGGGAGCCCATTTCTCATGTCGGAATGGGAAAAAAATAGTGTAAGAAGAAAAAGAGACGCAATAAGTTTGACTTGAATTCGGCGAGAGTGTTTGCTGAAACGGGGACTCGAACCCCGACCTCGAGCATGGGAAGCTCGAATTCTACCCTTGAACTATTTCAGCCTTAAAAGGAAAGGAATTTATTTAATTATATATATCGCACCATAATTAGTCTTGGCATTGAAACAATCCCCACCATTACCTGATCTGTATTTCCAAGTAATCATCATCGTGGTCCTTGAGAGTTATATAGCTTTGAATTTTCTTAGAATGAGCCAATCCGATACGGTATCTAGTGACCAAAAAGACCCCGCCAACGCCACGCTCAATCCCAGACCATCTCATTATCCCCTACAACCCCTGCACTTTGCGATAGCTTGGAGGCTTCAGTGTCCTGCTCAACAATTTGATGCAATAGGGTGGAATCAAGCTCAATGCGCTGATAGCAGCCACTCTCCACGCAAAGTGCCAGCTCCACATATACCCTAGATCAAAATATCCTCCCAGAAATGGTACACTTCCGACATAGATCAGTGCTGTACCCAGGATGCTGACATACATGATCCAGTGCCACGTGACGACTTCAAAAGCCACCATGATCAGCTCGTTGATAAGGAGCACGGTAAAGCTGACGCTGACCATTTGGTCCGAGTCTCGATCCACAAGCAACTGGCTACATCCTTGTATGATCCCGCCCTGGTAGATCGAGACAGCCACCCACACAAAGAAGGTGCGATAGCTGAGAGACTTGCCCAACGTCAACTCCTTGTATAGTTCCGGATACAAGTTGGCCAGGCCTTCGTCGACGTCCTTGTCGAGGACCAGACTGAAAACCGGTGCCATTGTGTACACAGTCGCATACCCGACCAGCAGCCAGTCTCGATACAGAGCATGCGGCTGTAGCTCTGTCGCAATGCTGTAGAAAGTCTGACAAACCGAGATGATGAGACCACGGTGTATGACGAATTGCGCCAATTTGGCCGATCGTTTGTAGGAATTCCGTCCATGCCAGACTAGGAGTTTGGTCAGATGGTGGAAGGATGTGATGGAAAAGTCAGCAGCTAGGGAAGCTTGACGGCCTTCTTTCCCCACAATGCCAACACCGACATCTGCAGCTTGAATCATGGAAACATCATTGCCTCCATCGCCAATACACGCAACTCTCTTCTTCGTGAACTGCCGGATGAGATAGGCTACCTCGGCCTTTTGGGTAGGTGAGCAGCGACAGGCGATGACGGCCGGGAGGTGAACAGCGAGAGAAATGAAATCGTCTTGGTTGTATGTGAGAAAGTGCGACAATGATTCGCCGTCGATCAGAAGGGCCGTGGAATGAGGCTTGGAGCGCAGAAGGGAAAGGGCGTCGACAGCTGCAGAAGCGTCTGAGCTTGTCGAAACCTGGGTAATGGTGTGGATGTGCTGTGCTCGAGACACCAATTTGGAAGAGACGGCCACACACCGTGCAGTCTCAACCTTATCGCCAGTCAGCATCCAAATCTTGATACCCGCATTCCGAAGGAGCTCCAGAGATGGTTTGACATCCTTTTGCAGTCGGTCTTCAACACCAGTGACACCGAGCAGCTCTAGATTGTGCTCCAGAAGATCCCCAACCACCCGAGTCATGCTTGAGTCTCGGTCTTGCAATGACATGGACGCGTGCTTGTAGCGGGAAGCGAAATCCTCATATTGCCGCCCGGACAGTCTCTTCCTACCTACAACCAAAGTCCGAAGGCCTTCACGAGCCATGTTCGCAGTTTCTTCGTCAAGCCAGTCATTCGCTGCAACAATGGGCCCCATCACGGTATCGGCACCCTTCTCGTAAAACCAGATTTCATCTGCAAGTTCTGTTCTCGCATCAGGGGCTTCCAATCCTCGGAAGAATTGTACTATGATGCCCATACGCTTGCTGGTAGAGGTGAAGGGGAAAACGTCCAAGATTCGCACTCGAACCACGACTCGTGCCGTGTCAACTGATTGAAGCTTGATTGATTGTCTGTCCCTATGCAGCAGCCGAAGGCCGACGCTCTCGGCCCAATGCACAATGGCAATTTCGTCAGGAGAGGAGGCTTGGTAGGTCGTGACCTGATGGCCTCCAATTTCCTCAGATGACGGAGTAACATTGTGGCAAAGTGCGAGGGCTATGACCAGATCGCGGACACGAGAGCCAATCTCTCGTCGACCTCTAGTCGTGGACGTTCCACCAGGTCCCGTCGGGTAAGAAGAAGACGGTGTGACAAGGGCATCGTTTTGGAAGACATCTGTAGTTGAGCCTGCAGAGAGCATTTGCTTTACGTATGATCGAACTTCGTCCATGGCCTCATTGGCATATGAAACCGTCCCAACGTGGATCTTCCTCAGATCCATCTCATTCTGAGTGAGGGTCCCAGTCTTATCACTTAAGAGATATTCAATCCTGCCAAGTTCTTCGGGGATCGTGCTCGTCCTCACCACAGTATCTGGAATGCCTTGATCTCTCTCAATGAATCGGGCGTAGACTGTTTTTCCCATGTCCAGATTGACCCGAAGACTGATTGGCACGATGGTGGAGAACAGAACTAGAAACCTTAGAACAGCTACGTACCACTGCTGCCCCGGACGACCTTCCGCTCCTCGTATTGCCACAAGGACTACGGACAGCAGCAAAGTCAGCGCGCACAGGATCTTTGTAAGATTGTTGATTTCGTACTCCAAAAGGCCAGACTTTGAGCGGGAAGGCGAAGTCGACAGAGCTTGCCGAGTTTGAGCACCAGTGTAAACCACAACAGCTAGGACCGTTGCATTGGAAGCAAGCACTGTGTTCGCCCATGCGGTGTTGTCGATAGTCAGTGCAGACGTCTTGGCCTCTCCTCCTACAGCTGAGGGCAAAGCTGTATGCGCTACAGCAGGAAAATACTCAAGCGTTCCAACGAACTCGTTGACTCTGCGGTCAGGTTTGCCTGCCACGATTCTGAATCTCGTGAATTCTCTCGGATCCAAAAGCTGAGTAAGCGGCGAAGCCAACCTTAGCTTCCAATCGGTCTCTCCGTCTAGTTGATCGGTTCTGATGAACGCCTCTCCAGCTTCGCTTGTTTCCTGTGAGATACCTAACTCTGTCGCGTTAGAAACGCCTGGCGAGTCTCGTAGCTCCTGTGACAGGTTCCCTTGAGAAGCTGAGTCAGTATTGGTCGGGAAAGGTACCTCGGAGTCTCTAATAGCCATCGTAGCGGTCGGTGGAGATGTCGCTGCAGTATCGGCAGAGTAGCTCTTTAGAATGACAAGATCCGCGGGCACCCTCTGATTTTTCCCGAGCTTCACCACGTCTCCAACCTTGAGATCTCGAGATCGGACATTGATTTCGGTGACAGTGATAGAGGGATCTCCTACCGCTTCGTGACCATTGCTCAAAGCCTCCTCTTCTTCTTTTATAGCATCAAGCCTGCTATACTTAAGACCTTTTCTGCTTGTTGAGGTTGGAATTTGGAAGCGTTCAGATTTCATCCTCGTTTTGCCATTTTTGACCGGCTCCTTGGCGCGTAATTGTAAAACAGTATACTCCTCTTTGTTCGCCTCAGCGTCTCGCCGTCTGCGAGCGATATCATCCATGGCTTCTTTTCCGAGTGTGATGGAAAGTACGAATGCCAAGGGAGCAATGTACGTGGACAAATATCCAATTCGCAGCGACGGCATGATCTGAGACAAGGCCACCAGCAGAAAATACATGTTGAAGAAGAAGGAGAATTCGTTGTAAAGGGAACGAGGAAGAAAGCTCCATGCAGTGTATTTTGCGTTGGATACCGCATTTGGGGGGAAGCGGGGAGCAGGATGCTGTCCTATGACTATACTACGAGCAGTTTCGCTTCGCGACGAGCCCCGGTGGAAGAGCCCCCTCGTATTGTGTGCAGATTGCTCAGGCTTTTCGATCTTGGGAAGTAGATGGGCGTCATGTCCGTGTGATGTGAAGTTTTCAGTGGGTTCTTCTTGCCCCGTATCTTCATCCAGCAATCGCATCCCAGCCTCTGCATCCTGCCGACCTAGTCTTCCATGTCGGGATGTATAGCTACGCGTTTGATCAGGCCGAAGATCCTGTAAAGGGATCTGGTCGCCGTTGCGACGGCTGCCTGATTCTGGATAACTTTGGCTGCTAGATCTGTCTATCGCCAAGTCCAGCTCTCCTGAGGATAAATTCTTGCCGGACTGTGCAACATCAGTCGGCAGATGAGATGCATTAGATTGACTGTATCGGTGGGTTGCGGACATGGTAGTACTGTCTCATCTTGCGGGCATGTTCATGGGGACAAGTATGTTAAGCTTTGAGTCCTGGCTAGGAAGATCATGGTGTGGCCGTTCTTCTTCAGTACTGCGGGTTGCTGTTCGTTTCGAGATGGTGATGGACCTGCACGGTTATCTGGGACAAGTCCGATATTTGATCATGGCTGCATGGGTCAGCCTGAGGTGACATCAAAGTGAGAAGGGTCTGATTTCCTCTTCTGGATGCGCGGAAGTAATTCCGGCGCTGAATGGCAAAAGACTACGTCTCAGCACTCTGATATCACTGGCTTTCTTGCATCAACAGGTCGGAGCTCCTACTCTACGCCTCTTCTTCTCTAGACTTCAGGAGCATGCAATGAGAGAGTTTCCCTCTTCCTCGATGCACAACGGTGATCATGCATCACAAACGGGCGGCTAGCTCAGAAATCGCATCGCATTTGACCAGTAAGGAGGGGCTTCTGAACCTGCTGTTGCTAGAGAACGAGCATCGAGTACCACCCAGCACGCCCACTTCGTGACCTTCTTCGTCTTACTGTCCGGGCGGCCTCGACGTCCAAGATGGATTCTTCTTGGAATCCTGCCTTGCGACCTAATTCCAGCATAGACCTTAGCCTGCGGCACGATAATCAGGCTGTAGATAAGAAGTATGGAAGCCCAGCAGGAATGGGCCATTCGGAAGGGTCGCAACCGGATGTTCATACAACGCAGGATGATTCACTCGTCAGGGGGCATCTTCAGACGGCTTCAGAACGCATGCTTCAGGCATCCACACTTGCGCCCCAAAATGCTCCAGAAACGGACGAGAATAGTTGCGTGGCAAAAGAAGAGAATAGTAAGATGACTCTGAGCGGTCCTGCTTTACAGATGGAGGTTCCCGAAGATGTCTTCAATCAACAACTTGCATCCAATGATGATTATTGGGACGGCGCAAAGGCCCATGATGGAAACGGAGTTCACGCTGTGAAAGCCTTGATTCAGGACGTCGAGCCCGAGTCAATAGATACACAAGTCGCACCCGGGCCGAAGGACATTTCTGGAATCAATAGCGAGATAGAAAGAGCATTTGCCAACGATGATCAAGACGACATGGATCTTGAGATCAAAGAGCCCGATCATACCAATTCCTTCCCCGATGTCCCCGAGCTTTCGTCAGCACAAGCTACGCCACCAGCTACTTTGCCACATTCTCAAGCAACCAATATATTGGAGGGAAACGAAGTAGCACACCTTACGCTGCTTTCAGATGTGTCCGCGTTCCCCCCAATGTCATCGGCCGACTGGGACAGCAAGTTTGCAGGCGATGAGCCTGATATGGAGGACGAATTCATGGCCTCTTTGGCCACTTCGCAGTCCCACGGCAACCCAGCCTTCCATGATAATGAGGAAGCTAGGTTTGAAGAAGGGTTGACATTGCTGGGATCTCCGGAAGAGACAAGCCTGCAAAAGCCTACAAATCGAACACCTACCCATCTGAATCCAATCCACGATGGCCAGACCTTCGATGATACCAATGGATCGAGAGACCCTGTTGAGGAATCACCAGCTGGACAGCTTACTCGGAAGCCCACGGCACAAGTTTTAAATTCTTTGAAAGACACAGCTTTAAGCTCTCATAATTTTCGATCCAGCAGTGGCGATGAAAGTCTCTCGGGAAGCAGTTCTGATGCCGAGGATGTAGGAGCAGCAACAGAGAGTACGCGAACCAAAGTTCTTACGGGGCATGATACGGCAGTGGATCACAACCCCAAATCCGAGAGTGATGACTTGTCGGATCTGTGGAAAGCCGCATTAGATGAGGAGGAGTTGCTCGAGATATCTGACACGTCACTCGATCCGTCAAACTTCTTTGAGGATGACGGAGAAGGGTTTTTGGAGGAGGAGGACAACACGAATGCTTCTGAACTTCTTTCCAATGATCTTTTAACGTCACCATCCCTTCGAGCAGCTCACAATAATGACAACGTGCGAAAACTTGAACGCACGGGTCAGCCGAGAAATGCTTTGGCAGGAACCTACTTTCCAACTGCCGAGCCCGCTCAACGGCCTACAACTGCGTCCGCGTATCTTCCGAATCAGGCACATGGTGCACCTAGCTTGCCAAGTTCGAGTTCGATGCCCAATGGGTTTCATCAATATCAGAGCACAACACAACTGCCGCTACCATCACGTCCGCAACTCCAAGCGTCTACCCAAAGCTTTGCCGATAAATCAAAAGGGGGTTATACATCACCGTATGATTTACCCATGGATGTGACTCGCCCACGTAAGCGAGCAGCCCTACCCCCAAGCCATCAAGACTCTGTTGTTCAGTCTTCGATCGGTCGCCCACCTCCACCCAGAAGTAGCAGCATGTTTTCGACGATGCAGTCACCTCAAGCTTCCCTACAATCGCCTCCAGAGCTTCCCGGACCTGGCCACCCAGCTTTAGTAAAACAGACATCTAGCAACCCCCAATTCTTCGAAGAATTGCCAATGAGCAAGCCTCGCCCTTCCAGCAGCATGGCAAGACCATTTCCGGTTGCATCTTACCCCACTCCTCCTCCGTCTTCACAAATGACAGACATGGGAAACCCTATCCAAGAAAACGGGGCCAATAGGAAAACTCCTGCAGATAACTTCGCCAATCAGCTTCTACCACCAGAGCGCCTGAGTCTTTTTGGAGACTCAACCGCAACGCGGCCTGGAAAGCAGCCCATACCCGTCATGAATTCAAGATACTCACCAGCCCCTTCCCAGGCATCAAACTCGCAATCTACTATAGGCCGGTATGCCTTATCATCAACGGCTGCTCCTCGTCCACCATCATCCCATGCCATGCCACATCAACCGAGGACATCAAGTCCACTTGCCCAGAGCAATGGTCTCTTATGTCAACAAATACCTCAAGAATCCGGCAATAATATGGCAGCTGGACCAGTTCCAAGTAATCACGAGGTCTCAAAGTTTCCCGAAACAGCCCAGGCCAAGTATTCCTCTTCTCATCTTGGTCAACCTCACAACAGGACCAAGACCTTTACGACACAGACTTTCAGTAGTGAAAGTCAACAGCGGGATCAGATGCTGTCGCCCCCCAAAAAATTCGCCTCAATGGAATCCCCTGCCAAAGTTGATCGCCTCTCTGATGAGTTGCTGGCCTTGCAATCAACGAAGGTTCATCGCGCGGAGGCCCTCACGACTTCTCCCCCCAAAAGGTCACAAACTCAATCACCGGGCGTTCCAAGGAAGAGTGTACCTCCATCGAATTCTGGGCAGCCGCTCCCGAGGCCATCTTCGGTCACCAATTTCGTATCTCTGAGTTCTGATCATGGAACTTCTCGAAAGGCAATGGTAGGTCAAACTCCCATACGAGAGAAGTCTGTCGCGGTGGACTATATTAGACCGGTCGATGGGCGAGAATTTGATCCTCTAGAGCGATGGAAAGGCTGCCCCATAATTTGCTTTGGCTTCGGCGGGACTACTGTGAAAACATTTCCTCAACACGTACCTCGTTATTCGGCCGGTCAGAAGAATCCATTGATGAAGTGCGGTCCTGGAGAGGTCAAAATTGAGAGCGGAAAAGCATTTGCGCTCGATGCCTCTATTGCAACATTCCCTGGTCCTCTGAAGACAAAGAGTAAGAAAAAGGAAGTCATAGACTGGCTCAGACAGCAAGAGCATAGAATGGTAACGGGGAGTCGATTGCACAATGCCACTCCCGACACTCTTCCAGACCCGGTCAAGTGCCATGAAGAAAGGATACTACTATGGAAGATAGTAAGAATTCTAGTAGAACATGATGGTGGCAATGAGGGTAACGCAGTTGCTGGGCAAGCAGTCAGGGCGGTCTTGTCCCCGGAATTGGAGCAAGGACATGCGGCTGCCGTTCCTCAAACTACATTCAATGCCCCTTCTGTCGGTATCACGCAGCAAGCCGCACCATCACACCTGCCGGCAATTGAAAGATGCCAGACTCTGGAGGAGATGAGGAAGATGCTCTTGCGTGGCGACCGTGAGCAGGCAGTTTGGCACGCGCTTGATGGTAGGTTGTGGGCTCACGCCATGCTCCTTGCCTCGACACTAGAAGGTACTATCATGAAGCAAGTCTCGCAGGAATTCGTAAGACAGGAAATCAAACCGTCCGGCGGCAATACAGAATCACTAGCTGCGGTGTTTCAGATTTTTGCTGGTAATTGGGAGGAGAGCATCGACGAACTTGTACCTCCTTCAGCAAGAGCAGGGTTACAAATGGTTAGTAAAGTTGCCGGAGCTGGCCCGACCAAAAATGCTCTTGATGGTATCGACAGGTGGCGAGAGACCCTTACACTCATTTTGGCCAACCGGACCAGGAACGACAGTGAAGCGTTAATTGCTCTGGGGCGAATGCTTGGAAGCTATGGAAGGACCGAAGCCGCACACATCTGCTACTTATTCGCGAAAGGTCATAGCACATTGGGTGGACCAGACGATCAACAAACCAGCATCGCTCTAATTGGTGCAGACCATCTGCGCCAACCATTTGATTATGGACGGGATTCCGACAGCATATTGCTGACAGAAGTCCTCGATTTTGCCCGCACTATATTGACTTCGTCATCTGGGTCCACTGGTTCGCCGCACCTCCAGTCATACAGACTCTACCATGCAATGACTTTGGCCGAGTACGGCTTCAAGAGCGAGGCACAAGCGTACTGTGAAAGCATCTCCAGCACCTTGAAGTCCACAACTAAGCCGTCGGCCTATTATCATAGCTTGCTAGCCGGTGCGCTTGATAGTCTTCAAGATAGACTTCGTCAGACCCCGAGGGATGGGGCGGGGTCATGGATATCTAGACCAAGCATCGATAAGGTGTCGGGCTCGATATGGGCCAAATTCAGTTCTTATGTGGCAGGTGACGAGGATGACGCTGACTCCACAGCCTCTGGAAAGGCCTACGACCCAGCAGCTGGACCTTTTGCCAGAATTGCAGGTGACTCGCCGACTCTGAGCCGTACGCCATCCTCAAGCGACTTGTATACTGCGGTTCCCTCGCACGTCGGACGTGGCATTAATGCTCCTCCGGCCAATGCACGCTACACACCTGGGGCTGGCTACACCCCGCCAAGTTCCTTCGACCCGCAAAGACCGTACTCTCAGGACGGCTCTAAGCCAACAAGGGCTGATGCTCTCCGACCGCCATCCTCTCTCCAGCCTTATGCCCCGCGGCCGGCATATTCGCCTGCCATTATCGATGCCTATAGCGCTCCGCCTCAGCCGTCACCGCATGCTTCTCACGAGTCGGATGACTCATCTAGGCTATCTATGGAAACCCAACAATTTTCATCCGCCCCTCGAGAAGAGCCGCTGCCTTCGCGTTATCAGCCAAATATGCCGAGCACGCCCTTGGAGGTGAACGGCCCTCAAGCTCGGCAAACCGCTGACTTGGACTATGGATCTCGCCCATCGTCTTACAGTCCATCAGCTGCTTTAGCTCATTCGCGACAGACCTATGCACCATCGACACAGGAGCAGTATACAACAAGCCAGACTGGCGAGAAGCTACCATCGCATGAGGCACCAACAGATACGTTTGATCCTGTCTCTTCCGACTATCCATTTCCAAGAGCACATGAGCCTCTCTCAACCTCGTACGAGCCTTCAGCATCTTCCTATGAGCCTCCCACATCCTCATACGAGCCTTCAGCGTCTTCGTATGAGCCTCCCGAGTACAACACTACTCCTCCCGACCTAGGCTTGGCCAATTCAGACGAACCTTCCGAGGATGCAAGAATCGAGCCGAAGTCAGCAGCCGAGTTCGATAACGACGATGATGAATCTGATTTTCGGGTAGCTGCCCTCAGGAAGGAAGAAAAGGCTCGAAAGGATCGCGAAGCTGATGAAGCGTTCAGGAAAGCGGCAGAAGCTGATGCCCAGAAGGACAAAGCTCCAAAGCTGAACAGTAAAAAATCGTGGTTTGGTGGTGGCTGGTTTGGCGGCGCAAAGGACAAGAGCCAGGAGAGCGGGGCAGCGAATGCTCCTATCAAGGTGAAATTGGGGGAAGAGAGCTCCTTTTACTTTGACGAGCAGCTTAAGAAATGGGTCAATAAAAAGGGAGGCATCCCTGAGGCGGCAGTTGCACCTACTCCACCACCTCCAAAAGGTCCTCCTTCGAGGGCAGTGAGTGCCGCAGGAGGCCCGCCTCTTAACACTGGCAATGTTCCTCCGGTACCGCCAATACCTCGAGGACTTGCAGCAGGGAAACCGCCTAACAGAACGGTCAGTGGACCTGCGCTTTCTTCAGCCCTGGGATCAAACCAGCCCAGTCGGACGAGCTCACCGGCTGTCAATTCTGTGGCAGCTGAAGACGAGACTGCGACAAGTTCCGGACCACCATCAGTACCCCCTTCAAGACCTGCCACTTCGCAGAGTGGGTCAAGTAATATTGATGATCTAATTGGTTTACCTCAAGCCAGAAAAGGCGGAACAGTAAGGAAAGGGAAGAAAGGTAGAGGCTACGTAGACGTTATGGCCAAGTGATTATGCTATAAGATTAAAAGCGCCGCTAGTGTCAAGATGACTGTGAAGGAGTTCGCGATAGCCCGAGGGATGCGCCAGGCTCATGCAAGGCTGGCGCTGATTGATTGTATGTACTTTGAGCGGGTCGTATGCATGCGCATGGGTCCATTTATTTGTATCGTGGGACAGGTCGTTTACCCGTGATGCACGGCCTTCCAAAGATGGCTCTTCATGATGGGTTTTTATGTAGAAGTATATATGCATGAGAATCCAATTCAGGGGGGGAATTGCTGAAGATGCAACACATCAACTTCACAATCAGTACCTGGTCGAAGTTGATCTGATCGATCTTAGATTCAATTCGAAGTATCCATACTCCATACTCCGAAGGGAGGCGAAGATCATGCTCTTGTGACGCTATATTACCTCTTCTATATTACCGACTGAACATACACAAAATGGCAGCCCCAACGAGCACTCCCAACCACGAGTTCGCATCCAGTAGTGTGGCACTACTCGAAGATTTTGGGTTGCCAGTCGCCGTCGGCCTCGGCCCCGTTGCTGTCCCATCCTTGCCCACGGCGCTCGTGGTCGCACCTGAATCGGTGCCGTTTCTGCCCTCGCCCAGCGCCAGCGTTGCATTGGCCACCAAAGGCTCCCCCGTGCTGTTATCATATGGTGCACAATCCGCCTTTGGCGCCTTTGGACAGGAGTCGGCCACACAGATGGACTGGAGCTGGGGCCCCTGGGCCGGAATGACTGCCGTCGCAGGGGCGCACTTGACGTTGAAAGCTCCAGTGAGCGCTGCGGCTACAGATCCGATATCCTCGCCTGACACACCCAACGAGGACGCCGCGAGCCCGACCTGGGAGATGAAGTACCCGATCTGGTAGGCGTCGAGACCCATGTACCTGAAGGGCTTGTCAGCCGGACCCTGCAACAGCCAATCGTTGTGGGCCTTTACTTGTGAACGTCATATTGGCTTTTCGCGCCATCGTAGGCCGGCAAGCCATCCCGGCCGGACTGCGAGCATCCTAGCAGAATCCCAAAATACGAGTAGAGATGCGTGAGAAGTTTGCTGTCGCTCGTCAGCGGCTGCGCGATTTCATCCGCGCAAGCCTTGATACTCACGATTGGGCCGAGCTGTCGCTATTGGCTGGTTTGTTGGCCATCAGAGGTTTGGCCCCTCCACCATCCAAGAAATTCACAGCAACACCTGCGTCACCGCCTCTGTTGGTGGATTTCAAGCCCCCATCGAAGTAAGGTAGGAGGTTGACTTTGGTGCCATTGTATTCCCCCGGTGCCAGGATACCTGGCACTTTCACACTGGGCACTGCTGCATGCGAGCTGTTGTAGCCGCCAATGACGACGGTATTGACGAGATATGTCAAGAGCTTGTACTGATTGGCGCCGGTATTCTGATGGAACAAGCCGGTTGTATACTTATCGCAGACGGAGACATTGCCAGAGCTTTGGGCTAGACAAGCGCTTGCGAGTACCAGCAGTAGGCCCGCTGTATGACGCATTTTGGATCTGCGTAAGATGGTTGAATTAGAAAGGAAGAGATGAGAGGATCGAGTGCTGCATAAGTTGAGATCATGCTGGCCTCCCTCTCACCATCTCTCCATACTGTTTGCGGGACTGGAACAAAGCAGGATGCAACAAAGAAATGAAGCTTGGCTGCCAGAATCGGTGTTTGCATTCTTCAGCCGGAGGCGAAAAGGGGAAATTGAAGCTTGGGTTTCACATCAACAACAGTCTTCAGCGCACTTCCTGGCATTTAAAGAAGGGGTGTTGAAGAAGACTTGAAGACAAGAGATTGAACTAATCCCATACAGCTCGGCTCGAAAAGTTTATAGCCTCGACTGCCGGTCGCGTATGATGATATAATATAATCAATTTGCTCACAACTTAACTTTTTGCACTTTTGCGGAGCCTTCGTCTTGCTTGGCTTCCGTAACCATGTCCTGCCGTAACATCATTACAGACTTTCAGTCTTTATTTGGTCCAACGCGTGAAGTCCAAGTTGGATACTAGCTTGTCCGTTTCGGCCATTCCTCCGTAGGCTACGAGGCCACTCCAAGTACTTCCATCCGTGAAAGGAGTTGGGCCGTCGTCTCCTGCTTGAGGATAATCCACATTTGCTGACGCATTGGCGTTCGCGTATCTCTTTCGAAGCTTCATTATCTGCTGTAGACGGAAGCGCCAAGGTGATGTGTACTCTCCTACATTAGCCGGCCAGATCTGACAAAAGACAGAGGCTGTTATAGCAAGCTGGCGCACCAAGGTAGGCAGCCCGCCAGCCGAGATTACTTGTACGTCGGCTGCGGGCGAAAAGGCTGGGTAACGGTCTGAGGTAACGACCTGGACATGAAAGTAACCAAACTTGTCCATTGTAGAGCCCTCGCAGGCCGCGTCCGACCCCTTTTCCGGCTCCGTTCTCTCATTCTCATGTTTGCCATTCGATGAACGCGCTTCTGGCGTGATCACGATATCCACACTGTTGAAGTCTGACGTGAAAGTTTCCGGATTGTAGGATAGGCCTGAATCGTTGAAGACGATCTTTACGTGGTCATTGCCGATGTGAGACTTCTTTCTAGCGAAAGCTGCATCGGTCGAAAGGTCGTTGGGCATCATGGTTGGCACGTGGTAAACGATTTCCGTCACTCTATCCCTCCATGCGTATGTAAAGGTCCCATCACATCCAAATTGACGGTCTAGACCTTGAGTGTTAAACCGAGCACCTTGTAGACTGACCTTGAATCCGAGCCCTGACAAGAAAGCTTCAAAGGCTTCGCTACTTTGCTCGTTAGCTAGGATATCCTGCTCTTGCGTTTGATTTGCCCCAACGTATATCACAGCGGCCTTGTGGCCATCTACTGTATTTGTACCATCAAAAACACTCAGGGCTCGATTGACGAAGTCATCATTGTCAGGTAGAGGTATCGGTTGCAGAGGTATTGGCTCTGGGGAGATTGTCGAAATCAGCTGCAGAATCAGATGGCTAGGGTAGATGCTCGGCTGATCAAGGCTGGACGTGACAGTCGCCGCTATCTCTGGTGCCTGGTGAGATGGCCTATCTTCTGTATTATGGTAGTAAATTGCATGCGTCGTCCCCGACGCCTGCCTTTTCGTGAACTGTCCAATGGCTGCTTTGCCCGTTTCATCCAGCAACATTTCCAAAGTCACTACACTGAGACCGACAAGCCAAGACCCTTGGCTGATCCTTCTCGTATTATCAGCAAATTGTGGGGACGGCTTGGTCTCTCCCAGGTTCGAGAAGGTGGTTCTGTGCATGAGGTCCAAGAAAACCATGCTCTGCTCCTCCATCTCCTCCCCTCCCCTTTCGCTCTTCCATGCAAGCTCTTGCGTGATCCAGGGGACGTGGCGAGCACGCTCACGGATGTCGATGGCTAAGAACCAAAAGATCATAGCTTGATAAGCAATCGTGAACACGTACTCATGGAGGCTTCGGTGTCCTGAATCTCCATCTCTTCCTCTTGTAAGACGGGATGCTTCGCTATAGGCACCGCTGACCAGATGACTAGACCCACTGACACGAGGACTCACGTACGTTGGAGACTCTCTTCGCTGCTCCCTGGCATGCTGTATGTATCTGATGCATATGCCAAAAACTTTTTGATGCAGAGCAACATCAGATCTGCTGTAAGCCTCAGGGAGTCTTGCAAGGCCTCCTAAGAATTCCAGTATGTCAATAGCCAGATCAGGTTGTGTAATGCGTTTTTGCATCATCTCGATAACAACACTTAAATGATTCTCGATGATATGAGGTATCTCATAGCAACATATGGTCAAGACGCGGATACAATATCGCCCCACCCTATCGTACTTTTCAATCCCTGCTCTAAAGGTCGCAACTGTGCGATTCCACTGCCTGACCCCTATGAGGTCTTGGTAAGCCAAAAGCATGGCTAATGAATGATATAGACATAGCGCGATATCACCTCTCCTTATTCGGCTATCTTGTGGAGGGTCAGGGAAAGAGTTTTGACTGAGCTGTGTATTGAGAAGGTCATGCAAGTCTGTAATCTCTTTGACATGGCCTTCGAAAAGGGAGCAATTGCTTAATTGTGACGGAAGATGGACTAGAACGTAGCTGTAGGTCTCCCAAGTACTGCTGCGATCCAATTCCAGAACCATGGTGCGCAACCAACATCCAAGATTGAGAGAACAGCGCTCTGATTGTTTCGATTTTGGATTCCAAGCAAAGCTCGCACCACTTTGCTTTGAAGACAAATTGGCAAAATGCTCCTCCCCATCATCATCATGGAGCCAAAGTGGATCTTTGGCATGGTTGAATCGCTCACCACGCCCGGAAGACTTCTTCGAGCGAGAAGGGGAACGAGTTCGGTCCGCGAGTCCCGAGGTGCGAGTTTGATCCGCCTCAGAAGAGGGCAGGCTCCTTGTGGTTGAGGATTGGCTGGAGCGCGAGGCTGAAGTCTGGAAGGGTGGCATCACACCAGAGGCGTGATAGAGTATTTTGGTTAATTTTTGGGCATCTGGTACGCGGAAAATTTCAAGTCCAAATCCTGAAGTGCATCTGAGACGAGCAAGAAGCTTCATGACAGTCAATCTTACAGAAGCCTCGTTCGGCAGATTGGCGAGCTGCACGAGAACTTCATACGTGATCCTGGATTTTGGACCGGAAGTCAAGTAGCATTTCAAGAAAAGCTTGATGAGCCCGCCTGCAACTGCTTGCTTCGCGTTATTGACAGATTGCCCTTTGGACGAGAAAAGATGTGCCTGCGCCGATATGGTCCGGAATAATGCCTCAAGCGTGTCCACATCCACCCCCACCCGACACTCCGTCACAAGGTCTAGCAACGGCCCAATTGAGGATGCGGATGAATGCCCGTCATTCACAAAAATCCGACAAGCGTTATTCACTTCCACACAGTACTGTTCATGTTTTGAGGCTACATCATTTTGAGAAGTATGAGACTTTGTCATCACGTTCAGAATGCAAATTCTGACGGAGTCTGACTGACCCAGCTGTGCGAAGATACGGTTCACCAGTATATCAAGAGCAGCTTTCCATTCGGTAGAGGTGATTATGAGTAAAATAAGTTCTTGGGCGTCTTGCTTGAACATGTTTTGCTCACCTACAGCAATGCTGCAGAGTAGTCGTAAACTATTCTCCAACTGATCAAATGGTAGCTTATGGGTATTTTCACAGGTCCGTATGATTTGCAATAAGCCGCGCATGATCGCCTGTCCGGTGGTACGACCAGCAAGTTCTATCACAATCGACAAAAGTTTACTAACCTCAGTGGCGAGAGGGCGACTTTCCTCTGTCAATATGCTCACAACGAAAGAAAGGAATTTCAACAGGGCCTTTTCTCCCCCCGGACGCTCCGTGAGCGCTGGGGCACGGTCATAAGCACCGTCTCGTTCCCTGTACGCCGCTCGATGAGCATGCTCAGCGGCCCTGAATAGACGCGGTAGGTAGTCAAGGGAGAAGCTCACAAGGTCTGTGCTTAGTGCATCTGCTTGGTCATCTTGGCCGATGATTGTGACGAGGGCGTTGACTTGGTCCTCGATGAAAGATATGTCCCTGGGCTTACTGATGATGTTGAACAATTCGAAGCGTAATACTTCAGGCTCTACATTCACGGCCATGTCTCGGAGCATCTGGAAGGCAGCTCGTCGACCCTCAGGTTCAGAATGATTCTCAAGCATGTCACGGACGCTCGGCAATAAGATCGTTAAAACCTTCGTTGGACAAGTCCTGAGAAGGGGCCCAATCTCCACAGTATCCTTGAGCTTATTCGATGTTGATGAGTTCCTCCGGAGCTTGATTTGGACATAATCTATCAATTCTCTGTCCTGCCCGGACAGTCCTACACGGCGGACACGTGTGGTATCGAAGGCGAGCTCTTGAGGTGCCAAGCCAGCGTTGGAGCCGTCATTGGTGCCTTGAGAGTCAGATTCAGACATGTTGAGAGCACGCTTCTCTTCATGGGCATCCACAAAGCGCCGATCGACAATTCAGTCGATGATGCGCAGCTGTAGTACCATGCGAAAGCGTTGATAGATACTATGAACCGGTGTTTGAATGATGCCAACCAATCCCATAAGCGGATCCTCCCCTTTTTTTCACGCCACTTTGTTTGCATAAGAGCATTCCTGTCTTGACTCGACAAGCATCACCAACGAACAATGTTGCATGGAAACAGCAGGACAGCCATTCCGTCATTCCACAACTTCAGTCAAAGCAGGGTGGGCCGTTCGAAAGCCATTGCGCTTAAAGCATCGTCAGAGATGCAATCTCAGCCCCAACGGGCTTGGTGAAGCTACGATGGAATGTCACAGACTGTGCCGTGCAATCCATGACACCATTTCAGAGCAAGGGGTCCGTTGCAACACCGTTGTCTTGTGACCACACGTACGTCACGCTTTGACAGTCGTCCTTAGGTGTTGGAGCCCAACAAGAAGAATGGAGGAAACGTGGCAGAGGTCATTGGCGGGAGAACTCCGGGAGATATAAAAAGTTTTTCCATTTGCAATTGTTTGCTTCACGCGATTGACGCCAAAATCATGCAATGTGATTTAAAACCCATCGAAAACCCTTGAACTGGTGAAGATCATGGCCGTCGACCTCCAGCAGCTTGCAAAGGCTCTGGAGGCGAGCTTGGATCCCAACCAAAATCGACGAGGTAGCGTCATCACCAAAGAATCCTTCCTGAAGAGCCTCCCAACTGATCGATCATATGACTAGCTGAAATCACCCTTTTGCAAGAAGAGAAGAAGTCCAATTTCTCACTATCCCTGCTGCACATCGTTGCATCTGAAGCGTACGGTAATACTGCAAGGCTGGCGAGCGCTCTATATTTCAAGAATTACATCAAGAGGCGCTGGACTGTACGCAAGCCCGCTCCCAAGGCACTCCGTGACTCGCTGATATGGCTGGACGCGTCTACAGGACGAAGATGGAAAGCACAAACTCCCCCAAAGCGAAGTCAAGGCTATCAAGGCCGAGCTCATTGGTCTTATGATATCTGTCCCACCCAATATTCAATTCCAGCTGGGCGATGCTGTTAGCGTCATAGCCGATAGTGACTTTTGGGAAAGGTGGGATACCTTGGTTGATGTAGGCGAACGGCCTATGCTCAAAGCATCCGCAGTCAGCTGAGAGCTCATAGGACCTGGTTTCGCGTCTGACGCCCGACAACCCCCGAACCAACAACGGTGTCTTGCAGGTTGCCCACTCAATTTTCAAGCGCTGGCGGCCTCTGTACCGCTCAGATGCCCTCTATACAGAGATCCTCCATGTGCTGTCCAAGTTTGGAACCCCATTCTTATCGCTGTTTGAGGTACGCCAAGCTTGTTCCATTCGTTCTGGCACCTGCTTGAAGCTGACACTTGCTGACACTTCATCCATTGGTAGTCGACCGATCGATTGGTTAGCCAGCACTCATCCGAACGACATGCTTTACAACAACTCTTCGGCTCCCTCAATCTCATCATCAAATTACTCTATGACCTTTCAGTACAAGAGCTCCCGCCCGTCTTCGAAGATAATCTCCCCGCCGTGACGGCTTTGTTGCACAAATACCTCATATACGAGAACAAGCTGCTTGAGACCGACGATGATGCTGAGCCTGGATCTTTGGAGCACGTCAAGGCTGGCATATTCGAGGTGCTGCATCTTTGGATCCAGAAATATGAAGAGGATTTTGGCACTCACGTTGGTCAATTCATCGGCAGCTCTTGGAATTTATTGACAGCCGTTGGGCCACAATCCAAAAACGACATGCTTGTCAGCAAGGCACTGCAGTTCTTAACTGCCGTCACTGGAAACGCGAGCCACGCAGAGGCTTTCAATAACGAGGCAACCCTAAGTCAAGTCGTCGAACTCGTCGTCCTCCCAAACCTCACACTCCGCGATTCGGACATGGAGCTTTTCGAGGATGAGCCAATTGAATTCATCAGGCGCGATCTGGAAGGCTCTGACAGTGACACCAGGAGACGGGCCACCACCGACTTTCTTCGGCAGTTGATGGCAAAATTTCCCATCATGGTCTCGAATGTGGTCATACGGTATGTCGATCACTATTTGTCCGACTATGCTCGTGACACACGTGCAAATTGGAAGTCAAAGGATACTGCTGTCTATCTATACTCAGCCATCACTGCAAAGAGCACAATAACCACAAGCCATGGGGTCACAAGCACCAACGACTTTGCAGATATAGTGGGCTTCTTCCAGAAAAATATAGCCAGCGACTTAACAGCAGATGACGGCGTTGAACCCATACTGAAAGTCGATGCGATCAAATACCTGTACACCTTTCGCTCTCAAATCACCCCAGCTCAGTGGCAGGAGGTATTCCCGTTGCTGGTGAAACATCTCGGATCGTCCGAATATGTCATATACACATACGCAGCGATCGCCCTGGAGCGCGTCATGGCCTTGAGCAATACTGCAAAGCAACCAGTCATCGGGCGGGCTGATGTTGAAAAGCTTTCGCCCCAATTACTGCAGCATCTGTTTGGGCTGGTAGAACGCAGCACCCAGCCAGCAAAACTTCAAGAAAATGAATTCTTGATGCGTTGTATCATGAGAGTCTTGATACTCATAAGAGAGGGTGTGCTGCCCATTATGAACGAAACCATTCCTCACTTCGTGAATTTCATCCAAATGAGCAGTCAAAATCCCAGCAACCCAAGATTCAATTACTATTTGTTCGAAGCCCTTGGAGCCTTGATCAGGTACGGGAATCCATCTTAGACCTCACCCTACCTGGCCGCTAACGGGGAACCTTAGATTTGCTGTCCCATCACAACCAGAGAATCTCGAGACTGAGCTCTACCCTCCCTTGGCCGCAATTTTGCAAAATGACGTTCAAGGTGAGTCAAATCCGATGCTTTCTGAGATTGCTCATCTAGAAGTTGATAGAATTCATACCTTACGTGTTTCAACTGTTCGCGGCGCTGCTTGAGGCACATCCTTCTAAGCCGCTGTCGACTTACTATCGGTCATTGATCCCTCCTGTGCTCGATCCCACCCCTTGGGCGTCCAAAGGCAATGTGCCGGCGCTAGTACGGTTCCTTTCAGCCATTGTACCTCGTGGCGTAGACGGCATCGTCGAGAACAACCAGTTGGAGACGTTACTTGGGGTGTTTCAACAGTTGGTTGCTACCAAGACAAATGAGATCTACGGCTTCGAACTGCTGGAATGCATCCTCAGCAACTTCACACCGTGAGATTGTTTGCCACGATTCCCCCACTGATTCTGACCAATCGTAGGGCAATGCTCGAAAAGTACTATGTGCCGGTGCTGCAAGTACTGCTCGGTAGGCTTCAGAACTCGAAGACCGACACGTTTGCTTTACGTTTCGTCCGCCTGTATCATTTCATCTCTGCCAAAGACAACAAGGGCATGGGTCCCGACTTCTTCATCGCCATCGCTGAACAAGTGCAAGCAGGGTTTGTGATTCCCTGATGACTTGATGAGGCATTGCTAACATTGAACAGAGTGTTCGTTCCATTGTACCTTAACATCATTCTACCGGATACCCAGAAACTCCTGCGGCCTTTGGATCGAAAAACAGCAGTCATCTCCTTGGCCAAGACCTTGACCGACTCTCAATCTTTTGCAGAGAAGTACAAAAAAGGCTGGGGCTTCACTTGCGAGTCCCTCCTCAGACTTCTTGAGAACCCTCCCATTCCGC
Organism: Niebla homalea; assembly: GCA_019925105.1. Taxonomy (NCBI): domain Eukaryota; kingdom Fungi; phylum Ascomycota; class Lecanoromycetes; order Lecanorales; family Ramalinaceae; genus Niebla; species Niebla homalea. Next base: position 946,312 of record JAHGAU010000003.1, read on the forward strand.
CAGCGATGGAAGAGGTCATTGTAGAGCAGGATCCAGATGACATGAGCTTCGGTGTTGGATACACGCAGTTGACGACCATCAAGCGCCCCTTTCGCGATCCATGGCCTGAGATTACTGATGTGAGAAGTTGGGTTGGCGAATACATGAAGGCAGCCAACTCAAGACATGGTGGGAGGATAACAGCTTTCGCACAGGAGCGATTGTCGCCGGACGTTGCGCCAGTTTTCGCCGCTTACCTGCAATAGTGAATAGTGAGATACCCCCCGGAGGACAATGGAGTATGTACTTGCCCATTTGGAAATACATGTCGGCTCGACCATGAGATAGTGTAGTTAGACGAGTCCAGCATGTCATAAGCACTTTCGATTCGATATATGCGCTCACTTCCACATATATCCATCCACTTGCTTTTGCACTGTCAAAAAAATTCCAATTCCGCGTCTCTTTCGCGTTTTTGGGTCATTTGTAGGATGAACAACGTCCTTGTGTTCTGACCTGTTCCGCCAACTTAGCTTCTTCGAGGTAGGAAACTGTGACTGTATCCGGGCGCTTGATGAAGTCTAGAATCGAACACCGTTCCATGCATAGACTTCACGAACGGGAATGCCCAAAGCAGGTTGTAACATTGCGGATTGAAATTGATAGTCACGCTGAAAGAAAAGCATAAGAATCGCAGGTGGCGTGGTGCTCAGTGTCAAGCTGCCTCCTTTCTCACCCAATACACCCCAAATGTATATTGGCAAGCCTTAGCACGCCTGCGCACATTTCCCGCAAGCAAGACTTTTAAGCTGTGAGAGAAGCAACAAAGAAGCGAGATGTAAAGGTGGCTAGGATGTCCGAAAGACATCATGATAGCTTGACTTAGCATTGCTGTCTTGCGATCCATCAATGCGACTGATGTTAAACAAACCAATCTAAGAGATGTGTCCCGAGTTTGATCAAGCTCTGCTTTGACTGCTCAAATTCCAGGGCACACTAATGGGCGGCATTCATACTTGCGCTCATCCTTATGGTCCATCTGCTGACCTCCGCTAAATCTGCCATTCCAATGCTCTTCAGACTGATTGGTCTCCTACAACAGTCTTGATCTGTAATAAGAGACCGGATGGCGAAATGCATCCTTCTGTCGCCACGAATTTGAGACTAATGCAAGTGGCCTTAATCAGGACCGTTGCGGACGTGCAATTGACCTTTTGTCTCGTCCAATACATTGCTTCACGAGCTTACCGTAGGTACTTGCTTCTACAGTCTCCGCTACTTGTGACCGCTAGCTGTGCCTTCGGTCGGTTGTGCGGCGCTTGTGGAGTTCGTAGTACCAGCCGCAGACGAGCTTTTCTGTGCATCTTGCAAGTCCCTGTACTTCCTTCTCGCTTTTTTCGATGAGCTGGCTTTCCTCTTCTTCTTGATCTCTGCTTTAATGGCCACACGACTCTGCGGTCCCTTAGCAGCTTCCTCAAGCTTGTCTGCCAGCAATCGCCTTGCTATAGTGCGATTTTGGGATCGTGATCTGGTAGCTTGCGACTTGACGACAGTGCCAGTTGGGAGATGCTTGAGCTGAACGGCAGATGAGGTTTTGTTGATCTTTTGACCTCCTGGACCGCTGCCTTTTAGAAAGGCTTCCACTATATCCTTCTCATCCACGGTCGAGCGAGGTGGTATTTGAGGGGCTGCTAGAGCGGCATTGATAGTGAAGGAGCGAACGGTGGGCTTGAACTTGCAATCTATTCCGCGCAGACACAATCTGCGCAGAGGATTAGATGACACCATCTGGCCTCACTACGAACAGCCATTGATGACATGAAAAGTAGAGCGGTATGGAAAAGAGCTAAAATCCTGGTGTTCAAGTTCTGTGCGGAAAGATATTCGGCCGGAGAAATCAAGCAATTTCATGCTCCCAAGACTTTTGCAACCCTAGGGCCCCGTTCAATAGTTCCATAGGTCCTTTCACCCTTGGTTTAAAAGACACGATTCCCCCATTTGCTAACGCGCGCTTTAAGATCAGGAGAAATGTCCTACACGTCAGACCTCCTACGGTGGCTTCAGCGGAAGCGTTACCAGTATGAGGTCACCTTCTCTCTTTATATGCTGACACCGACGGAGAAATTCATATTCAGTATGTGATGCCCATGGCTAAGTTGAGCTGATGGGTAGCCATTGGAACCTCATGCTAATCAAGCGCCATCCAGACTCGTTCCTTTTCTTATTTCTCTCCATGATCATCATTGCAGCCTCTCTCTATCTCCCTGAGCATATTATGACAATGATCAGCAGAGCTTGGTTTTACTATGCCGGAGATGAGACAGCGACTACGCGGAAGACAAGTGGCTCCGACACTCCGCAATTCATCAAGCCTGGCTACGGTGCTCGGGAGGGCAAATTAGCTTCGACGCGATTGCCAGGACAGAACATAATGGACATGTTGGGCGCCCTATAGCAAATCCCAGTTCCAGATACGGTGCCATGTACAGCACCTCTACAGGTTCCATCCCATCCTCCAACTGAGGCATTGAGCCTGCAAAGCTATCTGAGCTTTGGCAGGGCTACATCTGCAACTCAAGCTAGGCACTATCCACACGACAAGATTTACGGTATCGATCAGTCGCCCCGCTTCGTGATGTTGTACGAATGGGTTTTTGGAAGAATTGAATAAGATGTGACAACTTCTTTGAATGAACCTCCGTGGACAGAGCTGCTTTCTCTCAAGAGGCAAAATTTCTCCCGATAGCCAAAAAGGGAACTAGTGAAGGCTTGGCGAACAAAGGAACCCTAGAAAAGAAGAGACAACCACCAGTAGCAACTGGCTGGCCAATCAAGACATCTTTCTGCCAAGTATCTTCAATGCCCAAAACTACCGTAGCAGATTCATTGGCATCCCGAACAGCTCTGGTAAACCGCATCACCAAGGAAACCAAGGTTCAGGTTTCCCTCTGCTTGGATGGTGGGCCCCTAGACCTTTTACCCAACGACCAGGAATTCAAGCCAGAAAAAGTCCCTGCTCCAAATACAGCAATACCAGACCAGGAGTCAACACACCATGCCTCGCAAGTGACAGCAAAGCAGCATATATGGATATGGACGGGTGTTGGATTCTTGGACCACATGCTGCACGCATGGGCTAAGCATGCAGGCTGGAGTCTCAGGATCCGATGCTGTGGTGATTTGGCGAGTGGGTAATTTCCGAAGGCAGGAGCCATCATTTTGAGAAGTAACCATAGGCCCTAGTCGACTCGCACCACACGACCGAAGATACCTTCCTTGCCCTCGGCACCGCCTTTGCCAATGCGCTAGGCGCTCGCACCGGACTCCAAAGGTTCGGCCATTGCTACGCGCCGCTTGACGAGGCTCTTTCCCGAGCAGTCCTCGACATCTCCTCTCGTCCGTTCTTCTACGGTGAGATAGACTTTCGGCATGACAAGATGGGTGAATTGCAGAGCGACATGATACACCATGGACTAGACAGCTGGGCGAAAGAAGCTCGAGTGACGTTGCACGTGGATATCTTAAGAGGAACAAATGACCATCACAGAGCGGAGAGCGCCTTCAAGGCATTGGCTGGGGCGTGCGCGATGGCATGTAGAAGAGTGCAGGATAGAGAAGGAGAGGTCATCAGCACCAAAGGCGTTTTATGACAATTCATCAGCTTAGATGTTTCACGCGGAGTCAGAATCATCATGTTAGGTTAAATGCTCCCAAGACACTGATAAACACGAATGGAATGCTACCAAAATTCTACTCACTCAAGGCCAAACGCGAAGTGCAGAATGCCTGACGCGATGTAGAAAATTTACCTGTGTAACAGAACCGAACTGTGTAACAGCGTGGGGAGCAGCTGCCGATGACGTACGTTGGCCTGAGCCATGATCGCCCACGATAACCTAAGATACCGGGTACGTCCCTTAGATTCAGATACCTGAAAGACCCCTCCCCCCGGTAGTCGAGTACCCGTAGCCCTGGGGTGCCTCTCGGCTCGGGAGGGATCTTGTCGAGGCGCTAAGCAGGCCGTTACAGCGATAACATTGACCAAACAAGCACAACTTAGTTGTGTTCGAAGACTGGTCCGTTGAATCTTCACCCACTTCAAGAATCTGACTGCTATGAACCTCGTTCTCATCGTTTCGGTCGCCAATCAATATCAATATGCGTCGTGGCTCTCGCAGGACTGGCCATGCTCTGCTCAGTATCAAGTCATCTGTAAAATCAACTTCAACTTCCCCATCCTACGCCCTTCTACATTGAAACGTGTATACAGCCTCGTCTAAGTTCCAGCTTTACTCGGAGCTTTTGCAGCATGTCTGAGAAACGGCGACGGAAGAGCCTGAGCATTCTACGACCTCCAATGGCACCTTTGACGCCCATCAGTGAACCTTCAGGCCCCTCTTCGCCTGCTTCTTTCCTTCGGAAACAGCGCCCTCAAGGTCTCGCTTCTCCCACCTCGGCCGCCCCGTCCCCAACCTCGTCCGAATACTCGTCGGCCAGCCCCTCCACCATAGACTTGAAACCCAAGTCCAGCATGGACAGGCTTGTCCAGAGAGCTCGACCCAAGAGCCTACAGAAGAACGGACGCCCTTCGAGCCTGTTTGGCTCCCGACGAGGGCTTCCCAACCACGAGGAAGACGAGGAGACCCTTGCACGCTCCACCTCTCACCCTTCCTCAGTCCACTCCCAATCGGAATACCTGTCCGTTCTTACTGCTAGCCAGGTCCTATTACACGGGGATGTACAAACCGCTAGTGGCATGTTCAGGAAGCGGAGTCAGTATCTGGTCTTGACTGACACCCATCTGATCAAGTGTCGCAGCCAGACCCGAGCTTCGGAGCTTTTCCCTACCATTCCACCGTCCATGGGTCGAGCAAGCGGCATTAGACATTCTCGCCTGTCCAGCAGTGGTTCAGTCCATGATCTCCATACTCAGAACGAGGGTCTGCAATCGATCCCTCTCAATCAGATCGTGGCCATCTATCGTTTGGATGACGGCAAGCCTTACTTCTCCATAGAAATCTTCCACCTGGACGAGGATTCGTTCCAGGAGTCAAGTACCATACTACAACTCCACGATCCCAGGGACCATGATCTTTGGCTGTCCTCCATTCGTGGTGCCGCCCTCAACGCGAGACTGAAAGACCCAATGCCTTTTTCCCGACAATTGGTTGAGTACACCGCTCGGAATCTAGAGCAAGACAGGGACTATGATCCGCATCAATTTCATATGTTCAGGATCGTCCAACGGGCTACAAGATCGGGAGGTGGATCACGATCATCGTCTGACGACCTTACAAAGCTGACCTCAAACATCTGCATTTTAGCTATTGGAGTCTTCAAACTCCATCTTGTCCCGTTGCCAAAGAACCACAAACCGCTTTCCAGTACGTCCTTGACCGATCTGGGCGGTATTTCATATGGTCTGGCTGCCTTGTCCGCCTTCACTGTTGCACAAGACGACGATTCTTTCTATCTGAGATTTCGATTACCGTTGCGTTCTGGCGTCTCGCTTTCGATAGCATCCTCTTACGTAAATGATATTGCGTTATCGGCCAGGCGGACGGCAGACTTCCTGCGTCCAAAATGGCCGGAGCAGCCCTTCACATGGAACGTACCAAAGGTGATGGACGAGGATTTCCTTCCCATACCACCAATAGACGAAGATTATGAAGCTTTAAACCGTACGCTCACAGCCTACTGCGCAGCCTATGCTCTCGATGCATCCTTGATACGCTACACCGTATTCGCCGATGTCGAAGATGGACCAGCCTTCTGTCTTGAGGCTCGAGCGGATGGCCGAAAGTACAATGTGTTGGAGCTTTTGGCCGTTCTTCGGTCGCTGAGATACAATGAATGCTTTCGCACCTTGTCGTTTGCAGGTGTCCTTCTAGACGAGCTTCAGAGGCTCAGAGACCCTTTTGGCTCGGAGCATGTTGCTTGGAGGATACGATTCGGGGAACCACTGGACCAGGAGGAGCAATCAAATTTCACGCTACTTGTGCAAGAAATCCGGGCTCTAGCTCTTAACAGCACAAGTCTAAGACGGTTGGACTTCTCTCATTGCTTGAGCTCTACGATCGCATCGACCCTGAGGAAGGGGGAGGATCACGGGTCCGGAATTTGCGAGGCCCTCTTCCCCATGTGTGTGAAGCAAGCCACAAACATCGATTGGGTCATTTTGACAGGCATCAATCTTTCTGAAACTGACATGGACTACTTTTACTCTGCTGTCATCGACCGCTCATGCCATTTCCGGGCCATTGAGACTGGTCGTTGCGGTAAGTCATTTTCCACCCATGTTTCGGGAGACTTGCAACTCACAAAGGCAATCATACCTCTCCGTTTCACTTGACTGCTAAGCTTTCAGAGACAATCTCCCTGGGTGTAGCTATGTCTCCAGCCTATCCTACCATAGGAGACAGCATGATGCTGACTCCACGCTTTACTTAGGCCTGGGCGATCGCAGCATGCACACAGTGCTTCACGCGCTGTCACACCAAAGTGCCACTCTCGAAGCTCTGGATCTATCTGGCAACCCTGCGCGTTTGGAGTCTTATTGGCTTGACTTGGATCATTGTAGCTTTCTTCGCAAACTCAATCTTTCAAATCTGACAAGAGCCTCGAGTCCGGAAGCTCTGATACCACTTCGAGTCCTTTTAAAATGGAGACTGGAAGAGCTTTGCCTCAGTGGAACCTCTCTGAACAATGAAAGCTTCAGGGCCATCGCAGAATATCTGTCGAGTCCAGAATCGTTCTCACTAAAAATCTTAGACTTGGAGAACTCCAATCTGCATGGACATCATGCTGCAGGACTGCTGGAGAGTAGTGTGGTGCAGTACCCCGGGACGAGGGAGATGAGGGTCACCTTGAATGGCAACCGGCTGGAATGTGGACATAATCTTCTGGCCGAGATCATTCGTCATAACCAATGTCCTTCTCAGATTGTAATGCAGATGGTTGAATATCAAGACGAGAACAACTTTCGTGAGTGAACTGAGATGATTCCCCCACTTTCAGCGACTTCTGGAAACTTCTTGACGTATAAAGCAATGCTGATTCGATGTTTTACTTAGGTAAGTAGCCTTCTGCGGAGTTCCTCTACTTTCATCGATGTCTGGGGAGTTTAATTATTGTGTGGAGCAATTCTAATTCCACTTTTTACTTAGGCCAGTTACTGGAAGCTGTCACATTCAACCAAACCATCAACTATCTTGATCTGTCGAAGATTTCTTTGCCCTCGGAGGCGGATGTCAGCACTTGCGGATTGCTGGGAAGGCTTTTGACCACCAACAGGACCCTTCTCTGGCTGGATATTAGTGGGGAACAAACCCACCTCGTGGCCTCCATTCTTGGAGATGGTCTGAGTTCGGCCTTGAATGGCCTCAAGCACAATACAGCCCTGCAAATACTTCGGATTGAGAATCAGCGCCTCGGACTCCAAGGAGCAAGTATGCTAGCCTCGGTCATAGAGGTGAATAAGACCCTACGTGAAATTCATTGTGAGGGAAACGAGATCAACCTGCAAGCCTTCACGGTCCTCGTCAATAGCGTGGAGCGAAATAGCAGCCTATTATATCTTCCTGACATGACCTCTGATCGCCTATGGACGCAGAAAAAGGTCAGTCGGGAAGTTGACAGCCTTCGAGAGAACAGCACGTCAGGTATTACACCCATTTCTTCCACTAAAGCGACAGTCAAGCGCACCCTCGGAAAGACCATGACAGGACAACGGTCAACCCACAACAGAATGTCATCAGGCACTCAGCCTGCATTTGACGTGCGCGATGTTGTGAATAGTTTGTCCGCGCAATGGGATAAGGAGGTCGCTCGCTTGAGAAGCTACCTCGCCAGAAACTATGAGCGAACCCAGGATTTACCACTCGGCGCTCCCGGAAGGTTGGACTTTGGACGTCCGGGGACCAGCAGCAGTAGCCTTGAAACTGCCATGAAAGACTTCAGCCTAGATCAAACGCCCAAGGCCGAGGTTGATCGGCAATTAGGACACGAATTCGAGGAGCAGGATGGCCAAGTGCAAACGGAGGAGTCTGGGGATGAAGGAGACGAGGGTGACAGCCCGCTTGAAATCAAGACAGGGTGAGAACGGGAAAAGGGAGAATAGAGCTTCTCAGGCGTAAGGAGTCTGCAGGTGAGCAATGGGTGACGACGTGTACGATAAAATATGGGTACCGCTGGAGGTTTTTGTACAAGACATGACCAGCCTCCCTTCAATGGTTGAGGCGTATAGCAGTATGCTCGAAATGATGGCATGAGCATGGTGTAGCATAGCACAGCGTGGCATAGCATAGCAATCAAAAAAGGCAATGATGTCTCCCTCGAGGAACTACCACCGAGAGGCTAGGCCTTCTGTGATTATTTTTCGAACCCGTCGAAGCTGGGGACTCGTCGATTGGAGGGATAACGGCTTCCTCAGGTATTATAATGACGTCGAGGTAGACATTCATTGCTATTTACACTTGGTTGTTATGATGTACTGATCGGAGAAAATTTGAGGTAGGGCTGTCAACGCGCGGGAGAACCGGGACAGTGACAGTGGAGAGAAATATGATATGGTGTGACGGCAAAAGAGTACAAACGCGGCCGTTGGGAGAAAAAGGAGGGGCGCAGCGTCAAAAGTAGTCAAGTATCTACATTTCTAGTTTTCTAACTGCAGGGCCGTGGGCCGCATATGCATGCTGGCGTCGATCCCAGCACGATGTCACTTTCTTAGACGTCGTATTTCGTGTCTGTGCCAGGCAAGTTACTAAGATTCAGCCTTCACTGCCACGCTTCAGGGGTAGGTGCCCATTATTGGCCACTTCGTGAATCGCGAAAAACAATGAATAAGTCGATCCACGCTCGAGTTCTCCAAATCATGTGCGGGATTTTCCACAGACGCGGTTAGATATCTGGGGACGATCATGGTGAGTAGGAGAATCCCGGCGAATGCGAGGTGACGACGAAGGTACGTACACCAAAGGTATAATAGAAGGCTGAGTTTACAGTTGCAGACCCTTTCCCCGCTATCATCGCAAGATAGGCCCCCAGAAATGTCAAGAGCTATAGCCAGAATTAGTTCAAGTACTGTAATGCATAGGTAGGTAAAGCCTAGTCCTTTTGCGGTAGCTCTGATCTGCGCACCAGAGCACAGCCCCGGGAGGTTTTTTATTTTTTACAAGCAATGAGTATCAATCGTTTTGTTCTGGTCCATGTTCGTATACAAACTCGTTACCTCCCACATTATTCCGGGAGACTCATGGTTGCTTTGACCGGCCACGTCCCACAGCACGATTGTTGTGCAGGATATTGTGCGAAAGTGGAAGTGGGAGGATTGATAGCTCTGAAATCAGTTTGAAAGAAAAGAGAGTGTCTCTGAATGGGATCGCCCCTTGGGTAAGAGCCGTCACAGATGCGCGAGATTTCCCCCGTTCGCCTGCTCGAGTCGATGAATCAGGATAATACTAATAGTCAGAAAGTAAAGAGGGACAAGAGGTCCGCAAGGGAATTTTGAGAGCTGAAGGTCTTGGTCGAACATGGAAGCAGGCATGACATCAGGCTGGCGTCCAATGTCAAATTGTACAATGGTGTTTGTCCATCAGTCATGTCGTCGCCACCGTGCCACAAGCGCAAAGAAGAAGGGATTCTATCTACCATAGCTCGTGGCAAGAGCCTAGGCTATGATGACGGCCACTCCTTTCTTGCGATAGAGCCCATTGACGGCCGTGAGAGCTCTTGGGTTGTCTCCAAGACGACTGCATGACGGCGTGCTGCCTTGATGATGATGACACCCAGCAGGTTCACGACTTCCTCGATTGCTGAGCTGGATTTACCATGTCCAGTCCCCGTAGTAAGAGCTTCGATGTGAGGTGCAGAGTCCGTAATTATTCATTATTATTACTAGCGAAAGACGCGGAATGCCAGGGTCTGCCTCTAGAGGACTTCTTGTTCCCGTAGCGGGTGCTTGAATGAGAAGGCGCAATCTGCATGGCGATTGGATACTTGAGGAATCGCTTGGGAATAGCCGCTGCACCGCTAACCTTCCGGTGCAGATGGCCAAATGCAGGGGAGGGGAGCCATGTTTGGGAAGCGACGGATGGGCGAGTACGAGAACGCAGAAGAAAGTGATATTTCATCCTTGGAGGAGCTTGGAGAGAGCTCCTTGCCACCTGGTGTTTGGAGTTGGAAGAAACATTTGATTGTGACTTGTGGTGGTATAACAACATGTGTTGGAGGTTTCATCAGGCGGACCTAGAAATAAAAATTACGATGATCTGACACGTGCAGTCGTGAAATGAATTAATTTGGCGACATCAGCTTATGCCTCACCTAGTCATCGTATCCGCGAGGCTCAGACTAGGTGGGGATGCCAGGATTGGAGGTAATAATGAACTGAAACAAAGGCCCAATTACCTCTAGCATCAAGGAATCGAAAAATAACAATGCAAGCGTTGGCTTCCCCAGGGCTATGGGGGGAAAGGTTGTTATGCATTGATGTAAAATTGTAAAATTACGCTTTCAGTAGTAGGCTGGACCCTCTGCTCTGGTGCACCCCTGGTACCGGAATAGGTACCGGAATAGGTACCAATCGTGCAGACACGAGTCCTTTGAAGACGGGGACGCCAATAGAGAACTACGCCCCCGCTGCCCAGGCCAACCGCCAAAAGCGCCGCAAGTCCATCACTTCAATCATTTTTTACCACCGTCACTGCTGCTAGCACAGCCAACTTCTTTCTCTCTTTAGTTCCTATTTTACCCTCACTGTCCTTTACGCTTCATTTGAACGTCTTATCATTCTGATCCAAGCTCAATTTTGCATTGCATAACTTTTTAATCCTTTCTTTCCTCTTTACACAAAGCCACTCTTGACCCCTACTGTCGCCATCAGCCATCCGCGGCCGAGGCGAAAATCCTGCGTGGGCCCCTGATGCACGCCTCTGTGTAGCACGCGAACAGCCACCCTCTCTCCACGACGCCGCATCCTTCCTCTCTTAAAGCTTCAATCTGGCTTTCGGCGCCCATGACAACATCCTGAGACCTTTGTCCTCCTCCACCGAGCCTCTTCGACCTCACCTCACTTTCACTTCTCCACCCAGACCCGCCAATACGCAAAAGCTCGCCCACAACACCATCTACCGCCCTGTACCCAATTCCAATTCCAATATCAATTCTCCAAGATGCGCAGAGGCGTTGTAATATTTCTCTCGATAAATGTTCTAATCATCATTTTCCTGATCCGCTCCGTCTTCACCCTCCTCACCCTTCTCGTCGAAGATGGCTCTGCAGACGCCATACATTCAGCTGAAATCCCTGCCCCCAATTCACCATTGATCGACAGCCGGCCTCAGCGCATACCGAAAATCATCCACCAGACCTATGTGAATGACAATGTGCCGGAGCACTGGCGGGAGGCCCAGAAGAGTTGTGTCGATCTCCACGAAGACTACGAGTACAAGGTAAACTTCCTCAATTGACCCCATCCTAAAGATCCCAAAGAAGTCAAGAGACAGACTGGGAGCACGAATTGGACCTACACAAGGACGCCTTTGGTCTGTGAACCCCCATGCTGACGCGCTATTCTCTCCATAGCTCTGGACCGATGCCAAATCAAGAGAATTGATTGCAACCGAATATCCCTGGTTCTTGTCCACATTCGACAACTATTCGCAACCCATCCAAAGAGCTGATGCTATTCGCTACTTCGTCCTTGCTCACTTTGGTGGAATTTACATTGACCTAGACGATGTACGTGACTTCTGCACCTTTCCCGTGTTGAACCAATCCTGATGGTGTTTTCCAAAGGGCTGTAATCGCCGCCTCGACCCGCTCCTCTCCTATCCTGCCTGGGTTCGCCAAACCAGGCCAACCGGCATCTCGAACGATGCCATGGGCGCTGTTCCCCACCATCCCTTCTTCACCCTCGTCATCGAGTCCTTGATACCGTACAACCGAAACTGGAAGCTCCCTTACATTACGGTCATGTATTCGACCGGCCCCCTGTTCCTGTCCGTCATCTGGCAAGAATACAAGAAGGGAAGGGGGAGGAACGTCGCCGAATTGGGCGCCCAAGTGGGCAACGTGGTTGGCGGCGGTGCCGATGTCGCGAAAGGACTTGGGCGATGGGACGGCAGCGAGAATGGACGTGTGAGAGTCCTCATGGGCGACGAGTACAACCAGAAACCCTGGGCCTTCTTCCAATGGCACGGCGGGAGTTCATGGCACGGCAAAGACGCAAGGCTGATCTTTTGGATGGGCAGACATTGGATGCTGATCACAGCCACGGGCTTTCTGGCGGCTGGCTTCCTTGGCTTGGCCATGTGGTGGGCTTATGGCCGAGTGCTGCTGCTGGGTGAGAGGAGGAGAAAAGGAGGCCAAGGGTTCGGAAAGGCGGGGAAGACTGGTTGGGTCGTCCAACGAATGCCTTTCCTAAGACAATCGAGCAAGGAGGGATATGAACTGCTGGAAAACCGTCATGATGTTTGAGGCATGCCTTGCACCATCCAGTCGGGACAGGAAAAAAGGCACATGGAAGCGCGTCGCTGGGCATGGTTGTGTCCCAAGTGCTGGGACTTTGCAACCCGAAGGCGATCTATTCGTTCCCCCCCCCGGTTGGTGTGGGATTATAACGACTTGTCAAGGGTACCATCGTTTGGAGCCGGGCGTTTCTGGGACTGCCGCCCTCAGGGGTGCGCATTGTACAAAGAGGAAAATGTTGCATGGCAGGCTCTGCGCCCTGCGTATTCACATCTGGTCGGACTTTTGAATTTGTTGTACAAAGTATCTCAATCCCACCAGACGCGTGGCTGTGTATCTTGACTTGTGTAAAGAAATGTCACAATCGACCACACAGTCTTACCCTTGCTCGGCTGTAACGCCGTTTGGGACATTGACTGGCTCCTCATGATGAGCGGCTTCAGGGTCGGCTTCGGCTTCGGCTTCAGCTTCAGCTTGACGGTCATGCAAGGTCTCGTATCGATCCCAGACGGCTTGGTGGCGCAAGCGTCTCTTCTGGGCCAATTGCTCGAACTCAAAGGCGCGCAGACGGCGATCGGCTTCAATCATGCCACCGCAGGTCATGAAGGCCATCTGTATATAGACCTTGAATTGGATGGTTAAGCCGCGATAGATGGGCGAGAGGAAGTAGCCAGCGAAAGCGAGGCCGCCTGCAATAAGACCCCACTGTTATGCAGTAGCAGGATTAATTAGCCTCTCTGCCTGGTCTGGTGGTGGGCAGAGGATGTTGGGCTTTCAATGATGGATCAAAGCAGTGGAAAAGCAAAGTTGAAAGAGGTGGGATGGGAAGAGAGTGGAGTCTTGGAGTGTGTGGACGTCCGGATGTTGGCGGAGGAGGTCTCGAGGGGACTGCGGAGGTCTAGTAGAATATGTCCAACATCTCACCTTGGAGGAACCAACTGCAGCACCCCTTAGAGCTTCCCTGTTGGCGCCATTGGTCTCTTCGGCGGTCTTTGTGGCTATACTAGGCATATCGGATGCCAGTCATTATTATTATTGATCTGGCGAAAGGTGGAAGATGAGGGATGAGACTATTCTGCAACAGACTAGCAAAAACTAGTTCGAGCTTGCAGTGCTGCCGAAGATTAAGATTAGCCGAATGATTCACTTCTGCAAGGCTGAAGGTCCGAAGTCCTTTCCTCCTTCACTTTTCGAGGCGAAGGAAACTTCCACCATGTTCCACATTCGTTTACGACCAAATATTTGTGGGTAACTAAGGTTTGTCGCTTCTTGTGTCCATCGGTCGCACCACAGACATCCGAAAGAGCTCGTCCCGTAATAATTTACCATGTCCCTCAACACTTCAGCCTATCGATAATGTACTAGGATTGAGCGGTGAAGCTGCCCAAGCCTAGAGTATTTGGAGTATTTGGCACCCATTTGAGTCCATGCCCAACCTCACTGGCCACTGCCAATCCATTTCGAATATCTACCTGATCGAGCACTTGGGAAGCTGTACCTTTGGTTGAGCATGTCACCCTCCATCTCTTCGTAATCTTGCAATCAACAGCTGTCGACCCTTTGACTGCCCTTGCAACCTACAGGCAAAATGTTCTAACCTATCCCTCCACGCCTGAACACCCTTCGCTACTGGCCACTAAATCTCGAGGGTTTCGAGGGTTTCGAGGGTTTCGAGGGCTTCGAGGGGCTTCGAGGGCTTCGAGGGCTTGCTCTTGATTACCTATCGTGTGGACATGTCGGATTAAACCCCATGTGTGGAGGAGCACTGGCACATCGGGGAGCTTCACAGTGTTGGGTCGGACAGGGATCCCTATGCCAACCCACAACACTTCAGCCATCCAATTTACTTTATCAATCATCACTAAGCAGCCTTCCACATGGCTCCCTCCTCTCGTCCTCGCCGTCCAAGGCATCAGCTTCGCTCCCCCTTCCTCGCCTTACCCCCCGAGCTTCGAAACAAGATTTACCGGTACGCCCTCGTCCGTGACCGGCCCATCGATCTCTGGCCGCACAAGTGGACCAGACCCGCATCCGAAGATGATAAATCTGCTTCTCCACCCCTCACTCTGAAGATCCGCCATCAAGACGACCTCACCTTTGTACGCAAGGAGATGGCCACCGGCCTCCTCGGCACCTGCGCTCAGGTCTATCGAGAAGCCGCTTTGCTTTTCTGGGCTGACAACTGTTGGAGGTTCTCAGGTCGAAGTGGCTGGCAGGGTTTGCTCCGCTTCTTCCTGACCATTGGCCCCGACGCTAGAGAGCGCATTAAACGCCTCGATGTTCATGCTCCGGTGTACATGCGATGGCCGGTCAAGGACTCGGACAATAAAGATCTGAATGGCAGATCAAAGAATCTCCCCAAGATGCACATGGTAAAGATACCTGAGGAAGGACATCTCGACCGAATGGCCATTCAAAGAGTGTGTGCCCTTCTCAGCCAGCACCCGACCCTCGAGGAACTCAATTTCGTCATCCCTGCCGGTTTTAGGAATGGAGATGAGGATGAATATGGGGGCTATGATTTGGATCACGATATGGATCAGGAGTCAGGTGTCCGACTGGAGAAGATCCAGGGCTTGGAGTCCATCAAGAAGACTGTCGTGGTCGAGAAGGATGGGTACCTGGCCGTCGACAATGGTCCCGCTCAGATCATGGCTCAGGGCTGGGATGTCAAATGCTTGCCTGGAAGCTTCATCTGGGAGAAGGGCACCGAGGACAAGGGCGGAAACACTGACTATGAAAAGCATGAGGTGACCGAGACACGCACTTGGGAAGCTCCAACCCGAAAGTGGGACTATCTAGATGGCGTGAAGATGCTATTCAAGGAGGAGGAATGCATCTCCGTCCACGCCAATGGGGGTCGGCGCAACAGCAAGCCTAGCATCAGACTTGCACGATGCCTAAAAGCTTTTGGCGGATGCCGATTCATCGAAGATGAGGGAGTCGTGCTTCCAATCCAGGCATTCTCTTAATTGGCAAAGACCCCCTTGGTCACCGGCTATACTCAACCGGACCCTAATTGGTACTTTAGGGGTGAAACTATCATCGCTCTATCTGAGAATGGGACTTGAGCTACAACTTTACTATTGTTCTGCTGTCAATTTAGCCGTTCAATACCCAACCTACGAAATGTATGAGTTGCAAACTTGCTCGATATCACAATTAGTATCACAATAGAAAGGCATTGACAACAAAGAGACCCAGTAAGATACCAGCATTGTCGTCGAAGCCCTTCTTCTTCAAATCTCAGCCTACGATATATGCAGAGATTGAGTACTTGCAAGTGTATTATAGCACGCAGGACCTTCAGCAGCCCCGAGCGCTGAGAGTCAAATCACTTCCAAGGTGATGCAAATTCGCTGTAATCTGGACCTCCCCTGTTGACTTGGGGCCCCAAACGCTCTGTACAAATCTGAAAGCCTCGCCATACTCGTCCCATCAAAGCGCCAATCGAGAGTCTGGTGCCGACGGCAAAGACCGGCAAGCAAGCCTGAAGCTATCCCGATCCTTCCCCTCCGTCCTTGATCTCCAGCCCCGCCTTCTCGAGCTCCTTCCCCAAAATCCTTATCGGCTTGCCCCTCTCGCTCTCATCCATCTGATCTCTCCACACCCTCCCCTTATGACTCAGCTCCCGCAGATTCCTAATGTAGTAGCTCACCTTGTCCGCATCCGCCCGCGGCATCGGCGCCTCCAGCTTCTTCTTCCTCCGAGCCTGACAGGCCTCGTACAGCGACCAGGCCCGCCGGGCATCCGGGACTTCGAGGAGGGAATACTCGATGGACCATTCATCCTTGGGCTTGAGGGCATTAGGCCGGAGGACGAAGGTGCCGTTGACTTTGTTGCGGATGGTGAGGGTCATGGCGAGGACTTCTCTATCTTCCTCGGAAGAAGAAGTAGAGGATGTTTGATCCATGTCCTTTAGGAAGGAGGTGTCAGCTTCGATTTCGAAATCTTCATCCTTGGTAGGATCTGGAGCGACCTCCTGTGTAGAGTCTGAATCATTTACTGCGCTAACAGACCCCCCCCAACTATCAGAGGATTCTTGGACAGCGTCTGCCGGACTGCTTTGACCGCTGCTTTCGCTTTGCGTTGCAGAATCCTCGGTTGTGGGTTGGACTTCACCTTCTGTCGAGCTAGGAGTCTCATTTCCAGTACCTTCAACCTCCTCTACTGCTGGCTCGACGGGCAGCTCGCCTGTTGAGGATTCTGAAGATTGCAAACGCTCGTAGGACTCATCGTTCTCCGCCAGAACTTCGTCCTCTGCGTCTGTCAATGCTGAAGCCTCCTCCAGATTAAGCTCATCCTCGTCCATGGCGTCCTCTACGTTAGCGCGCAGATCATCCCACTCTGACTTGTCAGTCTTGTCCGGAGAGTCCCCGTCAACCTTCTCCTTGGATTGATGAAGACCTAGAATCCTGTTCTCGAATTCTTCAATCTTTTCGGAATTTCGGTTCTGAATCTGCGCGACCTGGTCTTCAGATACAGGCTCGGCGAAGATATACATGAAAGGGGTGGCTGCTTCACGCGTTTCGAAATGTATGCGGAGAGACTGCAAGAACTCAGCCACCTGATGTGGGACGGCACTGGAGAGGACTTACTGTCTTTGGGTATTTCTCAACAGCTCGATCCAGGATCTTGTTTAGAAGATGAAGACCCAAGGTAAATTCTTGATCTCCAAGGGTAGTGTCATGCTGACCATGCACGGTCGAATCCATCTCGTTCAGGCTGACGTACTGGAAGCCGAAGATTTGCTCCACGTTGTGAAAAGCGACGAAGATGCCGTCCATCCTGCCCATTCTGACTTGCATCGAGTATTTCAAGAAGGCAGCTCGAATCATGTCATAGTACTCCCGCTCGTACGACTCGTAAGCCCCTTGCCTATCCTTGATTTGATAACCCACACCGTGCTCAAAGTTTTGCACATCCATTCGGACGGATACTACAGCTCTCGTCTTGAGATCAAACATACCTGTGCCCGGTAGCTTTGGATCGTACGCATCCAATTGGGACCGCATCAGAAAATCACCCATGGTAGAGTAATGAAAGGATTCTGGAGCAGACGACTCTTCCTCCGTTACCTGATTTGGATTCGATTTCCTATACCGCTCAAACTCTTCGGTCTCGAGAGTCAACAACTTTTCCATGGATTTACCAAGCATACTCAAGACATTGGCATTGGCAAATTGCTTGTCCGCATCGATGGCGTAGGAGCCATCTTGCCACCTAAGGAAGATTGCCGAGGGGGATCGTTGAAGCTCGGTGAATGATTTGGATTCGTCTGGGAAAGTCTTGGAGAGCATGGTAGTGTTTATTGGTCGCCACTGCGAGAGCAGAAAGTGAAAATGTGCCAGCACACTGGTCATGCTGGAGGTAGAGCCAACGTAGCGCTTGCGTTGGCGGTCTGCCAATGCTTTGAGAGACGTGTCCTTGGACGATGTGATATACTCCTTCAGTGCATTGAAATCGAATTCGGCCACTGGCATGATGGTCTGAAGGTATGGGTCAAAGTTGTAGACGCGTGACCTCGGATCTTGTAGCTGGTAGACTCCAGGGCTGGGAGCGAGTTCAGCATAATACAAGCAATCCTTGCTCTGACGCTGACGCAACCTACTTGAATAACACCCTCTCCAGCCCATAGGCCAATTGCGGGACCGGAGGCTGTTCGGTCTCAATTGCTAGCAATTGTCAGCAGTAGTCCACTGCCCCGATCAGCCGACTTACGCGTGATGCTTAAGCCAGAGGCTGCGACGGACTCAATGGATGCTTTCAGTTTCATTTTTGCGGCTTTTTTGTCAAGATTGTCGTCTGCGCTGAAAGCGGGTATTTTCCTCAGGGCATCGGCCGTCGCGACCTTTCTTTTTTTGGTGGGAGACTTGCCTCGTGTCATGCCCTGGGCCTGCTTTCGCAGATTCTCCTTGGTTTGTAGGGTCTTCTTGATCTCTGCAGCCTGGGCACCGAGCTTGTCTCTTTTCTTCTTGACTGCTTTCTGACCAGATCCCGTACCATCTTGTGCTGATGACCCTGGAGAGGTTTGCTCGCTGGGCTGCGCAACCTCTGCCGGATCGGTGCTCTTAGTATTATTCGGGGACGAGTCTTGACCGACGCCATTGTGATCAATCGATCTTCTTTTTTTCAAAGCAGCAACTTGGCGTTTTTTGGTAGTATAGAGTTTTTGAGCATTGCTCTTTACACGCCTCTTTCCACGCCAACGGCGAAGCACTGAGGACTTTTGCTTTTCAGAAGATGCAGACTTCTCTGCAGGGATTTCTCTGGCTTGAGATGCCGCACCAGCAGAACGCTTCTCGTCAGCGTCGCTTGCTGAAGCCTGACTTACCCCCAATGAGTCTTTGGGCTTCTGCTTGTGATCCAAGGGTGTCCAGCCGAAGCTATTCCCCCCTCCATTTGGTGGATAGAAAGACTGCTGGATATTCCCTTGAATACTTGGATGCTTTTTAAGGACATCCCGCAACTGATCAGAGGGTGGTGTGGGGGGCGCATCTGTATGTTGATACCGTGACGGTGTACGATGTGCAGCTGTGGCGATTCTCAATTGACAGGGAAGGCAGACGAAGGGCCGAGTGGCGGTAAGTGCTGGTTGGACATATCGAGCATGCATCCAAGTGGCGCCCAGGACTTCTAGACAGTGAGATGGATATATACTCTTGAAGAATGAAAATGTAGCATTTGCCTCCATTTAGCGAATAGATGAAAATTAACGATTCAGACGCTAAGATCTGAGTGCCTAGTTCTAATTAGTTCTAGCGTCATGAGGCTGAAGCTGCCGGAATTTCCAAGGCTTCCTTCCAGCCACCCTCATTCAACGTCATCCACAAGCCATTCAAGAGGAAAACATACACGTCTGAAGGTCAACCATCATCAGAAACTCATTTGAAGGTATCGTGTGAATAGCTTCGCTTCCAACAAACTACCGGGTCAACATGAGCAGCAACACGCTCTTTCGGTTTCCAAAGCCCGAGTGGATTAACAGCCCGAATGTTAGGACGGCGGGCGTCTACACCGCTGGCGCATTGGTAAGTGCTGGGAAGCATACCTGTATCTCATCGTGATGATGGGAAGATCTGGAGCCGTGAACATGGTGCTGATGCTGTATAGTTTTCACTCGGATTCTTCTTTTTCATCGATGTCTCTACCTACTCTCACTCACGGAAGAATGCCTCAGGCGTGCACATCAAGTTCGTAGATTGGATCCCGGGAATATGCTCTGCACTGGGCATGCTGGTCATCAACTCAATAGAGAAAACGAGATTGAGCGCCGACAGCTACAGTTACTCGGGCACTGGCGTCGCATGGAAAGCCAGGCTCGTCCTGTTCCTGGGCTTTGCTCTAATGGCCGGAGGTCTTGCCGGCTCTGTGGTAAGCCACTAGCGACCTACGAGCAAGCCCACATTGCTCCTTAGGTTGCTACGTTAACATTTTAGGCCGTCCTGGTTTTGAAATATGTCGTCCCGGAATACCCGTTTCCAACCTTGTATTTTGGCATTGCAAACGTCGTTGCCAATGGACTGATTATGCTGAGGTGAGCATGATGTCCGATCATTGTCTACTCGCCACTGATGCCGGAACAGCTCGGTCGTCTTGTGGGTTTCGCAGAATATGGAAGACGATTATACCTACAATCTAGCCCTCTGATAAGCTCTCGGGTGATGTAGAGTAGGACAGCGCAGGCGCAATTGGATCATCGTGTTTGGAGGTTCTTTCGTTGCATGCCACGTCCAGACTTTACAGCCGCATGTTTTAATTGTTCACCAACCCTTCTTGAGCGACTTATTGATTGTCACTAGTAGCTATTCATGAGTGGAGTGTTGTCGATTATCCTACTCCTCCTTAGAGCGGGAACGCCAAACTTTATCCTCGCCGTCCATCAGCCGCGCCTCAAGGCGTAAAGATGGTGAGATCACCGGGTCGAGCGTTCGCAGCGGCAGCGTCAAACGCCGTCTTCCAGTCCTGAAGGTCATACCTGCCACGAATGATCACGCCGCCCTTTTCACCCAGCTGAAATATATCGGATTCCACCAGTTGAAGGAATGCCCCAATATCCTGCGGCTCAGACATGTACTTCCCTTTCAACGTGATCTGATTGTGTACTACAGTGGAGCATGGAAGACCCTGCTCCCTCATCATACCTCCCATCAGGGAGACCCTCCCGCGAGCCTTCAGGGCGAGGATACAGGATTTGAAATGCGTCGACGATGCCGCTTGAGGGGGCGAGATGTCGAAATAGGCATCGATGCCCCCCAAGCTCTGTAATGCCTTTTCATCCTCCTCGACATTTCCTGACATCTGTATGGTGTCTACTCTGCCTTTACCGAGCGCTTTCAATTTGGCCAAGATCTCGGTGTTCCTACCCATGGCAACCACGCTCGCTCCCATAGCCAAGGCAACCATGACAGCGGCTCCGCCAAAGTTTCCTGTAGCGGGGCAGATGAGGATCCTCTCGCCTGCTCGAAGATTGATATCTCTCAATCCGCCAAAGGGAATCAAGGCAGTCTGGATGAATGCCAGATCTGCGACTCCAAGACCCAGACCTCCATCTTGCGTCGAGCCGAGCAATCGGCCTTCATTAAGCCGGGTGCAACTCTCCATCGGGAGGCGTGCGTACTCGGCAAACGTGCTGTCTCGCCATTCGCCCTGCGAGAGCTTGCGACCACCCTCGTTGAAACCGCCATGGAGGCCACTGAGAAAGATTGCTTCGGGATCGTCCCGTCCACGGATGACCAAGTCTGCAAAGACGAGGTCTCCAGGGGCGAGCCGGGTAGCGTCTGGACCGACTGCCACTACGCGACCAATCGCGCTTGCGCCCGGAACAAACGGGGTTGGATAGTAGTACTTCCTCTCGCCGTTGTAGATCTCGCGCGCATAGGTGACGATAGGGGCGGCCAGAACGCGGATCACGATGCTACCTGAGACGGCCTCCGGTACTGGCAGCCTACGAAGCGTCAAAGGCCCGGCGGGCTTCTCTTGGAACAGCGCAAGATAATCCTCGGGGATGCAATGGGAAGCTGATTGGACCCCAGACATCTTTTATTGGACTCTAGGGGTATATGTTTGGAAGAAGCTGCTCGGATCGTAACAGCTTGAGATTTGGCTCCTGTTGGCAATGGTAAAGAAAAGGATTGAGGCACACTTGGTTTCTGGAGGGCAGCATCAATCGTTTGGACATAGCAGCTTCATCCTCCATATACCGTTGCTCGCCTCGTAGATAGCATTATTTCCGATCTGTATCCATGGAGATAAAGGCCATAACGGAATCTCACCGTGCTTGTGGATCTGATGATTATGTCCATTCCTGGGTCAGTCAGTTCGCGACTGCCAACCTCAAACACATGATTGCGAAGGCTCCAGTGATACGCCAGATGTGAAATAAAGCTTGGAAGGTCTTCACGCAACAGACTTAGCTAACCATCTATCTCTCGCTCAGCTGCCCTCCAGGATGTGTATAATTCTTGAACCTGTTGATACAGGTTCAGTCCCCCAACTTCCACTACCACTTTCGTCCTTCAATCACCATGTTTTACTATCACTTACCCCCACTGTCATGTTCGATTCGATGGTCATACTTCCCTCCATTGTGTGGACTCTGGGATTTGCAAAACCTCGGCAGACTAAAATCTTTGCTCAAGTGTCCCAAAGTAACCAGGTGGAGCAGGCGGGATGAGGATCGTCTTGTCGTTCCAAGCCGTGTTCTCTTCGAAGCCCACCACTTGGTCTGCCTTGATACGCATTTCCCGAAGACCAGTCGAGGTGAAGTTGCAGTAGTCCTTTCCCACGGCTTTTAGGAAATCCATGACTGTTTTGTAATGCATATGCAGTCCCATGGAGATGGTCTTCCAGACAGTCTCTGTCATGAATATTGAGCCCGCTTGGGTCCCGTCGACCTCGGTCAGCTTAGTCTCGGCATACTTCACGGTCCACGATCTTTTCACGTCTATTTGTTGTATATTTTTAAGTCGTAGGAGCGGAACCATGAGTCGCCTCCTATGCTCGGAAGGCGGACTGAACTCGCAAGGGACCTCCTTCGATGCATTAGGTGTCGAAAGCTGCGAGGACGTAGAGCTTATTGAGTCATCGGTGTGCAATTTGATCTCAATCTTCAGGGTGAGTCCGCACTGATCCAACTTCGGATGTACGAGCCGGATGCCACGATGTATGACAATGTCTACAGTCAGTGTCCGAGGGCTGTCCGGGCCCTCGATGATACCACTGACGAAACTGTCGAGTCTGGAAACATGCTCATCGCAAACCTCGTACTCAGTCTGCTTGCGGGGCATTGTGTCCTCACTAGTCTGAGAGTTATATATCCACCTACGGCAGGCAAGCTTATCAGATCTGTCTAGATCTAGAGGAAGTTGTAGCGGACCAGGGGACAAAATGTCGAACCCTGTCGAGCAGAGATCGAGGCGCATGTAAAAATTCCGGATCCCGACCAGGGAAGCAATACTGAGCCCACTTTTCGGCAGCGGCGTTGGCCAAGAGCGAGGGATTAGTAGTAGATCAGGTTGGAGATCCCACGTGTTGACCCGGACAAAGGCACTGAGAGCCGCTGATCTGAGCATTTGAGAGGTGTGAAAGATGGGAAAAGAGCAGTCAGCAAGTGCCTGCTTGATCTCGGAGCGTTTTCGGTCGATTATGATGCCACAATTGGCACCCGTGCAGAGCATCTCGAATTCGTTCGTTGATATTGGAAATGGAATGCCAACTACCAGGTCGAGGATCTAACGTCAAAGGTGAGAATTGCGAACAGACACTGGATAGGATGGGCTCTCAGGACTACCTTGGCCAGTATCTCGACGGGCAAATCCATCAAAGAAATGTGAGAGCGCCCTTCCTGTATAGCGTCGGTCCTCGCTGGGCGCTTGGCCCGCGAGAGACGCTTGAACCATAAGCATAAAGCCATGTAGATCAGCATCTCCTAAGGGCATACCATTGTTTCCAATACACAGGCTTCTTGAGCCAGAGGACTGTCATGTGCTGTGCGTTCCTCTGGTGGGGACGCTAGGTCCTCCAAACTTTCCTCTTCCAAGCCACCGCCGGGTTGGGCTAACTTTGAACTTGTGAATCCATGCATTGATGATGAGAAAGATGAGGACGATGATGCGGCATAAGCGGTCGTGTATCAAGCAACAGACATCTTCTGCAAATGAGACTGCAGAAATAGGAAATGGGGAATGGGAATGGGGTTGTGTTGTCTTAAATGGATGTCATTGTGCTCAAGAATAGGGTGAAACGTGACAAACATCTGATGGCACACTATAACAGTGGTGTCAATGACGCTACCACCACCACTATTCGCTCTGTCCTAAACTTAGAGCCTATGTGCAGGAATACTCTAGGTTCACAACATTTGGCAGGTTCAGGGAATTATACATTACGTCTTTGACAGTCATTCCCTTGCAAATGAACAGTGAATTTCGACATTACGTTGCCTCAACTACATTCGTGCATACCGTTCGCCCCGACTGTTGATACTATGTTGTACGATTCCCCTTTCATATTGAACCAAAAGGCGACAAATATCGCTGTAAACCAGAGAGGCTTTACAGCCATTCATGATTCGCATCAATGATCAAAATTCTAAGGTGTAGCAGTGAACATCTCGGCTAGTGAAGAATGTGAAGCCTTCAGAGCGACCAGGAATGAGGTGGGACCCAAAAGGAGTTCATATTATATGACCTTGGTTGAAGAGGAAAAGCCCCCCTACGGTAGGCGACATTTCTATATCCGCAACAATACGCCTCTGTATATCATATTGATAGTTTTATGCCGTTATTGACACATTTCAATTCTGCAATGTGCTGTCTCGTTTCTTAATATTATAATTGATTCAACCCGATGTCCGCGATCCGCGCCTGAAGTGTAGAGCAGTCCACCGTAGGATCAATCAGGCCTTAGGTTGACAATACTAAATATTGATTCCCTACTTACCTTACGAGTCAATTGAGACATCATTGTTCTCTACGGGAGGAAGTGTTTTGGTCGGCGAGATAAGCAGATCACGGATGGCGGTCGGAGGTATACTTACAGCTCATCCTGTCCAAAGGTGCATTTATTTGGTGCTCACATGACAGGATAGGCCCAGACCCATTTCATCTTGATCAAGCACTACTTCGTCTTAGCTCGAGTAAGTTCCTGTCTCCGAACGCTCTTGTTAGCCTTACATTGCTGATAGACCATAGTTGCGGGATCTGGTTTACACCCAGCCGCTACTTCCGTGAAAGCTTCCGTGGACGAAATATGTAGACTTGCAGACAGGCAGGGGCTGCAGCACTCTTCTCTGACTACCTTGCTGCGTCTGCTCACACATCGGTCAGCACTGGATCAGGCAAGTCAACTAGCTTTGATCAAGTCTTGTTACCCATTGGAAAAAGTGCCCAATCCTTGCGTCTATATGATCGTGTCAGCTCTTGGACCTAGCAAACAGAAGCCTTCGAGTACGGTACAGCAAGCACTTCTGAAATGGCTCATTCTTGTTTTTGATCTCTTAGAAGAAACAGCAGCCTTATCCAGGTTGTACAACGCCTTATTCGCTTTGCTGGATGTCTTTTATCTGCGTTCCCAACTCTGCCATCTGGTTGCCAAAATCACTCGTCTGGAGCACATCAGCTCTGCTCGCTGCCAATTCCTGAAGCATCTGGACGAGGGCATAACTGCGGAGCCGAATTTACACAAATTGTCCTCTATCTTTGAAGCTCGGCATCCTAGCAGTAGAGGAGCACCCAGGTCAAAGCTGCCAATAAGATTCCCTCACCCCGACCTGCAATGGCTTGACAGGTTGCGCGCAATCCTGCGTAGGCATGGAGCACCTCCTGAGTTGCTCCGCTCTTCTTCGGATGGCTTTGTTTTCTACGGCCTTGCACCCACAGAGAATAAGGAAGCCGAATGTGGCCACCAGCCGTATAATTCGCTTGAGCTGAAAGATTTAGATGATGTTGCCAACCATGTTGAGGGACTACAAGCATCATTTGTTCAGTCCCCCAACCTCACTTCAGGATTGTCACTTCATGCTCTGTCTTTGACAAAGACTGGGTTTCATTCTCGGCATATGCACGATAGCATGGCCAATTTGTTAGAGCATCAAAAGCTGGAGTTGGAGGATGGGGAAAGGCTGAGTGAGAGTCTGTTGGAGACACTCCTAACTCATACAAGATCCACCAAGGTTAGCAGATTACACATGGCTTCTCTTTGAATGCTAACGTGACTGACACAATGTAGGAACTTCATCCCTCCACTTTACAATTTTTCCGCTACTATCTCCCAAAGTGGCGGCCTGTGATAGAGTTCGAAAGACATGAACAGATCCTAGATCTTCTCACCTTCTTACCCATTTTACCCTGGCCTGGTACGAAAAGCTCCACTCCGCGTACTTAATGTTTACTGATTGAGAAACAAAAAGAGCTTTATCCGACACTGCTTCAACCTTTTGAAAGGGCAATGATTGACTCAGCGGCTTTACCCCTTTCCAAGACTCTTGAATTCTATAACAACTTGCTCAGCCGCTGGACAGCCTGGCTGAGTAGCCCAGTCAATCAACCTCTCACGAAGGCTGAAATTGATACCGTTGTCTCTCTGACCAATCATACGGCAATCCTTGCGCTCACAACCTTGTGTCACTCAGCCTCTCCAACGCAACAGACCGTATCCATAATCCTCACACACCTCGAAATACTGAACCCCTTCCTCACCCCGCCCCTAAGCATACCTCTCCCACCGCCGCAACCACTCCTCATCTACACCCTCCTATCCTGCTCGCCGACCCTCTCGACCATCTCCCGCGTCTCCGCCCTCCTGGCAAGCGACAAGACCGCCTTCGAACACCCAATGCCTCCTCCCCCTCCTCAATCCACAGACCAGCAGGGCGCCGCCGGCGAAGTGGACAACACCACCATCACCACATCATCATCAGGGAGACCGACCGCCCGCCCTCCAACCCACATCCACACCCTCAACGCCACTCTCATCGACACATGCAACCTCCTGCTCCGGTCGCGCGCCTTCAACACCTCGGACGCGCACGCCCTGGGCTGCCTCGCTCCGCCGGGGCTCGTGGCGTCGCTGACGAGGTATGCGAGTTCGTTGTCGCCGCCCTTGGATCTGAATCTGCTGTTCTCGCTCAGCTATCACCCGAGCCTGTCGGTGCTGAGTAAGGCGGCGTTTGTGGAGGTGGAGCGGAAGGCGGAGATCAAGCATGCGGGACCTGTGAATTCCAGGAGCTTGGCCGGGCTGGCGCGGGAAGGAGGTGTCAGGGTCGGGTGGAGGGAATACCGTGTTCATGTGCTGAAGTGGCTGGAAGCGATGGGTGTTGACGGGATAGGGAATCTGGGAAGGGCTACGATGAGAGGCTTGATGGGCGGGGACTCCAAGGCAAGCAGAAGAGACAGTGAGGTAAGCAAGGTCGGTTGATAGGTTGGAGGCCTACCATCAGTGGGCTTGAGTCTGGAGCAGGCACGAAGGATCAAGAAGCGATGAAGGTTGCGTGATTTATTGTATTCTAAAGAATCTCACTGAAGCAAGCTGTATGAAGCATCCTCTTATTGAAACTGCTGTAAATGTGCCCAAGCCAACTTTCTTTTCTCTGCTACTGCTACAGCATGCTGATGCGCCCGAGTCACTCTAAGAAAGAAAACCACCTTGCTGCTACCAACAATTTCCACATCCATCTCCAGTCAGCCCACACGCTCCCGTAGTGTTCGTTGTCGCTCGTGGTAACGTGATGCTCCCTCTGACCGTTGCATGAATAGCTTGTCAGAGGATGCTTTCATCTCCAGCGCTCGGTCATATTCTTATAGCTATGTGTGCTGAAAGCAGATCAGAGCGAGAGCTTAAGTGTGTTGACCAGATCTACGCACCTTAGAAGCACTTGCGGTGCACAATAGATGGTCCACTCTCGTCGTACTCTTGCTTGGAGATCCACATTTGTTGGAAGGTAGACAACGAAGCCAGGATAGAACCGCCAATCCACACCGAGTATTTGCGCTCAGGTGGAGCAATAATCTTCACCTTCATGGATGATGGTGCAAGAGCTGTAATTTCCTTCTGCATACGGTCTGAGATGCCGGGGTACATGGTGGTTCCACCGGACTAGAGTATCGTCAGCAAAAAGGTGCCTTGCACAAGAGATGCAGCACACGTACCATGACAATATTGCCGTAAAGATCTTTTCGAACATCGACATCGCACTTCATGATGGAGTTGAAAGTGGTGACATGGATCCCACCGCTCTCAAGTCCCAGGACTGACGGCTGGAAGAGAGCTTCGGGGGCGCGGAAGCGCTCATTACCGATGGTAATGACCTGACCATCAGGGAGCTCATAAGACTTCTCGAGACTGGAACTCTGACTGGCGGTCTGAATTTCTTGCTCGAAGTCAAGTGCTACGTAGCAGAGCTTCTCCTTCATGTCACGAACGATTTCACGTTCGGCAGTGGTTGAGAACGGATAGCCACGCTCGGCCAAGATCTTCATGAGATAGTCGGTAAGATCACGACCAGCCATGTCGATACGGGAGATGGCATGTGGCAGGGCAAACCCTTCATAGATGGGGACAACGTGAGTGACACCATCGCCCGAGTCAAGGACGATACCGGTCGTACGACCGGAGGCGTACAGCGACAGTACCGCTTGAATGGAAACGTAGAAGGCCGGGGCGTTGAAAGTTTCGAAAACGATCTGGGTCATCTTCTCTCGGTTGGACTTGGGGTTGATGGGTGCTTCCGTAAGCAAGACCGGGTGCTCCTCTGGGGCAACGCGCAGCTCGTTGTAGAAGGTGTGATGCCAAATCTTTTCCATGTCGTCCCAGTTTGTGACGACACCATGCTCGATGGGATATCTGAGCGTCAAAATTCCACGCTTCGATTGTGCCTCATCACCGACGTAAGAGTCTTTCTGGCCCATGCCAATCATGATGCTAAAGACCGAGTCAGTACGACATGTGAAGCGACACCCTTGACCGTTGTTGGCCTTGACAAGCTGACGTACCCATGATGGCGAGGCCTGCCGACAATGGAGGCTATGATGACGTTAGCGGACAGCGAGGTATGTGCGGACAAGGGACCTTTCGAAGGCAAGGGACGACTCACGAAACACAGCTCTTGGGGCATCGTCACCAGCGAAACCAGCCTTGCACATGCCCGACCTGGAACCAATCAGTCAGATCAACTGCCATTGATCTACGCCCAGGCTTAGGCTGAGAAGGTAGAGCTGAGACGTCGACGACTCGACATGGTCTTCCTTTGAGAAAGCCTGGAGGTAAGATATCAGGAGCAACGCACCCATTGTCGATGACGAGGGCTGCTACCTCTTCTATAGATCCGAACATGCGTCAGCTAGTGTCACAGCTCAGTTGTTATGAACAGATGGACGGTCCGAGGCTCGAAGACAGGATGACATCGAGACAAGGAGCTGCATCTGCAATGCTTACCTTCCATGGTGGTGAGGTATAGGAGAACGTAAAGGTAGGTATTAGGTATGGGTGAAGGGAGAGAAGGGTCTGCAGCGAGCTATGGCGCAAGTCAACAACGGGGTGGAGGTAGTACGGGAGGGCAGAGATTGGGAAGGTTGCTGTTCGTGGGTCGACAAAGAGAGAAACCGTTTTGCTTGCTCTTGCCGTTGGGAGTTGTGTCCTGCCGCAAAAATCTGTGGGCCTCCGCTGCCAAGCGACGCTAGAGATCTGACTGGGGGCTTTGGGGGGGAGAAAGGAGGTTGTACAAATAGCGGCTGCCTCCTTTTCTTTTCTCTCAATTAAATATCTTCCCAGGAGCGAGGATTGAAATTACGATATGTGATATATATGATATTGCCGCCTATACGACGACCATGAGAATACGCAATCTTGAACCTTAGAGCTGGGCAATGGGAAATTGTTGCTTCTCAAACGAGCCTCATACGCGCGTTCAACAAGTAACAAAACGCTGCTGCCTTGAGCTTGAGGACAGTACCCTATAGAGCAGCAATAGACCTGTAATTTGCCGGCCTCCGTCCTGTGGACATCAGTCTTCTCCATCTCAATATCACAGCCATGACGGGATTGATGATGTCCGCGATCCGAAAAGATGGCGGGGCAGATTGCCACTATAAACATACTTCTGGCCCAAATCCAGGTCTTTAGTCGCCGGCAGCGGGGCTCCACCCCCTGAATTAAATATCACATACCAAGGGGCGGAGTCTCTATCTGCACGATCTTGTCCCAACTCTTCACTCAGGTATGGAACGGCCTTACAGCAGAGATTCCGACCTCGAGCTTTTCACAAGTGACCCGTCAGTCGTCATGTAGTAGTAGATATCGGGAATCCGCCTGAACCTTCTACGTCATTCGCGGTCCTTCCATTCATCATGATGCTCGTTCCTTGACACCATAAAGTCTCAATGCTTTGCTCCGCCCTTCAATATCAGACAAGCCTGAACGTATCTGTATTTGTTCTCTTTCCTTAACCTGATCGTCCCTTGAATTGCCTTTTCGCATTCCACGCTATATCTACAAAAGTCCACCATGGATCCCGGCATGAATCAGCTCTTGAAGTGGTCGATAGAGAAGTCGGAAAATGCAAGTTCGGATCCGACATCCACCACCGACCCCAAAGCGGAGCGCCCCTCAGGTCGCTCAATCAATGCAGAAGCGCTCCACTCTCTCATGGGTGGCCCATCAGATGCCGACCTGATGAAAGAATCCATGGCCGCCATTTATAGGCCGGATATTGCCCTCGACAACAAGCTGATCGCCTTTGACAACTTTGAGCAACTGATCGAGAACATCGACAATGCCAACAACATGGAGAACATCGGCCTATGGGCCCCGCTCGTAAGCTTGCTCTCAAACGACGAGCCAGAGATACGAAGGTATGCCGCCTGGTGTACTGGTACCGCTGTTCAGAACAACGAGAAATGCCAATCACGCCTGCTTACCACGGACGCCATCCCCAAACTCATCAAGTTGGCAATGACGGACCCAAACGAAGGAGTGCGTCGGAAAGCCATCTATGCGCTCTCCAGTGAAGTGCGCAACTATCAGCCTGGCTTGGATGCCACGGTCACGGCATTGCCGAAGACGATCGTGCCTGAAGGCGCTATAGACGCTGGAAATATGGACGCGATTGATCAGATAATGGAGAAGATGAGGGAGGAATCAACCAAGAAAGCGGCTCAAGATCAATAAGGTCGTTACTACTGATGCTTAGACTAACGGTATGATGAGCCTTGATGACCAAGAAAAGAATTCCATTGTTCATTGCCCACATCAGTGCAAAGAGTGCTTTCCATCTGTTCACCATAGATTTGCTAGAGATATTCTGTTAACATCTTTTGCCCCCCCCCCCCCCACCCCCCCTTTTCCAAGTGGGACCCCAACGCCGTTGCTTATGCTCATCATTCATAAATGTTTCGCTCATCTACATCAGGTACACATTCACCGCAGATCAGGAGCGGCCGCCGCTGCAATCTCATTATTAATCGGCTGCGCCCCAGTATCAGTAGGCTCCCTCTCGAACAGATTTCTCCAGAATTGCGGCGGATCAAGCGGGCGCTGGCCGTTATGAAGCGATGGATAGACATCGGAAAAGAAGTACCAAACTTCAACATCATTAGTCAACGTGACGCATACATTGCAAGAGCTGCCACAGCAGACTTACTATGCCCCACAATGACCCCACATATCTCGTCCTTGGGCACGGTCCCATGCAGCACCAGACTGAAGGCCATCAGAACCCATGGAAGATAGGGTGCGGTGAAGACCAGTAGTCCCAAAAACGAGAGCCTCGTCTCCGGGTTTCGCCTGCTCCATATGTACACCAAGGTTGAGCTCAGGGCCGAGCCCAGGAAGGGGATGGAGAGCAATGGCGAAAGACAGAGGAGTGAGGCGGTGGCGTAGACGAGCAGCCAGGAAAAATGGGCTGGGGAGCGGCCGCTACTCTCCTCCAGGAGGCGCGAGTACCGTTGGAGGAAGAAGACGTGGAAGAGGAGATCGAGGGACAAGGGGCCGAAGTAGATGAAGGTGGTCAACAACCGCCAGTACTGTGTTTACCCAGATGCTGTTAGCTCATCGGCTTATCCATCGCCGTAGCGCATCCCGTTGAGTACCGCAGCGCCTACTTACCTGGCTCTTGACGAAGACGGATCTGAAGCTGTAGAAGAGTTGGAAAGGTGTGATGATGTGACATTGGACGAGGATGGATGCTATGATGGTTGCGCTGGTCCAGTAGCGCGTGCATACGGGCATCTCGTAGAACCATTGCTCAAGAGGGAATTGGCCGACCGCACCACCTTGAGCACCTCCGCCGGCTCCGAACATGTTGTCCATATCCATGATTGGGGAAAAGGGCCGAAGGGGGTACGAATAAAGATTCGATCAGTCAAGGATTCCAGGTCCGAAAGATGAAGCTTTTGTGAGCGACAAAGGCTGAGGGAGGAAGAGGGAGGAAGTGGAAGTAGATTGGTTGGAAGATGGGAAACGTGAATATCTTATGTGGCCCTTTGTTAATGCCAGATGTGATAAAACGGAGCCAAACACTTCACCGTTTCATCGTTGCCAAGACATGCAAGCACGGCAGCTAGCGCAGTCTGACGAAAGACTTACTTACCTAAGCAAACTAAGGTACCTCAAGTCCGGAAGCAGCTAACTAGATCATGTGATTTGTAAAAATAAACACGAGTGGCTGGGAACCATTTGAGCTCGCGTCCTTTGCCGATTGTCAACGGTCTCTTCTTTGCGCTTCACTCGTCTTGACACCTTGACGC
The DNA here is from genome assembly GCA_019925105.1 of Niebla homalea. Taxonomy (NCBI): domain Eukaryota; kingdom Fungi; phylum Ascomycota; class Lecanoromycetes; order Lecanorales; family Ramalinaceae; genus Niebla; species Niebla homalea. The sequence continues at coordinate 978,501 of JAHGAU010000003.1, forward strand.
GCTGTAATCAATAATGAGCTGAGATACGACGATGATGCATTGAAAGAGCCAATCTGCCCTTCCTGGCGCACGCGTAGAATCATCTCTCTTCGCAAGCTGTCGATTGGGGATTGGGGGAATTGACTGACAGGGTAATCATCCAAAGGCTGGAAGTGTCGCCAGCTCGCCCAATGGCCCCAAAAACAAAACAAACGGGTCGCCGGACGGGCGATGCGCAACCGATGGGAAATAGGGGGAAGGGAAAGGCAGCGGGAACACCCAATAAGAGAAGGAGCGGGGGTGGGTCATCTCCCTCGCGCGTCGTTTGCATGGATGATCACATACCTCTCCACTCAGGAACCTTCCTCTAACTTCGACACCCATTTCAGGAACAACCCCGAGAAAACCGAAGAGATATCGCCCGGGCACAGTCGCGCTCAAAGAAATACGAAGATACCAGCGCTCAACAGACCTGCTACTCCTCAAGCTCCCTTTCTCCCGCCTCGTATGTTGCCATCTTCGACGTTGAAGCTGCCTCCAGTCTTGCCAATCATACCAGACTTGCTGACCCTGTGCGCTCTAGGTGCGCGAGATCGGTCTCTCAATAGTCCCCATTGGGGGCGAATCGCTGCGATGGCAGTCGCAGGCAATACAAGCCTTGCAAGAAGCCGCCGAGGCCTTCATGGTCCATCTTTTTGAGGATACGAACCTGTGCGCGATCCACGCCAAGCGGGTGACCATCATGCAGAAGGATGTGCAATTGGCAAGGCGGATTCGAGGCGCATGGGGTGGGCTAGGGTGATTCTATTGCAGTTTTGTGCTCGGGCAATTGGCGTTGGTACGGTCAAAATGGTAGCGTATTGCTTTGATGGAATCAAGATCAGGATCAGTATTCCTGATGTCTGTTACTCTTGAGCATGTCGCGGTACTGCCATGTACTTTGAGCAATTGCTACTGGATCACAAGTCTTTGGACAATGAGGACCATGATCGAGCCAACAAAATAAAGTTGAAATTGTTCTCGATGACATCAATACCAATTATCAATGTGACACAGACAGCAACCCAAAAATTAGCCATTCAAGCCCTCACGTGTCCAGATATTGGGCCATGAATCCCCATTCGAGCGCCTTGCTCACAGATTCATACACAGTAATTCTGTTACAACACAAAGAAGTCACCCCAGCCTCGTACTCATCCGGCATCTTGCATCTCCGACTCCAAACTCACTCTCCTGCCGGCGTTCAAGTCACCCAGACCTTGAATCCATTCTCTGACGCCCTCAGGTAGCAACCGGGCAGCATCGACCATGTCTTCCCAGCAAGATTCGGCCTCAGCTGCCCTGCCAGCAGCTTCCAGGTGCTCCCAAAGAACGCCAGCACTAAGAAAGGTCCACAGTCCATTGCCGAGCCGCTTGGCCATACTCTGACTCGCTCGCGCTGACTTCTCCGCTTGATCGCCTACAACGCCGGAGAAAAACTTCCAGTACATGATGTTCAACACCATACACAGGAGCTGATTGTTTTGCATCGTCTTTGCAGCTTCGAGAGCAAAGTGTAATGCTTGCTTGGCCCCCGTGATGGTATTCGTCATAGGTAACATTGCCTTCAGTATTTGAAACGCCGACTGCATCTGCCGACTTGGATGGTTAGAGCAATATTGCGACACGAGTGCAAATTGACTTTCCACACTCTGATAATCATGGTTCTGAGGATTGTGCAAGATCATCATCGAGTTCAGATTCGCTAGAAGAGCGATGTCGTCGATCCCTCCATCAAAGCCGAATGCATATCGCTTGTTGAGATTCGAAAGACCATCATACATGGACAGTGCGTCTCTGAGATTGCCCGTTCCCTGATAATAGGTTGCCTCAAGATATCTAAGAAGGGACTCCATGTTCACAGATTTGCTGGACCATGAGCTCATCATGCTCTGCGCGCTATCCAGATGCTGCTTCGCGGCATTCCACGAGGACCTAGTGCAAAGTAAGAATGCCAGACGAAGGTGCATCATGCACGACAGCTGCTGACGCCACAACTTCAGTGCTGCTGTGGAACAAATTGATCTCGGTATTCTGTCGGAATACTTTTGGGCATCTAGAGAACTCAGCGAAGCTCGTCAACAGGGCCTTCTCACTTTTGGCCTACATGTTTGTCGTTTGATGCCTTCTTGTAGCATTTGCTCGGATTTATGGCCATCAATATTATTCTTGTGAGTGAGGGCAATTCCACTAAGCAAATAGCCAGCATTGTATATGTCACTCTTCGGCTTCCAAGCCAGCGTCATCGTCAGACCTCCAAATTCGTTCATTCTTACTAGACCATCAATTCGATTACAGGGCAACATCCTTTCCCTGGGCAAAGGTATCTCGAAAGAGCCGTCTTCCGACAATTTCACGACTTCAGAGGTATTACCCAGTGCATTTTGCATGAATTGCATCCTTTGTACCGCTTGAAGTGGATCAAAATTGTGTAGATAACAACTTATATCCACGAACGCAGCAAGTACCGTTAGATGGGGAAGTCTGGCTACCTTAGGGTCGGACTGTAGACTTCGTACGGTTGCTAGAGATCTTTGGGCTTGTTCGAAACCCTCCGTCCGATCAAGTCCCCTTAAAGACACCCAAGCCTTCATCGTCAAAGCGAGAGCCAGCACAGCAGCATCCCTGAGTCGCTCAGCCAGAGTGATGACGTTTCTTAGCACTGCTAGAGCTGCCTTGTAATCCTGACGGTATTCGGACTCTGTCTCGAGATGAAAGGAAATCTGGAGAAAGCGAAATTCATATACCCACGCAAAATGCTGGTAGGTCTCAGCGTCTTTGATTATCTTCTCCAGCGACTTGAACGCTGCTGCGCGTCTTGTTTGGAAGAGTATCTTGATAAGGAGATGCTGCATATTGTATCTGAGGTCGAACAGCTTGTGCCGATCTGCTATATCGATACCCTTGCACAGGGTCTGTTCTGCTTCGTTGAAATCCTCTGTTTCTTCATACAGGAGTCTCCCATGATACAGCCTGACAACAGCTTCTTGTCCTGGCTGCAATTTGCATTTGAGCAGAACAGCCTCAATGCACCCCAAGCCTGTGGCTAGTAGATTATAGTATTCTTCCTCTTCCTTCCCTTCATATAACGTTTCACAAGCAAAACCTAGAGCGTGGGCCGCATCGATGTATTCTTGAGCCAACGACAACAGTATCTTTGCACGATCTACTGAGGGATTCTGTGGCAAGGTCTTCAGGGTTTCTGGCCGAGCTGTTACCGGGTCGCTGGCTCCGTCGTAAGTTCCATGAAACGATGGGCTCTCGCGGTGCATAGGTTGATTTGAAACATTGGACCAATTTGTAGGGTGAGAGGCAGGGTTAGCAGAGAGATTTGAGAAACTGACGGGAGAATCGAGATATGTTGGGCGAGTTTGGTCATTGTTGGGATTGTAGTAAGCTTCCTGCTGGTGCATGTATTCATTAATCACAGGATTCACTGTATTCTGGGCTTGAGGCGAAGGCTGAAACAGAGAATACGAGGGGTAGTGATGGCGGGGTGGGATGCCGCCAAATGGGCGCTCTCCTCCGTTTGACATTGCAGTCGCGCATATCGATTTCTGGTCTCAAGTTGGAGCTTCTTGAGACATTTCTGTAACGCTTCTGCCTTTGAGATCGAGAGTACTAGATCCTGCGAAAATATGCAATGCGCGTTGATGTACTTATTCGTCTCGATTATTCACGAACGCAGGTTGGACGCTTTACACGCGGCAGCGCGCGGCAAAAGCAAGTGGATCTTGGAGAATTCTCTATTCCTATTTCAGAGGGCTCTCAAAGCTTATTTGTAGTGATTCACGATGATTATTATTTCACGAGTCACTTTAAGAGCATTGGGATGTTTATACTATTTTGTAACGTAAGAGGTAAGCTGTATTACGAAGATGTTTAAATGCCAAGCAATGCAGAGACTTTCGAATGAATCTCAGGCTGTCTATGCCCAATTGGTCGTCCTAGGTGCCATCGTAAATGCTGATGATCTCGATTTGAAGGAGCATTCCGATCTAATGGTGCAATGCAATCGATGTGGAGTCGAGCATACACGACTTTCGATGCCCATGAGGATACGGTGATTATCCCGCTCAAGAAGCCTGGGGAAACTCCGACCTCATTCCTAGACGTTTGCAAGGGAGCGACTCCTCCTTGTCAATTAAACCCCCTGCTTTTTAACGGTCACTTGCAGACCTTTTGGACAACGGTGAGTCAAGATGACATTGCTGTGTACTACAAAAGGCACGTCTTCCAGGCCGAGGATCCCTCCTTCGCCGGCAGTTTTGCAGTTGACTTCGTGGTCTCCTGTTACGGAGGTAACGATGACTCACTGCCCCCAAGAACGACGTATTACACACAAGCGGAGCTCGATGGTTTGCGATCTGATGATTGTAAGCCTTTGCTTGTTACCTTGCACGGTCTAAGTGGCGGTTCACACGAACTTTATCTGAGACATGTCTTGAAGCCTCTGATTGATGACGGATGGGAAGCGTGTGTGGTGAACAGTAGAGGCTGTGCCGAGAGCAGAATTACCAGCGGGATCATGTACAATGCGCGAGCCACATGGGATGTGAGGCAAACAGTCAAGTGGCTTCGATCACGCTTTCCAAACAGGCCGCTCTTTGGACTTGGGTTTTCACTTGGGGCAAATATCCTGGTCAATTATCTGGGTGAGGAGGCCGAGCTTTGCCCCTTTGCAGCTGCTGTAGTCGTGTCAAACCCCTGGAACCTTGAAGTATCATCCCTTGCTTTACGACGTACCTGGCTGGGGCTTGAGGGATATTCAAGAGCGATGGGAACGAGTATGCGGCGGCTATTTGAACGGTAAGCGCGACCCATGAGCTTGAAGCCTGCTTAATGAACAAATTCTCCAGCCACGCGCAAGATATCGAACACCATTCTCATATTGATACAGCGAAAGTTAGAAAGACTAAGTATCTCTTCGAGTTTGATCGTGAACTGCAATGCCCGACATGGGGCTACCCAACCGAAGGTGCATACTGTAAGTAATTTCTCCATGATTTTCTCTTCCTAGGCAGATCAGCAGGCCCGGAACCATGATCTCACAAATCGTCTTTCAGTGAGACTTTCCACATGGTTTGACACAATCGTGACTGAATGAGATTGTACAGATCGGGACGCGTCCTCTTGTGATTCCCTTCTATCAGTACGAACTCCATTGTTCGCCATAAACGCAACAGATGATCCAGTCAGCCTCCAGACCAATCCAAAGATTGAGCGAAAACTGATGACGTCTAGATTGCAGTCGAAGAGGCGCTGCCCATTCAGGAATTCCATTCCAATCCATATACTGTATTGTGCACAACATCACTCGGAGGACATCTTGGTTGGTTTCGAATGAATGGCACCCGGTGGTTCGTTGAGCCTGTCAGTTTTGGTTCATAGCAACTTCTTTTCAATGATATCTGCTGACGATCAAAGGTCACCACGTTCCTCAAACGATTTGCCGAAGATGTAGATCTTGGGGCCGGCGGCAAGGATCCAGGGTGTCCGTGGCAAAGTGTCGGATTTGAAAGCACAGCAGCTGCTTCTTTCGCGCCTATGCGACGGAAGCTGAAACTTGGCCAAGCGTTTGATCAAGATTTACCTGGCAATGACACATAGTCGCCGCTAGATACGATGGATGAAGGAGGGACCTGAGGTATTCAGACAGGGCTAGTGGTACTTCTTGCGAACGAGACGCGTTTTCCGGGCTTCTGGTCCTTTTGCCGATTCACCTCCGGATTGGTCCTCTCATCTGCATGATTGCCCTTCTTCTTTCGTTTCTTGATCTCATCCTTGGTCTCCTCTAGCTTGTTCCTCTTCGTTTGCTCTCGCTGCTCAGCTTCTTTCCTTCGTGCGTCTCTGATTTCCTCCATCTGCCTTGCTTTCATCATCTTGCTCTCAATCTGACCCTCTTTGTCTGCATTGACGAGTGCGAGAATAGTCATCATGCTTTGCTATTTCGAACAGGCATCAGTGTTCAATTTTAAAGCAATTTGGTGCGATCGCCGTCTTACTGGGTCATCAATGAAGATTTTGCCCTTCTTCTTCCCCTTTGGAGTCTTGATTCCTGTAGGCGTAATCATATTCAGCTTTGGAATACCAAGCTCCTCATCAGTGTATATCTTTCGTTTGCCCTTTTTACTGGTAGCGGAAACTGATTTGGTTTTTTGCTGCTTTGGTGGAGGGAGCTTTGATACTCGATTGTTCTTGGACTTGGAGCTACTGGATCTGGATTTCGAGCCATGACTGGACCGTTGATCGTTCTTGCTGGGCGCATGTTTTGACTTGACCGTCTTTGTTGGAGCCATAGCCCAACAAGTGTGTGACAAACGAAGAGTGGTTTGAGCGAATGTGGAAATGCAGGAGGGGTATGGTGGGCAAATGAAGCTTTCCCATTGGCTGTAAACTTAGTACAGGCCCCGAAAGGAAGTTAAAGCCGCTGCAGTCGTAAGCTCATTAATTTCTCGGGGCTCTAGGAGGCTCGGTGTTAACACTTTATCGTTGACCACGATCCAATTCTGCTAAGTGCTCACAGGCGTCTAGATGAATTACCATTGAAGAGGTGATAACAGTCAATGGTTTAGGAGACACACACACACTCTCTCTTTTACTGGGGCAATCACCACGCCAGTGTCAGCCACCGCACCTTCTGCAGGAAGAGCAATCACTGTTCACTCGCTTTCTACCCCCTCCCTTTTGAAGCCTCTATCGAGGACCAATTACAACCATGTCGGACGACAAAAAACGCGATGACCTGGTTATCGAACCGCGCGACCACAAGGGGGCCTACGATACGCCCATGCGATCTCCAGCACCTCCACAAACGCCATCCGCCTCAGGAGGAGGTTCGAACAATGCAATATTCCCCGTCCTCAGCTATTGTGCCTCATCTATCCTCATGACGGTCACAAACAAGTTCGTGCTCTCTGGTACCGGCTTTAACCTGAATTTCTTCCTGCTAGCTGTTCAGGTAAGTTGAACAACAAGCGAAAGTCTCTGCACATGGTCCTGGTTTTGCTGATAGGCTTCTAGTCCATTGTCTGCGTCGTTGCTATTCAAACCTGCAAGAGTGCGAATGTCATCACATATCGCGACTTCAACTCGGATGAGGCCAGGAAGTGTAGGTTTGAATTCATGCTTTGGGAAAAGCTGTTGCTGATCAGTCACGCAAGGGTTTCCGGTATCGCTGCTACTGATTGGCATGATATACACTGGAACAAAGGCTCTTCAGTTCCTTTCAATACCCGTCTACACAATTTTCAAGAATCTGACCATCATCCTGATCGCATATGGCGAGGTGCTCTGGTTTGGCGGTTCCGTTACCGGGATGGTGCTCTTTTCATTTGGCTTGATGGTTGTGAGCTCCGTCATTGCTGCATGGGCAGACATTCAGCACGCCCTTCAGAATTTTGGCCATGCCACAACCGAAGCTTCTGACAAGATCTCTACTTTAAACGCCGGCTATATGTGGATGCTCTTCAATTGTTTCTGCAGCGCCAGCTATATGCTGGGGATGCGTAAGAGAATCAAGCTGACCAACTTCAAGGACTTCGATAGTAAGTCCAACCTCCATCACACCCCTCACCCGAGCTAATCCATCCAACAGCTATGTTCTACAACAATCTCCTATCAATACCTATCTTACTTGTCGCTTCCGTTGTGGTTGAGAATTGGTCATCGGAGAACATCGCAAAGAATTTCCCAGTTGACCGACGCAACAATATCATCATGGCAATGGTCTTCTCAGGTCTGTCCTCGGTCTTCATCTCATACACATCTGCTTGGTGTGTTCGAGTAACTTCTTCGACGACTTACTCTATGGTTGGTGCCCTTAACAAGCTTCCTATTGCTGTGAGCGGCCTTGTATTCTTCGACGCACCTGTGACAGTACCCAGCGTGTCAGCAATTGCTGTTGGCTTTGTCAGTGGAATCGTGTATGCTCTGGCGAAAGTGAAGCAGCAAACACAGGCCAAGCTCGGGTCACTCCTGCCGACCACGAATCCACCCCCAATGAGCGCAAGTAGCCAGAGCGCCAGAGATTCTTTCAAATCATGAGAAACATCTCACATTGGTCTCTGATAGGATTCGTCGGTCTTAGACCGGCGAAAAAGCACTTCAGTGACTCTGCTAGGGCGCGGCTCGTGTCGAGGAGTAAGGCGACAAGAGCAAAAACAATCTGGCAGAATACACAGTTATCAGTCACAAGCGCGTGGCTTGGTATAATGTTGCGCAATCTGTCTCGTCTTTTGAGCCGCAGGGTATCCGGCGGCTTCACGGCCTCATGGGCTGATGCTTGGCTTCTCGATGCCCATTGCAATGTATTCATATGCTTGAAGAGGTTAGCCGAATAGACAGCGTACTGCAGTGAAGATGCAGTTTCTTTTTTTGCGTGCAGGAAATGGCCTTTCTTGGGCTTCCAGTTAGAGCGAAGATATCGCTTATTCAATCATGCGATAATTCGTTTTGCCCCAATCACCTGCTGTTCGTCACAGCCACCTTCTTCACATGTTCTTACGGCAAGTCGACCGTACTTTCCAACCCTTACCACTATAGCCAGCACTGCTGCAGCCATGAAGACAACTACAGCAAAAGCCTGTAAGCCCGCCCAGTCGTCAGAAGAACCTAGGATTGCGCCACGTACGGGCTCCCCAATCAGAAGCCCAAGAGCCCATGGGACCAAAAGCATTTCCATGCGTACACCAATGACATCCAAATTGGGACAAAGCGCTGCGTCAATGACCGCTGTAATCGTCGTAATGGCTCCGGCAAGAAATCCGTACAGCGCGCTGAATACGAAAGGACCGGCTGTATCGCGAATGGCGATCCATGAAAGGCAGAGAATACCACCTACTGATGTCAAGAGAATCTCGACATTGAGCGGTCCAACTTTGTCTGCAATGTACAATGGTGCCTTTGAACCGTGTCAGCTGAGAGATCCGTTGCGTATGGGGAGGGAGTCGTATTACCAGGCGGCAGAAGAATGACCCAGCATTTAAGACTGGAAGTAGATCGAACGCGACGTCTGCATCCATGAACCTCACGCCATACAGTTGAATGAAAAAAGAAGGCAAGTACACGCCCAGCAGCGAGACAAATAAATAGCTCGCCCACAGAATGAAAGGCCACTCCTTCAATGCCTCTCTATCAAAGAGCCGTCGAGCCTCCCTCGGTAATAGCCGCATGCGCATAACGCCTAATGGGATTACGAGTGTGGAGAGCATGATGATAGCAATGAGCCAGGTCGCATAGCGAAAGCCTACTCGTGACTGCAATCTGTTGAAGATTATGGGATAGATGATTCCGCCTGTAGAAGCGTTCAGGAGAGCATCTTGACGTCTACTGGATTAAAAAAATTCAACGTACCGATTGCGCTTCCACTCGAACCCACCCCAGTTGCAAAGGCCCTCCTCTTTCCAAAATTCTGTGGTAGCACAGCTATGCTTGGTAGGAATAGACAACCGCTGCCTGTCCCCAGGACGACACCTTGTGCGAGAATGAATTGCCAGTATTCGGAGCATAATCCAGTCATGAGCGTTCCAAGGATTATCAGAAAGCTCCCAACGAGAATTAGATAGAGAACGCAGATAGCCATAGTCATACAAAGGTCCGGCGACTATTCCGAGGCTGATGAGCAGGAGGGCCTGGATCGATCCTATCCAAGCAATGTCCGAGGAAGATGACCCGCGAAGAAGATCTCGCTCGTAGTATGTTTGGAAAACGCCAAAGGGATTGATGAGACCAAACCAGTTGAAGAGCAGAGCAAATGAGCCTGCGCATTGGAGCCATGCGGTGAGTCCCCCGTCTGGAATTTCCAAGACTTCTGGTGACAGAATGTGCTTGTCCTTTTCCTTAAAGGCTTCCTCTGGCGCTGGAGAAATTGGGCAGTATTGCTAACCACTATGTTATGGATGGGAGAAATACTGTGTGATGGATGGGGGAACGACTTCGCAAGATGATGAAATGCTCTCCGGGTAAGGCATTCCCGGTATGGCACCTACAATCATACGAGCTGCATGATGTGCACGTGACCTTGTTGCCCAATAGGGTACAATGGATTCCATCGCATGAAGACATGTCGTTACTTGGAGAGTGATGGACAATGGGGAGAATATTGTTCATCCTCTAGAGTTTTGGGCTAGTACGGAACATGGCACTAGAAGTCCTGGACAACGTTAGAGTCTGCTGTCATTGTTAGGTATTAATCCTCCGCTGTAATCTTGGGGTATCGAGTAAATTACATCAAGTTCTGGAGGCCCTCCCCTAGCGTACCAACCTCGAAACTCCACTTGGGCCACCACGTTCCAGCGGCTGCAGGGACGTCCATAGGGAGTACCCCCTTAGGAGCTGAATAGAATACTGTAAACTTACTTGAATACAAAGTCAAGGAGATGACAGAATGTCCAGACTTTAGCGTTGTCCAGGACTTTTAGTCCCATGTTCCGTACTAGCATATTCTATGGCGTCTGCTCGCCTGATGCCTCGTTTCTGCTGTTGTTCATCCCCTCGCAACAATCTTTCCCTCCAGATGCCATAGCCGTGCAATTATGACTCCAAAAATGTTCGCACGACCTGTAAGTTGTCCTCCAGCAATGCTACAAGGGGTCTAACAGCAGTTGAATCAGATCCCTATAGCATCGGCATACTTCCCGATCATCAAACGCGTTCCCAGACCGCAAGCTCGGCTGATCACAAGTGAGACCCGATTAGCGATACAACAGGCGGTAGCATCAAAACCTGTTGTTCTCTTCATGAAAGGGACACCAGAATTGCCACAATGCGGATTTTCAAGGGCGAGTATACAAGTCCTTAGTCAGCAAGGAGTAAACCCCGCAAAGTTTTCCGCTTTCAATGTTCTTGAGAATGAGGAATTGAGGCAAGGTATTACTCATTCTATATTGACCAGCGGTGCTACGTATGTTGACGTTATTAGGTATAAAAGAATACTCTGACTGGCCAACGATCCCGCAACTTTACGTAGGGAGTAACTTTATTGGTGGATGTGATATCCTTCTTTCAATGCATCAAAATGGAGAGTTATCCAAATTGTTGGAGGAACAAAGAGTTCTTATGGGGGATGATCAAGAGGCGAGATCGCCTCCCTAGCTACATATTGATCGGTATTGTTATCTGCATCAGCTGGTGCATTATCACTGCTTTCACCTCCTCTCACCTCCTTTCACCTAGCTCAGAAAGGTCACGTGGGCCTACCATAGCAACTCACCTTATTCACTCGCCTTTCGGATCCACTCTCTAAGCCTCATCTGGAAAGGCTCATTGAATCCATCATCCTGCTGCACGTCAAACCATTGCGCTCCAAGGCGCTCTCTTCTTCAGAAATCTATGCTCTTTCGGTGTCGGCATGCTGCCCACACACTCCCTTCGTCCACAATCCCCATGACCACGCTCGTAGCGTCCGGCCTGCAATGGTATTTCATGAATAATGGAGATCCGCATCTACCACAGGATCCTAGGACTGCAATCGGTGTTCCTTGAACTCGAACGTGAGAGGGAGTGGTGGCGATAGGAGGGTCGGTATCTGGGCGACTGCTGATCCATTGCAATGCGGTGTTGTGGCAAAGACCAAAAGAGAGAAATGGCGAGCCGGAGGCTTCGCGGCACTCGATGCAGTGGCAAAAAGTGATGGATAATGGTAGGGTGCTACTGAGGTAGACGCAGTTGCCACACCGGCAGCTGCCACGGATACAAGCTGGGAGATCGAGGGGAACTGGCTCAAAAGATGGCTCCATGATTCACAGTTGCTTTCTTCGATCTTTGACCAACGGGAAACGCAGCTTTATACGCAAGGCTCAACCGCATGCGCCTTTTGCTACTCCTGAACGATTCTGTGCATCTGAACCCTTCAATGTCAATCGCCGCGCGATGTTCATTCCGCAAAGTGGCAAGGTGGATGGGTGAGAGGTCTGCGTTGGATTTCATGCATGCAATGCTTGAGCCTCTGACAGATTGAGATGCGATGTAATGCCAGGACGCTGATCTTGATTTTGCGATCGAGTGATACATCGTAATTTCTCGGATGACGTTCGAAGCGTCTGTTCTCGGTAGTGTCTGTGGAGGTCCTTGTCCAATTATTACCAGTGGAGCAAGACCTGCTCTTGTGTATCATGAAGTCTAACGTGCTCCGGATTTGACGCCTTGCAAGGGCTAGCTTCGTCCGAAGACGGCGAGCATCGGTGAAGGGCAGTGTGAGGAGCATGCGTGTTATGCTTGCTTTCCTTCTATGGAATTTTCTCTCCGGAACCTTGATCCAGTCAAAACACCACTTTATGACGATTTGGCTCCATATGGTCGCTACAATCTTTTATTGGGTGAGCTTGAATGCCTGCTCTGACAGGTTTCGCTGGCTGACTCGCCGTAAAAGCCTTGCAACGTACTTTTTGAGAAACAGCTGACAAAGCCACGATGAGTCGTGAGTTCGTAGAACTAGATCAGCGGTGTGAGGAGGCGAGTGATCATGGGTAGAAACGTGGCAGGTCACCAGGCCCTCATACGAAGTGATCTTACTGATTGCTATAGAGATCATCGCAAAATTACATCCATTATTAAAGCATGAAATCGACAGGCTATCCTTCGACTTGGAGGCCAGGTAGTCTGGTTGGCTCTGTTCCTTCGACTATCGCCATCAGCCGATATAGCCAACTTTCGGGAGATACTATACTTAGTCCAAGTCCAAGCCAAAAAGCTTGATATCAAAAGCTCAACAGGAAAGAAGGTCACAGCAAGCGTTATACCGATCACGTTATCAAGCTACGGCAAGCTCATTCGACATGCCACTCCCTCGTCTGTCTGATGATCTTTGCTTGACTCGAGTGGCTCTCATCATCCCAATCTTCGCCAGGTAACACAGGATCTGCAGTTGCCTTTGTCTCAGTGCCAAGCGTATTACTTTGGGCCAACGGGAGCACAGGCGTGATGTTTTCCCTTTCCCTATTATCCTCAATGCTCTGGTGATGGTTTGTCTCAATCAGATCTCGTTTAGTTCGCTTGGAAGATGATGAGATCGACTCCTTTGGTTTAGCGGACGTTTTGCGCAGGGTAGCTATACGGAAATGTCCAGTCTGGAACATGCCTGACTCAACGCCCAAAAGAACGTTACGTATATAGGGGATGCATGCTGTTATGACACCTAGGTTCTGACTAAATTGCGTGGCAAGGAAGTATGGCCAAGAATTGAATGTTTGGTCATTGGTGACATGGCGTTGCCGTAGAAGCACCACTTGGCTTATGATCGCAACAACGACACTGGCGCACTATCAGTGACTGGTCTTATTAAAGGAACCAAGGACTCACAGTAGGCGAATAGCGAAACATGACATTACAATGATTTTGCGGCCCCAGGGCATCTGGAGACTCCGTACCGTACAGGCTGGCAGAGCCATTAACATCATTTCCACCACGATGTTTAGAACGCCGTAGTAAGTCCAGAAGGCGACCTACGAAATCATGAGTACGTTGGAAATGGGAGCACATCGACGTTTGCAAATAGTCCCACGTGGTGAGGTTGAGAAATGACCTGCATACCTTGCCAAAGCAATTAGACTGAAGAGTCCTCCATGGATATGGCATATGGCATTGAAAAAGGACCGGGAAGAGGCTCGCGACAGTCCAGATGATCATAAAGCCGCCGACACCGTTGATCAGACGCTTGTGCGAGACGACCGGTGTGATCTGCCTCAATAGAACGAGGACTGATGCCTTGGATACAAGTGTGGTGAGGATGAATAGGACGTCAGAACAATAACCGGCCTGTTGAGAAAGTCAGAAAGCAAATAGTAAGCTGATGGTACTCGAACCTTTTCATAAACCTCGATTTGTGATGCCGTAAGCGACGTAAGATGGCGACCAACACCATTGAAAGTCTGTACGGAGAATGCAATGGATTGAGCTGTGCTAAGTAACTGCAAGCAGCGTCAGTCTACTGACAACAAAGCATTGCAAGAGCAGGTACCATGGCAACTGTCAGAATCGCATCATCCATCTCGAAGACATGGTAAGCCAATGTTTTAAGAGCGACCTTAGCGCCCACGGAGAGAATCGTGGACGCGAGCAGAACCCACGTTACTATGCTGAGCACAGGACTGTAATTAGTAGAAGTAACACTCTCTCGAGCGAAAAGCATGGTCATCTTCTGCTAAACGATTTAAACTTCAAAATGTTACTCTGAAAGACTTGGAGAAGATATAAAAGGTCCATTTCCCGCATCTTGAGGACGCTAGGACAGAGCGAAGTGGCACGTAGTGTTCGATTTTGACGGTGATCAGCCTGTGCAGGGACGATGGTTGCCCAAAGCATGCATTGTATACATTCGATGGCGACCCGGTGGGCTGGACGCCAACAAACCACTCTCAGATGTCCGTCATGCAGCCGCCGATGCTTCGCGCTCCAGTGGTAATTGATCAATGGGCATGTTCCTCAGGCTTCACTGAAAAGGCATACACCGCCGGCCCACAGTAGTGGGACGTGAACCAATCATGCCACACCAACATGCAAGACCGTGATTGGTCATCACACTGACGGAGAACGCTTTCCACAAAAGTGGCAACATGTGATATGCGAACGCTCTAATGCACAGGATGCATGTAGGTGCAGTGTCAAGAGATTCCAATGGACGCCTTTCATGAAGTAACTGAAGGTGGCTTGGATGACATATCTATTGTAGGTTCCAATCAGTCAACGATCAATGACATGCTTATGAATGCGCGGGATTTCAGGCTGGGGGCACGATACCCACTTTATATTGGTGTACTTCGTACAAGACGAGCAGTCATGTGGGGTCACTCGCCGATGTTGAGGGGCCGCTACATAGCTGCTTCCGACATGTCCAAACATGCAATCATCCACCCAAATCTCGTTCACGGGGAGCCTCACGTTCAAAGAATGCCGAAACCAAGGTATGGAGGACGCTGCTAGACGTTCTTATATTATGGCCCAATCAGTTCTCCAGGCCCCAAAACCGAGAAATATGCGTAACAACCTCAACACTGCTAGGTACTGGGAAGCCATGGCCTCCAGGTACGGTGCTGTGAACGAGATGTTCTGGACCGCCTATCATCTTCTTGAGATCTTCAACAATTTCGTCCCCAACTACTACGTTATCAACGTCCCCAGATACGATTAGAATCCTGCTATTGAAGAGTCTGCTCCTTTGCTCTGCCTGTGTAGTCTGAGTCGTGTCACCTTTGAAGACGTTGCAGATTTTCTGCCAATCAGCATCTTGTTGCATATATGGACCGTGCTTCATGGTGTTGACAAGACTATAGACGAAACCGGTGTGATGATCGATTTGCCATTGTAAGATCTCATTGATGTCCAATGCCTTCTCGGCAAACACTGTAGGCCTCTGACTCGGGTTTTGGGGCACTTCAACTTGACCATGGAGTCTCCATGAGTTCAGGTGTGCTGAAGAAGACGTTTGGCGCACTCCAAGGAGACCTGCGACCCGCTTTCTTAAGTATGAAGATGGCATGAGGAATGAATACTTGAACACCAGACTGCGGTACCCATCAGGCAGCTGGCGAAGAAGCCCGCCGGGTGCAAGTAGGATGATAGACTCGACGAGACAAGAGAAATCTGCTGCAAATGCCATGGTGATGCTGCCCCCAAGGGAATATCCAATCAATGAGAACTTGTTCGAGCCTGTCCAAGCGAGATCTGACGAGGCTGTTGCAAATAATATCTGCATGCTATAGAGGCGGGAATCGTGGTTTACGTCCAGAGGAGTATCTGAGTAACCTCTACCCCACAAATCTGATTCACAAGATTAGCATGGACCATTAAATCCAGCTTCAGCGATTGGAATCTGGGACTTGGGCGGAGAGCTTATCTGCATACCGAATAACATGACTCTACAGCCTTTTTTCACAAGTGCATCGGCGATTGGTCTGAGGACTGGACTTGGTGTAGAATCGCCATGGACCATAACTACCTTCTTGCCATCCTCTGGGCCCCACTCATATACCCTCATTTTTCCAAATGGTGTTGATACATCTCGGGCGCCTGGAATGAGATCTGGTGAGTATGCCAGAGTAAGGCGTGACTGCTTAGAGATGTGAGGGAGAAGGGTGACCCGTGGGGAGGGAAGATTTCGATATAGAGCCCTAGGACTACCGATGCCCCTCGAGCGACAGCTGATGTGGTAGGATACGCACAATATCACCATCACAGTGACGACATACACCAGGAACAATGTTGAGGAACCGTTGGCTGAAGCCAGGTTTGCCATTTCCTTGCGCTCAAAGGTTTAAGAGGAAGTCACGAAGAGAGAACAAGAGGGAATAGTGCGAAGACAATGAACTCAAGGATTCAAAGACAAATTATTCTACTAACACGGTCTCGGGAGCCAGCGTTCGACAAGGTCGAGGTGATTGCTACCTATGAACCAGGCAATACAGGCCATTGGTCTGATCACAGCATACATTGAGCCGCATTGAGCCTCCAATCAGGGTGTTGCGAGCTTGCATGGACGCAGGAACTAAAGACCAATGCATGATCGCAGGGTCGTTACTACTTGTGCACCAGGTTGCAGAAATGCAGAAGGAAGCGTACGGCACGTTAGAGACTAGGATTATTATCGACGGTGTTCGCTACTATCTCGGTAAGGTATAAGGTAACCTACCTTGACACTGCCCCGGGCCGCGCCAGCGGACACTTGTAGAACTATCAGCATGCATCAGGTGGCGGCGGCTCACCGCCGCTTTACGCGGCAATTATCATATTTACGAACCTATCTCATGCACCTAGCGGTAGGCAGCCTACAACGGAGCCCCCTCACACCTCACATGCCCTGCTGAATGGACCCCTTGAATGGCCCCTAGGTTTATCATACGATGTGTCGTTTGAGGGTTGCGCCATTTATGCATGCATTTTATAAATGCGGAGCATATGATCGGTCCGTTGTTCCGCTCGCAGAATTAGTGCTTTCATTTCCGTCGGAATAGAAGCAGGCTGAAGGGATCGACATTCTCAAATTTGGTAACGCACACTGATGAGGCAGCTGGATCATAAGGGATCGGTCGATCGAAGAGCTGGGTGCCTGAGGTAATTCCTCGTCTCGTGCGCCAATAATAACAATGTATGAATGAGGTAGTATCTTGTTGCAAATGATTGCAGAACTCTGACGTCAGCTATGAGAGCTTGCAATGTAGACTGGGTGAAAGCATTTTATACTTCCCGTGCGCTTGCTCCAAATCCTCATGTTTTCATTGTAGAATTTTCAAGGTCATTATGAATCCAGACCAGGAGCTCAAGGATCTGAATGACAGACGCCTTCCTTTCGCAGGTACATACGCCGGTATCAGTGGCTCTATATCTCATCGCAAAGATGAACGCACCTTGGCTCACCTAGGCAAGAAGCAAGTTTTGAAGGTACAGTGATATGGTGTTTGCCACCTAGTCGGTGGTGACTGCTGGCTAATGAAATTTTGGCAGAGACGTTTCGGATTCTTGTCACTATTTGGCTTCAGTTGCACCATACTTGCAACCTGGGAGACAGTCATTGCGTGAGTGAATGCCTGTCGGTAGTTGCGAAGGTAGCATAAGAATGACCAACGTGCAACAGGCTGTTCCAGCAAGCTTTACAGAAGTGACTTCATTGATCTCTCCCTTCATTCAACATTCATTGACAAACATACAGTGGCGGCCCAGCTGGTCTGGCCTATGGCTTCCTCATTGCCTGGTTTTCAAGCTTGTCTGTCTACATGGTAATTGCGGAAATGGCATCAATGCAAGTACGCCTGCAAGCAATCGTCCTACTGCGCTGACCCGCGCTACTAGGGCCCCTACAGCAGGCGGGCAATACTTTTGGGTTTCGATGCTTGCCCCAGCAAAGTACAAGCGTTTTGCAAGCTATGTCACCGGTGAGAAGCCCCGTATTGCAACATAAGAATACCACCTACTGGAGGCCACGCCCTTTTACAGATACGCAGAGGGCTTATTCTTCGTACAGGATGGCTCACTTCAATTGCTTGGGTGGCCGTCTTAGCTACGGGAAGTATCTTTGTTGGGACCATACTGCAAGGTCTCATCATCCTTGATAACAACAGCTACGAGCCTCATCAGTGGCATGGTACTCTCCTTTGCTGGAGTGTCCTTGCTGTTGCTGTATTCATCAATACAGTTGTCAGTGGCCTACTTCCCATGATTGAGGGATTCATCCTGGTCCTACACGTTTTGGGCTTCATCGCGGTTCTGATAACCCTGACATATCTGGCGCCACATGGGTCTGCTGCAAGTGTCTTCACACAAACGTTCAATGGCGGCGAATGGCCTACACAGGGGCTCTCTTATTGCGTTGGGTTTATTGGCAATGTTGCTACATTTGTTGGTACTATTCACCTTAAGAACTTGCTAGTTTTGGTCTCATTAATGACTTTTTCCTAGGTGCGGATGCCGCTGTTCACGTAAGCCAAGGTTTCGCATTTATTCCACTGCTCTTATACTTACTGCTCTAGATGTCAGAAGAAATAGAGAACGCCGCAGTAAACGTACCAAGAGCTATCGTTACAACCATGCTCCTCAACGGCACTACAGGGTTCGCCATGGCTCTTTCGATCTTGTTCTGTCTTGGAGACGTGGAAACTGCGCTGGTAAGTTCTTATCCGGTTGTACACCGCATGTGAGCTTTACTCATCTTCACAGAATTCACCGACTGGGTTCCCTTTCATCGAGGTCTTCTCTAGGGCCACCAAGTCAAATGCTGGCGCGACTGTGCTGGCCTGTATACCTCTTGTGTTGCTCTGGTGCGCTGTGATTGGGTTTCTCGCAACTGCGTCGAGAATGACGTGGTCTTTCGCCCGTGATAAAGGGGTACCCTTTCATCACCTCGTGAGCAAGGTATGTCTTTATTTGGCCTGGAGCACCTCCACTTTACACGAATTCTGCTGACATCAAGAGCCAGATAGAACGGAGGACGTCAATCCCGGTCGTTGCGATTGCTGTCGTTACAGTCATCCCTGCTCTCCTAGCTTTGATCTACATTGGCTCCTCTACTGTCTTTGAAGACGTGGTCTCCCTCTCAACCTCGGGTCTCTATGCATCCTACTTTATCCCATGCTCCCTACTCTTATGGCGGCGAGCGACCGGCCAGATCAGACCCCATAATTACGGTATCGATGATGACGAGAACACCCTTGGGAATCTGGAAAGGATAGGCAGTGTTATTGATGATCAAAGTGCTGCCGAAGTAGTCCAGCCACAGCTCGTATGGGGGCCGTGGCGGCTTCCTGGTGTGCTAGGCTTGATGAACAACATCTATGCCTGTCTCTATACCATCTTCGTTCTCTTCTGGAGTTTCTGGCCTCCAGAAACGCCAGCTACGGCGGAGAACATGAACTACAGCGTTTTGATGACAGGGGCGGTACTGATTTTCAGTCTTGTGTATTACTATATTTGGGGCAAGCGACAGTATGCGGGCCCGCTTGTCGAACGTGAAGCCAGAGAACTTGTAAGTTGATCGCAGAGCCACCATACTTCCATGTGACATTGTCATGTTGGGGGGAAAAGTGTATTTCAACAAGAGTAGAGTGGATAGAACTGATGTAGCTGTATAATTTAAATAACGATGCATCATGCCTAGGATCTGAAGCAACGTTGTGCCATTTCCGCGATGTCCAGCCACAATGCTTTGTGCTCTGAAACAGCCTCACACAGGATTGCGAATGCTGAGCGCCAGGTCGCAGCATGCCCTTGCATTGCAGATCCCCAGTCCTGCGATGTCTAATTCTTGATGAAGAACCATCTTACGGTCTTCTGTAGAGACCGTGACTAGCCCAGATTTGCCTTTTCATCATTGGTACGACCGGCTACATAATTGTAAAATCGAAGCAAAGAGCCCGAGGTACCATGAACAAGTTCACAGACATACGACCTTATTATCCGAACGTCTTGCAGATGGGACAAGCCCGCAACGGCGGAGGGTAAAGGTATAGTCTTTGTTCTGACAAGCCATCTTAGAATCGATACGCTATGTCTTGTAGAGGGAGGCGGCGGCAGGTGTACTTTTTGGTCTGTGACATAAGATGCTGGAGCTGAGCGGCCTGCGGCCCGGGCTCAGAGAAGAGGAATGATATCTCAGCTTGTTGTGTGTCTTCAATAGTCGTGAAAGCTGGGCTGAATGCCGACTAGTTCTTGGATCCTACGACACGGATGGAAAATTTGTTCACAAAATCACAAAGCCGAGCATCCTCCTTATTAGGCTCCCCTGTAAGGAGCAATCGGCTAGGGACACTTCATGTTTAGCCACTCAACGAATCAGAGGAACCACTGTATGATCTCGACTGCTACCTCTTTCCCAGAGAGTCCGATGTTGGTATGGAATTGAAAAGATTTTGCCAATGAGATTGCTCAGGGATAGTCTATGGTTTATGTGCTGAAGTGAAGATGATATATTGAGCGTGCTCGAGAAGCTTGTAAACGCTTGGTAAAGGCAAATGCTTGGTAAAGAAAAACGTAGTTTTTATTAATTACCAGCAAAGGGAGGTATGGGTTTCTTAAAATACAACGTATTAGCGCTTCGAGGTTGCTTATCAATCCTTGGCGCTCAAATTTACGCGCGCCCCCTTTCGTGCGCTTATACTAAATCTATAAGTAACACGTTAAACTTGAAGCTGTTAATAGAAATAGGTATATAAATCTTAGAGGAATTGTTGTGAACGTGAGTGTGTAATGTATGATTTTTGGTGAGCTACCTGAGTGAGGTCGCTATGGATTTGAGGTGGGTGTGCGCCAAGTCTCCCCGGGAGCTAGCCGTCCATGCTCATACTTCTCGGAAACCGTGATGCTACTACTAAGTGCCGTTTCATAACAGGAATCGATCTATAAATATTCAAACTGGGTAATAATTGGGTATATAAGGGGCTTTATCTAAAGATAAAATCTATTAATCGAGATATCCCTCTTTCAAACTTGAAAGGGACTTTTTTCTTAATACCCTTAATTACTATTGTTATGAAACGGCACTTGCATGTACATAGCATCACGGTTTGCGGTATGCATGAGCATAGCGGGTAGCTTCCGCGGGGGTCTTGGCGCACGCACACTCAAATCCATAGCCACGTCAGATAGCTCAACATCATACACTTATCATGTTCTTAACAACTATCTTATGGTTAAAAATATAAAATAAAACGTCTTAATCTATATACCGTAATCTAAGGAAATTATTTACGATTTCACTTAACCATTCGAATAGTCTTAAATGATTTGATTTTAACTCATTAAAGGTGCCAAGGATTGATCGAAGCGCTAATACGGATTAAGTAATAACATCTTGCAAGCTTCTCGACCATCATGCTAAATCATAAACATGATAAGATACAGCCCTGATCTCTCATCCGCCTTTTCTCCATATCATGTAGAACCACCCATAAGACTTTTCGTCCTGCAAGTCTATCGCCCTAGTCCCTCGGCGTCACATTGAGAGAAGATGAAAACGTTGGAGCATGTTCGATACAGATGGAGATGTCTTCAAGAGGGCTATTCTCCTTCTTCTCTCCGTTACCGCAGCCACATCAACGGAGACCTTAGCTACAGCAACCATAGAAGCATCGATTTCGACCGTCTCTGCCTCTGTTCTGACCTGTCCGTCGCGCTCGATCAACTACATTACACAGACCCTTCCCCAGCAATGTCTCACTACGTCCTGGGCAAGTACAAGCCCGCCGATGGGCAACAGCGAAACGGCTCGCAACTTCAGTAGTCGTCCGGACATCAACGATGGCAGGTCTGGGGATGAAATCTCGGCCATACTGAAAGCGAATGTCGCCAGCACTGAGGGACCAATAAGCATTCAGGATGCCCCAGAACATCCAACGGGGACTGCTGAAAAGCATATACCCTTGATCGGCACTAGACGCCCAGCCGAGGTGGCTCCTCCATCTCAGGACGACGACTCTGACGCTCTGTTCGAAAATGCAGACTTCTTATCCTTCGAGGACTGGAAACGGCAGAATTTAGCCAAGATAGGGCAGTCAACGGAAAGTCTGGGCGCAAGAGTGGCAAATGGGCCTCCTGAAAGGAGAAGACCTGGAGGCATTGACAATGCGCTTGACGCGTTGGGAGAAGACGCCGAAATCGACATTGATTTTGCGGGCTTCGTTCAGCGGGGCCCTATCGAGACCACTCCATCCTCGAGAAGCCCAGATCCGAGAATCACGGAAGCAGGTCGATACGCAACATCCTCCGGAGAATCAACAAGCAAAGACGGCACTGGCAACCGGAAACGGTCTAAGGATGCCGGTAAGACCTGCCAAGAGAGAACCAATTATGCCTCTTACGATTGTGCTGCAACTACACTGAAGACGAATCCTGAATGCAAGAGCTCCTCTTCGGTACTCGTCGAGAACAAGGACAGCTATATGCTCAACATATGCTCTGCCAAAAACAAGTTCTTCATCGTCGAGCTCTGCGACAACATCTTAATAGACACCGTTGTCCTAGCAAACTTTGAATTCTTTAGTTCAATCTTCCGCAACTTTAGAATCAGCGTCTCGGATAAGTATCCAACAAAGCTCGAGAAATGGAGGGAGCTTGGCATCTATGAGGCTAGGAATGGTCGGGAGGTACAGGCTTTCCTGGTTGAAAATCCCTTGATCTGGGCAAGGTATCTACGCGTCGAGATCTTGTCACATTATGGGAATGAGTATTACTGTCCAGTCAGTTTGCTCAGAGTACATGGAACTACCATGATGGAGGAATTCAATAGCGAGATGAAGAATTCCAATTGGGATGATGATCCTGAGGCTGAAGGTGGTGAAGCACTGGCAAATGTCGAGGCTGACCCTGTGCCAGAACTAGCCATTGCAGAAGCACTGGAGAGATCATTCCAAGTAAGCATGGCTGGGACTACTGCTACCGCCTCATTCACTGGAGGTATGGACTCGACAGTCGTGGCAGCCGCGGTAGGGTCTGCAACAGTCACCAGCTTTGCTCCAGGCTCAGATTTAGCCATGCCAAACGGTGTATTCGACTTAGACGCAAATGTCTCGCTCAACAATGCTACCATCAAGGAGCGGCTCAAGACAATCTTGGAAACTAGACTTGATATGAAGCGAGTCTGCCTCCCAAGAGATGCTCCACACTACGTACGCACGATAGTATCTAGCAGGATGCAGAGCCAAACCGAGACTCTGTCAGGAAGTCCAGCAAACATCAACTCCCGGGTATTGGTCAATGCCACCCAAAGCCCGTATTCAGCATCTCAGGGAATGCCCTCGAACCAGTCTATATCTACCGTCTCTTCATCGGCAAACATCACGAGCACTCGTGTCCTGCTCAATGGCGGAATTCCAACCAGCAGCCCTTCAGGTATCGCAGATTCAACGTCTTTAAGCATGATCAAGCCATCGGGCAGCTCAACCCACCCGCCAGCATCAAACCCTACCACGCAAGAGTCCTTCTTCAAATCGATTCACAAACGACTACAGCTCCTAGAAGCCAACTCGACGCTATCGCTCCAGTATATTGAAGAGCAGTCTCGGATACTCCGGGATGCGTTCTCCAAGGTAGAAAAGCGACAGATGTCAAAAACGACCTCGTTTTTTGAAACGCTCAATACAACTGTTCTCACGGAGCTCCTCGACTTTCGCAAACAGTACGATCAGATCTGGCAGTCTACCATCCTCGAGCTTTCGTCTCAGCGCGAGCAATCTCAGCGTGAGGTCCTTGCCCTCTCTACCCGTCTGACCCTCTTAGCCGACGAAGTCGTCTTCCAGAAGCGTATGGCGATCCTGCAGTTCATGCTCGTCGTGTGCTGCCTTGGTCTCTTCATCTTCTCGAGATCTCCATCCGCGGCACCATCCCTTGAGATGCCTCCCATGCTACAAAACACCGTCAAGAGATCTTCTGCCAATCTATCGCGCCATGCTCCCCTCTTCGACAGTGCGCCCGCAAGTCCTTCTGCGTCCCGACCGTCGTCTGGATATGGTCCCTATGGGCTCTTGCGAACCTTCACCCACCGCCGCAGCCGTTCGGAGGAGTCGTACGGAGCTCCGAACCATAAGGGTCCAAGCATTGAGTATTGTCCTCCAACACCGGAGTCCGGAGGGTCCATGGCAGGCGACACAGACGGTTCCCCCGGCCCAAGCCAGGAGCGAGCTACTGTGGAGAAGCAGCACGAGACAGACGACGAATGAAGCCGAGGGACAGTATCGCACAAAGATCACAGATTTTTCATGTACTATACACGTAGCGATGGCGTTCGGAGAAAATGATTGTAGCAATAGGGCATCAATGGGAAGAAGGATAGATTCATTCCAGAGGGGTATCATGTCTATGTATTTACAACGCGCCTCCAACCATCTTAACAATCCACATTGCAAGCCTAACTCTCAAGCCGGCCTTTCTATTGGGGCCTTCGAGCTCCTGCTCAGTGATAGGCGTGGTGTGCTGCTCCAGCGTGGCGACTTCGTGCTTCCACTTCATTTGCAATTGCTTGTCCGATGTCACCACCATAGCGCCAATCTCCAAATCCAAACCGTAGCTTCTCGTCGTGTAATTCGAGCTCCCTACTATAGTTACACTGGGTGCTGACTCTGGCGCATCTGCTTGGTCAAATCGGGCTTCTTGAAGCGGCGACTGGGGCAACGTCACCCAAAGCCCTTTGGCATGATATGTCCATCCCCCTGGCTGGCCTACAGTGCCATTTCTCCATTCCCGCAATTGCAAATTGTATCCACGTGCCGCACGAAGAAACAGTAAAGAGAGACGTGAGTAGGCTGCAGGCAGCATGCCACTGATTCCTTTGGAGCCGAAAAATCCGTTTGCGTAGGGCGATGCGGTCAGGATTGTCCCCGGCACAGACTGAGGAGCCGATGACAAGGAGAGGAGAGCAGAAGTGACACTGGGATGAGGATTGAAGTAGCCAGCGGTGAACGTGTATTGCTCGATCTGGCGCTCTTTCGCCAGCGCAAGCGTAATCGCTGGGAGCTCAGTGTTGATGGAGGGTGGCAGACACAGCAAAGGATAGACGGACGTGCCAGCGTCAGAGGGTTTTGCAGGATGAGATGGAGGGCTGATCAGGGGTCTCAGCAGGGAGGTGGCGGAGGCTTTATGATGAGCGGGTGCCAGCAGAGGGTCAGGTGCCTTGTTCGACTCTGGCCATGATATGACGTGCCCCGCTGGATTGGGAGAGAACTCGACGAGACAGCTAATGCTGCATACTGTATGATGGATGCGGGCAAAGTAATCTGCCACGGGCTTCGACTTGAAGATATGATATCGATCCTGACGATTGGTGAAGTAGTCATTGGACAGATTTGCCCCCGACAAAATCACTTCATCATCGACGCCGTATAGCTTCATGTGCTGAAGCCCCCAACCTTCATTGATTCGCTTGGGAATGAAGACCTTCCGAAACCCTGTCAGGTTTGGAGTATGGTACATGCGAATCTCGGCTCTCCCAGGGTAGTCTCGAACCAGTGGAGCCAACAAGGAGGCACATGATACCTGCGGCGACTCTCTTGTGCCACGCAGTGCATCCGTGAGGATGGAGACACGGAGGACTGGATTCGACGTCAATGCTTGGCGAATAGTGGCAATCAATTCATGCTCAGATTTGCCAATGTAGAGGGTGGATAGGTAGATACGCCGCCGAGCGGTTTTTATCTGGTTCTTGAGATTCGAGTAGAACTCCTCGGGCGATCGAAGCACTTGTATTTGAGAGGCATCGATGTCGATTCTAGGTGCTATGCGATCGAGGTCTGATTTTAGGCTTGCTCGGGTAGTCGACGCTTCAAATTGAGGAGACGCCGGAGTTGCATTGGACATATACCGAGCTTCTACTCGACATGCATGCTTGTAGTGTGGTAGTGAACCCCATGCTCGTGAGGAGAATGCGATTCGCGGCAAGATCATCTAATTCAAGCCTGCGACACAATCACGTAGCTAATGACACGATATTCATTCCGAGCGCCGATCTGACGATATCTGCAACGGATACCCGCAAATGGTAAAGCTCGTGTTGAGGAGGTTAGAGCTGGTGGGAGGGAGGGATACAGTGAAGCTGGTGGAGTCGTGGTTGCATGCGGAAGTGAATAGATTACTTACCTTAGTTCTACTCCACATTTCACAAAACCGCTAGTTGGGAAACTAGTAATATTTAAATGAAGCGACCCTGGGCCCCGGGGCCTGGGGCCTAGGGCTTTTTTGAGTGTCGAAAGTCGAAACAACAGCACAATAATGTACGATTGCATGTCTGTTGCACCACTCTACCAATGAATTACGCTTTCAGGGATCTTGATGTCATCACACTATATTAGACAAGGGCGCCACCCAGGTCGCTGGCGCAAATGTCAGCACCATCTGGGCCGGCGAGGGCAAGGGCGAACAGCAGATCGAGAGGTAACCCTCGAGGAGTCGGGAGATCAAGAGATACTCGAAATGGCATCGCCAAATCCTCAATAGAACGTCGTACGAACGCCGACGGCGCCGCGGCTCCTGCCTCCGAGCGACAGTCCAAGCTTGGGGTCAACAACCATCAATATCGAAACAAGTCATTGAGAAATGCACCAAGGTCTAAGCCAACGAATGCTGCGCATGGGAACAGGACACTCAGCTCCAGAAATGAGGCATGGCGCAACGCTCCCGAGGACAGTGGTAGCTACAAGAGGCACATGGCCGATTTATATCAGAGCGTAAGCGTTTCCCCAACCCTTTCACTGACCACGAGGCTTGCCTAGTAACCTTACACTCTCTGCTATGGCTAGCTCAAGGAAGATCGCGATCGCGAACGAAGGGAGGCGATCAAGAATGGCTTTCTCGCAGATCCGGACAGACCGACCTCTCTTGCTCACGCAATCACTCCGGTGGGGACTTGCAAAGATATGTGCCCGGAGTTTGAGCGCGTGGAAAGGATAGTGCAGCTTATGGTTGATGGAAGCGAAAAGGTAGTTACCACAGATCACATGCTGGAATACGCTGAGCTGATCAGCCTTGGAACAGGAGCCTGCCACCTCGGGGTCCAAGGCGCCTTGTGAAGCTCTGATGGTGAAAAGATTTCGAAGATCCGCTGCTGGATATGATGAGCAGCTACCATCAGATATTCGACCCCCGGCTGTGTTGAGACAGACGCTTGACTATCTCTTCAACGAGGTTGTAGGAGGCCCCACTCAGCTCGCCGCACTCCATAAATTCGTCTGGGATAGGACAAGGGGCATTCGCAATGACTTCTCCATCCAGCAAGTCACCAAGACTGAAGACATCCGTATCGCGGTTGAGTGTTTTGAGCGCATTGCTCGATTCCACATTCTATCCTTGCATCAACTTTCTCGGCCTGATCTGAAGGATAATGAATTTGACCACCATCAGGAAAGAGAGCAACTCAACAACACTTTGCTCTCCTTGATGTACTACTATGACGACAGTAGACACAAGCTCACATCCCCCAACGAGGCCGAATTTCGTGCCTACTGCATCTTATTCGAGATTCAAGACCAACGCCCAGACCTGGAAGACCGGGCACAGAATTGGCCACTGTGGATTTTGAAAGATCCGCGGGTCCAAATTGCATTCAAGCTGTATGCTGCTGCGAGAAATACCTCAGACGAGCAAGGCCCTCTGCGCCCGCGTTCTTCCTTTTCCCTGGCACAGGCGAACACTGGAGGCTTCTGGGCTATCGTGAGATCGAATTCCGTATCGTATTTGACTGCATGTGTTGCAGAAATCTACTTCAATATCGTACGAGGCACGGCGTTAGAAGCGATATGGAAGGCTTACAAGGGTAAAAGAGGAGGCGCCACTAGGATCGAGGACTGGGTCCTGCAGGATATGACTAGGGCGTTGGGATTTGATAATGAAGACGAGACTGCGCAATATTGTGAAGAACGTGATTTTGTCGTGGCAGAGAACGAAAATGGTGATTCTTATGTCGACTTGAGTTCAGTGACTCGTAGTCAGCTCGGAGGTTGGTCAAAATGCAATTTGATGGGAGATGCTTACACTCGGTTGCCAGACTCCAATCCACGAAGGAAACAAAGGTTTTCCAGATCTCTTGTTGAGATGAAACGACTGGGCCGCTCCCTTCCCGCCGTCATCAATGGTCTTAGTGCATCCGACGCTACCTCAAAAGGCCTGATAGAGGAATCTGATGTTGACTATGCTTCAGACACGAACGACGAATCGTTGTTCTTGGATGACAGTTCGGAAGGGGAACAGAGTAAGTCAAGGTCAAGATCTGATAGTTCTTCGAAAGGCGAGAACAGCTTGAACGGGCTGCTTCCCACTTCGAACCTGGATGCTCCCAAGTCGATAGGTGTCTTTGGTCAGCCCTCTTCTTTACTGAAGCCTCGACCGCAAGGACATGACTCGTCTGCGTCGAATGGTGGAGATTCTCATTCAAGCAATGTCACCGCTCCGACATTCAAGACCAACCCTTTCGCCATCCAAAAAGACCTGCAAATCGATTCGGGTGGGAACGATCCTGCCATCTTATCAAGGTCCTCAGATCCAAGTCCTTTTCTAGTCAAGGAGAACACCGCGTCTTTCAACCCATTTCGAAAGCCGGCAGGACAGTCTGATCAATCTTCTACGGATGCTACATCAATATTCACTTCAAAGCCTCCAACTTTCAATCCTTTCCAGTCGTCAGGAGGACTCCCAGCTACTATCCACCCCGCAACATCATCTGAGCCTTCAGCGAATCTGGTGTTTGGCCGTCCTTCTTCCTCTTTGGCAGGTCAGGGTCCCCTTAATGACAAGTCTTTTCCGTTGGGCAACCAAAATTCCAATGTTCCACTTGAGGTGCAGCAGACCCAGAAACCGACATTATTTGGTCAGCCATCTGACCTCAAAGATATTGGAGGCTCTCCAAGCAGTCAGCCAGAAAAGCAACCCTCAGTTCGCTCTCCCTCTTCAGGATTTGCCAACGCCACGTCAACAACTATATCTACGGAGGCCCCTCTCCTGGTGCCTTCCCAGCCGGGAGCGCAACCTGTGTCGACATCTGAAGTGAAGGCTTCAGGACCCGTCTTCAGCTTCTCATCACCTCAAATCCAGCCGCAAACTACTCTGGGTCAAATAGATCCTGGTACCCAGTCAAAGGAGCCGGAAAGGGCGGCTCCTGGATACGAGCATCCGACCCTTACCCCGTTTGGCTCGAAGGATCTTTCTGATACAAGTGCTGCATTCTCAAGGCCGTCGAACCGTCCTGTTACACAGCAAGACCCTAAGCCTCCTCCAGATGTAACAAAGCTTGGGCAGAACCAAAATCCATTAATTGAATCTTCATCTAGCATTGCGTCTCCTGCTTTGAAACGACCACTACTTGGGGACCACTCTTTCCCTCAAGACTTCGCGCAGAGTCTCAAGCCTTCATTGAAGAGACCAAGCGAGCCAACGAACTCAGTCCTTAGTAACGCATCTCGTCCGATTACCCCCATTCAACCCTCACCTGCAGCCCTTCAGAAGGGCGACAATCGGCCCAGGATTCTCGACGATTTGGCCAGTTCCTTGATGATGGAGGAAGGCGGTCTTCTTGAGCAATTTGTTGAGTTCATGGTTCGGCCATTGATGAGGACATCCGCTCTTAAGTTCAAAGACGAGCAATCCTGGGCAGTCGCAAGTTTGCCTCTCCTCTAAAACAGCAGTATCAGGCTTTGCGAATGCTGATTGTCATCAGGGGATTATCGATCGGTGTTGCTCGCCAAGAAATATGGCAGGAAGTGGAAGGCAAATGCATGGGACCTGGGCTTAAAGCGGAGAGGGAAGGAGCGCAGGAAGATGCTGGCCAAGTCAATGAGGGATCGAGTGCAGAGTCCAAGCTCACAGCAGATCGTTGACGATGAAGTGCCCTCAGCCTCTGCTGCAGATTTCGCCACGAGTATACTTGAACAGGTTTCAAATAGCTCAAGGAAGCGACAATCTTTACCTGCTCAGCTTTCAGAAAGCCAAAAAACTACATCTGACGCTCCTGTCATAAATGGCGCTAAGAGGAAGCGCGACGAATCAGACCACGTGGCTCAAGGAAGTACACCTCCGCCGTTCAAGGCCTCTCATAGACGATCAAACACTCTCAGTGATTCAGTGATGTCGGCCCCGCCTAACAGACGTTCGCGGACGAACATGCAATCAAGTCAGTCAAGTGTTGACCCAAACAGGATTGGCGATGGCTCACTACTTGGAGACATCCTGATGCGACAGGCGCGACGATTGGCACCACACGTGAAATCAGATACCACTCACACAAGCTACTTCAAGCTCAAGGCCATGGGACTTGATCCAGATACACCACTTGTGCCCGCGACCAATAAACGACCAGCACCTTCGACAAAGATCAGTAGCTTGTCTGAACCAAGCTCCAAGGCCCATGCCCCAACTTCAGACCAGCTTGCCAAGAAGTCTCGGTCGCAGCCGGAACAGGATGATGACGAGGACCTTTTCGCTTCCATTCGAGCTGTGCGGGAAACTTTAGCAGAGTCGACTTCCTGGTTTCAGTCCGAGCGTGCTACCATCGAAAGGTCCCTGACCCCTCGTACGAGCACGACTCCTCAGGACCGGTCAAGGACCGCTCAAAGGGAGCCGCAGGGATTCACGGCCAAGCCGAGGACGCCTACAAGGACAGAGCTACGCAACAAAGCTTTGGGTGACAAGTCTCTACTACCAAATGGGTTTTGGGATAGCCCAAAGGTCCCTAGTAAGCAATCTAGCGAGAACGACAACTTCACGAGGAGTGAGGGTCTAAATCCAATGGGCTTCGCAGCCTTGGCAAAGCACGGGGATTTGAATGGAGGACCGAATCGAGCTGCGCTCGGACAGGATTCAAGCAAGGACTCGATGAAAGCAGCTGGTACGAGCGCTGACGACGCCATTGAATTGTAGCAAGGAAGCTGGAGGATTTCGGATGATTGAGCATAGCGCTGGTGTTTCTTGAATTGAGCAGGGTGGCTGGCTCTAGATACCCCTTCTCGTTTGGCTATCTTGTTTAGATAGGTGGTATCTGTATTATGGAGGCAACAATGTTAATGAATCGAGACTATTTGAACCTATTGATCATGAGCTTGCTGCCTCTGACCGTACTTGAGGCAGACATGTCATATCCGCAAAAGCACCAGAAAGCAAAGCTTCAGTAAGCGCGCGACGGTGGAGTTTGGCGATGTTATTACGAAGGGCTTACTCTAGGGATGGATGGAAGTTGACTAAGTTAAAGCAATCCTGCAGGCCTTCCGAGAGGGTCTTTGGGTACAACCTAAGATAAATTGAGGAGCGGAGGTGGGGGGGCGGGCCAGGTGCACTTGGCCTCCAATGGTCCACCCAAACCATACTCCAACATGAAGCTTGCTGCCCTCCAAATCGATGCAAAACTTGGCCAGGTCAGCTTGAATCTAGCTCGTGCAGACGCAATACTGGCAGCGTCTCCTCCGAGAGATGTAGATCTTCTCGTGCTACCTGAGCTTGCCTTCACTGGCTATAACCACACCCTCGCCAGCATCGCCCCATTGCTCGAACCCACGGCGAAAGGTATAAGCACCGAATGGGCCATCTCGACGGCTGCTAAGTACGGTTGTCTTGTCACCGTCGGGTACCCGGAAAGGTGTACCGACAATGGGACGAGTGAAGTATTGTCAGGGGACGATCTGAAGCTGCTTGCGTACAACAGTACCGTCACCGTAGACCAGCATGGGAAAGTGCTGGCCCACTACCGCAAAACCCACCTGTACTACACCGATGAATCCTGGGCCGAAGAAGGGCCTGAAAGATGGCTTGTCACCGACTTGCCATTTCACAAGCACGGACATAGTGAAGTCAAGGACCGGACAGTGCTCAAGGCCGCGTTTGGGATATGCATGGATCTCAACCCGTACCAATTTACTGCTCCATGGGATGCTTATGAGTTCTGTACTGCGGCGATTGAAGGGCAAGCCCGGATCTTGGTCTTGAGCATGGCCTGGCTCTCCAGTCTGCCCGCCGACGAATTGAGAGAATTCCCGGGGGAGCCGGATCATAGTACTTTCAGCTACTGGATCAATCGCCTGGCGCCCTTTCTAGAAAGTGACAACGAGGTGATAGTTGTGTGTGCTAACAGGGCGGGTGAGGAAGGCGGGAGGAATCCTTGTGGGCAAGTCGAGGAAGGTGTCCGATACGCTGGGAGCAGCTGGATAGGAAAGATTGGCAAGGGACATGCAAGCGTCTGGGGCATGCTTGGGAGACAGCAAGAAGGTTTACTACCTGCAGAACTGGAGGAGCCACCAAGATTGCAATTCCGTGTCGCGAAACGCAGTCAGACCCCAGACGAAGCAGTCTCTTATGCAGACGCACAGGATTGAAGAATGGGAGGATCAAGAATGGTAAGACCATTTGGAACTTGACCAAATACCCGCTACGACTATCGTAATCCTTGGATCTGGTGGTTTTTTTTCACCAGGCAGGATGGTGAGTCATATCACCAGCACTTGTCTCGTTCCCGTACAACTTCCAATACAAGTCTCCAATGGGAGTCTCATTCGCCGCCTCAGGTTTTTTGACTTGAGCAACCTGGTCAATGTCCAAGGCGTTTTTGTCTCGCCACTGCTCGAGCGCATCGAAGTTCGTACACTTTCTCTTCACGGAGAAATCTGGAAATGGTTTCTCCTGCGTCTCGAGCCACATATAGGTGGTCATCCCAGCGTCCGCTGAACACATCAAAGACTGCAAGATGATGTCTGTGCAGTGACGCAAATGAAGCCAGAAGATCTCTGAGTGTTTTCGCTTGGGCGGGCCTGTTTCAGGTCCGTACTTCTCCAGATGATATCGTTCACCATCCCAGTAATAGTCCTTGAAGGCTTCCTTGCGGATAGCATCGAAGCAGTGGATCTGATGGAAGACATCCATACCTCCAATGTATGCCTCATCTCCAAACCCGAAGAGCTCGTCTGGGTACTTGGCCGTCTTTGCTGGATCCTTCCCAAGCTTCTCTACCTGGTCACGGGACAAGACAAAGTTTCGCTGGATTTCGTAATTTTGCCATTCTTCATCCGTCTCTGGCCCTGGTGCACGCCTTCCAAGCAGCGGCTCAGAGCCAGGAAACAGAGTCCCCTGTACCTGCTTATCCACAAAACCAATTTCTATGTCTTCGAGTATTGGAGCTAGGAGATGAATCAGTGACAGCATCGACTATGAGCGCTGTGTGGTCGTACAGTACGAAGAGACTTGCTTCAGAGCTTCATTGAGTTGATTCGATGAGCGATACGGTAGAGTGGCAAAGAGTACGACTGATGACATGAAGACAAGTAGATTTGCTACTATGAAGACGCAGGATTTTCTGGAGAGTGATGACGGTTTCGGCAGAGAGGTATCGCTATTGTTTTCATGGTGGTGGAGTTCGGCCTGTTTGGTGCTCGCTTCAGTATCAAAGCCTCCTGATGCGGGACTCGAGGAGAGCCTATGGTATCCATTGTGGCTTTGGCCATGATGTTGCGGCTTCAAGACATTCATTTCGGAAAAATATATGACTTGACCAGGAGGGTCTCTCGATTTTGGGCTATGCCTTGATCAAGTACGCCTACGAGACTTCACTTTCTTGGAGAAGAGACCGAATACTTTCCGGCAAGTCGTTTACGGTGATTTTGAAAGTGCGAGATGAGCCCTCTCGGGTGTTGGAAAGCGCCGATCGAACTAGGCTATGGACAGAGCTGTGGTAGGAAGTCCTGATCTCGCCAGAGCTTCTGTGGGTATATGACATCGAAGATTCCCTATTTCTGTCGTCACAGATATCCTCGCTTCTTCCTTCCATTTTTCCGTTGACCAGCATTCAACAATATGCAGAATATACGTCACATCTGGCGGTGTCGAAGTTGTGATCAGTGTTGGACCATTGAGACGAAATCTGCTCCCTGGGACCTTCGCTCTGAGCGAAAAGGCCGAAGTATTCTTCATACCAATCATTGCGTCCCCAAGATTCAGGATTGTCGTCAAATTGTGTCCGCCGGGTCAAAGCCATGCTGGCACCTAACAAAACAAGTTAGCGTGTTGGATCTGACTTGCAGGCTCGCACAGCATCTCCTTGTTCAATCAACCTTTTGGTCCTATGGTCGAGTATGGAAGCTTCCCCTTATGTCAGGTGGCCTACAGCATAGAATTTCGATCGTCAACGCACGTCAACAACTAGGTTACCTGACTGGCAGAGGCTGAGGGCACGGACGTATTTCCTTTGTGCAAGAATCCAACGTTGAGCCTCCTACTGTGGGTCTCGGGTGAAACTTGTGATCATAGTACCAGTCTCAACGTTACGAGTCTCGTCCACGTGCTTTAGAGAGACAGCAATTGCGCCGCCTATGGCAAGGTCTTTGGAAAAAGCAAATCCTTTGGATCACAAGCATGATGTGACAGCTGACCGCCGCTCACATCTGCGCTGCAGTTGCTTTCTCCAGCTGCACTGTAGTCTTTAGCATGATGCATCACTTTCCAGGATCCGCGTGTTGGGTCGAGAATGATGTTAAGCCTTTACGACCTACTACGATCCTTTCCCATGATGAGTACTTGACGTCAGGTGAGACACCTTCCTTTCAAGGTTGTGGACACGTCTCACTGGTGGTTCGTAATGACGAGCGGAGCAAGTAGTCAATCTTTGTCCTCACTCAGATAGAAGGAGTAGGGGCCATGATCCTCTACCACGCCCTTCCCAAACCTGGTAATGTCCCTCGGAGTGACTTACCCCCAAAGAGCCGCCTCGGCTTTTGGAATATCGTCTTACTTGCGTCAATCACACCTTGCTTTAGGACATGGAATCGCTACGCTAAGTCCAATCGCTCCATACTTCCATTCCTCTGTCAAACGTCATTTTGCACCCTGTCGCTTGGCCATATCTGGACATCATGTCACGCCCGTTCATGACTTAAAGCGAGCTGTTGACCTCTACTTTCCCGCTCAACAGAAATCATTCCTCTCCACCAAATCTTCCTGGAACAAGAACCCATCCATTCAAAATGCTCGGACCCAGACTACTTCTTCTCTTAACGGGCGCCATGTCCCTGACTGTAGCTGCCCCAATTGACAGTGCGGGGGTATGCTCTGTTCCACCACCTTTCCCTCTCCAAAGAGCTAAGCTGATTACTCTGGACAGGCAAAGAGATCCCAGCTGGACAGACGCGTGGAGCTCTACCCAGCGCCCGATCTCGGCCGAATCAAGGTCGACGACAATCTGGACAAACGCACAGAACTCTACCCAGCTCCCGATCTTGGCAGGATCAAGGTTGACGATGACCTGGCCAAACGGACCGAGCTCTATCCAGCACCTGATCTCGGCCGGATCAAGGTCGATGATGAGGTCGAAAAACGTGAGGAGCTCTACCCAGCCCCGGACCTGGGCAGGATCAAGGTTGACGACCAGGTATAGAGAAGCGTGAGGAGCTGTATCCCGCACCCGATCTGGGCCGCATCAAGGTCGACGATGAGGTGCGGAAGAAGCGAGACGGCCAGAGTATCTATACTGACGATACGCTGGCGATTTACAAGGTCAAGGACGATGAGGAATAGGGTTTGCAGGCCATGTGGGTCCAGAAGCCAGCGATTGGTTGCGTCGTCATCGTACGTTCCACTTCGTACATGACCATTCAGCTCGAATTGATGGCTGCAAAATTTGCTTGTGGATCTGACCAGGAAGGCCAGAGCTACTGTGGGCCCAAGGTTTACTTTAGCATTGAACGAGAGAGCAAGACACAGCCAAATACACTCGCTTGATGAGCCTTGCAATGCATTTCATTATGGCAGCTTTCTTTGAGGATACCATGTATAGCCCAATGACGGCCTTGCGCTTGCTTCGTTAATGAATGCCTTCAGCCTCCAGAACATATCATATGTACAAGAATTAAAATCCCCCCGAGAATTCACCTCGAGAACAGGCCTGATCTCTACACATCACACTGACCAGGATACTTCCTCACACTCGGATCATCGAGAGGATAGGGAATATACCCCTTGTCAATCCCATCCTTGAAGCCCCATCCAACCCCCAGAACCTCCTCCCTGTTGTCATTCCAGCTCCAGAAGAAGTAGCCGCTGGTGTACGCCTCGAAGACCGCCAGCTGCGCCTCCACATACTTCCTCACATCATCAACGACATCGGGCGTCCAGCCCTCGACCTGCATGGTCGCGTTGGTGGCCGGGTTGAACTCGCCCACGTAAATGGAGATGTGGGAGTGGTCGAGGCCGGCGATATTCCACCCGCGCTGGCACGCGGCTTGGATGTGCTGGGCTTGCGTCATCTCCTGCTCGCAGGGGCAGGAGAGCTCCGACATGTTTTCCGCGACGCTGAAGACGCCCTTCGTGGGGGAGAGGGACTGGGCGGTCGACTCCCAGGTGGATGGCGAGCCGGAGGCGTCTGGGGCGATGACTTGCAAGTTGGGGTTCGCGGCGGCTTTCTTGATGGCGGCGAAGGCTTGGTCGATGAAATCCTGGGACACGTCGGTGGTGGCGGGAAGGGCCACGGGTGAGGTGAAGATCTCGATGGCGGTGACCGTGTCGGCATACGCGTCTGAACCGTACTTGGTCGCGATGGTCTCAAGTATCGAGAGGGAATGAGTTTGGGCGTAGTCTGCGGAGACCTCCGGGACGGTCGTTTGTGTGGTGTCGGTGTTGCTGACGTCGATCCAGACCTTGACACCTGCGGCTTGGGCCCAGCCCACGGCCTTCTCGAGGTAAGCATCTGCTCCGGGCCTGTAAGGGGTGCCGGAGCTGTCGAATGCCCAGTATCCCACAGGGATCTTGATGGCATTGATGCCGTACGATTTCAGTAGCTGTACATCGGACTCGTTGAAATAGCTGTCCCAGTGATCGGCAAGTTTTGACGCTGCACCCGTGAGCGAATCAAACGTCCACTGATCGACCGCGCCTGCATCACTGAGAAGATTGGCATTGAGCGTGGTGTCGAGGAGGAGCCAGCCCCCAATGTTGACACCACGTAAGAAGCCCGCGTAAGGCGTGCTTGATGCCGCTGGGCTCGTACTGCTTGCTGATGTTGACGTCGGAATGCTGGTGGTTTCCGCCGCAGCAGATGGAGTTGGAGTGAGCTTGGGAGCAAGGCCAGAAGAAGCAGCCAAGGTAGCATTGTTGCCCTGCCCAGGGGCATAGACGGAGGCAGACGGGTAAAGTCCAGTGCTGACGCCGGTCCCTGCGCCAGTCCCTCTGCATTTACTGCGAGAAGCAGTACCCGCCGCTGTTGCATTTCCCATGGAATATGCAGTCCCAGAAGCAGCCGAGGCTGCCAGGGTTGGGAAGATGGTGCTGGATGTAACTGGAATGCCTGATGTCGTTGCAGCAATGGATGGTCCAGTAGAGGTCAAGGCTAAAGAGGTATGCTTTTTTTGATGGTGGTGATGGTGCCTGTGGTCAGAATGATGCCATGGTGATGCGCTGGCAAGGGCCGCATAGACGACTGCTAAGAAAAGGGCTGCAATCATCGTTAAGCTTGGG
Source organism: Niebla homalea (assembly GCA_019925105.1). Taxonomy (NCBI): domain Eukaryota; kingdom Fungi; phylum Ascomycota; class Lecanoromycetes; order Lecanorales; family Ramalinaceae; genus Niebla; species Niebla homalea. The sequence continues at coordinate 1,015,902 of JAHGAU010000003.1, forward strand.
TCGTCGTCGACGGACACTCTTTCAAATCTGTTGCTGATTCTGAGTGAGGTCTACTTGTGGCTTTGTGGGCGAGAGTCGATTGAAATGAGATAAGCAGCTTTTTAATGGAGAAAGATGTGGGCAAGGAGTGGACGACAGTATCCAGACTGTCAGTGTAAGGAACGTGATCTAACGCTGAAGGAGGGTTGCAAGTAGGAGCAGCAGGTCAACAGCACAACGAGGACTGGAACGCAATAATGGCAAAACAGAGGGCAGGACGAGCATATAGGACATATCATTTAGCTAGCGTATGATAGATGCTCATTTCGCACAACAAGTCGAGAGGGACAGTTGTCAGGGGCAAGGAAATTGGCATCGAACAGACCAACTTGTTTTTTCGATGCTAGGATCTGATTGTAATTTGCGTATGGACATAATCATTTCGATCATTCGATGTTGTCTTGAAGCCCCTTGCCGACAGAAAGCAAGGCCTGCTAGGTTGTTTCACATTTTGATAGTTGATATTGCCCAATGCACACGCTAGAGCTAATCGAGTGGATTTTAATTTCTTGTGATGCCAAGATGAGCTAGCTCATTCACAGGGTTCGTGCGCATCATGAATCCGCCATGGTCTATGATATAAGACCAACTTGTAGGCGCTGCAGCATAGAAATCCTTCTTTTCCTACACTTGCGCCGTATTCAAGATTTGGTAGCTCATACTGCTCAAGTTCAAGTCAGCAGAAAAGAAGTAACATCCAGCTTCTTACACCACCAACAAGATAGTGTCCTCCATGGCTTCAATAGATCCCCGAGGCAACATGTCAGAGAGATCAATGGATGAATCGAAAATGCACGTTAGCCTGCCCCTTGTCATCAGTATTTAGGAATGCATTCTGCTTGCCAAAGTCTCAAGATGCAATCGTGTTTTCAAATTGTTTCTCGTTATGCTGGAAATTTCCCCAATAATCTAGGAGCTTGCTATCCTATTCGAGTAAAGATTTGTTGCTCTCATCCTCCACAATGTGTTATTCACTTTGCCAGAGTCCACGTGACCACAGCGGCCATTGGCAATTCCCATACGTCCCTGACTTGGACCTCCCAGGTTCCCAGCAAGATCAACCAGCCGAAGACCCGGACCAGATGGATCACGCAGGCTTTGTGGAGACCGTCGAGGGCAGCCTCTTCTGGAGGGTCACCGGCCCCATTCGACCCACTTATGGCAAAGGGAGTGCACTTCCAATGCCGAAACAAGACGCGCCCAAAACCAAAACCCGACCCACCCTACTGTTCATACATGCAGCAATCTCGGACCATACTCTGTGGAAGGACCAGGTCCACTACTTCAACACCAAAGGCTGGTCGTGTATAGTCTATGACCTGATCGGGTATGGCTATTCTGTAGCGAATGAGCAATACCTTGCATCCAAGCCAAGGCCCAAGATTAGACACTACGAGCATACCTTGGCTATCACGAGGGCACACTTCGATCTCATGGGCAAGGAGTATTTTGGCGACATCCGCAACCATAAATACATCGTGGTCGGATTGAGCTATGGAGCCTCAATCGCCCTCGATTTCACCCTTGCTTACCCTCATCTCGTCCGAGGCTTGGTGATTTGCGCCGGCGGTCTAGGTGGATTCGAGCCCGAGAACAGTAATGAGGAAGATGACATGTTCGCAACATTGAAAGAGTGCATCAAGAAGGGTGACGTCGAGAATGCAGTGCGGATGCTGGTGCGGATTTGGGGAGATGGCACCAAGGCCAACCAGTACCGATTAAGTGCGAGGCTTCGCAGCAAACTCGCCGACTGGTGTAGAGATATCATCACGCGCGAATTCGATGGCACCGGAGGCTGCAGGTTGCCCAGCGAGGACTGGAGCCAGCCTGGGCTATCGGGGCGGTGGTATGCCGCGCAATACCTCCACACAGTGAAAGTGCCAATACGAATTGCCAGCGGGAAGTACGATGAGACGGCGACCACGGAATCAATGCTTTACTTGGCCAAGCAGAGACAGAAAACCGGATCGTACAAAGAATTCCGCACGGGGCATCTGATCAATTTGGAGCTCCCGGACGACTTCAACCGATGGACAGACGAGTTTCTGCAGCAATTCATCAAGAAAGACTGAAGGACAAAGTGGAGCAGTGGGGATTCGAAGGGGCGGTGGGTGTTACGAGATGTTGAGCAGATGATCATTTTCGAGTTTCGACTTGTCCTAAAAAGTCATTGACGCGTGGTCACATGAGACCTATCTCTTTGAGTGAGAGAGCCTCAGAACCACCAGGAGCTGCAGATGACCGCGTTCGGAGAGGATGGTGTGCAGTAATGGCAATGCCATCGCCTTTACTGCTATGAAAGAAGTCTTCACAAATTCAGAAGCATCTGGCCAGCAATAGAAAACTCATCGATCAAGATTTGGGACATGTCATTGCTGCCATTGTAATTCTTTGCTGTCTCGTTAATGCGTATGGCTCCAGAGACGAAATGCAACCAAAGCTCCCCCGCTTTGTGGCTAGCGTTTATCATATCTGGGCTAAGAACAGCCTCTAGAACCTCCTCTTCCTGCATATTGGATACAAAACCTCGAACTCTCGATAAGCATTGTTCAGGTAGACTTACGTAGCCTCAGCTTGTGGCTCAACCCACCCTCCGGCTAGTTCTACCATCAGAGCAGATATGCCCTGATCAAGGCCTGCTTCCTGCTTCCCTGAATAACGCCAACCAGCAGCTCCTCTTCGCGTCCCCTTTGAGCGCGTAAGTGTATTAAACTAGCCTTTTCTTTGCAACGATTGCTATTGTGAGTGGATCGGGGCTTAGGTGAACCTTGACGGTGGCATAAATATATTTGCGCCTCCTCAGTCCTCAGTGGTACTTGTGGCGCCTGCACACAGCCTTTGCGATACTCCACACCTTGTGACACTCCCTTACCACACTACTGGTACTCTAAGCACACGATAGCATTGCGTACTTTGAATTCTTCGGACTATGAACAGTCTCGCGGCACTCTGCCTTCGTCATGTGTTGAGTGGCTGCTGACCTTCCCTAGAGCATTTCCCCACTTAGTATCCGTTCCCCTTCGACTTAAGTCCTTTACGATCTCCCCCGAGGACCCTTTGCTGGCAAGACCCTTTTGAGACAGCCGATAGCCTTCTTTGCCACTGTTGTGCTGTCAAGCGTCCCTTCCAAGCTCACCCCTGTCGGCAAAGTCCAGATCATGGATCGGCTCGGGAACAGTATAGAGCCTCAACTGCAGGAGATGCATGCACAGAAACCATCGAACAAACGGAAACGAGAATCACCAGGGGTCAATGGTCGCACGTTGAGACAACCACATTCTCCAGAGAATGCCCAGCAGGAGATCGATCCCTCAACCGACCAGCTGCACTCCAATTACTTCGCTCAACAGAACCATGGTCTGGATACCATACAGCATGAAGTCGCTCGTCATGTCGCCAACGCCAACGCCAATACCAATGCCAACGGGTCATCGTCAACCGCAGCAGCCGCTTTAGCTGCCAACATGCCTCAATTGACGGTGCCTCAGCCGACCGAATTGTCCTTCCAAAACGCCCATCCTGTCAATGATCCCAACCACCAGATGGACTCTTCCTTCGACATGGGTCCGGACAGCAACCAACACAACCCCGAGTCTGGTTCCTATGATATGAACATGTACACTGGGGTCAATGGGGACCAAGGACAAAACATGGGGGGCACTCCAGGCAAACCTGCTGTAGGCACCGAAGAGTGGCACAAAGTGCGGAAAGACAACCATAAAGAAGGTACGGGCCTTGTCATGCTACACTCATGCTGATTTCCAGCTATCCTAACATCGGTATCATAGTGGAACGACGCCGACGAGAGACCATTAATGAAGGCATCAACGAACTTGCCAAGATAGTCCCGGGTTGCGACAAGAACAAGGGAGCAATCCTCCAACGCGGAGTGCAATACATCACACAGTTGAAAGACAACGAGACGCGGAACATCGAGAAATGGACACTGGAGAAGATGCTGACCGATCAAGCCATTGCCGAGCTAACGTCGAGCGTGGACAAATTGAGGGAAGAACTCAGCAAGCAACAGCGAGAAGCTGAAAGATGGAAGGCAAGGTGTGAGGCTGCAGGTGTGGATACCAAGGGTGAGGAGACAAATGCAGAAAACGGTCGAGGCAGATGACATTGCATGCTATGCGATCGTCCAGCATTCCAGGGTGGACATCATCCTTCTACTTTTCCAGCGAGCTCACTCGCATTGTTTGCTACCCGCCTATAACGTTCACGATCTATTGATGCCATACGACACAGGGGAGGCCCGATCTGGTCTACGAGTCGATTCCACAGGGATGCATTCTGATCATGTCGCTATGCACTCGAGACTGTATGACAGTCGAAACCATCGGAGGCGCAATTGGCGACATACGGTAACGATGACTTCAAATCAGGGGTTGGTCCGCTTGACGGACCTGGCGTTGGGAATCGTAGCTTTTTGCCACGGCGAAGCTAGGGATGAAAATGCTACATATGATTTCGTCAAGTACACGGGGGGGGCTTTGTGGAGAACCGCTCCTCTGTCGCATTTCGCTTTTAATTCGAACTTGAGCTGAATTAATAGTACAAGAATAAGTGTCTAAAGACTATATCTCGAGAATTGCAAAGAGGGTAGCCCCATCAGCCCCGTCATGTCCTTGCAACAGATGTCCAGCTTCAGACACAGCTTCTGACCTCAGAATTACAGCAGGTAATCTGATAAATAACGTTCCCTCGATTCTTACCAGAAGTATTATATAGCCGTCCGACATGGTGGACCAATTGAACAAGCTGCCTGATCAGGTTAGCTCCCTCAAGAGAGCTGAATTTCAACATTTGGTTGCCTGACGGGACACGTTCTCAGGAGCTCATTGCAGAATTCGCACTCCTAGCTGCTGTCCAGTTCTTTGATCATTCTGCCGAATCTTGTCCTTGTCCGCCCCATCATGTCCACAGCAACAGCTAATCTTTCCATCTACGCCCTGCCGACCTATTATATACTCGTCCTAGCACCGCACGTTTACGCCACCGAGCTCATCAAACGTGCGAACAACAGGAAGTTCGACCACACCAATTCTCACGGCCAGGAATTCCAATCTTCCATCCAAAAAGCGGTGCCGCAGGATACCCTAGCTCGTTACGAGCGGTCTAAGAGGGCTCACGGCAATGGTAAGCAAGCTCCAAAATCACTGGTACTGAACAACACTGAAAGTGTACCGAATTTGAAATCGTCGTTCAGGCTTGGAATCCTTTGGTCTCTTTGCGGCCTCTGTGGTGTGCGGCAATATGGGGCACTTAGATGCAATGACCTTGAACATCGTCTGTGGAGTCTTTCTAACTGCCAGAGTACTGTACACCATAGCCTACATCAACACTTCTAATCCTCGCTACGCTTTTTTTCGTTCTACCATGTGGATGATTGGTGTGATATGCTGTTTATATCTGTTAGTGAAGGCTGGAAACGTTATGGCCGCAGGTGACCAATGAGCGTTTCAAGATGCGAGACCTTCACGATGGCACTTTGAAGGTGTGGCTCCATCTGGGTTCGAAGCCGTTATTTCTGTACATGTATACTCAATGGGGTGACATCAAACATCCTTCCCATGCTTGAATCATTGGCCCCTTGGAAATCAAGTACATATCGGACTTGCCATGAGCACGTGGCTTTAAGGCATTACATATTTACTTACGTTTGCCGCTCCGCATGGTGCGTGCTCTAGCGTGCCCTCATGGGTCTATAGTACTCTAGCCTCTAGGTCGTAGCTTCCACTTAACCCCGAATAACTTGACCTTGTTCTATCACCAAGACTAGGCTTCAATGTATCCTCCAAACGCTGTACTCCCTGCCTGACACTCCCGAAGCTGATGGGTCTGGCAAATTACCATCCATTTCAGCGAAGATGGCAGGCGAGCCTGGGGAAGGAACTATTGAACTCTTTACGAGCTTCACTGATCTCCCGCGGCCAAACGCTATTAGATGGCTAAAGGTCTAAAAGTGTCCGAGCAGTAACCTCTGACAGAGTGGCTGACTCCTCTGCTCTTCTACAGGCGAACAACAATGACTCAAATAATGCATCAAATGCCTGGCTGGATTCTGGCATGGCGCCCCTTCCGCCGCCCCCAAAGCCTTCGGTATGCCTGCTCGTAATGACCCTCAATAACGCAATCTGATGGTTGAACAGCAGAAAGACGCATACTCGGAAAACGATTTCCATTCCGACAGGGCTGGTAGTGGTCCCCAAACGCAGATGGAAGCCTGTAAGTACCCAATGCTGTGCCAGCTCTCTGGGCCATATCTTGCGAGGCCTATGACAAGGCTCTGATCAGCTTGTTTCCTGCAGCATTCGGTAGCAACCAGCCACAGACGTTAAGCCCAAGTGTCTTCAATAATGTTGTCCCTCCAACCAGACCTTCCTCGAGGGTAAGCAACACCCGATCAGGCCAAGTCTACGGGCCTGGTAAGCCTGAAAGCTTCTCCTGCCTCGCGATGCTGCGGCTGACCCTTGAAATAGAGAACAACCCAAATTTGGAAAGGGAGGAGACTTACGAGGAGCAGCTGAAGAGGGCCAAAGAAATGTCTCTGAGCGATAGCCAGACCTTCCCGGGACAGGAGTCTGGAATAGCATATGGAAATCAGCATTTCGGTCCTGCCAAAGATCGGCAGTATGACAGCTCGCAATGGGCAATGATCACAACAGAGCCTTATACCCAAGAGATTCTCCTCAGTCCCGACCCTCCCGATCGCGAACGAATGGCTGGAACCCCTGCTTTCTTGAGACCGTCATCTACCAACCCGGTTTGGCCAGCCCTCGTAAAGATCCTACATGAAATCCCGATGGCGCGAGAGGCTCTCTTGAATCGCAGCTATACCTTGGCCGATTATGGGAGCGAATCGGATTGGTGGGATGGCACGCCAATCAAAGCACTTCGAGTCGTCAATGTCGACCATGATCAACAGCCTGCTTCCTCAGACGACATCATATACGAAACACAGCGATTGATGGCTTTCCTCGATGATACTGAGAGGGCGTATGGTAGCGTGGACGCCCTTGCAAGTATGCAAACCGCCTTTTCGGGCAGTGATGGACCTGCCGCCGATTTCTTCATTGCTTGGATCAAGGCCACGGAAACATCTGCCAGTGATCCCAGCCTTGCCAGCATCTTTAGCTCTCGAGGCTGTCACCGTCCAATTGGCGAGACTGTGCCTACAACCGACAAACAATTTGCGTCATTACAGGTCGACGTGGATGTTGCGACTGCCGGTCAAGAGAAATCGCTGTACGATGCTGTTGATGAATTGATCTGGACGGGTTTCGGAGCAGGCGAAACGTTTCTGGACCGGCTGGGAGATGTGTTCACGATGGAGATTACCAATAAAGTCTCCAGCAATAGTGGTCTGGGCGTCAGTATCCCTTCCATCTGGTACGCCGACAGATACCTCGAATCTGCCATCCCTGAGGCCAAGAAAATGATGGCTCGAAAGGAAGCTATTGCGGCTCATTCAAGCGACGCGGACGAGGTACAAAAGAAGATGTTGAGCTATACGAATCCTGAGACCGGCAACGAGCTAGATGCGACCGACCTTGTCACCAAGGTAGCAGGATACCTTCAGCAGACACTTGCTCTCAAGGACGCATCGGAAGCTGGCCACTCTCGGAGCTCCGGTGTTCCCTTTGAGAGTCTTGCCAACGCACTGGAAGAACTCAAGAATGTTAATGCTAGGGTGAGTGATAGGATGAAAGGTAAATGGGCTATTCCGCCAGCTGGTCTTGTGCAGTGTTCACTAACGTTCTTAGGGTTTGAGGATATCAAAACAAGCATGTCCGACCGTTTGAAAGAGGCTTCGAATTACTACAAAGAGCCTTCTGATGATCCAAACGAACCACCTCGCCACAGATATACGCTTCGAGGCGTTTCCAGCAACCCGCATACCGTATACACTCTCGAGAAGGATCGCCCCGAGGACAAGAACGACATACTCAGCTCATCAGCTCAGGACTGGCAGTGGTGGAAAAGCGAGTACATAGCAAGCTCGAGCAACCCAGTCAAGACGGCAAAGGTCTCCGAAGCGGAAGTCCTCACCAATGCAAGCACAGAGTCTGATCGAGCTCTCCTCGTCTACGCTAGCGAGCGAGCTGTCTCCTACGAAGCCCAGGAACCCCCTCCCCAGCTCAGGAGCTTTGTCCGGGCGGACAACCGCGCCTTCGAGGCCGAGCTCCAGAATTTTAAGGCACAACAGCAAACGGTCTTCAGGGACCATTATGTATCCGTATCTTCGCCATCGAAGCGCAAAGCGGCCAGCGACTCGGACATGGAAGTCGAGTATGAGCGATCACCGCGACCACGATCCGATGACGATATGGCAAGCCGAGATTCAAGCCCCTTCGATCCACATCCTATGAGAGATGACAGTGAGAGTGAAGAGGAAGAAGACGAGATTTGGGCTCAAGACAGGCCTCCACCGCCTAGGATGCGGGAATTGGCCCCCAAACCATCTGTGATATCTTCCACCGGCCAACAGGAGATGCAGGAGAGTGGCGGGACCAGTAGCGGGTTGTTGAAAGGTGAAGGTTCAAAGTATGAGTTGGGCTCGTACGAGCCCGAGATCGACATGGAAGACGTGGAGTCCGGAGCAGAGGCTAAGGTCGGTGGTCGTGGACGGCAGAAGTGATGAGAGCGTTATACGAAGCTCGCGTTGCTTAAACAAAGCTATCGGAAAAAGGGAAGCACAAGGCCGCGCGCGCGCGCCAGATCATTGTCAGTCCAGATCGAGCGCTATATTGCATCAGATTCGGCGTGCTTCATGGGAGCAGCTTTGTCTGCATTGGCATTAGATACCCAAGGCATCTTACAGGCGTTGGCGTTGGTCCAACAAATCTTCATTGACCAATTTGTTGCATCATCACTGCTTCGGTTCCAGTCACGTTGCCACAAGGCCTCATTGCGCGATAATCAATATGTCCTGCCCGTCTGGTAAGTCCGTGTGTTGGTTTGGCGAATCCTTCTCGTTCATACTCATATTACATGGCTCCCCAAAGACGGTAGCAGCCCGAGGGGAAACAGGACAGCGCCACGGAAAGAGAGTACACAATTTCAATCATTCAACAAAGTTAAGCTTTGTACACATGGGTATCTCAAATCGACCAGACCAATCCCCAGTTCAGGGGCGTACAGATCGCACCAATACATGGCCATTTCCCCTTCTTACACCTTGGCTCACCGATTCCACAAGCACTCACTGAGCACCAACAGCTGATCGCTCAGATCCCTCTGACTCTTCACCTGCACCTCCCTGATCCCACTCAGCGTTCCCTCCTTATACCACAGCTCCACCAACGTCTTCAGCTCCTCGAGGTCAAACCCTTCCAGCCCGCTTCCACCCTGATCCTTCGCCCTCGAGATGACGCTGTCGGCCCCTTCGAGGAAGAGGTCGTAGTACTGCCCGGCTCGGATGAGATCCGCGCTGCTGTCTGCGGTCGGCGAAGAGGATGAGGAGTCGATAGACTTGAGGTTCTGGGACAGGACGAGGATGTTCAGTTGCATCCTGCCGCAGCCGTGGGTGTTCATGCCCCTCTCGATGCGGGATGCTTTGGCGACTAGGTAGATGTCGATCAGCACCGCCAAGCCGGAGACGATGAAGTGGCGAGCTTGGGAAGGCAGGTGGGTCGATAGGGTGTCGACCGTCGAGAGGAGATCCGCGTTCAGGGAGAGGATGGACGGGTCGGGATCTTGTGCCGGTTGGGCGAGGAGGTAGTGCGCGGACATGGTGCGGGCGAGCATGTGGATCACGCCGAGTCGGATGTCGAGGTGTAGGGTGAACAAGGCTGTTTTCCCCAGCTCGCGGATGGATGAGAGGATGCTGTCGAATGCGGAGGCGGTTTCCTGCGTCATGGGGAGATAGACCGGAGCGTCTTCGTTCTGGGGGTTGGTGTTGGTGAAGAGGGATAATTGACGGGCGTGGAGCGATTTCTGAGAATTGTTGCGCTTGTGCGAGGAAGCTTCGGGGACGAGCCGACGGAGGTCTTGTAAATTGCTTGCTAGCCATTGCATGCTATTGTGGATGAGGCACAGTGCTGTGACCGATCTCCGATCCGAAATTATGTCAATAGGCTCGGGCGACTTTGCATCGGTCTTTAGGAGCAGCAAGCTGACTTCCTGGTGAACAGCTGCATCGTCTGACTCGCTCGCGTGGATACTGTACATTTGCCCGCAGACGTCTCGAACGTCAGGCGAGTCTGCTAGAACTGCCGCAGGCTTTGAGCGAAGATCTCCTTCCTCCTGCATCTTGGGCCGGCGAACGAGCATCCGATACCACTCGCAGCACTTGTCATAGTAAGCTAGTATCTGGGTAATGATCAATTGGGTCGAGGTCAAGTCGGGAGGAATGGTGTCCAGAAGCTGGCAAAAGGATTTAATGAGGAAGAAGAATGTATACGAGCCCTTGAAAAGGGGCAGACTCGCATGTTTTATCCAATGCGGATCCTGTTGGAATGCCTCCAGATCGACCAAGCACTGTGTACACAACTCTGTAACGGTATCTTCAAGCTGGGGATGGAAGACGTTGATCAAGAACTCGTCAAGGAAGGAGGTTAATGTACTCATGGCGATGCCAGCATCGTGTGGTACAATATCCTTGAGTCGCTGCAGAAATGCTAACGATGGCGGAAGCAGGGAGCCAATGTTGAAGACATTTGGGTCAACAAGCAGCTTGTGTCCTGCGGGAGGCCCATCATGACTCTGGCTTGCTGAGGTTTGGGGAACCCCTGAGCGTCTTTGAGACTTCGAGACAAGCCCAGGGACGGACGCTTCCAGTATCTGATCCAAATCACGTTGATCCTTCGTCAGGTCGGCAGATTTGAGATCAATATCAGACAGTTTGAAAACCCGCTGCGCACGTCAGTAAATTCCACCATAACGATGGAGCCGATTCACCTTATTCTTCTCTCTATTGCTCCTTTGAAACATGTTGCCTTCTGCAGCAGGCTGTCGGCCAAGGCGATACGGTTGACTCCCGTCTGTTGCCAGATAATCGTGCAGCAGTGATCGTATCTATGACTGTCAGTTCCTGATAAGATGTCACGTTACTCCCATTGATCTGTGCTTACCTCGCTCTGATATAGCTTCCACATTTCTTGAAATCCTCGTGTGAGGTTTCGTGATTGCCCTATACCATCTCGTTTGACTATGCCCGACACTACCTCACGAACCGCCCGGTGACCCTCTGCAATAGCCTCGAACTTGGAATACAGGGTCCAGAGAAGATCATCCAGAACATCGCTACGCCCCAACTTCCGATCCGGGACAATGGGGACTGAGCCGGCCTCGAGACCAGTGGTAGCTCGCGCACTGGAGCCATGGCGAAGATCAACCTCCATATTCGTCCTGTCCACGATGGCAAACAGCTCTATTGGTAGGCGCTGCTCCATTCGATCCACAGTCGCATCTAAATGGCCCAATCTGTTCAAAGACTCAATGAGAACGTGAATGTAGTGAAAGCTATCTGCTTCTGGATCCTGGGACATATCGTCTTCAACGGGCCTTGAAGCGTCAAGGCCGTCTAGAAAGCGGTACAAGGGTCTTCCCCAGGTATTAGGAAGTACAGCCGCCTCCTGAGCCCCTGCAGACCGATGCATCTTATCTCCAAAGTAAGGCTTCCACCTATCTTGACAGTAAGGTGATTTCAGATAAAGATGGTCGTGGAGCTCCTCTATAAGGATATCCGTCAGCGATGTCTCTTGGTTGCTGAAATATACGCGCAAGTCCGTCAAAGCCCCTATATCTTCCATCTCTGGCCTCCGAATCATTCGTAACGCGTTCTGTAATATGTCGACCGCGGGCAGAAAATGCTTGTCGGAGAGCCTCGCATCCAACTGTTCTGGTATAAGCTGGAGCTTCTCGATCTGGCCCAAGACTTGCAACATATCGTCATAGTGCTGGGAGGATGATCCTATCGCTTTGAGCTCAGGCTTGGTGACCATTAAATTTGTCTTCGCGCCATAGACTGCATCTTTTAAGGCCCTTACGCGGTTCTGCGAAGTCTGTATACTAGTCTGGATACTGTGGAATGTGCCAATAGAACTATTGAAGCCTTGATGGTGCTCATTGACGATAGCTTTCAAAGCTTTCTGCAAGTACTTGCTGGTTTTCTGGAAATCTTGATAATCATTTCCCCTGCCAAGAGAGCTGTAGTCCATCAATTGAAGGGCGACGTGTACAGGTACACATTCCTCCGAGGTCATGATGTCCCAACTCTCATTGATGTGAGCTAGGATATCTTCAATCTGTCTACCCCCTGGGCCCGCGCCACGTAGCTTTGATAGATCGGCGGCCCGGCCTCCTCTATCCCGACTCCGACTAGAGCTATACTCATCGGTATCCCTTCTTCCAGAAGCAAAATGGCCGAAGCCTCCTCCAAAGTCATCTGGCGGACGACGGCGAAAGGAGGTAAGAGATTGTTGGGGCTCAGGTTCTGGTTGAGCAGAAGGTGGACCATCGTAGAAGCCTCCGTAACCCTCTGCTCTTCTTTGACGGCTTCCAGCTGGACTTTCTTCTTGGCGATCATCAGCGTAACGATTGGATCCGTAAGCCCCGTTGGTGTGACCATTACGGTAGGACATATCGGACCTGTCGAACCGTGTCCAAGGGCAGCGGTGGCATGATCAAACGGCTAGATTCCGTGCAGAAATTGAAAAACAATAATAGGCACAAAAGTAGCGGTATCATAAAGTAAGAGCCCCCGGCATGAAGAGGCTTGTTCTGGGTTGAGGTTGAAATCAATATTTAATATAGTCAAGATCTAGACCCATCCCAGCTTTATAATGAAGAAAGGAGCGGCCCGCCTGTCGAACTCCATTTTCGTTCTAATTTTGACCACTCAAGCCACTCATGTTTATGATTTGCGTTCCCCCCCTGACTGTACAATTACACAAATTTGTGATTCTAGACTGGCTATGAACTTGTGACTAGCAATACAATAGTATTCGGGTATCAATCATCAAGGGTGATCATCATCCATTAGCCATGTCGCCGTGATCTATTTGCCTGCTTTTGGCGTCATAACCTCTCTCAAACCGCTTCTCCTTGATATCTTCGCTCCAGCTCCCCAAATGTCTTTTGGTGTGTTTACCATGGTCTTTCCACCCACCTGTCCCAGCAACCTTGCTGCAGCAGGGGTCAATCCACCTTTCTTTTCAACACGAGGGCTGCTCATGAACTTAGGGGTCACCGGAGTTTTCAGATCAAGATCGCGTTTTCTTGCTGGAACATGACGCTTACTCTTGGCAGCTTTGTCGACCATCCGGTGATGAAGTGCCTCTCTCTTGCTGCTTTCTGAGAGCTTGAACGGGTTGGGCGTGCTGTCGCCGTTCCCACCCAAAAGTCGGTCCGAATCTGATTGAGGAGGCGGGTGTGCTTCAGGCTCTTCCGAGTCCACGAAAGCATAACCGTTGACTCTAGGCGTAGAAGCGCGTGAGAAAGTTGCTTCAGAAACTGTGCGACGTGGCCGCCCCGCTATAGCATCTTTCACCGCCGAAAGGGACGGTGATGGAGGAATTGCTGCCGTTTCGGATGACTTGTAGGACAGACGCGTATTGTAGTAGGCAACAGCCTTGGGTGGAGCTGCTGAGGTTTCTTCGTTCCTTTGCATGACCGTTTGGACTGAATCTGGCAGTCCGTCAGGGGTGAACATGAGGTTGTTATTGGGCTGGCCAGCCCAGGTCTCTGGCATTGCCGCTCTCGTATCTGTGGTCCTGGCCTTTACCAGTGCTTTGTCCTTATTTTCTTCCCCTGCAGCGCGTGATTCCGCCAACAGTCGTTCCCGTTTTCGATGCGCTACTTGGCGGGCAGCTGGAATCTTATTGCCAGCCCACATCCAGGCATATCTCTCCGCTTTCTTATGGTTCTGCTTATCAACCAGCTTGTAGAAGCTCTCATTATCCTCGCTTGTATACTTTCGTTGAAACGCACCCAGACTCATGTTTGTGTTTATTCCAGACCTCGAGCGTGTGGAGTACGGCCCATGTGGAGTGTCATTTGAAACCTCGGAGCTTGGATCATCTGCTCGCCATGTTCTCGGGGTATCCTGGGCTCGTGAAACTGCTGGTGTCATCACACTTGTACCTCGTCGCCCACGTAGCCGGCGGCCATCTGGCCCAGGCGTCATTACGTCCTGAAGATTCTTTGTGGCAGATAATATCCAGTCCTGGTCCTTTGACGCCATGGCGTCTAGATATTCCTGCTTGGACTGAGTTTCTAGAAGGCCTGGAAAGAAATCGCGTGCGATGATGTGGGATAGAGCATCCGAGTAATCATCCTCGTCTAGGATTTTGACTGGACGTTTTATCCGTTTCGAAGGTGGGGGCGGCGGCATCATCGAGGTGTCCGAAGACCGCTTTGCCAGCCCCGAGGACGGCGAAGACGACGACATCCTCAAAGCGCGTGTAAGAAAGTCAGCGATGCTTGAAGATGTGCAGCGAATGTCAGAAATTTGGATCAAAAAGTGACGCCTTGGCCGCAATGTCCTTGTCCGAGAAGCTAGTGAGGGGCTAATGCAGCTGAACCTAAATTTACCGTATGGATAAAGATCTGTTATCGCACCAAGTCCCCAAGGGCCCGTGTTCGAGGTATCTGGCGGGGAGGAAATGATGAAAGGCTGGCAGGTCTTTGTTGGGTGATCCCTGCAATGAACATGACTTCCATTATTGTTAGGCGAGCACCCTTCGTGTACTTTCACCTCTCTTTCGTGACCAATGATACCCTCCTCGAGAAGTCCTCGCTGGCTGAACCCGCAGTTGACATGATTACGGCGCGCACTAATCTCGATTCAGCCTTGCAGCAATACTTGGGCCTTACTGGAACAGCAATACCCATTGATCTCCTAAAGGTTGAAGGCAGAGATGTGTGGATCAGGTTACCCAAGGAAGACGCAACTGCTGTTCAAGCGTGTCTCAGTCAATGGACAGGCAGAGATGGAAGCATCGCATGGCGAATCAAGGGCAAAGCTGATGTTTTAGGGCAGCTGGTTGCTGGAAATGGGCGATCGCACTTTGCACCTTGATGGGTCGCCCAATTTTACACTCATTTACAGAATACAAATGGCATTGCCTTCGTGGGAGATGTTTACAGCTACACAAGTCAGATACTTTGTAAATTGCTAGGAAAGACCTGTCGCCAAAAGCCCAACATGCGAAATTTACCGCCACCACTATGCCGCTTGAACGCACGATATGCCATCTTTATAATAGCTAAAACACAGCAGCTCAGGTTCACATCATGGACATCAACGAGTTTTGTGCATACGCCTATATCGCGTTAGCAGTGAAGGAAGAAGGCATGGGGAGCACCGACCATCGGCTTGATATCTGGGTGGGGAACAGCATCGAACTTGTGATAATCAAGCTTGTACTCCGGTCCGATGTTGATGTACGCGCCCTTGTTCTCCGTACTGTCGCAATACTTTGGTGCTGAAAAGACTGTGATGCACCGTCCGTCATGCTCGACTTCATAGCCTTCCATGCGAACCTCGTGGCTTCGAATGACCGCATCAAGTCCATTGGCTTCGCAGAATCGCTTCGTCACGTCTGGCCCGAACTGCATGCCCACGCCTCGCTTGCTAGGACCGCGACCTGGATTCGGCTGCGGATCTGTCCACAGCATTTCCATCATTAGACCTTGCTGCCCGGGCTGTCGTTGCTTGTGTCTATCGAGCTTTCTCACATCGTCCAACGACGTCCTATCGTCTGAGAATAGACCGCCATGCAGGGTGAAATACTTCTTGCCGATCAGAGTGGCAAGGGGTAACGCGGAGAAAGACTCGGAAAACAGTTTGAAGGTTTTGTCGTTGTACTTGGCCTTACACTCGCCTTCAAAGCCATAGACTTTGTTCATGTCGTCGGTCTCATGGTTGCCTCGATTCAGGAAGAAGGACTTGGGATGTAGCCACTTGTACGCGTAGAGAAGCAGCACAATTTCTGTAGACCAAGAACCTCGGTCCACAAAATCGCCGTTGAAGAGATAGTAATGATCCTCAGTCGGGAAGCCATTGAGTCTGAAGAGTTCCATAAGGTCGAAGAATTGCCCATGAGTGTCACCGCAAACGGTCAAGTAGTGCCCTTTCTGAACCTCCATCTCGACCATTGTTGGTTCCGCATAAACGATTTCATGGACCGCTCTTATTATCTGGAACACATACTTGCGGTGAAGTTTCTTGCCGTTCTTGAATCGCGTGATCATGTCATCCACGAAATCTTGAGTCATTCTATCTCCTAATTTGGCACCATCGTACTTGTCTTCAACAGAAATGCCATCAATGTCCAACCCTTCAAAAGCGGATGGTGGATCGGATACCTCGATCGCCTTTTCAAAAGCAATCCGCTTCACCACTTGCTCACATTCGGCCAATCTGAGCCTGGTATCCTTATTGTTCGGCTCTATCCTGGCGGCAGTCTTGAAGTCCTTCAACGCCTCCCGAGACCTCAGTATGGCCGTATTTGCAATGGCCCTTCGATAGAAAGCCTAAATAATTAGTCCTTTTCGACTCCCAATAGAATGGGCAAGACTACTTTTGCGTACGATGGATCCAAATCAATGGCTTTTGTAGCATCCGCAATTGCGTAGCCATACTGCTCTAATTTTATGTGCGCCTTGAGCATCGGGTTAGATACCTAAGAGAAAGATCTGACGTATGGAGTCCAACTCACCTGGCATCTGTTACAGTAGAAAATGGGATCGGAGTTGTATGCATCTATTGCTTTAGAGTAGGCATCCACGGCATTCAGCCATTCGTGCTTGGAAAATGCTTCGTTGCCTCGTTTCTTGAAGGAAAGAGCTTCTTCCGTAGCAGGCATGACCTTGAGCTTTTACGAGAATGTTATACAAAGTTCAGAAACGAGTAGGGAGTCGGGAAAACAATCTAGTCAAAATTGTGGCAATTAATATTTGTCTTGAATGACTTGTGCATGGAGATCATCAGATGATTTAATAATTTTGGCTGCCATCACGTGATCAGCTCTAGTCTTGTTCCAGTGGGTTATATAATCGATGGGTTCGATTCCTATTGGCGCTAGTTTGTGGTCAAAATGGTTAGCGGCTGATCTAGTCTGGGGCCCCACGGGTATCCATCGACTTTACAGAGTTGAGTGGGTAAACCTCGACGCTTCATGTCGCGCAAAAGAGTCACCTCTCTTTGACCAATATTGCTTGACGTTTCTCAGCTAGCAGCCATGAGTACAGCTTTTGTGCCTGGCAACCAACAGCGATACCTACGCGCCTGCATGGTCTGCAGTATAGTCCAAACCCAGGCGGTCTGTGTCCCTCTTTGTTCCTCGCCATACTCGCTGGCTGACTTGTCTTCAGAGGTTCCTCCGTGAAGGCTGCCCCAATTGCGAATCTTTCCTAGGTCTCACAAACTCCACGGACGCGGTGCAAGAGTGCACGTCCCAGGTGTTCGAGGGGTTGATCACTGTGCAAGATACTACCGCTAGCTGGGTAGCAAAGTGGCAGAGGCTCGAGGGTTATGTTCCGGGGGTCTATGCAGTCAAGGTCGTAGGGCAGTTGCCCCCTGATGCGAAGCAATCGATAGAGGATGCAGGGGCGAGATATGTCCCTCGTGACGGTACCGCAGATGATGAGGAGGTATAATTTCCCCACTTGCAGATTCGAGACTGGCTGAATAAGCCACCCATTGGACGGCTGTCATACGGTGTGATATCAATCCAGGCACATTCTTAATTCCCTGGAGTATCAGCGATGATGGAAACTGCATGAGACGTCCAAAGTTATGAGCAGAAAAGAACCCACCATTCTCTATCGCATCACGTGCGACATTAACGAGTGAGGAGTGGACCGTGAGAGGGCTAAGAAGTTACAACGCCCTGTAGCTTGAGTGCAGATGCATCTTGGCCTCAAGTGGTGAGGAACGCAGACTTCACTATGGTGTGGTATTGGGCTTCGGCCTGGAGAATTTTTGAGAGAAGGCTTTATGCGAATGAGGAACTCAAAGTTATTTACACGGTTCAATGGATCCTTAGCCACGGCCTCATTTCAAGCCTGCCCTAGTGATGGCGTTCGCAAACATCTCCCGGCACTTTACCCTGCTGCCTAATCGCGCGCACAACAGAAACGCTCCGCTTAATTTTCGATGCAAACTGTAAGTCTCCTCGGGCGGCGGGCTCAAGCGCTCTCGTACCATGACCGGAATCAAGCCCCTCACCCTGTCCGTTATTGTCTGATCCCGAAAGTCGTATACTTCTGGCGCCGAATCTGTGAACGGCTCCGCCAAGGTCAGGACAGAATCCACATGAGCGTTGAGCATCGCTTGACTCTCATGCCCGGTCAGATACCCTAGTTCAATGGACAAATCACGAACGGCGTTTCGATCAGACCGAGAGGCTGCAAGGAGCGTCTTCATGTAGGGAATGATGAACTTGTCAGGGTAGTCTCTGGAGGCGCCAAAGTCCAGCAATTGAAGCATTTCAGTCTCCGCGTGGAACAGGAAATTCGTCCAATTAGGATCCGTCTGCATAAACTTGAACTCGGTGATTTCCCGTAAACACAGCCGAAGGATATTGCTTCCAATCCAGTCTTTCTGTGTTTGCGTAAGATTCTGAGCTTTTGTGACCCCAATGCCGTGGCAGTATTCTGCAGTCAAGACTTGAGGGCCTGATGCCTCTTCGAAGATGGCTGGAACGTGAAAAGTCTGTGTTTCGTCGGCCAGAAGTGTCCGGAACCGGGCCCCCATATTAGCTTCACGAACGTAATCGCACTCCCAAGCAAGTTCCGTACGCATGTTGGCTATGGTCTTGTCTAGATACAAACCTTTCGGCAGGAGGCGAGACGCTGTAAGCAAAATTGCCAGATTGGAAAGATCAGAATTGATGGAAGACGCGACCCCCGGATACTGTACTTTGACGGCCACTTCCTGGTTGTTCGCTGCAAGCACCGCTTTATGGACTTGGCCAATAGATGCAGCCGCCATTGGTTTCTCGTCAAAGGAGAAAAAGAGTTCTCGCCATCCTGGGCCAAGATTGTTTGCTAAGACATTGTTTCGTTGAGAAGGGGGCATGAAGTTGGCGCTATCCTGAACCCGTTGCAAGACCTCATTGATAGGTCCAGGAAGCATTTTCGAGTCTAACAAGGTCAATGCAACGCCCTGCAACCAGAAAGCACCCATTACCTTGAAAGCTCATCATCTGACCCAATTTGAGAGCAGCACCGCGCATTTTCGAAAGCTTGGCTACTAACCTCTCCATATTTGCAGCGCTCAGCACCAGTGAGCCTCCAGGGATTGCTTGGGATCCAGTAGCACGGCGGAAGCCTTCGCCAATGGCACCGAAAGCCATTGATGTTGCCAGACCCCCATATTGCCACAGTCTACTGAATCGAGATGACGGAACTCGAGATTCACGCATCTCATATGATCGTTGCGACTGGCCGTTTTCTGCAGGAAAAGGGATTCCGCTAGACGACCGCTATCACTCCATCAGCTGAAGAATCAACTATTTCTTCATGTCGAGGCTTACTGTGGCGGTAGGACCAGACGTGAGGCCAGTATCATCGGCAATGGCATCAGCTAGCTGGTGAATGTCTTGGTTATTTGCATTGATTGGCTGTGCAACAGATTCCTGCTGTGATAATTTGCTTTGCTCCTTCAGCGGCAAATTATTAATTGACTGGTGCCCATCCTTTGGCGATCCGTAGCTTTTGTCCCTTCTACGTAAAAGATCGGCTACTTTGTGAGACTGGAAAAGTCCAGCATAGGTCTTCTCGGGAAGCTGTTCGTCGGTGAGGTGCTCATCCTTGGCCTTGCTGGTATCCGGAGAGTAGAACACGTCTGGGTTCATATGTTTGTTGGGAAAACTTTCAGCTTCGCCTTGCTTGTTTGTAGTATTCTTGGGCAATTTGACTCGAGGTAAAGCTGACAGGGTTTGGCCATTCATCTTGGGTACATCATAGAAGACATCCTGCCCTTGGTCGACACGTAACACCTCGTCTTCAGTCTGCGAGAGCTCGCTTGAAGACGCATTGGATAGCTCTGCGGTCTTAGATGGAATCTGCGCCTCTGCTTGTCGCTGCAGCTTCCTTGCTCGATCTGATGACAAATTACCTGAAAGTTCTTGGCCCCTTGACTCAGTCGATATCTCAGTGGCATTTTCTATACTTGCCTGGGGTACTGGCGTGCCGTAAGGTCGACGCGACGCCTCTGTCTTCGCTTCCTCTGTATATATTGGTGGTGAGGCTTCTTGAGAGTTCACTTCAGTTAATCGTTGTGAAAGAGCAGAGGCTGCCTTGAATGTCTCTGTCAATCTAGAAGTCTGGTATCTGACTGCGCGTGGAAATGAAGAGAGCCTGCTATAGACATCCATTTGCCTCTTGCACAGCGCGCCATGTTTAGCAGCAACATTTCGAGAAGCTCTAAATATCGCTGCTATATCTAGTAGCCTCCTGCCGGACATCGCATTATCTTAGACTACGTTTGCTTTCCTAGCTGCCGCATACCAGCGTGAAAACCAGAATGGAATTGTCATTGCATCGCGCAACCTGGATTGCTCGATAGAATATCGGATTCTTCAAGGAACGACGTCATCCAGAAGATCTATCAAATGATAGGTAGTTTTAAGCTTAGAGTTTTGGGGATCGCGGGAACAGCGCCGTAGGCGCCTCGTGGCGCATCGGGAGTGTCTTCCCTTCACGCAACGTTGTCTGCCCAGCTTCAACCATGGACTATTGTATTATGTGGCGTCCATGATATAGTGGCAATGCACGGCATCCACGGTCTAGCAAGCAACCAAAGAGACGCAAATCCTCCGCGCTTCTCAGACAGCTTGATGCAGACTCGGCGGACCCTTTTGGAGGTGCAAGCTCGAAAGGATCGGAAAGCCTAAGCTGACATTCTCCATCCTCAATGCGCTCCTTCTGGGCGTCCAGCTCTCATCGACTGAGCAATCTGAACGCTACACAGACATTTTGCACGTTCGCGCTGTATTCCTTGCGCATCACTGGGGTGTATGGCAAAGCGTCATTCGATGACTATGCACTCCTCAAAGAGCAGGACATGACGCGTGATGAGCAGCATTTGGTAAACCGCTACATTCCAGATTTTGTAGGCCTTGGTCGTGGTATCATCGGGAGAGCAGGTGATGACATTCAGACCCTTTCCAACAATGCGCCAGGAGAAATGAAGATTAACGCTGGGGACACCCAATTTTGGACATTTCCTAAATCAGCGATCGATGGGCAGAAGTCACCAGTGCCGACAGGCCTTCCGAGCGCATTTGCGAGTTCAATTGAAAGAAGCAAAACTCGGCGTGAGGTCGCCCACGGCCTCAGTTCAAGGCAAAGCGGCCAGACGGTGTTCATTACGTTGAATATGTGCGATCAACCAGTCGCAAAGAACCCGTCCACACTAGGTGCCCCAGAACAATTGGAGTTGTACATATCAAAATCCTCGGACAACCAAAAGCCCGATGCTGACCGTCATGACCAAGCAATACCTGTCGATGGCGGCTGGGCCTCTGTGAACATGACTGTGGAGAACGACATCTACATTGGCATTTCTGCGCCTTCAGATGCTGCATTCACTGGCTCGTATGATTACGAGATAACGGCCTCCATAGATGACGCTTTCGCCAAATATAGTGATATGACTGTCTCCTATTTTCTCGACAGTGACAACCATGCTGCGCTCGTTTGGACCAACAATACGACGAATTGTAGCTCCAATTCTTCAGACATCGGTTTTTGGATGAATCAGCCACCCAGACTCAATCTCTTCGTGTCCAATCAAGAAGATTCGGGCATATTAGGCTTACAGAAGTCAATGTGTGGACTCAAAAACAAAGCTCAGGTGCAGGGATCGAGTGATATAGACATGTCAATGACATTGGCTGGTGGGGATTGTCCGAAGCAGCAATTCTATGCCAAGGGTCTGAATGCGAGCTCAGTATACTACGCAATTATAGGGTTGGAAGGGACAGACGGGACAGACGGCAGTATTGGTCCTAACAAGGTAAACGGAGGAGGGACCATCTGGCAAAGCTTCCAGTTTACAACAAAATCAAGTGAGTCTGCCTTTGAACAGCCTCCGAATTCGATTTTGATGTCTCGATGTCTTTAGGTCCAAACTGCGCACTTCTTTATGACCTAGACTTTTGCTCCGAAGTGGCTTACGCGGTACCATCCAACGTCGAGTTGGGCAATAACCAAAGTCAATTGGCAAGCTATTACGACAACTATACCGCACAGCTCATCGACAACTTCAACAAGTCAATTGCGCAGATACCATGCGAAACGACTTCGTCGGCTCAGTACTCATTGGCAGTGAACTGTAGCGATTGTCAAGTTGCTTACAAGAACTGGCTGTGTGCTGTGACGATTCCCAGATGCGAAGATTTCAACAATCCAGCGAGTCACCTCCAGCCACGCGCTGTCAATCAGAGTTTCATCAACGAAACCTACGGCAACCAATTCCGCAATGATCCGTCACTGACAAAGCAAAATCAGTCAGTAAGTTACATGGCTCAAAGTCGCGTTCTCAGGATAGATAAAGATGTCAAGCCGGGACCTTACAAGGAGCTGCTGCCGTGTGAAGATCTCTGTTACAGCCTAGTGCGCAGCTGTCCGGCATCCTTGGGCTTCTCCTGCCCTCTTGAAGGCCACGGTTTGGGTCACTCCTATGGCAAGCCACGACGTCTCGGGCCTGACCAACACGCGTGCAGCGCTCCTTTTGCCTATTTACAAAAGGCAGCATCTTCTGTACCTTCCATTTCCATCAGTCTGGTCATGTCAGCCTTGGTCATGATTATATTCACACTGAGCTGAACGATGAAAGAATCTGGTTCGCTTTCTTTCAAGAATAAAGCAGGGATGAGGTCCAGAATATCCGACATAAGAGTTAGCGCTTGATAAATATGAGGAAAAAATGTTGCCAATGCCAAAAGTTTGGCTGATGCCAGCCTCCAGCCACCGCGACAGGCTCGTTGACATGACGAGCCGCGACCTTATTTGATAGATCTCAATCGAGGTGACAATACCAGTGGCGACCTAATCAGGCTCGTCCATCTCCACGAATGGCGACAGATACAGTGCGAGAGTATGGCGAGCCACATACAGAGCTTCAAAAGCTTCAAAGCCTTAGGGTCCCGATCGCATCGGTAGAATGTAAGTGCAGATTTGACGTCGGAAGCGGGTACCGCCAGTATCGTCCTCTTTGGGTTTCAGAAGCATGAAGGCATCAGCACTGAATCCCTGTCCTCGACGAGGTGAGATAGTGTTAGGATGATCGGTTCTGGGCGAAGGAAGGCAGTAGAAGGCGGTGGCATAAAGCAAAGACTCAAACAAGCGAATTACAAAGCCAAGATGTGACTCAAAAGCCTTCGGACTACAAAGGGAATGCAAGTGCTAATCGCATTCTTCCTGTCCTATAAGAGACTAGGTTCCTTCATAATCAAGACCTGTGTATGGATTACCGCATTGGAGACCGTACTGACACGGCACAATCCTTTATCGCTATCCGTCATTACAACGATTCACTGATGCCCAAAAGATCACAAGGAAAAGCCACAGTGGCTTCGTCACGTGCTCTCAAAAGCTTAAATGACGAAGCTTGGAAAGATCTTCAAGATCTTCAATCAGTTCCGCCAAATCTTCCACCTCCTATGCTCCGCCGCCCTCTGCTGATCGCCTCCCTTGGGAATCCTGCTCCTTATACTGGTACCTTCCATTCCGCAGGCCACCTGTTGATCTCGGCCCTCGCAAAGTATCTGTCCTACCCTCCCTTTACACGCTCACGAGCGCATGCCAAGGGTAACATCTCTCGCGGGGAAGACGCCCTCCTGTGGCAGTGCCCGACATTGATGAACATCTCCGGTCCAGCAGTTGCTACCACATGGCAGAAATTCCTCCAAGATACGGATGTCGATCAAAGGAAGAGGGCAAGGCTGGTCGTTGTGCACGATGAGCTGGAGTCTCCGCTTGGCAATATCAAGATCAAAAAGGAAGGAAGTGCAAAGGGGCATAATGGCTTGAAAAGCTGCATGCAGAGCCTCGGCGGGCTCCCCTTCTACCGTCTCGGAGTGGGTATTGGGCGTCCTGTCAGCAGAGACAGTGGAGTTGTCGCTGCCTACGTCCTGAGGAAGATGACACCTGACGAGATCGGCACCATTACTTCACGGCTTGAAGAGGTTGCCCAGCAGTTGGGAAAGCTGGCTGAAGAGGCGTAGATTGATGGGTGGGCGGGCGACATGTTCCAAGAATGAGAGACGATCCACCAATTGAGTTGCGACAAACGGCGCTCTTCATGATGGCCGAGCAGGCATATGATGCAGCACAACAAAGGAAAAGCGAAAATGAACACGGAACTCAGCACGTTATCAAGCTTAATTCCTGGAGCTTATATCCCAGCTATTACCGTACCGACGAACCTGCTGCTGAGACTGCGAACCTTCAGCAGGCAATTCAAAGATTTCCTTCACCTGCGCTTTCGGTGGTCTTCATGCCATGATCAGCATACAGCTTCGGGAGTGATCCTGTTCGGGATTGACTTACACCGCTGGACTAGTGTATTTTTTCGACCGTGAAATCGTACTCAACTCTCTCGGCTCATCCCGGCTCGACTCTGTCCTCTTCGACCAAGAAATTGTACTCAGCTCCCTAGGCTCATCTCCACTCGACGAACTTGTTGGTGACGACTTCTCCCGGACCGACTTTGGGCCTTTTGAAGGCTTAGGTGCTTCGGCATCCACCGGTCTGCCCACATGGATCTGTCTGCTTGCCCAATAGGCCAAGACGAGATGCAGCAGTCTGAGATAGCATTGGTCAGCAGTCTTGAAACCATGCTTGGCTAGCTGGAAGACTTACCCGAGCAGGCTCAAAGCGAGGACAGCAGTCATCTCCCAAGCACCCGCTATGTCACCGTCGTCTCCTTTGATCCAGCTCTGCATGGGCCCGTCCTTGCAAACGGAGTATGCGAATGCAACGAGATCAAGCACAAAGACGAAGAGGTCCACGCCAACGTCTGCGGCAGGAACGATGCGCCTTGTGGTGACGAGAAGTGTGCCCAGTGCGACAACGCACCAGACAATCGAAAGGATGCCCTACAGAGGTGTCATTTAGCTAACATGCCGGCAACTTGCACATAACGCATAAGTCAGATGAGCAGACGGACCGGTACGAAAAAGCTCCATCCAAAATATTCGTCCGGCCACGGCCAGGCGTGCTGGTATCTGATCGAGATGATACCGACGCTTGCCATGGTGAGTGCGGCGAAGACCACGGTGAAAAGACGAAGTATGATGTACAGACGCCATGCAGGATGGTTGGTGTAAAGCTTGTAGGTCCTGTCCGGGGACAGGGAGAGGAATGTCATGTTGAAGAGACACAGTCAATTCACTCTTGCATCACGACCAAGCATTTGGAGAAGAAAAACCCCCCCCGCCCGCAACAGGATGCAATGGAGTACAGTGGGAACTGTGAGAAGCTGAAGTTGAACTGCAGTGCGCGTCTCGGAAGATAAGTATTTCGCCATGTGCACTCGCATTGATTCCTATCTTCCCCGACAGCACTGTGCGGATATTTAGTCTGTTCGGCCATCCCATGGATAATCTCTGTTTCTCAGTTCTCTCCAAGACACGCATACGTTGTGAGACATGCTTTGCGCGCTAGACCCGACATGTATCCATTTGCCCCCATAAAAAAAAGAACTCATCCTTCGAGCACCCCAAATTCCCCGCCTTGTTCGTCGCATCGGCCAGTTCACTTATTTCCCGACCCATGTTCGGTTGTGCGCGAGCGACTGTCGCGAGCTCTTAAAGCTTCAGTCCTTCGGGATGATTACCTTTATTTTTTCTTTCCGCTCAGTTGTTTTGGGATTGCTTTTCAGACGGGATCAAGGATTCAATTTTATACCAGGTTATGCAAGATAACCATGCAGTCACCCTGTTACTCATGACCTTGGTCAGATGCCGTGGGATGTTACCTCATTCAGCCCGGACATGGTGTGCAGGTCAGACAATCTGACGTCTGGTCGCGGTCATCTGCAGCTGGACTTGGTGGATTTCACCATTCCCGGCCGTTCGCCGCACTCCATTTGCTTTTTCGTTATCTCAAGATCAGCTCTATTGCATGACCGTGACAAGCAGCTGCACGCACGCTCATACGGCCTTGGGCTGGAAGCAGTTGAGTCGAACTTCCTGATGAGGCCGTCTTGTTTTAACTTGACACCAACTTTTCCGTCGCGTCCAGTAAGATATCCGCTATCATATCGCGTCAGCTTTTTCTTTTTCACATCAAAATTGCCACACCCGGATTCCGGCGAGGAAGACACAGAGAATGACTGCAGCGCACACTCACCATGATGTTTCTGGAAGATCAGCATCGGCCGCAACCTCACCGCCCTCTCCCCACTCCCCCCGATATTGACCCCCAACCCCTTCGCCCGCTTCACAAAGTCGTCCCTCCTCGGACTGTCCCATGCTAAGAATGTACCTTGCCCCTTACCCCTCAGATTCTGAATCTGATCCGGATACTGCTGAGCCAGGCGGTCCAAACCATCGTACAGGTACTCCCCCACCTCGGCCGTATTCTCCACCAGCTTCAGACGCTCAATCTCGTGGATGATAGCCCGGAATAAGATCGCCTTCAGCAGAACGCAGAGTTAGCCTTGCTTTTATACCACATGAGACTCCTGAGACATCGATGAGACTGGAGGGAACACCTCGGAAGTTTACTTGCCCTGGCTGGATCACCCATCCACGTGTTGAACTGTCGATACGGCTTATTTGGCCGAAGCTCGGAGTTCCCAAAGTAGAACCCGGCAGTCTGCGCCTTCTTGGAGAACGTCACCATGTCGGGTGGTTCAGGCAGATTCCAATGGTCGTGTGCCCAGAATTTACCGGTCGCACCCACACCGGTTTGCACCTCGTCGACGATGAGGAGGACCTGGTGTTTCTTGGTGATTTCCCGCAAGGCGCCGAAAAAGGCCGGCGAGGCGTGATTATCACCGCCTTCGGACTGCACCGGTTCGACCACGACGGCCGCGACCGGATGGTGGAAAGTCTGGATGAGGTGTTCCGTTTCGGCGAGGCAGCGAGCCTCTTCCTCGGCGTTCTCGCGCGAGTGCTCATTCAGTGGATATTTCAGACATGGAAAGGGGGCTTGCGGCCAGTCAAATGCAGGTATGTCCAGTTTGTGGATCGGTTTGCTGCGCGTGGTCGAGAGGGTGGCGAAGAGTCGGCCATGGAAGGCTGATCGGAAGGAGAGAATGGACATGTGAGGTGAGCCTGGGGACTGGTTGTCCATGGACGAGGAGATCTCCTCGGCCGAGAAGTCCACTTCGGGGCCGCCTCGCTCTTGACGACGTTTCCACATGAATGCGGCCTTGTAGGCCGTTTCGTTGGCGTCGGAGCCAGCCATGGCGGTGAAGACTTGGTCGAGACCGTCGGGAGCGACTTTCAGTGCACCTGTCTTGAGGATGTCGGCCCAGTCGTGCTGGGGGAAGTTCCCGAGAGCAGGACGGTTGATGATGGCGCTGGCCATGTCCGGGGAGGTGGCGGTCGCGAGCAGAGCGGGATTGCTGTAGCCGACCGGAATAGATGCGATCTGCGCATAGACATCCAGCAGGACATTGCCGTCTGGATCTGCGATATAGTTGCCATAGCTGTTGCGATAATTCGCCAACATGTTGAGGCTTCGGGTGTCGAAAACCTGGTCGAGCTCTCGGATGCAGTTCTGGCTCGCTGGGCCCGGAATGGCAGTACGTATGATTGGGTGCTGCGGCTCATTTGGAAAGAATGGCTGATCTACGTGGATCGGCGACGATGCGCTTGCTAATGCTGGGCTGGCTCTTGGTGTGGCGCTAGAAGTAATCGACTTGCATAAGGCGCTCACCTGCTTCGTACGCCGGGAGCGCCATGATGTGCGTAGGATTGAAGCCATTGATGCCACGTTCCTGAAATCAATATATGAAGTATTTGAATGTTTCTGTGGACGAGATCAATGTCAATGTCAACAGCTTGTGCCTTAGCGAGGTAGCACTACTCCCATACAAATAATTAGATCTTGTCTTCTCTGACGCTAAGCTCCTGGCTTGTGTGTAAGGAATACGAGCGATAGAATCATCATAAGCTCGCATGAGAGGTTCCAGTCGACCCTTATGCTCTGTATTTCAGCAATTTGCAAAACCAAAAAATGCAGGCGGTTCATTTGTGGATTGCGGGGTGCATTAGAGCGGCTTGAGGGCTTATTTCTAGAGGGATTAAAGCCAATGATGTACAACATGGCCAGTCTTGAATTGACGCCGACCGTCTTCATGATTACGCAGTAGCAAACTATTCATCATATGCTCGTGTCGAGCGCAGTCTGCGACCACTTCAAGGGCGGAAAGGCATCACAATTTGGTTCCCCAGGCATTTGTAATTATTTTAGTATGTATCCTTTGGGTATCTGGAATTCTGGATGTTCCTTCCGGAAGGGGCAATCCGTTGTGCCCAAGCTGCTCATGCAATGCCGCTAAACAGATTAACCTGGGAAATTTCAAAAAATAAAATGTTTCCATAGCAGATGAGGATCCCTCGGTACATGTCAATGAGGCATCCTGTGGAGAATGCTGCAAATCAGCATCGTGAGATGATCCGATCTCTCCATTACGCATGAACTAATCGAGGCTCATTGTCACGTTTGCGCTGATCCTCTTGTCTTGCTTCCTTGAAGTGGGACTCACTTGGTGGCGTCCTGTCTGTTTCGGGGCCGAGGGGAGTCCCTGAAGCGTCAAACATGGTAGTATCGTCAGCTGGGGAGTTGAGCACCCTGCTTTGAGAGGCCCGCCGAGGAGGAGGTGGTGGAGGTGGGGGAGGCGTCTCCGATTTCAATAACTTATGGGGCATCAAATCCACATCCTCATGCTTGACGTCCTCCAATGGCTCCATGTCTTCGCGTTTCCGCTTGAGGCCGTCGCTCGTTAGTACCATATCAAGTGGCGTCGCGGGGGTCAAGGCCTCCACTTTCACCTTATGGTCCCCGTCGTCATCTGACATGGCCAAGTCCTGATCGTCGTCGTCGCTATGGCCCTCCTCCTTCACGGCGTCCTCACCCAGTATGCTTTTCGATGGATGGACCGTGTTCGACTGCTGTCCTTTCCGTTCAGCGCGACGCTTCTCACGCTCGCGGTGCTTTTTGGCGGCCTTGTCGAAGTACTCTTTGACGTAAGTCTTGACCTGTTTCTCCTTTCTCGAATCGATCTTGGTCGGGTCCTCGACTCGCCGATTCTTGAAGTCAGACGTCACCAGCTTCTTTGAGATCTCTTTCGCAAAGCGTTTCAGATCGTCCTTGGGCAATTTACCCTTGAACTTGTCCATGACGTACTTAATATGGGGGAAGAGCTGCGGAAAGGTTAGGGAAATGGTAAGCTATTGATGGGAACTCAGCTCACCGTATTTTCGTACAGCTTCATCTGCTTCTCCTCGGGGAGATTCCGCCACTTTTCCTTGCCTGAAGAGCTCATCTTCTTGGCCTCGCCATTCAACGCCGCCGCGGGAGTTGCTACTGTTGTTCTCTCTTTCGGCGTGTTTGCTTTTGCATTGGTGATCTCGTTGATGATATCCTCCAAGGCCTTGTTGGTGGAAGTCGGTTTTGGTGGTGGAGGTGGAGGCACAGAAGCGGCAGTTGGTCGGTCCCACGTCGTCTTTCCGGTCATGTCATAGTAGTAAGTCCGTCCTCCATCATCCAGGGCAGAAAACCAGCCCTGAGGTAACGCGTTGAACGGTCTTGGCCGGAAGGGGGGTCGAGAGGCCTGGAAATAGCCCGGCTGCCTTTGCGGGAAATTGTTCCTGGGCCCACTTGGTGCAGCAGCAGGGCCTTTCGGGGCATCGATGGATTTTGAACTCGATCTGGAACCCTCCCTGGAGCCCGAGCGTGAACCCCCCTTGCGCTTTTCGCGGCTGTCCCGGCGTGCTGGACGATGTTGCTTGTCTGGTGTAGCAGTGATGTCAAGCTCGCGCTTCTTGCGTGGTATTCGGTAAGCGACCTCGAGGGTGGCCCATTCTTGTAACAAATGATCCGCTTGTGATGAGACTCGGTCGTCACTGCTCGTCTTGAGTTCAGCGACGGTGGATTCGATCTTGGAATCGCTAATCTTATTGCGCGTGAGTCTGGGGAAACCGTCCAGAATGTTGAATATCTGCAATACCACATTCGCGTCCTCTCTCCACAGACTCAAATTGGTATTCAGGATTTGGTATCCATGCATTTTGACCACACGGTTACGAGCTCTCTCATCGTCGCACCGCTGGATGCGACCAAGCAGTTTGACGGCGATCCACTTTTCCTTACACTGCATCAAGCTAGCCATGACCTTGGTGACACCGTGCTCATCCAAGGACTTAGGCTGCACGTTGTTGACATACTCCTCATCGTCTTCACCAACCTTCTTCTTGCGCGGCTTTTTGGCGACTGCAGTATCCCACCCATCTCCGTCGTCGATCCCCAGTGCCTCAATGGTGGTCTGCGGCAATTTCGTGGCGCGCTCCGTCTGAGTCTTACCGCCAATGAAGCCGGTACAATTTGGCTCA
Source organism: Niebla homalea (assembly GCA_019925105.1). Lineage (NCBI taxonomy): Eukaryota > Fungi > Ascomycota > Lecanoromycetes > Lecanorales > Ramalinaceae > Niebla > Niebla homalea. Next base: position 1,046,471 of record JAHGAU010000003.1, read on the forward strand.
CCGCAGTAACAAGGTTGTGGATCAGCTCCATATCTGTCAACGTTGTAGTTGAAGACGAGCTCCTCACCCGCCTTGATTTTGCGCTCGGCAAAAATTCCCATGCGCAGTTTGTCGCCCACGACCCACTTGTCGACATAGCAATTAGGATTGCACGAATGATTACAGAATCGACCTAGATTGCCCTTCTTGGTCGCATCGACAAACTCGCCTTGGGTGAGAGACATGAAGTAGAAGTGCTTGATACCTTCCTCGTGGTATTGCACCATGCGTCTCCGAAACTGAGGCTCACCAATGACTTCACCAATGTACTCGTAGATGAAGTCATCAATATCTAGATCCGTATCAGCTCGTAGACCGTAACCCTTCTTCTCTGTTTTGAAGACGGTGACGGGCGCATATTGCTTGCGTTGAAAGCGTTGGTTCTGGCAGTCAGCTCCGCAGCCGCAATCTCCTACACATTCCATTTTAGTTGCGCGGTTGATGCAGTCGGAATCCTCCCCACACGCAGCGTTGACCTTGGCGACGCCATCTAGATGACTGTTCAGTGCGAGCGCTTTACTGCAAATCAATACATGGGGATGTAAGAGAGGAGCTTACCCCACTCCTCAGCGCAGTCACAGTCCATAGATCCATGCTCAGTCGAGCCTATGTACTTGTTGGTGTAATTGCAAACAGGGATCGTCTCAAATATCGCCCGAGCTTCTTCTGTCCGGTCTCTGTAGTCACTGAAGAGGGGCGGCGTGCGGCTGGCAACCTTGTGGGATTGACTTCTAGAGAGCTTCGGAGGCTCCCCAGGCTCCATCTTCAATATAATTTCACCACGCACCACGGTGTCGGGCCTCTCGCTCGGAGGCAATGACTCCTGCGATGCTACATCATCCTTGACAGGAGACTGCGAGGCAGATGTCATCTTGATGTCCGTAGGCGAGCCTGTGGCTGTGGCTGGAGATTCGTCCTTGAGGTCGTGCGTCCTTGACCTCACTCGCTCTCTTGCAGCTCCATTTTCGAGCTTCATCCCTTCGAAGCCGGTCTCTATGATGTCGCGTCGCTGTTCAGGCCTGCTCTGTTGGGGCATGGCAGAGTGGAGGAGGAGGGTTGGTTAATCGAGAGGAGGAGCGTGGGCGAGGATGGGCCCAAGGAGGAGGATGCGTTGGTGGAAGTGTCACGGCTGTGTCTCATGGCAAGAGGCCTTATGTTATGACTACAGTGTTTGGGCTAGAACGGCTCGGTTTGTGGAGGAAAGTGAAGGAGGCGGTCGGGCGGCGGTGGCAGCAATTGTTGATGGTTGTATTGTAGGGTGGAAGGGTGGAAGGGTGGAAGAGGTGGAAGAGGTGGAAGAGGTGGGCGGGTTCTCTTCGCCCAGGGCAGCCGTTGCCGTGGGGTCGGATGGAGAGGGTCGAAATGAGTGACGGTGCGTTGAAGGTCAAAGAGAGTGAAGCATGCTTTTTGACACTGTAAAGTGAAATGACTGATGAAGGTGCCAAGTGTATGGAGAGTGCAAGTATTGGACCGGCGATCTCACCCAGATGTCTAAATCCACCTTAACTAGAAAGAGAAGCAGCAGCCCTTCAGAAATAAGCGCGAGCACGCAGGAAAAATCGTCCCTGTTTCCTCCCAAGTAGCTGATCAATGCGCAATGCGTTCCCAATAGGTAGTGTCCAGTCTTCTTCCATTGGTGCTCAGTATCAAGGAGGAAAAAACAAGTCGAGGATGAAATTTTGAGGATGCGGCTCCGCAATTGCCGCCGAACAGACGAGGCACCACCAGAGGTACAGGACAAATAAACCATGAAGCCACAACCGTTGTGATTGCATCTCAACATCTATATAACGGCGTGACTACTCGTCGCCCTCCGAATCCTGTGTATTGTGAAATTATCGAATTGATGTCCGGCAAACTGTAAGGGTTTGAAGGGCTGCGCTGACGGGCTTGACGGGTCCTTGGGTCCTTTACTCCTGTCGAGCGCCCGTTCTGTGCGCAACAAATGTTGGAGTACGTAGGGAGTACTGTTGTACAGACGTAGGACTGAAGAAGTTTGGAGTTAGGCATCCATTCTTCGATCTTGTATGAGACTTCGATCCTCACGACACAGTCGAGGGGTCAACGATAGTGATACCTTCATCGTAGCCACGGAGGAATGGATGGCGCACGACGTGGCATGCGTTTGCTGGAGAGTGTGTCAGTATTTTCATTAGTGTTGGGCACCCATGAGGAGCCCCAGGGGCAGCCAGGGGCAGAGGCAGATATATATATATAAGACTGGGTACTGGCCCAACCTCCAGGAGAACTAGGGATTCTGTTTCCCCTTTCTCTTCCATCAGTACGGTCTCACCAGTCTCGTCAGCCCGTCAGCCCGTCAGCCATTGAGCCATGAGACCGTGAACATGAGTTCCTCGGGAGGAGCCTGTCCGGCCTGTCCGGCCTGTCCTCAAGCTTCAAGGCTTAGGTCTGATCGGCTTAAGCGAGGCAGTCTGGTGCAGTGGCCGGGGAGACTAAGGATCGAGCGCCGGAGAGCCTCAGCCAATCCGACGCGAGAAGTCGCAGATGAGCAGCAAATGTGATGGGAGTGTGATGGGCAAGCTGGGTTCCCCATACACCTTGTCCGAGGTGGTCAAGATGATTTTCCAGGTTTGCATCTTCCAAAACCATGCTTCGTTCACATTCTCCTTCTTTCATCCGAGCCTGAAGCCGTCTAGAATGAGCCAGAGCTGAAAGAGACGCAAAGATCTACTGTTGTAACTTCTCAGATTTTGGTAAGTGTCTGGACCTTAGCAGCGAATCAAAAGTTGGCGTTCTAAAATATGTACCGTACTGCATTGCGCTTGCATGACTTTCCTAAGGAGCGTCTCCTAAGGAGCTTTTACCTCCAAACATTTCTAGCCCAGCCAGCATTTCTGACTCTCTATCTGCTTCCCACGGCCAGCCCCCATTCTCCCCTTCTCTTCTTCTCTTCTACTACAACAGTGTCTCGTCATTCTTTTATACATTAAAGCTGCTTTGCACGACTCTTCCCTTCTCCCCCCCCTTTTCCCTTTTCCCTTTTTTCATTCTTGAATGGCGACCTTCTGATTCACGACATTCCTTCGCGTCACCTTCTCATGTTACGCCTTTAATCTGCATTGACCTCCCTACAACGCCTCAAGTACCTTGTCACTTTTATATCAAATGCATCCTTAGTCCTTTTTTTCAATCGCCTGACTCAAGGGGCTGGCCTTCTTACCGATCCATTGAATTTGTCCGCTGGGGCCGAACCGCAGCATCCTCGCTGCCCACACCGTCATGTCCTTTCAGCCTGAGCAGCCCTTCAACGAATTCGAGCTGGTACGTTCCCTCCCGATGCAACGCCTCCGTCATACTGCAGAAGGGCAACCCAGAGACCAAAAGCCTTGCAAGAGATACGCAGGCTGGTTTGAGACTAATGCTCTGTCCTGTCGTAGCGCTACTTCCTGTCGGAGATTCTCAAAACATCCTCCATTGCTCCAGCCGACCTGGTCCAAATCATTCAAGATCGAAACATAAGTCCACAATGGGATCTCATGGCATTGCCAAATGGTATGACGCGTCTTCTACCTCGCTGTCCCGCCTGTGTCATCAAGAGGCCTTCTGGGAGCGGGTAGCTACCCCAACTCAGCTAATTCGGACCTTAGGCCGATCGGCAGCTTCTTGTAGGAACCAATTTGATCTTCTCACGAATCGCGGCTTCGGCGCTCTAGGACAAGCACCCGGAGTTGCAAAATCAAAAAAGAAACGACCGTCTGGCGGGGTAGGCCCATCTTTGACAGGCGTATCATCCTTTCACCAGCAGCCGCAATATCAGTTCGCTCCGATCAATGACCCCAGCAATCCCGTCGCCTTCCAGAATGCGCCCTTCCCACAAGAAAGGACGGCCGAAAGCTCGGGCAAAAAGCGTGGACGGCCCAGCAAAGCAGAGCGTGAACTCCGTGAAGCCGAGGCTGCAGCTCGAGGCGAGGTCTATCAGCCGACCAAGAGGAAACCCAAAACGCCGCGACCGTCAATGGAAGGAGCGGAGGTCGGAGCGGAGGATGACACGCCAGGCTCTAGGAAGAAGACCAAGAAGCCAAAAACGGCAGTAACAGCATTCATGGGTCCTCCAGGGGGTCCGTCGCCTGAAAGCGGAGTTTCTCCAGCAACGGGGAGTCCAGCAGAGCAAATGCAGATTGATACCCCCGAGCGAGTTCCGAGGAGCACCATTCCTGACACTCAGGCTTCAGAATATCCACCCAGTGAAAGTTTGCTGGCAAACATGCGAATGGAGGCCGGGCAACCTGCTGGAGCTCGAGGGCGGAGCGGAGCCTCTCCATTGGGTACCACACAAAGTAGCGCCACACTGCAGCACGAGTATCCGTCAACCCCTCAGGCAAGGGACTCAGCCGTGAGGAATCCGGAACCCAGCAGCGGTGGACCGACCCAGCCATCTGAGAAACAAAGGTCCGGATAAGGACCCCAACCTTTCCATTTTCCATCTTCTTCGTTCCTCATGACTCACTCATGACCTTTTACGGATAAAAGCAACGTGAAACATTATACTGGGTGGCAATTGTCCTGCATCAATCAACGAATCAATGGCAACAAAAAGCGAACACAATGACCGATCCGCCTCTTACGCATTTATGACCGTCCGCACGGGTGGCACTGAAATCGAGGCGTGAGCTGAGCATACTCAACCGCTCGGCATCTTTGAATCTTCCACTGGCATGCCCGGAGGTTATTGTTGACGCCCGATCCGGCTATGCTATCTTATGATGAAAGAAAGGCCTTTTGATGATTATGTTCTTCTACTCTTTGTAATCTATCTGAACGACCCATTCGGCTCTCGGGCTACATTACACGGCATGCTTTTGCCCATTTTTCCTGTGTTACGGATTCGCATTCGGGTTTGGAACTTGTACACATACTAGGGGTTTTGACATGGTGGGAAGAAGGTCACACAATGGCAAGACGGAGAGAAGTAATCGGAAGTTGACAACAGTCGATTGTGCTCAGGACTAGATTCCGTACGAACCAAAATCAAGAATATAGCTTTTCGGTTTCGGGACTCTCAGATTCCTAACTTGCATCGTAATTCATGTGTTTCATTTTACCTGTATATCAGGGTGGAAAAGATCTGGGTTGTTTCAGCTTACTTGACCAGCAACAATGGGCCATTCAAAGGCGTAGAAATCTAGACCCGAGCCCAGATGCCTCTCTGTGGCTCCAGACAAGCGAGGGACAAGGCAGGGGTTCGAGGATCCCTGTAGATTTGTATCCAATTTATATCTTCCTATCGATAAGAAAGCCGAATTTCGGTCAGCCGACTGATCAATAAGGATCTCATTTCGACTTCACTCATCCCGCTGACACATTCATCCACCACTTCACATATCATGTCCTTTTGAACCAATCATTGCCCATGTGTCAGCCATGAGTTTCGTACGACAGCTCGACATTATGTTCGCGAGATGACCTGATAACATCTTCCTACTTACTCCATCAATTTCTCCAGCAACAATCTCAAAAAGCTCCGTCCCACCACAGTCTCTCATTCATCTTTCCACCTTACTTACCTTTCAAAACATTTCCAATCACCATCCCCATACCTTCTTCACGAAGGAGCGTTTCGACAACAGCACTCTTTCACCATGGCGGAGCGTATCCTGATGAACGAGTACAAGGCCCTTTCTCAGGAGAAATGGGTCAATGTAGACGTAAGTTCACCATCACCACACATCCTTAGTTCTAGAAAGGAAGCCGCACATATTGACATCACACCTCCCCTAGCTCATCGAGGAAGACATCACCAAGTGGTCTGTCGCCTTGATGATCATCAACCCTGCATCTCTTTACTACGGTGGCTATTTCAAGGCCACCATGACCTTCCCTGAGAACTACCCCTATTCCCCCCCAACCTTCCAGTTCGACCGTCCACTCTATCACCCAAACATCTACCCCGATGGCAAACTCTGCATCAGCATCCTCCACCAGCCCGGTGAGGACGAGCAATCCGGAGAGGCGGCCAGTGAGCGTTGGAGTCCCGTGCAGCGTGTCGAGAGCGTGCTGCTCTCGATCGTGAGCCTCTTGGATGACGCCGAGTGTTCGTCTCCGGCGAACGTGGATGCGGGGGTCCTGCTGCGGAAGGATCGTGAAGCCTTCAAGGTGAGGGTGCAGGAGGACGTGCAGAAATCGAAGCAGGATGTGCCGGCAGGGTTCGTGCTGCCGACCCACGAGAGCACGGTCAAGCGTCCGCAGCTAGATAAGTCGGCCGAGGACGACGACTTCTGGAACGATAGCGGGGCCGAGGATGAGGATTTCGGGGGAAGCGACACCGATGGCATGGACACGGAAGATTTTGATGATGATGAGGCCGAGGATGCAGACGATAGAGACGAGCGCGAGGATCGTGAAGATGAAGAGGACGAGGACGAAGACGAGGATCTGGTGGAGTGAGTGGCTATCTGAGCTGATATCGTACAGTCGCTGAGAGGGGGAGGTAATCGCAACTTCTCAGCATAGCGAAGGCGTTTCACAGTCTGAGAAGCCGTACTGGCTACTAATGTCTCAGGGGATGTCGGCGCTATCATGGAACCAACTTGCATTAAGGGCCATGCTAGCATGCTAAGAGCACTCGACTAGCTCATCATCAATAGGGGGACATACCACTTCAATGCAAGACTTCAGTAGCTATTACTTTCTAACGCTACTCTATGAATACGATAATCTTTCCTCCAAGGAACAAGTGATGGTACAAGGCTGAGAACTTCAAGGATAGCCAAGGCTCCTACGTAAGTCCTTAATATTCATCGATGGGTTGCTTGACTCGCTCTTCTTTTATCAGCATGTTTCCCTGCCAGTCGAGCTTTCGCAGCAGCCTCCCTTTCTGTCGTCATGGGCGTCCCACTCCTCGCCGATGCCATCGAGCCCAACCTCTGACCAGCGATTGCTGAGATCATAGAAGCCGATCGACCACTTGTGGCGCGGAAGGATCTCAGCCTACGTATTTCAATATCAAGGCTTTCTTTGGTAGGTGCCAATTTAGCGGGTGACGACGCCGGCACGTTGAACTCCATCGATGCTCGCCGTGAAGTCGACGGTGGGTAAATGGGCACCTCGTCCTCATCCCCAATTGGTTCTCGATGTGATCCATGAGGCAATACATCGTCCTGTACCTTTGGGGAAACCAAGGCTATCGGGGGCTTTTCCGAAGTCGCAAGATTTAAGTCAATCTCCTTGAGAGCCTTGCTGATATCCTGCTTCACGCTCGACGGGCCCAAGTCCATCTGCTCCTTGTTTGGTCTCGCCAGATCTACGATTTGTCCTGCGTCTGGACTCTGGGAGGTCCAGATATCGATGGCCGGCCGTTGTCTCCTCTTACGGGGCGATATCGATGTGATTTTGACCCCTGGCGCAGCTCGCCTCCTGGGAGTGGCGTGCTCGCTCGTTGCATTATTCAATCCCTCTTTCTTGTGGGCTTCACGTAATTGTTGGTGGGTGGACGGAACCACGTTTTCGGCAGTCAAAGCGCTCTTCAGCAGAAGCTGCTGGTAATCCTTTCTCAGCTGAAATAGCTCGGCTTCCGCCGAGTCTTTTTCAACCTTGTGCTTCTCCATCCTGTTTCGAAGCCTCTCCTCGCGTGCCTGCCTCCTACTGTCGTAGCTTGTCATTTCTGCTTTTACTCTAGCCAGGGACCGCTTGAGCGCAACATTTTCTTCTTGGAGCTTATCGACTTTGCTCTCTGCATCATTGGCACTGCACTGAAGAAACTCAAGTTGATCTCTCATATTCGCTTGTTGCGTCTCTCCCAATTGATCATGATGTTCGTCGCGCGTTCTTGCGTTCTCATGTACGATACTGACGGCCATTTGCTTGGCAGGCTGATGTTCGAGTGCTTTCTGATATTGGTCAACATCTTGCTTGTATTTACTTGCGAGGGCCGTCTGTTGCGCAAGCTCGCTGATGAGCCTTGCGTGATAGCTAGCGGGTTTGGTGTCCTGCTCCTGAGCAATGCTTAGCTTCTTTGTAAGTCGGTGGATCTTGGCCTCCATTTCCTTGACCCTTGTAGACTCTTTGTGTAATTGCTCTGCGAGACTCGATGCCTCGGAGTCTCTTTTGACAGCAAAGGACTTCACGTTCTGGCCGTACTTGATGATATTCCTCATCTCTTGATCTGATCTCAAGTAATAGATCTCATACTGGTCCTTCCAGTGCTGACCGGATCGCGAGCGAGGTTTGGCCAGATCTATCGTCTGGTCCGGATCATCCTCAGAGGCATCCTTCTTTGCCAAGATCTTTGGCGCTGCTTTATGTGAGAGCGCGAACTTGTCGTCCACCAGATTCAAGTGCTCGTTTGCCCTTTGCTTGGACATCTCTATCAATGTTTTAGTGAAAGCGGTGGGGCCAGGTCGTGTCTCTCGCCGATGTGTTCTTTTGGAAGGGGAGTCATCTTGTTCGACTTCCCGTACCACGAATGAGGCTTCGTATGCCGATTCATCCTCGGGCTTCGCCTCATACTGCAGGAACGAAACATTCTTTTTTCTCGACGTCCCGGCGCCCGGCGTCAGGAGAATACCCTTGGCGGGGGAAGCAATTGGTTCGGCAGCCTTTTTCGGAGAGTGGTTGGACTCTTGAGCGAGATTTTTGGATTTCATGTCCTCGTCGTTCGCGGCAATAGAGCTGTTTCCTTCCTCATCCTGGCCTGGCTTTTCGATGATGGTCGACTGAGGTCGCACGTATCGCGCCTTTGGATGAGGGGTTCCAAAAATGGCAGTCTTGAACGCGCGTAGTGCAAAGATGTGCGCGGGTGTTTCTGGTGGCTCATCAATGCATGACGCACCTTCATCTGCAGACTGAAAGTCAGTGAGTAATCGCGAGCGGGAACGCATCTATTACTTAAGGGTGTCATCAGAGCATCTGCTGCGCGCAGAGGGGCATTGGTCCATTCAAGCATTCTAGCAAGGAGCTGACCAGTAATGCAAGAGCAAACGAGCAGCGCTTTGAGCTCTTGTGGAAGGAGCTCTGCCCTCCTTGCCCTCTCTAGGTTTTTGTGTTTACATTTACGTAAACCGCGGCTGCAGATGGCTATCGGCGGGCCTAATCGCGGAAGCGTTCCGTATCCATCCTCAATAGGAAAATATAGACCTTTGATGCCACAGGAGACAATCGTCGACATTCTCGACGAATCGCACACTTCGAAATCTCTTGCAAGAAGGCTCATTGCTCCCGTATCGACATGCCAGAAGCGTTGAGATCATCAGCTACTCCCGACGTTGTCCAAGATGCAGCCCATGCGCAATCCACAGACCTCACCACAATGAATTCGCCTACAGAACTTACAGCACCCCACTCTTCTTTGCCAGAGGGAGAAGAGAAAAAGACCAAAAAGATCATTCGCAAAAAGCGCCGGCCAGCCCGCCCTCAGGTCGACCCTTCCACGCGAACCTCGGAGCCGCCCCCTCAAACAGGTACTATATTTAATATTTGGTATAATAAATGGTCTGGAGGAGATCGCGAGGACTCCTATCTCTCCAAGACAGCTGCCAAACACAGGTGTGATGTGGCAAAAGACAGTGGCTACACAAGAGCCGACAAGGTGACCGGGTCGTACTTCTGCCTCTTCTTTGCCAAAGGCGAATGCCCACGAGGACAAGATTGCGAGTATCTCCATCGACTACCTGGCATCTTCGACACCTTCAACCCAAACGTGGACTGCTTTGGAAGAGACAAGCATTCTGATTATCGAGATGACATGGGTGGCGTGGGCTCTTTCATGCGCCAGAATCGCACCCTCTACGTTGGCCGGATCCATGTGACGGATGATATTGAGGAGGTCGTGGCTCGTCATTTTGCCGAGTGGGGTCAGGTCGATCGCATCCGCTGTCTCACTGCAAGAGGTGTCGCCTTTGTCACTTACACAAATGAGGCCAATTCACAATTTGCCAAAGAAGCCATGGCACACCAAGCGTTAGATCACAGCGAGATCTTGAATGTGAGATGGGCAACTGTGGACCCCAATCCCGCAGCACAGAAACGAGAAGCAAGAGCGATTGAGGAACAGGCTGCTGAAGCAGTACGGAAAGCTCTCCCAGAGGAATTCGTGAAGGAGATTGAAGGGGATGCAGGTGCGCGGAAGAGAAAGAAGATAGAGGGCCGATTTGGACTTGAGGGCTATGAGGCTCCTGATGACGTTTGGTACGCAAGGAATAGAGCTCTCGAAAATGAGACAGAGGCAACAACAGATGTGCTCGTGGGAACAGCAGCTGAGCCAGGTTTGCTGGAGAATGGAGATGAATCGCAAGCAACCCAAATTGAGGATGGTATTTTGAAGAGTTCAACATTGGCAGCTCTGCAAAATCGGAACGCCTCCAAGGGAGCGTTTCGCGCCGAATCTACTCCAAAAGCTCCTACCGCTTTGGTGGGATATGGCTCTGATAGCGACTGAAATAAGCGTCGCAGATTGAGCGCAGTATTCCAGTCGAATAGGTCGTCAATCCAACAATCTACCACGTTCTCCTCTTGGTGGGCCGGCCATCACAGCCCATTCATGCGTGAGATATGACCCCCAGCTATCAGCTTCTATGCGGGACTTCTTTCGCAAGGTGGTAGTACAAGATGTTCTTGGTGCGGAAATTGTAGATGAACACTGCGGAAGAATCCTGCGATTCCTTGAGCAGATTGTGCAAATTGGTCATATACGTGCGCTCACTGGCCGGAGCATTCTGAATAAGGTATTTCCACGAGTCAGAATCATTCAACTGTGTCTGATGGAGTGCCTGGAAGACTTCATCTTTTGTCTCGACAGCAATGATCTTGGTTTCGACGGAATTTCTACGCCACTCTTGTGCATGAGCGATCGCCTCTTCAACGACTGCTTTTCGATTGAACTTTTTGCTCTTGTTGACGGACGCCAATATCTTCACATCTGGCTCGTGTTCCATTGAAGATTTATCTGGCTGGCTCTCGTGGCGGAGCAGAGGGGTTGTGGCGTGACGGCCCTCATTGCGGTTACGCTCTCGTATTTCGGATCTCATATGATGAGCTAGATCGGCTGTCCGGACCTCTGCCTCATCCGGTCGAAAGGCCGCCTTTACCTTCAAGGTGTCTGGGGACTTGATGAGAATGGCCCAGCTGTAATTCTCTTTGATTGGCGCCGATTTTGTGAAGGCATTACTGGCAATGCCTGGATTCCTCGTATTCGCAAGCTCGGCACTGATATCATGTGCCCATAGTTCACTCAATATCCTGATGCCCACCGTCTCGAGCAAGTGGGCGTCGTAACAGTCAATAAGAACGTCACATCTCCTCGAAGTCCAGGCTGATCTATCAAAATTGGGCCTTCTTTTCGCCTTGGACCTTGTTTGAGCCTCTAGGTAAGACATCATACCCGTGCAAAGACCTGACCAAGTCATCTGGAATCCAACTGCGTGCGTGATAGACGATCGAGCAGGAAGAACCTGGTGATTTCGAATGAGCTTATCGTAACGGCCACCGGCAGCAAAAACAGCTTTGCGCTTGCGATCATGCAGACATTGAAAGAACAGATGCCCACAGTAGAACTTCTCGTTGTATGTAGCCAAAGGGCTCATGAAAATCTTCCGTCCGACATTCATGCGAGACACGTATACCATGAAGTTGTTCAAGTGGGCGAATGTAGCCTCGAGGTCGGTGGTATTCCGTAACATCAGGCGCAGCTTTGGCAGTGCTCTCTCGAAAGGCTCCCGAAAATCAAATTGCTCCAACTCATCGAGGCTCGTGCTAGCTAATGACAATGGAGGCGCTCTTAATTCTGGTCTAATCTTGGACCATGTCCATTCGCCTGTGTTGAGCTTGCTCATCACTTCCTTTGCGCCAAACCATTTTTGGTGACTGATATTGCAAGCCGTGAAGATCTTGTCCAATATTTGAGAGTGATTGACGTGATAGCACATGTTCGTACTGGAAAGGTTCGGGAAGCCATCAATCACTTCATCGATGACTTTCATCGTCTCGGCTTCGTCAAGTGCAAGATTGCTAGCACTGGAACCGATGATATCGAAATCCGACTCTCCAAAAATATTTGGGTCTTGCATTCTTGGATCTGGGCGAAACACGTCCCCGAAGGTGAAGGTCTTGTGGTCTCCTCGCGACGACTGGGCGAGCAGAATGGCGTTTGGCAGTACAAGATCGTACGGCAGCTGAAGAATTTTGCCAGTAGCGTCCAGTACGCGTACAGTGTCTGCTGCTGCGTAGCAAGGATGTTGGGGGAACAGAGCAGGATTATCTGTCCTTTCGACAGCGCCATGTCTCCGAAAGATTCTGGTCAGCTTGCTCTTCACCTTAGCCTGTAGCTCCAGGTCTGGCAAATTTCGTGCCATCGCACTCACGGCGTCTAAAAGGCTGACTTTCTCAGACATAGGGCGAGGCGCTATGGTCATGGCCACGAGGTCATCCTTGGTATGCCTTGCGAAGAGGTTTTCAACGAAGTCGACCCTTAGTCGCGATTCAGGATTTGCCAGTTCTCTACGCAGTAGCCGAGACGTCCGATCTTCATCTTGTACAGGGATTTCCTTGAGGAGTTCGAAGCAGCTTGGCCGCTTGTCGGACTGATATTGCAGCAGGGACATTACCATGGCAGCTTGAGTGCTCTTGTCAGTGTTGGTCAAACCTGGAGGTAGCTTGTGATCCTCCTCGGCGAGAAGCTGCAAGGCTTCAGCACGTTCCATCCCCGTCGTGAAAACCACGTTCATTTCGACAAGGATCACTCCCAATGAAAACATGTCGGCTTTTTCGTCGTATCGCCCTGCTCCGCCTGACCTCACTTCAGGTGCAATGTACCAGGCAGTACCGACGTCTTTCGTGAGACTACCTACTGTGTTCGATTGACTACGGGGCACCTCAAGCGAGCGACCCTCGCCCGGCCGAGCCAAACCAAAGTCGCCAATACGTATGTCTCCGCCGTCGTCAATGAATATGTTCTCTGGCTTGAGATCGCGGTGGACGATTGAGGCTGCGTGAATGTGCTCCAGTCCACGAACGATCTGGCCAAAGACGCGCCAGCATTGGGCCTGACTGCTTTGGATGCCTGAATTTATGAGATTTCGAAGGGTTTCCTGCTTACAGTACTCCATCTGAATATACAGATTTGTCCAAGGGCTGCGGGATGGCTTCGCTTCGGCAGTCTGTTCGCTGAAGCTTCCTTCGGAAACGGACGGGGAAGGCCCTTCGTGTGGATGACCATCGGTAAGCTGCTCTCCCGAAGAGACGTTCGAACCGGTACTGGAGGCATTTTCCTCGGTTTCGCTGTCACTCTCATTATCAAAGTCTTCATTGTCTTCGAAGACTACATGACTAGAGCTGATGAAGTCAAGTCCTCTGGAACTCAAGGGTATTGCAGCATGTAAGCCCACACTACTCATGGATGTTGTCACTGTCTCTTGGGAAATATCAATGCCTGATTTGTCTTCCATCATACTTGTGTCGTCTTCTTCTATCCAGGAAGCAAAGTAACGAACAACATTCGGATGATTGAGTCGGGACAAGACGGTTACCTCACTGAGGACTGGATCTAATGCTGCCCTGGGACGCGCTTTGATTTTCTTGATGGCGTAAAGTTGACCATCTGTTCTATTCCTTGCACGGAAAACCTCACCAAAACCACCACGGCCTAAGCGACCTTCTTCAACGAACTTTCGAGCATACTCGGATGGTACATTAGCTGCTTCAGAATCACGCCGTGTCCTGAACTTGGTGAGAGCCAGTGCTTCAGAGTTTTCGACGCAGTATGGCTCATCGTTTCTGAAAAACTCAAAATGCAGCAAGTCCCACGCAGATGGGCGCTTCTTGATATTCAAGTCGAACATTGCTTTCAGAAGAGACATCATGCTTTGAGATAGTCCTAATTCTCCGATAGCCGCCGCAGGTGTATCATATTGCTGTGACACATTCCCACCAAAAGCCATCTGGAGTAAAGAGATACCGAACATCCAGATATCTGTTCTTGTACTTTGAGGTCTCCTGTCCTCACGAGCTAATATTTCAGGAGGTACCCATCCGAGTGGCATCTTGGGCTGGCTTTGGTTCATGATCATTCGCAGATCGTACCCATAGATACCATCCGACCATTTGACTATCACTGTTGCCGTTTCGCTCTCCCAAAGTAAAATATTACCAAGGTGAACAGATCCGTGAGCAAGTCCCTGCTGGTGGTAATGATGAAGACCCTCGAGCAGCTGAATTGACCAAAATTTGAGCCTTTTGACATCCAATGCTTCTGAAACACTCATGAGGTCTTGCAGAGATCCTTTGGATGTATATTCTGTGAGAATGCTGACAAGCCACTGTGGATTGTCCCCTGAAGCTGCAGACGTGCGCTGAATGCGGTAGTTGAGGGGTTTTATCACAGCTGCATGAGGCGAGGCATTCATCTGATACTCAAGCCGTGTCTCTAAATCTTGAAGCGTCTGCTTCTGCACCATGTCGTCACCATGAAACGTCCCTTCCTTCAGACAGAGGAAGGCTTTGCCAGCGACTGCATTGCTCTTCTTCCACGGTTGAACGAGGAACAAGGTCGTGCCATGGCCTTGCTGAAACGGGAACTTTTGGGAGACTGCTCGAACATCAATGACCTTGCCATCTGGAGTTCTAACCCGGGTTGAGGATCTTTCGAAATTCAAGCCGTTGGGGATCACGACTGGTTCGACGTTGGGGCCAGAGCTATCGGTGATATTGGCACTACGTCGCTCAGCTCGAGCCTTCTCTTGCTCCATGAGCTTTGACAGTAGCTCATTTTCCTCGTTGGCAGCTTCCTCATCGGCGGCTTTGGACAAGTCCGCTTGCTTTTGCGCTTCTGCCTGCTCTGCTTCTGCTTTTGCAGTGGCTTCGCGGGCGACGCGCTCTTGGTCCAGCGTCGGCACATCCTTACTTTCTGTATATGAAGCATTATCTAAGATGTCCTGTATGGCGACGGTAAGATCATAAATCATTTCAGACCCGACCAGTGTATTTGGACGATCCCGGATGACGTCCTCCACGGCGATCCTCGTCGCTGGACGTATGTCATCGTCAAAATTGACACTGAGCTTAGGTGCAGACTTTGGATATGTTGGAGGAAAAGATACATGCAAAATAACAGCAACATTTACCTCCCCAGCGGTATAGGCTCTCAATGCAATGCGAAAAGATCTATCCAAAGCTTTGTTCCATGCGCCCACTTTGGCGCTCTCCTCATGGAAGTCCTCGGGATATATGGCCCGCAAGGCTTCGATCTCGTCATTTTGTATCTCTGAATAATTGGTTATCGAAGGTGCCATAGTACTTATATTTCTCGCTGATAGCGTCTGATGAGAACGCCCATGGGCGGCTTACAGTAATCCACTTGATGACCGAAGTCATCAAATGTGGACCCCCATTCTTCAATATTTGGCTTGAAGGGGAGATTGATATCAATCTTTCATAACATCAAAACCATCTGCATTTCCTTTCTGTGTAGAGCGCCGAGCGGAGGACCCGGCTAGCGCGCTAAGCCCCTCAGCCATATCCAGATATCGATCATCCTTAAAGAACCTCACCCAAAGACAAGCCCGATTCAGGCCTTGGTTCCTTCTCCAACTATCATATTTCTTTTCCCCTGCTCGTTCCTCTCAAAATGGTCAACATCACCGAGAAGATCAAGGAGTAGGTATTCCTCCCATCACATCCACCTTCGAAACTGCTAAGTGGTACAGGATCGAGGATGAGATGCGTAGGACGCAGAGTACGATATGACACTGGAAGAAGCCGGTCTAGTAGCTTATTCTACTCTCAGAAAACAAAGCGACTGGTTTGTAATCAGAGCATAAAGCATTGAGCCTCGTTGACTTCGGGCACACCAGAGTATCACTTGGGTTTGTTGAAAGGGTATGCTACAACTGAAAATTGCTCATGGGATTGTATTCGCTCATTTCATATCTCATATCAGAAAACTTGCCCGACTTCGTGCTCAGCTTCTTGAGCCGGCGCCCGGAGCTGGTTCTGGAGGCGGGAGTGGCTTCGATGTGAGCAAGAGTGGCGATGCTCGCATTGCTTTGGTCGGCTTTCCCTCCGTCGGGAAGTCGACATTCCTGGCGAAAGTCACCAAGACCAAGAGCGAAGTCGCAGCCTACTCCTTTACCACACTGACGGCCATCCCCGGTGTGCTGGAATATGGGGGAGCAGAGATTCAAGTGCTCGACCTACCAGGTATCATTGAAGGGGCCAGCGAGGGGAAGGGGCGAGGGAGACAGGTGATCTCGGCGGCAAAGGTAGGGTCTTTTTTTCTTTGTCTTGCAGGGAGTCAAGACTGAGCGTTCAAAGACTAGTGACCTCATTCTGATGATTCTGGACGCGACGAAACGTGCAGAGCAACGAGCGTTGCTCGAGGGCGAGCTGGAAGCGGTGGGTATCAGACTGAACAGAGAGGTTCCGTACGACTATCTGTGAACGCTGCGCAGAAAGAAAGTAGCTGATCTCATCTAGCAACATATACCTGAAAGCAAAGAAAGCTGGAGGCATGAAAATCACGTTCCAGTCACCGCCGAAAAATCTCGACGAGAAGATGCTCTACAACATATTGCGAGATTATAAAATGCTCAATTGTGAAGTGTTGGTCAGAGACGAGAATGGTCAGCATCTCCTGCCTCTAAATCCCCCAGCGTGACTTACATTTTCTCCAGCAACCGTGGACGACTTCATAGATGTGATCATGAAGGATCATCGAAAGTATATCAAATGGTAAGGTGCCCAGCTCCAGACGTCTGAACGGACATTGAGCAAAGATAGCCTGTACGTCTACAACAAGATCGACTCGGTCTCATTGGACTTCCTGGACAAGCTGGCTCGAGAGCCGCACACGGTAGTCATGAGCTGCGAGCTCGATCTCGGGATCCAAGATGTTGTTGATAGATGTTGGCACGAGTTGCAGCTGATGCGCATCTACACCAAGCGAAAAGGGGTGGAGCCTGACTTCAACGAAGCACTCATCGTCCGAAACAGGTCAACGATTGAGGATGTGTGTGATCAAGTACACAGGACGCTGAAGGACACATTCAAGTACGCAATGGTCTGGGGAGCCAGTGCAAGGCACATCCCGCAGAGGGTTGGACTTACCCATATTGTTGCAGACGAGGATGTGGTATCAATAGTGGCCAAATAAGATCGTGTTGTACAATAGGCATACCAGGCGAAATGCCCTAGATTCAGGGAGACTTGCCCATCTCCGTACCAGGCAGGGTGTCAATGTTATGGAAGGATCTAGAAGCTTCCATGCCTGGAGCTTCCCCGGAAGACGGATGCCAAGCGGGCGTCGGCTGGGTTCCTTTGCCTTGAAGATGCAACCAAGGAGAGGTCTTTGATATCTAGGACAATCGTTCATCGGTCGTGACTGTCTCTGCCAAAGTCAATTCCAAGAAAATCGGCAACGGTCCCCACTCCCTTGTTCTCTGACAGGGCAGTTGCGGCGAGAGTCCATGCAGTAGAAAGTGAATAGAAAAAACATCCGCAACACATCCATTGTCTCAACTCTTTCTCCCCAAGCTTTCCCACCCTTCTTCAACAACACAACCCCTCTTCCCCCCCCCCACTCAACTCAGCTTCCAACAAGTCTCTCTGGTGGTGGTGGACAGACACAATGGTTCAGGAGACGAAGCTGTACGACGCCCTGGGCATCAAGCCCGACGCCTCCCAAGAGGAGATCAAAAAGGCCTACCGCAAGATGGCGCTGAAGCACCACCCGGACAAGAACCCGGACAACCCGAAAGCGGGCGAGCGCTTCAAGGAGGTCTCCCAGGCGTACGAGATCCTCGCCGATCCCGAGAAGCGCAAGGTCTACGATGAGTACGGGCTCGACTTCTTGCTGGGTGGTGGTGCTCAGGCCCCGCCGCCCGGGGCGCAGGAGGCCGGCGGCATGCCTGGTGGTATGCCGGCAGGCTTTGAGCAGATGTTTGGGGGAAGGATGGGAGGCGGCGGCGGCGGCGGCGGCGGAGGGACGCAAAGTTTCCATTTCGGTTCGAGTAATGGGAAGGGTGGTTTCCAATTCAGCAATGCGGACGACATCTTTCAATCGTTCATGCGGGGGGGTGGCTCGGGAATGGGGGATGAGGATGATGACATGTTTAGGAGCGCTTTTGGCTTTGGCGGAGGCAGCAGCCGTGGGCCACGAGCCTCGCGGAAGACATCGTATGGTGGCTCGGGCGGTAGGAGGAGGGCACGATCGCCCGAGGTAACGACCGTGGAGCGACCGCTCCCGGTGTCGTTGGAGGAATTGTACAGTGGGACACGCAAGAAAATGAAAATCAAGCGGAAGACCTACGACGAGAGAACTGGGAAGAGGAGCGTCGAGGACAAGATCTTGGACATGGAGATCAAGCCAGGGTACAAGGCGGGTACAAAGATCAAGTTTAAGGGGGTTGGGGATCAGGAGGAAGGAGGAACGCAGGATTTGCACTTCATCATTACAGAGGTAAGTGGTTGATATAGACTCTGATTCGTGAGCGAATAACTGACTATCTGTACAGAAAGAGCACCCGAACTTCCGTCGTGATGGCGACAATCTAGTATCTACCGTCACTCTCGACCTCAAGGAAGCACTGACAGGGTGGTCACGAACGCTGCCGACCATTGACGGGAAAATAATCCCCGTATCAGCAGGCGGTCCCACGGGCCCCGGCTTCCGTGAGGTCTTCCCTGAGAGAGGGATGGTCAAGAGCCGCAAGCCAAGTGAAAGAGGAGATTTGATTGTGGAGGTGGAGATCAAGTTTCCCACCAGTCTGACGCCATTTCAGAAGACTCAATTGAAGTCGATCTTGTGAGGAGGAAAATGATGTTACGACGTGCATGATGGCAAGGGACGTTTGCATTGCGTATGGCGTTCGAGCTTTAGAGATCCAAGAAGCTTCAATGCTATTGGACTGAGACAAGTCTGAAAAACGAATAGGACTAAAAAATTCCATGAAGAGCTTGGGTGCTCCACATCAATGACATCTTGACTTGTGATTCCACTTCTTTTCCCACTTTGTCTTTACGAGTTGAAAATCCTCGAGTATAGCAACTCGTGTCTCCCCATCCACACATCAATAGCCGGCACCGCCTGTCCAGCCTCATCAATATCGGTATCCCAGTCGCTCGCGAGCGCCCTCTCCAGCTCAGCCCGCAGCCAATTCGACCCCAGCAGAGCCTGGGCTGCATAAGGCCCAAGCACACCCGCCCTGACCGCTGCACTCGCCACCGCCTTTGCGTGATTGAACAGATACGTGTACGCAGTCTGATGATCGCTCAAACCCTGAGCGGCGCACACGACAGCGTACACGAGCGGGAAATGCGCATTCAGCCCCGCTGACTGAAGCTCTTCCTGCCCCGTCGCCGTCGAAGCGGGCTGCGCCTTCAGGTCCACGCAGAACCCTTGCAGGGCCACCTTGGCGACACTCTCCGCACCCTCGAATCTCAACGACCGCTCCCAGACGGAGAGCAGCGCCCGCCCCTGACTGGTGCTGGCCCTCCTGGCGACGGGGCAGAGGATACAGGCGTCCAGCATGTCATCCAATTCACTCAACCGCGGCGGTGCGTTGTACGCCGCTAAGAGGTACGGCAGCGTCGCCGATGACACCGTCATGATGCTCATGTGCATGAAGTGACGGAGTGTGTTTGGTTGAGCGTTGTGGGCCGGTGGATGGTGAGCTAGATAGGACTCCAGGCCGCTGCTGAAGGCGAAGGAGCCAAGGGGGAGGGCAGAGTCGGCGAGCAGGAGGAGCGAGTGGGAAGGGATTGAGGAGGCATCGAAACCAATGGAAGCCTTAGTGATGGTAGATGATGGTAGAGGATCAATGGATGGAGTGGCCTGTAAGGTCCTTGTCGATGGGTTCGTCTCCTTACCCCTGAGCTCTTTCAGCCGGGCCGTGGCAGTCTCGACTTGAGAGTTGAGGTGTGCCACCTCTTGTGCGATTGTGTGCTCCTCATCTTGAAAGGGCATTTGCAAATCATTTTCTCAGTGAGGGAAAAATTCCCCAAGCTACGAGTCTTGGTTGTGATAAGGAACTCGACGTCCCAGTGCAGATCCTCCTCCGCATCTCCGCATTTGTGCGGACAAAAGTGTTTTGACTGCCGTATTGAATGCCATGCCATCGAACATCATTCTTCCACCAGTTGGATATGCGAGTATGAGTTATGGGCAAAGCGAAGAAAGGGTCTCATCGTAACAAGAAGTCATCTTCAGATCGACATCACGTATTAAAGAAACCAAAATCTGCTTTGCCCAGCTTGAAGATGGCAAAATCCAAATCCACCAAGCCCCAAAAGCAGCAGCAGCAGCAGCGGCATAACATCATCATTCCCTTCGAACCAGAACATCGCATCCTCCTTCTTGGCGAGGGCGACTTCTCCTTCTCTCGCTCTCTGTTGGAGCATCACGCGATTCTTGGTTTACATGCTACCTGCCTGGATACTCGCTCGGGCGTGCTTTCCAAGTACCCCCAAGCCGCAACTCATCTGAAGCTCATAGAGGCCCAGGATTCGTGTAAGGTAGAGTATGGCGTCGATGCCACGAAGCTTGGCCGTGCAGGTGGAGGCGGCGGAGGGAAAGAGGTAAGAAAGGGAGGTTGGGATCGGATCGTGTTCAATTTCCCACATGTCGGCGGGTTGACCAAGGATGTGAACCGGCAGGTCAGGGCGAACCAAGGTAGGTTAAAACAGAGACAGAATTTTGCTACTCGACTCGGCTTTCATTGCAGCACTGATGTGTCCTTCATTTTCAGAGCTTCTGGTTGCTTTCTTCAAGTCCGCAAGTGCTCTCTTATCCCCTAGTGGACAGATCATTATGACCATCTTCGAAGGGGATCCGTACGAGCTCTGGAACGTACGTGACTTAGCCCGTCATGCCGGCTTGAAGGTCCACAGGAGCTTTCGCTTTGAGGCGCTCGCGTATCCTGGCTACAAGCACGCAAGGACGTTGGGCAACATTGACGGCGGACGTGGGTGGAAAGGGGAGAACAGACCGGCGAGGACGTATCTCTTCGAACCGAAGGAGAACCAGCAGCCCAATGACCCAGGGAAGAGAACGAAAGATCAGGGCGATTCGGACAGCGATTGATTCATGATCATTTAATCACTGATGCATTCGTAATCCGGACCTGATCTAGAGTCGCTATGCCGCTGAACTGCTGCCACAAACCCGGAGCAATTGGAATTCGGTTTAGGAGATGTACACTTTCTTCAGCTCGCTTGCCGGCCAGATCTCCAAGCTGGTAGGATCCTTTACCAAACCCTCCTCAAGGCCGATCTTCTTGCAGTACTCCAGCAGTCGATCGCGCCCATAGACCCTCCCTTCTTTCTCATGCATGAGGACGACAGGGTCATTCTCGACGTAGCTTTTGGTGTGATGTGCATATGGTAGCTTCCGAGCGAGCTCATTCAGTTCCGTCGAACAGATGGGGCATACTGAAGTAGTGGTGGAGCTGGCATTAGCAGTGCTGCTGGCATGCTTGGAGTGGCAGGATGGGGTCTTTAGGGCGGAGAGGCCGGCCGAGAGGGCGATGAGGAGTAGGGGCTGTGATGGGAGGGAGAAGAGCTGATGATGTGTGTCCGTGAAGAGCGCCGCCAACTCATACCATCTGGATTGGGAATACCAAGTCTGTTACAGAAGGATCAGTGGTCACTCGTTCTTTTGAAGAAAAAGAAAAAGGGTTCCCAGGTGTACATACATGCTGCTTCCGATCGGGCGTGAATGCAAGAAGGCTTGCCGCAATCGAGATCTTCTCTTCGTAGCCCTCATGATACTGCGGGAAGTACTTCTTCGCGTGGTCCCTGGCCTCCACGAACCTATCCCGCCGACAGAGCTCGATGTACTGCTGTAGCCGTAACTCGAACTCCAACCGGGTGTCCGTCTTCTTCATCACCACCTTGTACTCGGCGCACCACCCCAAACACTCATCCAGACTGCCCTCCCGCAAGCTTCTCCTCACCCTCTCACACCGATCAAACACGCCCAAGTCCACCAGCCCCTCGATCCCCTTCTCCCCCGCAAAAGCCCATGCGCTCTCCGAGTACCCCTGCCGAACCATATACTCGACCAGCAGCCGATCCAACCTCACAGCACTCCACTCATCATACTTCACATCCGCCAAGCTGTCGATCCCGTACAGATCGTTCAGATGGCTCAACCGGCGACGGGAGGCTTCATGCAGGATCTGCTCCTCCTCGTGCAGGGTCTCCATCTTGCGCTTCAGGTTGCCGAGGCGCTGGATCATGGCGTCAAGGGGCTTGACGGCGGCGGCACCGTCGGTGGTGCCGTTGCGGAGGGAGCTGCCCAGCTTGGTCAGCTCGTTCTGCGTCAGCCCGTTCTCCCGCTCGAAGTGTTTCTGGGCGGTCTTGAAGTTCTTGCGGAGGAGCTCCTGGGGCAGCCGGAGGAGCGGTTGGTCCTTGGGGAGAGGTCAGTTCGGGGGAAGTTGAGCGGCATGATGGGGGGAGCAGAGTGGGGGATTGTACCAGGAGTAAGTGGCTTTCATGGTTCAGCTTCGTTGTCACGAGTTCGGCGGCCATATTTATCCTGTTGAAGATCGTGTTGAGGAGGGTGGGTGAAGCAGCAGCACCAGAGTTGCAAGAGATTTGGCATATGAAAAGGCAGACTACTTGAAAAAAGGCAATAGCACTAGAGATCGGTAATAGCTGGGTCTATGGATGTAGGCTTCATAGTGGAGAAAGATGAAGGTGAATTGAATCTACCTAAGTGAGGTACGTATTGTCTGATTATTATCACATGTCTTGGCTACAAGCGGCAAAGCCGACATGCTTGGACCAATAGTATCATAATACAAGTTGAATCCATCGCTGAGCTTTCTTCCTTCGACCTTTTTGAAATTGAGGGTATCGATCCTGATCATCCCTAATGAGCTCCGGCCTTATGGAAGACCATCATCACACGACACTTGAAAACGCCATTGAACATGTTTCTGATCCACAGAAATCGCTTAAGTCATCGTCCACCGCTCGCCCTCTTCTCTCTCCTCTCTTCACCTTTGCTTGCTTCTTCGTCTTGATATGATCTTCGTCTTCGATATTGTCTTCGATTGAATTGTTTGCATGTCGGCTTGAGACCAGACAACGGCCAGATTCAAGCATGCACTCGATGATTGTGTGACGAGCCTCAACCGGAGGGCTCTGAGATTGCTTTCTTCTCCTTTCTCTCTTTCTTCTCCTTCCTCTTGCGTTTGCGTTCCTGGCGCTCTTCAGATGTCTCGTCTTCGTGTCTCTTTCTCTTCTTCTGTTCATCCTCCACCTTCGCATCTTTGACCTGTCCATGCTCCACCGCCACAGCCGCTGGCTGTCGAATCGCCATCTTCACATTGCCTGACGAATCCTTCATCTCGGAGACAAAACCTGTCGTGGGTCCGCCCACATACTCCAATGGGGCATTGTAGTCCTTGTAATCAGCATTCCATGCAGCAGGAGTTGCTTCGTTGGGGCGTCCATATTTCTACGCACTGTCAGCAGATAGTCCGTCTTCGAAGGAATGACCAACTCACATCCAGCTTGCCGGCAGACTTGAGCTTCTTCTTCTCCGTAGCTACTGGTCCCTGACCCCATCGTCTGTACGAGAATTTGGCAGTCAGCGAAGGTCCATGACTACCTGCTTCGTCCAAGTGACGGAGTTCTGGGTACCTTCCTCCATGGACAAGAGCTTGTAATCCTGGGGGGGTGGGGGGCTTTTGCTTGGAGGATTCGTACCTTGGATACAGATCCCTCTCCATAATGCAACGCTTAATTTTCGCAACGACACCGTGATCACATGTGGCCATGTCGACGGTCGTCATTTGAGCATAGCCAATGGCGATTGCTTCGCCCTTTGTGGTAATCAGGACCACTTCTTCATGTAGCTCGATGTCCTTTGCTATCAACGTGTCAGCAACGAGATGCTTAGCCAAAGAAACCCTCGCCGCTTACCAAATCTGAGCAGGCCCGGAATCATGAGCTTGGCCCCGTAGCACACAGCATTGACCGCGCTGTCCTTGACGACGATTCTCTTGAAACCGGTAAGGAGGCTCTCCAGAGGCTGGATGGCTTGTCGAAGCTCGCGTTCATCGTTCCAATTGTCTAGTATCCACATGGCGTCCATGACTTCATGGAGGGTGACCATTCCCCTGCCCTCGGTCATGGCGCCGCTCCGGACTCTACGCAATTCTTGCATGTGAGCTCCAACGCCCATTAGCAGACCCAGATGGACACAGAGGACCCTCAAGTAGGTGCCCGCCTCGCAGCTGACCCAGAACACGCCAAGGTGTCTGGCGTTGTCGAATTCATAGACTTTGCTCTCATAGATTGTTCGGATACGCAGGGTTCGCTTGACGGCTGAGATGAGGGGAGGTCGTTGGAAGATAGGACCGGTGAGCTGCTCGACTGCGCGACGAAATTGGGTTTCCCCTCCTGGCAGTGTATCATGTAGGCGGATCACACACACGTATTCTTTTCCAGCGCTCTGCTGAGACTTGACCAAACGGGTAGCACGATCGATACAGACAGTCAAACAGCCAGTCACTTTTGGATCGAGCGTACCACTGTGGCCAGTCTTCTGGACACTACAAGTCATGTGAGCCAGCTAGCAGTGACGCGGGGCTCATCAACTGGGCCTACCGGAGGATACGCTTCAGCCAAGCAACGACCTCATGACTCGAAGGATTGGAAGGTTTGTCCAGGTTGATGATGCCTGAGCTGATGTAGGATCGGATGTCGCGCTTGTAGGGCTCGGAGCCATGAGGAATTGGGGTGTAATGTCCACTGCGAACAAGCAGACTGAGGTAGTTTTTGAGCAGTAGGGGCCAATCACTGGACTCGATGGTGCTCGGGACGGTATGGGGTGGGATGGTCGTCACTGCCTGACTTGGCTCATCCTCCTTGTCTGCTTCCTCTTTGACAGAAGGAGCTGTTAGCTGGTACATCACAAAAGCGAAACCACTGTAGTGCGCGAAGGGCACGAAGGGCACGAAGGGCAACTGCTGAGATGGAAACGCAGGAAAAGTCTGGTAGAGCTGTGGGCTAATCAGAGAGGGCAAAAGGTCCTCCGGCGCCCGGTTATGCATCCCGGCGGGGCTGCTGCAAGGATTTTCGCCCATTCTAACCAGGCTGATGTGTAGCTCGAAGTCAGTGGTCTAGGGCAAGCCATTGCGGAACGATAAATAGTGAGACAGCCCGGATTTAAGTCCCGCCGTTGCCGTTGCCGCCAATCTCGTCGACTGGGCACCCTCTAGGCCGTCGGCAGAGGTACCCTCGTACCTTGTACCCTTGTACCCTTGTACCCTGGGCCGAGGCCCCATTCCCCCCAATTCTTCTACTGTATACCAAGCTGACCAGATGCAAAGCATTCGATGCTGGACACCCCAAGAGCCTGTCGGCGTGAGGGAGGAGTCGGTGTGAGTGTAGTCCTGTTGGTACCTCGATGGCCTGTCTCAGAAGAAGGTCGACTTACTGTAGGAGGGTCGTTCGTCCTTAGGTATCTGCTCCCCAAAGCTGATTGAGGATCGTCCTGTTGATGGGTGCAGCCAGGGTAATGGGAGGTCCAGCTGATGAGTGCCCATATATACAGTGATATAGGTACAGATATAGATATATATATACGCATGCTCAATGAATCGACGGAATGGCCAAGTGTGAGTTGTCAAGCTGCTACAATTTCACTCACCACCTAATCTATGTCCTTCGCCCCGGTGACTCCATGTGTTCGAGAAGTTGAATCCAGTCGAGGTGCCTTGACTGGTATCCTGACTCGCAGGTCGATATGCGGTTCCGTATCCTTTCGTTTTGACGCCACGCTGATCTGCCCCAAACCATTTTTGGAAGATCGAGGGAGTACGAACATAATTCGTTCCTCCTCCAAAGGTCGGCCAGAGACGGGTTAGGAAGTCGTAAAGATGGGCTGCTATCAGTCCTGTGCCCTGCTGTAAGGCTGCCTCCGGTCCTCCCAAGACTAGGGTGAGTCCGAGAATTGCCCATGGCAAATACATGGCCTGGAAGGAGATGACAAAGAATGAGACCTTCTTGTTCTTGTTGTCCTGGGAGAAGGTGTAGGCCATGCCAAGAATAAGGGCTGCGTCGAATGAGCTTGATCACAGACAGACTGACATACGCATTGTACCTTGTGTGAATATTGCACCGCCCAGGAAGAGACCCGATGTAGTCTGTATCAAGTCAGTCACCTCGTCTACTACAAATCTCAGAATAGGGAGCAGATAAAGAATGGTGCGTGATTTGTAGGAAGCCAAAAATGCCAGACGTGCATTTCCAAAGATTACGCAGGCTTTCTCAAGTGACATTTCCACCATGCTCGCACCGTACGTAGTCCGTTTTGGATTGATTGCGAATGATGGAGCTACGCGAGATGCAAGGATGATCTTCCTCATCTCCAGGAACCGCTTCAGCCAGAGAGGGGCTGAGCGGGCAGATATGTGAGGTTGTGATAGGACGCAATCGAAGGAGAGCTTGTCTCCACGAAGACAGCGAAGGCTGACACGTTCTGACGCGTGAAAAGAATGTTGTCACTTACCATGATGGTCAAGCCCAGGAAGACAATGTAGGTGAAATAGTCACCTGGTTGAGAGAAGCGACTTGACTCAAGCTCGAGACCGCTGGAATATTGCCACACTGATAGTCGTAGGTCAGTAATCAAGCCACAGACAAATCGAGGCATAGACAATCATACGGAAGACGGTATCGAAGATGATGCTTAGTCCACTTCCAGTGACCCAGAAAGGAGTGAAAAACCGCCACAGCTCAGGCAATGGGAATTTGAAGATCCATGGCAAGTAGAAGACTATGTGGTGGCCGCTGAGAAGGCGGCTGTGGACAAGGACAGATGTGACAAGAGTCAATGCTGTCAACGTACTAGCATATTGATGTTAGTAAACACGATTTCCTGTCTGTGTGCGGACACGAATCGGACAAGCCTCACCGAGATACTGGAGGCGCTGCCCAGTATGCGTCAACGGCACTCATTTTGAACTACAGATGGCTTTCGTTACTTTGATATCCGAATCTTTGTGATGATCATGGTGATATGGGATTTAGACAGGTGTCAATTTGACGGAAGGTGTGTTGACAACTCGAACCTAACCCCTTTAGGGCTGAGGTAATACTTACAACAGTATTATGGAGCCCCACTGTTACACAAAAGGCGATGAGGAAGCGCTCAGATGAAAAATAAAGCGAATTCAACAATTGAACCCCCTCAAAATCGAAATATTGAGTCTTCTAATCTAGAAAATGTGGTTCCCTTGCGAATCAGGATCTTGCACGAGTGTAAAAGGTATTGTCTCATGCTACGGACGTAAAGTTGTTCCATCCAGGACTCCACGCTCATGATAGAAATATAAAAAGCTATGATTCATGAAATTGAACCTTACTGAAGCTTGGGCCGCTTGAAAGCATTCACACCTGAAGCCGAGGAAGCCTCCCTTTTTCGCTTCTTCTCAATTTCCTCCTTCATGATTCTCTCCGCTTCGCTCATAGGTCGCTTTGGTGCTACCTTGTCAGCGGACTTTGGCTGATTCAACGCATGCTTCTTTGACGCCACAGCAAAAACATTCTTAGTTTTTTTCGTCATGTCCATTTTCAGGCTGACTTTCTCTGGCGGGGGAGCGGGTACTCCAGTCGGTGTAGACTCTGACTGGGGCTTCTTAGATTCGGCTTGATTGATCTCTTCCGCCTGTGCATCAATGCCATTCTCTCGAGGAGGCGTGACCTTGCTCTGAGGTGCAGCCTTCATGACAAAATCGAGCTTGATCTTGCCGCCCTCCTCCCTGTGCAGTTGTCCAGAAGAATCACCATCTTCATCTTTTGCGTTGGCTTCAGCCTCTACCTGTGCCCTTTCTATCTGTTCCTTGATCAATTTCTGCTCTCGCTCCTCATCTCCCTTGTCTTGCCTCTCCTTCTTCCGAATCGCTTCCGCCCTGCGCAAGGCCTCTGGCGAATTGTCGACCCAAGAAAGGTGGATGCCCTTGTCATTTTCCTCCACCCGGACAAGACCTTCACGACCCAAATGTTTCGCGAATTCTGTCAACGAGGACCATTTGGTACTGTTCATGTGCACATGCTCCTTGTCCGTAATGACTTCTTGGTAGAACTTGTTCAAATGGACCTGCTTGGTGCCGTGTGCCGTCCGTAACTGTGTGAGAAAATTCCTCTGGAAGTCGTTCGAGTAGTCTGAGATGACTTTGTTTGCATTTAACCCGACAGCTTGCATTTGGCGTACATGCGACTCCGACATGGTGTGACATTTGTACCCATTTTCATCTCTACACTGCTTGTGACAAACCTCGCACCAGAACCGTAGTCTTTGGAGGCCCTTGGACTTGAGCTTGTTGCTCAGATACTTCGTTGAGCCTACTTCGGCTTTGGGCATCGCGAAGGCCCTGGCAGACCAGCTTGGAAAGAAGTGTGTCTGTGACTGATGGGTTGTGACGAAGATGGATGAGTGGAATCACAAAAGCTGGACTAATGGGCCCCAACGCCACATCTTGGCCGTAACTTGCACGACACAAATGCCACAGCCTACCCGGAGCACACCTAGAAGCTTGCCGTAGTCTAGGTACCTACCTTAGGTAGCTTCTACTTGGGTACAGATTTAGCTCGGCCCGGCAGGCTCCCTAAAATTCACGGTCCGCTTGGGATACTAAGGGCATGCTCATAACTAGTGTTAATTCACAAAGGAGCCTGTCTGGTCAACAGCTGGTGGATAGCAGAGGCATATGTTTACTTCTCAGATGTGGTGCAGGGAACATCCATTATGACTAGAAGCTTGTTTTCCCGCCTAAAGCAGGATTACTTGGCCCGCAATGAGTGAAGCATACGAATACATGACGTACTAATTACAGTTAGAGTCCAGTGGATGCGATATAAAGGCATATTCTTGAGTCATGCACATGAGTCCCATGTCCTGACGGTCCCTATTTCCGGGACTGTGGGCTATCGCCGAGTATGGGGGAGGAGGTGTCTCCTGATGTATGTCGATCGGTAAGCGCAGAAGGCGTTTTAGGACAGCAAGCTCAGTATGCATGCTCTGCACACAAGTCAGGCTTAGTGTGTCCGGTGCCAGGTGATGAATGGGTATCTCAGGCGTTGACTCAAAGGCATCATCGTCAATCGGGCGAAAGACCCAAACAGAAGACACCAACATTGTAGCTGCCGACGGCAACGTCCACAGCAAGTGGAAAATTCGAGGATCACCCTCTGGGCGAGCGATGGCATGTCCAATTGGGTCGAGAAGCTTCAAGATACGCAACTGTTGAGAGTTTAGTGGATACAAGCCGTCGCTGCTGGCTGTTCATCACCATGCCCTTAGAGCCCGCCAGGAGAAAGGACTGAGTTAACTGAGCTAGAACATGTCAAAACCTATGTTCTCATAAATTAGCTGTAGGCTATGAGAAGTTTTCTTCAAGAAGTTGTGGACAGCCTCAAGTATGCAGCCCTTAGGGAACCAGTGCTCTTAAATCAGCCGGCCCAAGAGTACCTCTCCTCGCGTTGGAGATAGCTTGTCAACCATACACTTTGCCTCCGCTTGCAAGCTGCCCTTGACTGCTTGCGTTTTGAGACGTAAGAATATGAGCCGTCGACAAGGCGCTTGCTGACACGGTAATAACAATCCTTGCTGCTGTATTAAAATGAGCCGCAACCCGTCTGCGTGCAGTGACGTTGCCACATCTCGGAACTGGTATCCACCGGATTAGGAAACTCAAGGATGAGCAAGACCTGGCACATGGGTCAAAATTCGTCATTGGGAAGGGGCGGATACCCGTCCTCTCCTCAGCTTGTAGAGCTTTCCCGGAGTAAGACGCAATCGCTATTCGAAGGAGCCACCATGTCAGTTTGAATAGAGAGCTTCCTTTGTGGATGATATTCAGGATCGGCAAAGCACACGTATGGTATAGTCAGAAGCGTCAATGAAGTGTGGATATAGCCTCAATAGAATAGCTAATACTCATCCAGGTCTACCATTCTCTTTCCTTCTTCCGGCTCCACTCGAGGACGAAGACGAGACTCTCCTATGGGTATGTGCCTCTTCGTCGTCGCTCATGAGACCCTCCAATTCGAACTCTTCGACGTCCCTCAATCTCTGACTGTCGGCCCTTAGATGGCCATTCCCCACCGCTCGCCCGTTGACTTTGGGCAAGACAACAGGATTCCGATCAACAGGCCACACGTGAGCTGCGTAAAGGTGTAGAAGCATGATCACGAAGAGGAAGAGAAGGAAGGAAATGCTGAACAGGATCAAGATATAGGAGACATGCGTGACGTGGGCGCCAGCAAGGAGAGCCATTTGTTCTTCGGTGGCCCCCATGAATAGAAAACCGGATGTATATAGCAACTAAGCAGAGTCAGTGAGCCTGTCATGGAATGCGGATTTCCCAAGCTCCAGTCAAAGCGTAGGATGAATGCTCTGAAGCGATCAGACTTACGAAGGGCGTAAGATACTGGAAACTGCTTGTTTCCTCAAAATTCTTTTCATCCAGAGCATTCCGATCCTTCAAGACAAATGCTATCTCGATGACACGGACGGCACCCGCTGCCATGAGAGTGTATCCAAAAACGGTATGTACGTGGGTACTGAGCTCAAGGGACTGTGGATGGGCACTCATGCCCCAACCAGTCAACATGATGACCAAGGCGGGGAACAAGTTTCTTTTCGGACGTCCGTCTCTTTTCCTGCTGAGAAATACACCCAACAGTCCTGCGCACCACCATACGATTCCCATACTGGTATGTTGGATGTCATTCTTGACCCAAGGCCCACCCCAGCGGTGTTCTGTAAAGGTATTCACGCAGCCCCAAGCGGCTATGAGTAGCGAATCGAAGAATTCCTGACTCCGTCCTGAGCGCTTGAGCCAATACTGGCCCACGAGGAGCAAGATGGTCAGGATAATCCCATAGCCAATGAATGCGCTGCCCATGATGAAATGAGCCAGACATTGACCAAGGTGATCATCCCGGCAGAAACCCAATGCAGTAATTCCACCGAAAAGCATCTGTACCCAGCTGATGACCGGCATTATTTTGCCCATGACGCCGTGTGTGGCAACGACATATCGCCGAATCCGTGCATGCCCGCCCTTCTCCAAATGCAGTCGCAGGTAAATTCCGACGATGACCTGTGCCAGGAGAAACAACATTAGCCATGTTGCGAAGCTGGCGTGCACGTTCTTGGCGAATTGTCTGCCTTTATGGGCGTGTCCGAGGAAGTAGCCAACAATAGCGAGCACCGTCCCAAGAATCTGTACGGGAACATGCCATCGGGAGTGGACGATGCCTAGGACCATGCCAGTAGGGTATATTATGCCCCAAGCAAGAATCTGGATCAATATGTGCGCCCAAAGTATCGAATCCTACCGTAGGCAAATGATCAGTGCTTGTACCGGAAGGAGATTGAATGAAGGAATGATTTGTAGAGCACATACCAATGGTTTGGCGGAAACGGCCTCGCCTTCCGGTATCTCGTCCATGTGGTGTTCATGAGCGGCAGCAATGGATATGGAATATAGCAAGGCCACAAGACCTGCGATACGGGGCGTCGCGGACATGATAGTATTTGCAAGTGAGATGAAGAGCAATGTGGCCGTGGATTGTTCCAAGACTTTAGCAATTTCTGCAAGCGTTATGGGTGCATTCAAGCATTGTGCCTGGTCTGGCTATTCTCGAAGCATAGCTAAAAGTGTAGGCGACATCTCCAAAAGACGTATCCTTTCTTACAAGCAATATCGAGTGGCCGAATGACTGCAGGTGAACGGAATACGGATAGATAGAACCCAAATGCACAAAGATGACGAGCCTCGGGGGGCGTCATCCCGGAAGATCGAAGCGCCGGCGACGCCTCGAGGCTTCCTCCTCAAGCCCCTTTTTTCCCATTTCCAAATTGGTTGTTTTCTCGATCCATTCTGCTATCTACCTTGCGCTCTCAAAGGTTGGGCGTGACTAGATCAGTGACTTAGGACTCCGCAAGAACTTCAGCCAGACCCGGTCCTCGAAGTTCCCATCCTGGAGCGGACGCTCTGTCGTACTCTGCAATAATGTTGGCTGCAATCAGACTGTGTCGGAGAGAAAATGCTGTTAACCACCTGTGACCTTCGAATCGTGGGCTACTTGAAGCAAGCACCAAAAGACGGCCTTACCTGTTTATAAAGCCTGCTTGATCGAAGGACAGGGAACGAGCATCAGGTTTGGGTATTTTGGCCTGCTTCTGTGCCCACGAGCCGTGAAGACGCCATCACCCGACGATTTGCCAAAGGTAGATGTAGCCTTGTTGAAAACCAGCATCGCAAGCGACACTACGTGGTCCACGTGGATCTGACCTCGCCAATTAGTCCTGAAGGAGAACCCAACTGTCGTGACTCACGCCTGAATGTGCAAGTGAAGTACCATTAGCATGAGGCTGGTTCCATCTCCAACGTACGGCGAGAATCCGAACTGTGTGATATTGTTCCTCCCATGGAAAACGCCAGCTTTGTCCGATATTGCGTCTTTGCTCTTGCCAAAGACGCCGCCTGGTGAGACGAAACATGCCTCCATCTCGCCGGCAGACACCGCTCTGAGTACCCTAGAAGTCCGTATCAGTGGTGCGTTGATATGAATGCTACCTCAGTCTATGCTGGCAGACACACATATCATATCATCAGGACGATTTTTGGGGGGTGTCGATGAGATAGACTTGATGTCATCTTCATTAGCATCCTAAGCAGGAGCTGTCAGAAGACAGAGAGACGAATGATGAGGTGATCTCAAACGTACGTTATAGATTTTGGGGGTTCCCTCGGGGTAGCCGCCGGTCTTCGAGCCATCCAGGAAGTTGCCAGCTCCGCTGACGTAGAGCAGAGTGCCTTTCTTCGACTTTACTCCTTTGATGAATGCTCGCATGAGGGCTCATCAAACGATGAGGCACCGTTGAAAACAATGTCATGCTGAGAGCTGAGCTCAGTCACTTTAGAAAGCTCTGACAAGTCACCTTGGACGACAATAACTCCAATTGCTTCGAGGGTGGCGTCAAAGTCACTGGAGCGAAGGAATGCAGTGACGGGAAGATCTGGATGCTCACGTCGAAGAGCTTTGATGAATGGCCCACCAATTTGGCCTGAAGCACCCAGGAAAAGCACGGAAGACGTTGCGAAGTAGCTGCTGATAAGGCAGAGTTGTTAAGGCATGGGTAATCTTCAATTACTTAATTGCCGGTCTGTCTGATGGACGATTTGGGGGAAATTCGGAGACATTGGGTTTTTGTACTCGCTTCGGTGGAATCCCTTTATGTTGTGATTGGAGAGCAACATCTGGAGAAGGCATCAGAAGAGAGCCGTCGTTCATCCTTTCATGCCGATATTACAAATCCTCCCCTCATTGCTCGTAAGAATTGCTTCTCTTCTGACGTATGGGGGCTTCGATTTGGTACACACATAGCAAGCGCAGCCTAAGACGCCTGTCCGATGATCTCAGAAATACTAGAAATTGGCATCATTGTCGTCGGTTGTTCGAGGCTTATCAAGACGCTGAGTAAAGTAGACAAGGGGCTGGCCGGCGAGAGGAAAAGGGGCAGGGTTAATTAGTTGAGCCCAATTCTCCGACAGCGTTTGATTATAGATTCTGTCAAGAACAATCAAGATACCTTCTCACTCCTCTTAGATGGGCAAAGCACAAGATCAAGTATCAAGGACATTCAATCAGCATTGTGAGCGTGAAGATCATCTCTTTTGTGCTACTCAGCAGCAATCGACCCCAAGAGGATAAAGCAATGGTAAGATACTTCTACTTGCGAAGCCCAATGTACTTTTTCATAGCAAGAACGGAAAGATTGCCAAATACTCCCTAGACTTACATTGTAGAAATATCGGATATCCATTGTAGAAAGGACATGCTCGAACAAATGCGTATGAAGACAGCGAATATCATTCACTGGCAGGGAAGGAGATAAACTGGGGTTTCGGTCCATCATATTTCCTCATATAAACATCACCTGTGGCATCAGAGATTCCAGCACCACGACCGCCCTTCAATAGATCGCTACTACTTCCCCATCTTCAGCTCTCGAGCTCTCCACCTATATCATTGATCACGGAGCTCCATCTTTCTTCGCGTTTCAATTCCATAGAAAATGTCTGAGCCTGTTCACACCAAGGGAGATGGGAATCACAAAGCGGTGCTTGAGATACCACTTGACGGCACTTCTACAGCA
The DNA here is from genome assembly GCA_019925105.1 of Niebla homalea. Lineage (NCBI taxonomy): Eukaryota > Fungi > Ascomycota > Lecanoromycetes > Lecanorales > Ramalinaceae > Niebla > Niebla homalea. The sequence continues at coordinate 1,080,639 of JAHGAU010000003.1, forward strand.
CCCGAACGCCCCGAGCTTCTTGGATCAACAGAAACAAACGAAAAGGTACGTCGGGCAACTCGATCACCACCTGCTGGATTCACGGCAGGATGCCTGGCCACTATACCCTTATAACATACCTCTTGTACACGATTTCCACCCCCTACCTTAGCTGCTCGCTCTTCTCCCGGAGGACGCTGGACGGCGACTGATATCAGAACCATCGGTTTTAGAAGGCCATCCCCCACGAAGCCAAGCGTGCCGAAGAATCTTCTCACACCAACGATCTTTCCATCCCCAACTCGGGCTCCGTCATACCGCCATCTCCCGCCAGAGCCAACGGCAACGCCTACACCGAGGCGGAGAAGCAGAAGATGGTATGTCCCAAAGCTTCTTCAAAACGTTCCTTGCTCACCTCTCCATACTCACACCTTCGCCTTTACTCCCCCCCAATTCCTCAGATACTTTCTCCCCTGCTTAAGCTGCTCAATTCCAATATCCAAGAAGAAATCCATATGTGAATTCCTACCCAGCTAACCCCCCGGCCTCCAATCATCCATCCCCCACAGGCCTCCCTAATCGCCAAGAACAACGAGCTCGCGGCCAAGCAGGCAGACATCACCCAGAAGCACAGCGAGATCCTGGCCTCCCTGAAGTAAGCTCCCCAACCATCCATCCCCTCCCCATCTCATCTACATGCTTTTTGTGAAGACACCCTCCCGGGTTGAAAGGGGGAGGGAATATAATAATTGAAGCTCGGCGTTGAGTCCTGTACAGGACCCGGGATCCGAAAGCCTTGGTAGGTCGGCACATCCGCTTGCTGCACGAGTACAACGAGATCCGGGATAGCGGGCAGAAATTGATGACGATGATTGCCGAGGAGAGGGGGGTGACGGCCATCGAGGTCTACGAGGAGTTTGGGGTTGGCGAGGAAGATTAGGGACCGGGTGGAGGGGCAACGGGCAGCGGTGGCGACATGCTTGTGAGATACAGGGCCAGTGGTGGTAATGAGTTGTGGATGAAGTGGAATAGCTTCGCGCTCATATCCTAGCTACATGAAAGTGCCCCAGAGAGGACTGTTGAATCTACCGGAACACCAGCGCTATGCTTGCAGATACGTATCCCAACATCTCCAACCTAACGACCTGCTATGCAACCTTCTCCAAGCTCTGAAGATTCACAAGCTCAAAGTACTTTCCCTGTACCTTCAACAGCTCACTATGCGTACCGCTCTCCACAATCTTCCCTCCATCGAATACATAGATCACATCCGCCTTCTGAATTGTACTGAGCCGGTGAGCTACTGCGATCGTCGTCCTTCCCTGAGCCGCAGCATCCAATGCTGCTTGGACGACCTTCTCAGATTCCGAGTCGAGTGCGGACGTCGCCTCGTCCAACAAGAGGATTTTGGGGTCACGGAGGAGGGCACGGGCGATGGCGATACGTTGCTTCTGACCCCCGGACAGCATGCTGCCTTTCGAGCCGACTATAGTGGCAAAGCCATCACTGAAGTTTTGATCAGTAAATAGTCAGTTGTCATACCAGGAGCTGGAGTATCTTACGGCAATGACATGATGAAGTCGTATATGTTGGCATCCTTACAGGCCTGCTCAATGGCTTCCTCCGGCACGTCTGGCCGGTCGGATCCTAGTAGAATGTTTTCTCTGACCGACCCTTGATACAGCGTTGGCTCCTGGCTCACAAGGGACAAGAAACCGCGATAGTCATTCAGATGAAGCCTTGAGACTTCTTTCCCATCAACGAAGACACCCCCAGACAACGGATCGTAGAAGCGTTCCATGAGGGCAATAGTAGTACTCTTCCCACAGCCACTGGCCCCTACGAGAGCCACGTACTGTCCAGGCTTCACCGTCAAATTCAGGCCCTTGAGCACGGGCTGCTCAGGTCTCGTCGGATATCGAAAGTGGACGTCACGAAATTCTATGGTGCCTTCTACGTGCTTGAGAGGATCTCCAGTTGGAGACCATGAGTCGATATCAGGAACTCGGTCGAACAGCTTCTTGAGCGCTGTGGCAGCATGCTTCGCTTTACCCATGTCAGGCGCAAACGAAAATATAGTACCAGCAGATTGAGCACCGAAGATGATTGCTGCAAAGACGATGAAGAATTGTAGTTCGGTGTACTCGCGACTAGCGATCAGAGTACCACCATACCAGAAACCCTGAGGATGGTACAATTAGTAGTGCTCTCCAATTAGGGCAGTAGTAATGTGAAGGTGCTTGAGAACGATCTTAGGGGCAAACCGGAAATACAAGACTTACCAGCGCATTGCAAAGAAACATGAGTGATTGGGACGAGGCGTACAACGTCGACGTCCGCAATACCGATTTCAGACTCTGATTACCTTGTGCAACCAGCGTCTCGTGATAGTGATTCCAAACATCTGCCTCGCGAGTCAAAGATGCTACAGTACGGATTGCCGCTGTAGCTTCGCAAGCATAGCTGGCGGAATTCTCATAGGCTTTCTTTGCGCGCTCCTGGAACCGGCCCAACATCCAGAATCTTAGGTAGCCACAGGCGAGGAGGATAGGTATCGTTGCTGAGCACACTAAGCCTAACTTCCATCCTATGGCACAGGCCAGGGCGATTGCGGCGATCAAAGTCGTGCTGACCACAAGTAGAGTGCCCAACGTGACGCCACTCATGCCAGCTAGATGTGTAGTCTCAGTTGATAGAAAGGATGTCAGCACCCCGGCGGAATTTTCCTGTTCGATCATGCCAGTCAGCGTCTTGGTACGACAAGCTTTACACGACAACAGTCGACGAATGCGAATGCACGTTCGCCAAGATGGTAAGAACGGAATGCCATGACAGATGTACCTCTCTATCAAACCAGCTGATGTCCTGTCTTAGCATTGTCCGAAATGCGCGGTCCCTGGCACGGTGAACGAGCCGCTCAGAACAGTACGCGAATGCGATTCCTTGCACTGCATATGTGATCAATTGTACAATGGCCAGCATCAAATACATCAGCGACCAGAAGTTTGCGTCGTGGCGTAGTTGTGCGTACATACTTGAGGGCAGGGACAGGGCGACAATAGATTTTGCAAAGAAGACAGATTGGGTGGGATAGCCTCCGCCCGCAATGATAGAAAATATAAGGCCAACAAGCATCCACCCGGCTTCTGGCCTGTTAAATGCGCCGACGACCTTTATCAAGGCCCAGAGTGGGTATGGACGGTCTATGGGAAACCAAAGTCAGTAGGCACATGTAGAAAAGATGGACAGCATATGCGGCAATGACAGTATGGGGAAGCGCTGAAACATATTCTTCAACCTGGCATCTGATCTGAAAAAAGACGTGCCTAGGAAGCAGGGACGAGAATGCGGCTTACCTCCAATAGGTTGACGGTCTTTCAGCACCGCACTAGACACTGACTTCGTCGTGGTCGTCCGTTCTAAAGGCTGTCTGCTCTCTTTTTCTGACACTGTGGGTACTTTTTCCATCATTTTCTCTTCCATGCTCTCCTGTTCGTCGGCAAGACTCTCCTTCTTTTCCTCGTTCTCGGCCGAGATCTGCTGAGCTTCCACAAGATTATAGTAAGCGCCTTGTCGTTCAACAAGATCATTATGGGAACCTTGTTCCACAATACGACCTTGACTCATGACCACAATGTTGTCCGCAGTCTTGATGGTAGATAGACGGTGAGCGATAACGATAGTGGTGCGACCCTGAGCAGCTACATCAAGGGCCGCTTGGACTACACCTTCAGACTTTGTATCCAGAGCTGAAGTTGCCTCGTCCAGGAGTAGAATCTTGGGATCTTTGACCATGGCTCTAGCAATGGCGATTCGCTGCTTTTGGCCTCCAGAGAGGAGGAATCCCCGCTCTCCAACATGTGTCTCATAACCATCTGGCAGTCCGGTAACGAACTCATGGGCATTCGCCATTCTTGCGGCCTTTTCGATTAGCTCTGTCTGTTTCTCCTTGCTCGCATGCTCATACTCTGTGCCAATCAAACCATGGAGAATGTTGCCAAAGATTGTGGTGCTGAACAGTGTTGGCTCTTGGCTGACGAGTGCAATCTGACGACGCATCCATTGCAGATTTAACGTGCTTACATCATGGCCGTCGAGATAGACATGACCACCAACAGGATTGTAGAACCTCTCAACAAGACCCACGATTGTCGATTTCCCAGACCCGGATGCACCAACAAGGGCGGTAGTCTTGCCTGCGGGTACTTTCAGACTCACGTCCTTCATGACCACCACCTCGGCTCTGGAGGGATAGATGTGCTTGATGTTCTTGAGTTCAACTGTGCCTTCAACATGATCCAAGATCTCGCCCGCGTCATTCATTGGATCAAGAGGCGACACCCGATCGATCGTGGTGAAGATCTTGGTTGCGGCAGCTACACTCGTGGTAAATGCTTGAGCATTAGGTGCTACGTTTCCGAGCGAGAATGCTCCGATCATGATGGACAGCATGATGGTGAGCACGTCGGATAAAGTCATCTCTCCAGAGACTAGGAATCGAGATCCCTGCCAGAAGGAGAGGGCATAATTGAGATAGATGATACCCATCATAGCTCCAATCATGACGGCCAATGCAACCTTCAGCTTCAAACCCCACTTTTCGGCCTCCTGGAGATGCTCATCGTACTGACGTGCGAGCTTGTCCTGTGTGCCGAAAGCGGTGGCGTTGCGAATGGAAGAAATGACCTCTTCGGCGACGGTCCCACCCAGCGCATACGACTCCAGAGACTGTTTGTTATACCTGACGATAAAAGTAGATCCTGCAGCCATGGTGGAAACGATGGCGAAGACGGTCGAACTCAAGATGAGCGTGAGCTTCCAGTACTTGACGAAAGCAATGACGAAGGCGGTCACGAATGTTGCTATGGCCGTCAAGGTCAGGGCCACTTTCTCCGAAACGCCGTCCTGCACCAAATTGGTGTCTGCTGTGATGCGAGTCGTGATTTCGCCAGCACCTAATTTGTCAAAGAAGGCAATGTTCTGGCGTAGAATAGCGGCCAGATATTGCTCTCGGATCTTTTGGGTGACATGTTCTCCTGTGTATATGAACCCCACGGTACATATGTATATCGAAACGAACTCTCCCACGGCCAAGTAGATGAAATACAAGGTGAAATGTGACAGCTGAGAATTGAAGTAGGATTGGGAGACATGGCCTTGGAAGAAGTTCTGGAAGAGGCCACCCAGCTGGCCAAATATGACAGTCATCAAAGGCATGACTGCTCCGCCAGTAATGGCCATTAAAGAACTTATGGCAACGATGATCAGATCGTTCCTGGTAGCATATCGATATAGCGTGAAGAATGTGACCTTGACTGTGGGTATTTCAAGCTGCTCTTTGACAATGTGTTTCTCGTTCTCGGGTAGATGGGCGTATGCTTCGTCCCCTTCCTTGACTTGTCCAACTTTGATGATGCGAGAATCGAGTTTCTCCATGTGTACAGCATCTTCGGAGGAGGTCGTTAAGGAAGGGGAAGGCTCATTCAGAGGTTTTTCCAAAGATTTCTTTTCTTGAACCTCACTTTGACTTGACTGGTGGGAGAGCTGCCTGTTCACCTCCACACCGAGCGTGTGGGCTGCGCTGTTGAGGTCGCCACCTGTACTGTCCATTATGGCAACGGCGCACACTGACACGCACGGGAGGTTTTCGAAGTGTAGAAGATGGAGACAAAAATGAGAAGATGGGTGTGCTCTCCGTGGAAGACGTCAATTACCTCAATCGGGCAGGAGCCCTAGAGTACATTCACCTCAAGGCTCGCAGCAGGATTGGAAAGAGCAAAGGTCAAGGGGGATCATGAAGCATGCAAGGAGAGTCAAGCTGGTGTAGAAGAGTCATGCTTAGGCATCTATTTACATCAAGATGCAGAGTCATCGTGCATCAAGCGACCTTGTAGGTGGCCATTAGGTACATAAATTATTCCGGACTCTGGAGATTCCGAGACTTATGAAAAGACCGAGTCTAGGTATTTAATATTTATGCGTTTGGTAACATCCCCCGCTGGCCGGTGTGGCCGCTATCCGACACGCGCTGGGTAGTGCTAAGTCACCGCAAGGCGCAAGGGCCACCTTTGCAGATCATCAATCCTTGGCGGCCTCTCTAAGCGAGGTTTTCCCACCTCGCAAAAGATACGCTGTACGGATACGGTCACGGATCACAACCACACTCCTGCAACCTACCCTGAAGGTAATCGCATCAGCGTCATCATCAAGACAAGATGCCTGTGAGTATACTCCATCTGCAGTGATCAGGCATTCGGAACTGACACGGTTGATCTGTAGTCCCACAAATCCTTCCGCACCAAGCAAAAGCTCGCAAGGGCTCAAAAGCAAAATCGACCCATCCCACAATGGATCCGCTTGAGGACCGGCAACACCATCAGGTGAGCCTCCAACGATCGATGGAAATTGCATCAGCGCCCGTGGTACTGTCATATTGGCGGGCTGGCAATGATGAGTGAGCAGAAAGAGAGCTAACACGGTGGCCGCCTGTAGATACAATGCGAAGCGAAGGCACTGGAGGAAGACAAGAATTGGCATTTAGTGGCCGTGCGCATGGTCGGAGTCAGATGTTGATGGGTGATGGGCTGTCTTCGAAGAGCGCTCTGATGAGCCGGCATGACGATCGAGGATATTGCAAAGGGTTAAGAGACGCAGAGTAACACCAAATCTGATGCTCTCCACGCAAAGTCACAGGCCGCAATCAATATTCTTCTATCCTGCTCATCAGACCATTGCAATCGGCTTCCGTCCTCGGACGTAGACCCAAGAAAGGGGGAGCCTGAAATGCCTTGAAGCTGGGAATTGATATTGTCTAAGAAGCTACTAATCGACGTAGCTCGACGTCTGCGAACATGGTAATTTGGGATGGCGAATCTCCAGCCAAGTGAAGTGACCCAATAGACCTGATGCACGCATTCCCTGCCATGAAAAGCCCCTTCAAACTCCTTGCAAGTGCATCACACGTCACCCACAGCTTCCCTCAATGAGCAATCTTGGTAGTTGATTGGCAGCAATGGTTGAAACTGAAGTCGTTGGACCGGTCGTAAGGAACTGACCATTTTAGCGGCTACATGCTCATGTTAGCGAAGTCCTCGATTCTCGTAGATCAGAGCATGATGGCTTACTCCTCGGCCCACTCATTTTCACGTCTAATCTGGTCCTCTTCTTCGGGTGTAAAATCATTCTGGATATTAAAGGTCTTACGGATCTCCTCAGGGGACTTTCCCTTGATCATGTTGGCGACTGTCTTGCAGCCGACGTCAAGAAGCGCCTTGATATCAAGGTAGTTGGCAGCCTAGAGGACGAAGGTCGTCAGACAATGATACTCTGTGCGCATCGTAGGATTGGTGACTTACGAGGATGATCTCGAACAGCATCTCTTGGTCAACTTGCATGAACTTTTGATCCCACTCCTCAATGTCGGTGGTCTTCTTCCGAGAGTCTGCGTCCTCGTCATTGGCAGTGGGTGGGTCAGCGCGATGGTGGTTGCACCACTCGATGACCTTGTTCAAGACGGCCTCGTTGACCTGTGCATCCTCTTGTTAAAAGGAAGCACAACCAATATAGATAGAAGGCGAGCTCACATTAGGGATGGGAATAGCCTCAGCCATAGCTTGTTCTCCAATATCCTCCATCATGTTCTTGATGAGAACCGAGCGCTCAGCGACCTCACGCTCTGTACGCTATTTGTCAGCATTGCCCTCAATATTGGGAGCGACTTCATAGGTGTCTGTAGAACAAGACTTACCGACGACGATCTCGACACCGTCTGAGCTCTGAAGCTTGATGGTTGTCTGTGCAGTGGACATGTTTGCGCTGATGATGATTTGACTGGATGTAATATGTGAGTGGGGAAGATGTTGGTTGGTTGGTTGGTTGGTTGGTTGGTTGGTTGGTACGATGTTTGAGATCGAGATGTGTATGGAAGTGTATGGAAGATGGTATGGGTTGGAAGAAGTCAAGTTGAGGAGAGCACAAAGTCAGCTTTTGAGTGAATGTGCAGTGTCAAGTTAACAATGGATGTCATAGGCCCAAACTTCATAATGCCACTAGCCACAGCGGCGCAAGGCAACAAAGGCTTGGCAAGGCTGGGACCCTTTCCCGCCTTTGTGCTACTGGGAATTAGCTCTGAAGCTGATTGGTTGATTCTGGCATCTATGGAACAGCGGATCTATCGCAGTGTTACAAAGAATTGGTTGAGGGGGTCAAGCGATTGCGTGTCAAGGCGACGGACGATGTCATCGTGTTATACAATGTTCTGATACCTGAGACGCTGGACTGCTGCAAGGTTTATTGAGAATCTGGGTGGGAAGGCAGTTAGGGTCTTAGGATGGTAGCAAGGCGACCATGACATAGCACTAGGCTTGTCATGGCAGATCATCTCTGGAGTCAGTGTATAGTGATATGTAATTATTGATTGATGCTACTGTGCAAAGCTATTCGGCCAGCGAAAGCAATTCTGCAACTCTTGCATCCACCCTAGCTTCAACGCCACGCTTTGAATAGGTATACTGGTGCGTTTCAAACGTCTCTCATCATGTCGATTGATGATGCAGTGTAGTATGGACTACACTGCCCCTGTCCCTATCAGTTCCTGCTGCCGTTAGGCGCTGTCGCCCTCTCCTTCCCCATCCTTCGCCGCACCCTTGTCATCAGCCGCTGTATCGTTAGCAGCTTTCGAGCGTGCTGCCTCGAGTACTTTGGCAATGCCACCGAAATGGTGGGCTGGTGCATCCGCTTTGCCACCTATGACGCCTTGGTCCTTGAGATACTCTCCCATTTTTTCCACGCGTCTGGTCAGGAATAGCGTCGCTGATCTTCCTTGGGCTGCACGGATACGTTCGACCTCCTTGCGATAGGCCGTTTCGTAGATGTCGATATCCGCTGCTGGGGGGGACTCACTCACGGTTGGGACTGATGGAGGATGTTCAGAGATGCAAGGTCCGAGATTGAGGTACAGATAATCGGACGATGGATCATGGGCTTGACCGCGACCACGATGGGGAATGGCCTGGGGAACTGTTGCCGCGTGGGCAATGCGATGGGCTCCATCAGCATCCAGATCACGTTCCGGACTGACTGGAGAAGATGAGTTGAGATGATCGGATCTGTTGGTTGAAGAGCGTGAAGGTGTCTCAGACTCGAACGCTATGGCTGCGTCCTCTCTACGCTCTAGTGGTCCTTGATGATGTTCAGGTTCGGGCTCGCGATGAACACCTTCAGCGACGAGTCCGCTCTCAAGGGGGCGACGATCGTGAAGATCCATACTGCGGGATTTGTGTGGCAATGATGGTTTACTGGGTTGCGATCCTTCCATTGACAAAGGAGGCTGAACAATACGCGTGTCTTTACCGAAAATACCTTCGAGTCCGCGTGGTCGCTTAGATGTAATCAAGTTCTTGAATTTCTTCACAACTTTCATCTACACGCGTGTGAGACGAGATCTGGGGAAAAGGTGATCTTTACATACCAACAGAAGGACATTGCTGAGATTGCCGGTGATTGCTTGGTCGGTTTCCTCTTTGGTAGGAGGCTCGACAATGTGTGCTGTGTTGTCCTCGTGAGATAGTAAAGGGTCTTTGCCGTATTTGGTCACCCAAGGATGGGTCTGTTAGTGCGTCAGTCTCCGGTAAATTATTTTTGATTGGGTATGGCCACCCTACCCGCAATTCAGCCATGGTGATTCGCTTAGCCGGATTTTTCTCCAAGAGTTGTTTCAGGACATCTTTGAGGCTTTCACTCATCTCTCCTCCGCCCAGGTCGAGTGGGTCATTCTTGATTGACTCATAGAGCTGGAGGACACCCGATCGTTCGAATGGTAATTTGCCAAATCTCAAGCAATACAGGGTGACGCCCATGGACCAGATGTCCGCGGCCTTGCCGGAAATGTCGCCATGCTTTGCGATACAGAGCTCCGGTGGAAGGAAGGCAGGAGATCCTGCCGACTTCGCCGTCACCATTGCGGACTCTTTTTCAAAGATCTCGGAAACACCAAAGTCAACAATCTTCAAGACATCATCTTCTGTGAGGAGCAGATTGTCAGGCTTGATATCCCGATGGACGACGCCCTGAGCATGGAGGTATTCTATCCCTAGGATCAAATCTCGAAACCAGCACCTACAGCTCTCATCTTCGTACGGATCCGCCTCCTCGTCAATACCTACCTTCATGATCACACCCTTTTTGCACATCTCAAGGACCATATACAGCGAGTCTTCATTTGGATCGTCGAGGACTTCAATTAGTGAGACTAAGTTTCCATGGTTCAATTTCTTCATGATGGCAATCTCCTCCTTAATCAAGAACAACGGGTTTCCCTGCCCCTCCGCTTCTTGCATCTCTGCCGTGGACTGTCTATGCAAGGGCGAGTTAAGGCCCACCCCGGCGGCTACATGGTCTGTTCTACGAGCTGCATGTGGTCGGCGCAGAATATGGGATTGCGCACGCTTCCTCAGTCTGGATTTGGAGAACTCCTTCACGGCGAACTCAGAGCCATTCTGATCCACGGCCAGGTGGACTGCGCCGAATGACCCCCGACCAATCTCCTGCTTGATGACATATTGGTTGATCCGATGTATTGCGCCGCCGTCATCTTGGCTGTTGGTGTATTCGGAGTGGGCGTGCAAGGTCTCCTTGACTTCTCGCGCGCTCGAGTGATTGCGAAGGTGATGTCTCAGAGGGCTCTCGTATGCAGGTGAGGATCTACAGCAATCGGATCAGCTATGTCTCACATCACGGAGCTACCTCGGAAGCCATACACATGTCTCACGTTGGAAGGGCGGTTGGGTCCTGCAGTAGCAGGCAGGTCCACAGATATGCCGTGAGAAGGGACTATGCCAATCTGCTCCTCCTTGGACGCCTTGTGCTGGTCCTGAGAAGACATAATGGCACTTCTGGCTGGATGTGCGGTGCGTGGGGACGCCTCGACAGTTGTGGATTTCGAGGCTCACGGGTAGGTTAATGTTTGGGAAGCTTCGGGTGGATTAAAGTATTTTGGCGGGCACTAGGTACGGCTGAGCTGCGGTTGCCAAGCTTTTGGACCCTCGATGCCACGGCTAGTCTGGTTTAGGCAGATCTATCAAGTTGCCTACAGTGCCTCACGAGCCTAACTAGCCTCATCATTACGCTCTGAGACGCTGCAAATCGTCTGGAGAGTCCACTTGACTTGCCATCAGCTCCAATTCGCTTGAATTATATTTCATAATGGTCGTCTATTCTTTCTACATATTTGATCGCCATGGTATATCTGATTGTCCTTTGCAAAGTATTTTGCATCTGCTAAGTTTCCATGTAGCTGAATGTATCTACAAGAAGCGATGGACACCAAGACCAACTTCCTCATCAAAAGCTCCTCAGACAGATGGCGCCCCGAGTAGTCAAAAAATTCTGAGTGCGGAGGACGACGCTAAGCTGGTTTTTGGGACCATTTTCTCTTTGAGAAACATGGTCAAAAAGCTCGGCGGTCAAGATGACAAGTATGCCTACTGATGGGGATCACAGTAATTGAATGTGTTGACTGACTTGAACAGCTTCATCTCTTATCGGACTGGTCACTACAAGTTGCACTACTACGAAACCCCAACTTCATTAAAGTTCGTCATGGTGACAGATACCAAAACGAACAATCTCAGGGTCGTGCTACACCAGATATATGTCAGTCTCTATGTAGAATACGGTAAGGTCTCGTTCAGTGTTCAGCGTTTTCATGTCCTCCTGCTGAGGCATCGGCAGTCGTCAAGAATCCTCTTTCACCAGTCGAGCATCCAGGGGGATTAGGCGTGAATTGTCAGCTATTCGAATTTGGCGTTGAACAGTTTGTGGTAAGTGTCTTGCGGCTAGCCTTTTGGCCATTGGTATTGAGCATACTCGCAGACCGCTTCACTCCAAAATTGATAGCTCCACGCTTCCCTGAACGAACACTAAGCCATCACCATGGTGGCCTTTGGAAGCTGGCGCTGTTACTGGGAGGACAATGAGGGTAATCTTATACGCGACATGATCATCAAAGCGTCTTGGACAGCAATACTTGGTTGTCACTCAGGATCAACGAATTACGATTCGTGTTGATTTGAGCACCAGCTAAGGCCTAGTAGAATGACTCGACCATGGTTGCCTTGTTAGTCGTATTGATCGCACTGGGCCCCATATTCTCCCCCAGCTTGAAAATACTCTCCACCACACTCAGTTCTGTGGCAGTCGTATCCAGCCCCGTCACCGCCATCCAATCATTAACCACCATGCCCGCTCCTACGACCGAACTTCCCCGGTTAACGCTACCAGCAACAAGAGGCACTTGCAACAGGCTCGAAAGCTCATCCTGGTCCTGGATCGACGTTTTGGGGTGGACCACGCCACCCTGGTTGGACAAGCTCATGTAGCTGCCTACAAGAACGTTGTCTGCAATCGTCTGACGGAACACTTCGACCCCTAGGACATCTGCTATGATCTCCTCGGTCTCCCGCTCGATATCTGGATGGACCAGAGCGACGTGATCATTGGTACATATGACGTTACCGAGAGCGGATAGGCGCTCCTCTATCCGTTGAATCTTGACTTCGTCGGGGATAGTGTTCCGGAGGTGCTGTAATTCTTGATCTGTGGTCGAAGTTGGGACGAGCAGGCCTTTGCGGTTTCTGTGATACGGTCTTTAGACAAGATGGCCAAGGATCACAAGATGGTATGATTTACCCAGTGGTTAAGGTGCCAATGATCCTCGTGCCAGCTATTGTGGCTCGACATATGGGGATCACATCTTGAAGTTCTGCTTCGAAGATGCTATGAAAGAAAATCGTAAACCTCATATTCGTTTCATATGCGCCATGTGTGATCGGTCAAATTGCATACCTGTAGAAGTTTTCGCTGCTGCCCACGGGGACCAAGGCGTAGGAATTCGTAAGTGTTGAGAAAACGCCAACTCTGTGTCAGGTATTCAGTATGTGATACCCAACCCACAACTCAGGCACCCAACTCATTGGAATTCTCGAATTGAGCTCGTACAGCCATGCTTGGACTTGAAGGTAGCGGTGGTTTTCTTCCTTCTATCTAAGAGGAAATTGGACACGTGAGGATAGACTAGACCGATTTAACAGGAAATGCTGGAAGAGACGCAGATTGCAGCTCCTGGCGAATGCGGGGAAAAGACAGAGATGGACCGGTCGCTTCGGGTGCTTTATGTAAACTTGATCGTTGCATCAATAGCTCGCATTTCATGGGGTAGAGTCATGCAATTCACATGTGCGTCACGCCTTTGCAGAGACAGCTAGGGTCGGGCTGAGTCATGCTTTCTGCGGCGGCAAAACGTCAATGAATGAACCAACGTCCTTTCTTCGACTCACGATAATAATCATGCGTACTGATGTGTCACATGTGCATTAGACGAGGGACTAAATCAGCATCTCCATCCAAGACAATCGTTGGAAAAATCCTATGGGCCTCGGACTTGTGAAGCCAATGTCGTATATTATGTTCATTGGTCTGGGTTCTCATTGTCTCCCGTTCGCTGCTCCACTTTCTATGTTGGGCTTTTTCTCCCCAAGGAAACCCCATGGGTGTGATGAGATGCTCTGGGTAGGTTGAAAGCTCCGATCCATCAATTCTCTTCAAAACCGTCTGTTTGATTCGGATGGATCGCGAAAAAAAATGTAACCAACGCTGTTTCATCGAAAATCTCTTTTGACAAGAACGCCAATGCTATTTGCCTCGAGTCTTTCTCAATCCATGCATGTTCGCTCATTCTTAGATCATCGCTGTCTCGCTCCGTCATCACTTCATACACTCGTCTTCCCTTTCACCCTCGCCCGCTACCCTTCTGCACCCGCTTCGACCACTTCACCTGCTTCCTCCCTCTCCGATAAACCTTAGGGGCTATGCCCGCTGGCTTTGGACCATCCTTGCTTCTCAACCGCTGCTGCTGCGCCATCTCCCTCTCCACCCGCTGCTCCCATTCCTCTTCTACCTTGTCGACCCGTTCGGCTCTTTCCCGCAGTCGCTGCTTTGCCTGCCTGTCTTCCTCCTCTGCGTTCGGTTGACCGCGCTGCTTGATGAAGTCGTTCAGCTCAGTCTGCTGCTTGGCGCTCTTGAGTAAGAGAATGATCAGGTTGGTGTCTTCTTGGTCGCGCTTTCGGCGCCTATGAAGGTCTTTTGATGTCAATGTTTCCGCCTTTCTGATGCCGTTGGGTCCAACTTTGCAGACTCCATTGGGTTGAGGATGGCTGTTGGTGTCTTTCTGTGGATGGGAAGTGGTGGTGGGTGTGCCGCCGTTGCGCGTGTTCATGTGGAATGTCCTCGTAGGTTGCATACTTGATGTACCTGACTTGACTCGGTTATCTGAGCTAGCTCATTGAGAAAAAGGAAGCCGAATTTGATCACAAAGTACCAGATGTCGACACAAATGGCTGGAAGATCTTCCCTAACAAAGACAACAAAGAGCAACGGTATTGCAAACACCGGCAGTACAACGTTCTGATGGGATACATACCTATCAATCACTCTCGGTAGTGGGTTCGAGCAAGGCGTTGAGGTAGCGGAACCATCTGAATGAAGCCGAAAGGTCCCGGTCACAATGTGATAGTAGTCGAGAAGCGTTGCCAATGATGCCAGACGATATTTTGAGATGAATGATACAAAGATTGCGAGGATGCTTGTTTGGCTGGCCCAAAAAGAAGTGTTTGGAGGGAAGGATGTAGTGAGCTAATTGATTAAAAAATGAGGACTTTTATGTTAACCAACGTAGCCAGATGAGGGTCATACGAAGACGCAAGTAGCAGAAGTCTAACTTGAAGTGTGATGAATCTCAAAATAGCTGTAAATGCACCAGTGTAAAGTGAGACGTGGTTTGAGAAAAAGAATCCAGGCTTCGCAATGTTTGAAGACAAATCACGTAGTGTGTTAAGAGGGATTCGTTGTACCTGTCCTAGTGATCAAAACAGACTGGCAGGGCTCACAACGTCCTATCGACAGACAAAATCTGTTTGTTTTAGACTTGTGATTAGATTGAAACTTCCGTAATGTAGCTACACGCTTTTCACCTCCATCGCCATGCCAGTAGATCATAAGCACCTGGCACGTTGCCGTTCGCAATCAACGCCAACAATGTCCATTTGCACCGTCCGCAACACCTGCCGTAAGACTTTTGTCTTTCCCGATCGTGGCTCATAGCCCATCATCGTAACTCATCTTGACTGCTAGCTTGCAAAAAGTAAAAGCATCCATAAATAACAGCACTTAACGGTCAACGAGGATTCCCTCGAGAGAAGTAGAACGCTTTCTCCGATGGTTCCACGGTTCCTCACGTACACCAGGAGTCCCCTCTTGGAGCAGCCCAGTAACAGGCGAGTCAGCCTCTGGATAGCCTGTGAAGATCGCAGGAGACGTCGCCGCCTCCCGCACATTAGGCACGCTCTCTGACCTGTGTAAAGGACTGGCGGTTGGTGTTTGACTAATGGAGCGCATCCGATTGAGCATGCCGCGATTGATAAGCTCCCCGGCCTCGGGCGCTGCCGTTACAACAGTATTGGAAGATGCGCTGGGTGGCGGCGTCGGGCTAGTGGTTCTGAATAGAGGGTGAATATGCTCCTCGCCCTGTCCAGTGTTCAATGGGGGTGGCCTAGAAGGCTTTCGGCGCCGGGTTTGTAAGGGGCTGGTCGGCGAAGAGCCAGGGGCAGCGGGAAAGCGTGTGGTAAAGTCAGGGCCGTTTATAGGCGCAGGCGGAAGAGAAACAGGGGGCTGAGGTAATGGACTCTGTGGTGGACTCTCATCGGGACTGGGGATGAAGAAAGGTCCTTCCAGCGCTTTGGCTGGAGAAGGCGACCGGCTGCCAGGAATGGTAGGTAGCCCAGAGCCGTTTGCGGGAGGTTTTGCTTGATTAAGGGTCTCTCGCATTTGGGGCGACAGGCTTGAAGTATCCCATGAATCGAACCCATCGTCTTGCGATGGTCGCTTGGAGGCTGTGTCCAACGATGATCGCCCTGAAGGAATCCAATGCTTAGAATGTGAGCGAGGTATTAGCTCCCTTCTGGATGAACCCGGTCTGGTGATGTTTGAGAGAGAGGATCGCAGGGAGCTATCACCGTCCGAGGTCACGTAAGAGAGGGCGCCTGTGGATGCTGTCCGTGGAAGCGGTTCGGATTGGGCAGTAGTTGCTGTTGTGGGCTTACTGGCGGCGTCGATCTTTTGATGCAACTCGCCCAGGGCAAAACTTTGCTCTTGTGCTCGGACTGCCGTCTTCGGAAACAATGCAAGTACAGGAAGATAGACAACTTTGAGGATGATTGATAGAAGCCAGAACACGAGAAAGATGACCAAGGATCCGTTGATCCTATGTCCTGCAAGCAGAAGTTGGTTGTCCCGTGCGAGTCTCTCGGCAGCTGCAGCAGTGACAGCTACGCTGAGTAGCGATGGTATTAGTCCAAGTAGCAGAACGATTAACTTTGACCGAGCCGGTGACGTTCGGACACGATCCCACAAGTAAAGAAGAACCAGAAGCACAGACAAGACCGTCTCCGTGACCGCAGACGTCAAGAGCAGAGCGAATCCTCCATTAGCACCCACAGGTAGAGCAAAGAGAAATAAGTACACTGCTGTAGCGACGCTGAACAATACGGTGGTAGCTCCCAACAAGGGAAGAAGCGATGTTCGAGCCATTCTGGATGTTGAGGTTGGCATCTGAAAGTCCTTGGTGTGCAAATGGAATCAAGACTACCCTTTCAATTCAGAAATACGAGGTTGATCGCAGGGTCTATCAACGTCCACCTCAATGGCTTTTGTTTACTGAAAAGGCTGGATGACTGCTGGTATCTGGACTGGGTGTGATTGGACGATCATTGCAATCCGGAACACGACCACCCTGATTACAGATAAATTGATAATGCCGGTGGATACCGCTCACTCAAGTGTGCCAGTGAATTGTCAAGTGTTGTAGCTAGAATTACGATCCTTAAATTGACCAATGAGCGGGCCGTTAGGTCATATTCTTGCATGACGTGGAATTGACTGAGGTTTGTGAATCCTACAGAAAGGAGAGAATGGAATGAACATCGCAGGATGACGAGACTGCCATATCAATTGATCCTTGAAATGACTTTGTCGGCGAGGTGAAGCAAAGTGAGCTCGCCAATGGATGAAGGGAAAAATTGGAAATTGGATAGGAAAAGTGCAGTGAGACTCTACGCGTCGTTAGTCGTTAGACGCGAAAAGACTCGCGCGCCCCGGCTCGATCATGGAGATTGCTCAGCTGGACTCCGAAGCGGACCAAGCGTGAAATGTGTGGCTGACTATGGTATTAAAATAGCTGTGCCACTTGACCCTTTCGTGCTGAGCTCGGGCTGTTCAGGATGTCCCAAGAAAACTAGCAATTGCTTGGATGTGTGTGCCACCGTGGAATTTGTCAAGGTTTTGGAAGCGACGAGCGGACATTGCTCATATTATTGACCGAGGGTCCTTATGGACAAGCCCATCTGGCAATTTCAACTATCAACCACCTCAAGGCTGGGCCATCCATCCATCATAGGTGGAAAAGAGTACCATATGCTCCATTCTAGCCGCATGTTATTGTGACGTCAAAGTGAAGAAGTCTCATGACGCCTCATGACTCTCGCCAGAGTCAAAAAACGATTCCCTGTAGCGAAAGAGAAAAGTAGCATTAGACCAAATAAGTGTCCGATGCAAGGCTCTGGTGTGAAATGGCATTGGTGGCGAAGGCAGTTGTCTCGACACTGACAGGGGTACCCCTTTTACCCATGTCCAGACTTCCAGAAGTAGTTAGATCAATGACCATCGCCGAGGGGATCCCCATAGTGTCAGCCTTACATTAGGCAGGCAAGGCTTTGCTAAGCATCAAGTTCTTCTCGATATCAATGGTTCATTCCGGTGGCACATATGAGGACCTGACACCCTTCTTTCTCGTCCTTATATCAACGAGTGTCACAATAAACCTGCATACGGTCCACATTTCACTCAGTATTAACCTGTAGCTAGGCTCATCGAGACCTACGTTTTCAGGATGAAGTTGACATTCAAGGTCAGTAGTACAGCTCGCTCTGATTTCATATCAAGCTATTACTGAACGTGCCGTCCTATGTAGGATCTCAAGCAACAGAAGTTCACTATCGAGGCCGGGCCACTTGAAACAGTAAGTGGCCAAAGTCAAGGGAGTCGGCGGATATTGTCTCCCCTGTCTCACATGCTCTGACCAGCATCTGATATTGTCTTTCAACAGATCGGTCAAGTCAAAGAGAAGATAAACTCAGAAAAGGGCTGGGAAGCAAGCTCGCAAAAGCTCATCTACTCAGGTGAGTGGATTCTCAATGTTTACGGGCTACGGGAAATTGTGGCTCAAACTTGTGGTGAAGGCAAAATCTTACAAGATGCAAACACCGTCGAATCATACAACATTGAGGAGAAAGGCTTCATAGTGTGCATGACATCAAAGGTACTAGTTCATCTTAAGGTCTTCATCCAGAAACCCTTGTCTGACTGTTTGGGCAGCCCAAAGCACCGCCAGCCGCCTCATCTTCGACTGCGACGCCGTCGACGCCCGCACCTGCATCAGCACAAACTCCAGCTCCCCCTGCCGCTCCAGCTCCAGCATCATCCGCAACTTTAAATGCTCCTTCAACACCTACCCCCGCGCCAGGCGCAGCTGCTCCTGCAGAATTCAACGACCCTTCAGCTCTTGCGATGGGATCCGGGCAACGGGAAGCAGCGGTTGCTAACATGGAAAGCATGGGTTTCGCAAGGGCGGAGATTGATCGCGCAATGAGAGCAGCTTATTTCAACCCAGACCGTGCTGTCGAGTACCTGATCACCGGTATTCCGGAAAATGTCCAACAGGAGCAGCGGGCGGCGCAACCGGCAGCGGACGGCGCAGCAGCAGCCGCAGCAGCAGCTCGACCGGCAGACACGCCCGCTTCACCACCGGCTGCTTCTCCAGCACCTGGCGCTGCTCCGACCACAAACCCTCCTGCTCAAACTGCTGGAGGAGAGGAAGGAGACGCACCAATCAACCTTTTCGAAGCCGCCGCTCAGGCGGGACGAGGTGGGGGCTCTGGGGGAGGAGCCCGTTCAGGGGGCCGAGGTGGGGCAGGCGTAGGATCGGCAAACATTGGCCAGCTTGGTGCCGGCATTGGCGCCGCCGCTGCAGGTGGCGAGGGTGGTCTCGGGAATCTCGACTTCCTACGCAATAACCCCCAGTTCCAGCAGTTACGACAGATTGTGCAGACCCAGCCGCGTATGCTGGAACCTATCCTGCAGCAGGTGGGGCACGGCAACCCTCAGCTCGCACAGGTTATTGGCGAGAACCCTGATCAGTTCTTACGTCTCCTCAGTGAAGACGCGGGAGACGATGTCCCTCTCCCTCCAGGGGCACAGGAGATTAGCGTCACGGAGGAGGAGAGAGAAGCGATCGAGCGCGTAAGCCCCGAACATCCTCACGGAAAGAAACTCTTACTGATGTATCATAGCTGTGCCGTCTGGGCTTTGAACGTGACCTCGTCATCCAGGCTTACTTTGCCTGCGACAAGAATGAAGAGCTGGCCGCCAACTTTTTGTTTGATCAACCTGACGATGGCGATGAGGGGGGTGCTGCCATGTAATCACTGAAGCGGTGGCAGAAGGCATGGCTCACTGATGCATTAAAACGATCTTCCTAAGCGACACTGTACACACCGAGTGCTTTCTTGATCCTTGCTGTCAGATCCGATGAAATTCCTAGCATCAGGACGGATCTACTATGAATCCCCGTTTACCCAAGAAATGGGTTCGAATAATACATTATGTCTTTCAATGAGTCCAACATGTGTCGTTGGTACAAGTGAGAGGAAGCACTGGGCACATAGATCACTAGTCGCCTCCAAGGATAGGATCACCGTCATCCTGACAGATCCTACTAACGTCCCAAATGACCAGGCCTCGCCTCCCAAATACCCGCTGCACAGTGGGCCATATCCCATCCCCTGCAAAATCTAAATCATCAAGATTCAGATGCTGTCTCCACATCCATTTCTCCTCCAGTGTGACCCCCTGCCCTTCTGCCACTTCTACCCAGCCATCCATCTCAAGGCTGGATGCGGGGGCTACAAGCTTGACCCCAGCAGACGGTGTGTCGCATTCGCCCAGTGCCCCAAGCACCCTAGCTTGCATCTTTCGAAATGGGACACCCATGAGGTCCGTGGTGTTTCCTGTAGAATGGCCTGCAAGGTACAAGGGTGGACTGTACGTCCTCCACCAGAAATGCTCAATTGCGATGGTTTGCTCTTGCTGACCAAGCCATATCTGCGCCGGTATTACCCCCCCTTGGTGGTAGACACCCATGAACACACCCAGAACAATATTGAATGCAGCCCATGTCATGAGCCACATCTGTCTGTGCCGCCTCGACAAGGGCAGACGAATAGAGCAGAGAATCATGGGGACGATCGGGAGAAGAAATCGAGGCTCCTGGTGTGGTACGGCGGAAAGTAGGATTGTACCAGTCAGGGCTGAGATGACGTTGAGTTCGCTCCAGTGCTCTCTGATGGTGGGAAGGAGAAGGAGAGCGGGCCCAAGTAAGAAAGGAAGAGAGGCCGTGAGATGTTGGTAGTGGGGATGAAGGCCATGTTCGGAGAGGTTCGATTTGGATGAGTTGTAGAGGAGAGAATTCAGGGGCGTGATGGTGGGATTGCTCCAAAGGTCTGATAGATTAAAAGCAGGGTTGTAGAAACGACTGTCCGTAATCACGGCGATAATGGTGATACACAAAGCTGCACTCGAGAAGATGAGTAAGGATAATGGCCTATTGCTCCCATCAGTGGACTGTGGACTATTGGAGTCTCGGTACAAGTCATACCGTCGGCAGAAGTGAGGAAGAAGGTAGAGTAATGGCACAAGAAGAAAGAGTAAACAGGTGATTCTGTTGAACACGCCGAAAGTAACGATCGAGCCTAAAATGGCTGATGAAAGCAGCGATTCCTGCTTCTTCTCGATGATTCTCTGTATCAAGACCAGGCTCCAGAGTACGACCAGCGTCTCAGTTGAGTTGGAAAAGGTATGAGTCTGGAATGTCCAGGTGACATAGGACGAAGCAACCAAAGTGGTAGCGAGTTTGCGGCGCTGAGGTGACTGCACGAGCTCATGTATCGCCCAGTCCTCCAAGACAAAGCTCAGTATGAACATCAAGATCCGTAAGGCGTAGTAGATGACCATCGGAGTTACAGTTCCACCTCCTACCTCGCTTCCCACGCCCTTCAGGACGAGCATAGGTAGGGTGTAGACTGGCCATAGCGAGAAGCTGCTGCGAACAGGGTTGGCGGAAGTGAATTCCCATGTCTGGTAATAGGGTAGATCAAAAACCCTGCCTGTTAGACGAGGTTCAGCTGTATATCACAATGGAAGTGAAAGAAGAAGAGCGGTCTCAGGGGGAACCCTGGAGACGCGGCCGCACTCGTTCCTCCCCCGTCCGCTGACCCGCATTGTCACAACGCATCTTGCACGTCGCGGTGGGGAAAATCAAAAGACTGACCGGCAACGACCTCAGGACCCTGGAAATTCTCGTCTGGATGGATATAGCTTGGGGAAATGGCAAAGTACAGGCGTACTAGCAGAAGTGCCAGGTATGTACGCGTCCACATCGCCACTACACATTGCTCGACCACACCACGGACGTTCAGATCCTCAAGGCTGTCTTTGTCTTTAGAAATTGAGATCTCACTGCGCCTGCCCCACTGGACAAGAGAGGAGGACTTGCCATTCACTGAGAGAATGGGGAAATGCTGCTGTGCGTTGAAGCTTAACCTTGATTGAACAAATGTTACTGTTTCAGGGAAGAGCATGACGCCATCTGCTCACTTCTATTTTTCATTCTCCCGATTGTCTTCATTATAATTCCGTGACCTGATACTTTCTAGGAGCATTTACATCATTATCGTTGTACTAGGGTGCTTGGAAATGCGTCTTATAATGAATCAGACATAGGGTACTGGGCGTTTGCACTCAAGCGGTACTTTTCAACTTCGGTTTGGGGCTCATAGATGAAGTAATTACGTTCTGTGTTCCTCGTCAATGGGAAACATGTCTTTTCTTTACTTTTCATATGCAGACATCCCACCCTAAAGATATCGTGAGAGCATTCCATCCCGCCATGTCTCGATAATCTACTCTAGACACAGTGTACACGATGCAGTATACAACTGTTGAATGGCGCTCTGTGGGCCGCTAGCTAACTTCTTAGCACTCACGCCCTCGACATAGATGAAAACCAGAGGGCAATCCTAAGATATGAGCCTTGCTAAATGACCTGCCCTTGCCAGCTTAGTGACTTCTCTTGACGTCAAAAATGCGCGGTTCGTGTACTCGATCATTAGAGGTCTGTGCATCACCGTGACTTCGTCTGCTCAACTTAGATGTTCTCTTGACGGTATCCAGTACCAGAAGAGCATAGATACTCCACATTTTCCGTGATGAGAAGTATGAGCAATTTCAATGCTAAGAGACACGTCACGATAATAACGCAAGCCTCCATTGCTTTTCGGGTGGGCCCATGAACGCACACGTTTATGCAGCTGGCTCCAATAGTGGAGTCCGGTCCGCAGGATTGACGAATCAAGCGCCCCATGTGGTAGCGTAATGCATCGAAATCTGTCCAGCAATCCCACATGCAACGGCATTCGTTCCTCCGGCGAACACTATCAATTCAGGCACGTTGCCTTCAGCTGGACGGCAGCAGGGGAAAGATGCGGAGAGGAAGCCGAACGCACGAATATGTGCCATGGTACGGGTACATACCGCACTGACTTACCTCAGATCCTATGAACAGACCAATTGGCACAGCCGCCACCACCTCGGAAGAAGCATCTCATCACTACTGCATGCATCCTGCGTCATTGAGGACGACGTGGTACATACGTCGGAGTGAAGATTTGAAGATTGTTGTGATTGCAGGCGGCACAATACAATGCCTGGAGCGCTGAATAAGGCGAGGTCGGGCCACTCAAGGGCTCTTGAGCAGCAACGTGCTTCGGAGATCACAGAGGATTGCGTATCATGCTGGATCGTGAAGGCTTGCCAAAGGAACTTTCGTGCCAATGAAGTGGCATCTATTTCCTGCTGGTCATGCAGGCATAGATTTGGACAGGGAAATTTTCCTACCGGATAGAATTCTATGAGGGATTAATTTTTCAGCGACCCTCGAACCCTTCAGTGTCCGACATACGCCAGCTAAGTCTTAGGTACCGCTTACTCCGTGACAAGCCGCTGTACAACAACATAGGCCCAAAGCTTGAAGCCACTTAGGGTGTGGTTGGTGCAATGTGCCTGAGGATTGGATTGCAAGTAGCGACAAGGGGGGAATGCAGGAAAGAAGACTTGTTAGTGTACTTTCTCTATTCCGTAGAAACGTTGCCGTCATTCAGCATCAGCGGCGCCACAATGGGATCTCAAAGAAGTGAGATTTGGACAGACAAAACAAAGATGTAACGTTGCCCAAGTGTGGCGATCGACAATGAAACAATTGGTAGTGGCTTTCATTGTATGACCGAGCATCCACGCCTTTTGCCACTTGGCGAGGATATGTCATATACCATACATGATAGGTAGATCATGGATCTTCTGCCTTCTAGCGGAGGGTCTATTTATGCTCGAAGATGAAAGGATGGTCGAGAAGCCAAGACACCAACTACCGTACTACCATCGTGAATTATTGATATTATTGTTGACACACTATTGTACGACAGTGTCGCCAAGTGTCGTAAAACATCATTGTTCTTTGATCTCAAACACTCCAGACATAGATATTATTATTGCGCTTTCCTTGAACAACTTTACCTTTTATCGCCATCAAAGTTTGAATTTTCCCCACTTTGGAATCTTCAATCCTTTCTGGTCCTCGCTCCTATGGTCCCCTGAAACTACCCACCCAAAAGAACAATTCCAAACATCACCGAGTGCTGCCGCGTGCCAAGGATACGGATTGGGATTTTGATTCTTGGCCCACTTGAGCAATCAGAAATCCGTCTCAACCAGCCAACGAAACCATCGACGATTTCGAGGTGACGTACGGAATACTGAAGTGACCCTGGTTGCAGAGAGATTGATAATCGCCTTGTAACGACCTTCTCGAAAGTCCCTGCATCCTGCTGCTGGCGCCTGCTGCTCCTCCTTGGCTCCTCCTTGGCTCTTTCGCGTAGACTAGCGTCACCCAATAAAAGGACCCCTCCACCCTTCTTCCTCATGATCTTCTGATCATCGCTGGAAAACATCACGTCGGTCGCATCACCTTTTGGTCCTGATAACTCCTCCCAACGGCGGGCAGGGCTCTTGCCCGCCTGTACTGAACCCTTGACTTCCTCCTTCTTCCTTCCTCGTCACCTCCAAGTCCTTCTTCCTATTCATTCATCTCCCCGTCGCCGGGACCGAGATATGAGTGGTCCAACCAGCACGCTGACACATCAGCCTCCACCCACACCATCACCTTCACAATCGTCATCCTCCACTCAATCACACGATGCAAAATTGCCGCTTCCCACTCCAACAATCCCAGAGGAATCCGCAACCTTCACAAATGGACTCGAGGTGCCGCCGTCGGCGAAGAAGCCGACGACGATTGGTCGTCTGACGCGCATGTTCTCGCAAAATAAGGTCTCGAGCCAGACTGACCTTTCTCGCGATACTGCTGCGTCAGATACAGACGGCAGCATCAAGGGCACATCCACCGGTCTCATGAAGCCACCGGCCCGGCAAGGTTCTTATTCCGACCGTCCCCAAAACCCCGCCGGAGCAGGGGAGCGAAGACCGAGTTACGCAAATGTCCGAAAGGAGCAGGACTTCGCTCATAAAAGATTCGAATTGCTTCCCGATGGCACTCACCAGCACACACTCAAAAGTGCAAAGCGACAAGAAAAGCTGTCCGGTATGCTTCGGGAGATGCTCGGAGGGAAGAAAAAGGATGATGGAGCGGACGATCACCAACAACTATCTCTCATGTCTTCTTGGGTCGATCAGCTGCGGATCGAGCGTGACAAGGTCGCCTCGGACAAAAAAGGGGGCCCGAATTCGACCGCGACTCTGGTGCAGAAGTATGGGAAATGCCAGGAGATAGTCGGACGGGGCGCTTTTGGCATTGTCAGGATCTCTCACAAGACCGACCCCAAAGACCACAAAACCGAGCAGCTCTTCGCTGTCAAGGAATTCCGTCGCAGACCCCAGGAGTCTCCCAAGAAATACCAGAAGCGCCTGACCTCAGAGTTCTGCATCTCGTCGTCCTTGAGACATCCCAATGTCATCCACACTCTTGACCTGCTCCAGGATGCCAAAGGCGATTACTGCGAGATCATGGAGTTTTGTGCCGGTGGGGATCTGTATACCTTGGTTCTGGCGGCGGGAAAGCTGGAAGTAATTGAAGCGGATTGCTACTTCAAACAGCTCATGTGCGGGGTGGAGTATCTCCATGAAATGGGAGTCGCGCACCGCGATCTCAAGCCAGAAAATCTGCTTCTCACGACCCATGGCGCTCTCAAGATCACCGACTTCGGCAACGGTGAATGCTTCCGGATGGCGTGGGAAAAGGAGGCTCACATGACAGCTGGCCTTTGTGGTTCCGCACCCTACATTGCGCCGGAAGAATACACAGACAAGGAGTTCGATCCACGGGCGGTGGATGTGTGGGCATGTGGGGTGATTTACATGGCAATGCGGACTGGCCGGCATCTATGGCGATTGGCTCGAAGGGACGAGGATGAATTCTTTGAGCGGTACCTTGAGGGCCGAAAAGGGGACGACGGGTACGGGCCAATCGAGACGTTGCATAGGGTGAGTCTCGGTGCTAATCCTCGACGAATAGGGAAAGAAGCTAATCTCGTCCTTCCAGGCTCGTTGTCGCAACGTCATCTACTCAATATTGGATCCGGATCCCAGCCCAAAGCGTCGTCTGACTGCCACCAAGGTGCTCAAGTCCGAATGGGTTCGAGACATCAAGCTTTGCAAGGCCGCTGAAGAGGGTTTTTGACCAAACTTGGAAGGGAATAATACTATTGCATGGATACTTGATGCTTCTCAATCTGGGAAGCGAACAGTATGATGGGGTGTGAGCAGAGCATTCTTATGACCTAATTTCCCTACAGAACGCGAATGATACCGCACGATGGCCGCGGCTTTGGCTCCGCCTGATTTCGTGTATGTGGCTTTTTGAGCGAGATAGACCAGGAGGTACACAGGATGTCCATTTCATTTAGCGAGCATTGTGCATCGGTGGGTATCATGGAAAAGGATGATCGGGCAGTGGGCACTACCACGGTCATTTGCATGAATTCAGTTGTAACCTATTGCTGCAAATAATCATTGATACAATTCATCACTCGTGAGCAGATCATCCGATACGGGAGTCTCACCAAGTCATATATCCATGATTGATGATTTAGTCTGAAGAAACCCGAGTCCCACAGAAAAAAGGGGCAGGTTGACGCTTTCGAGCGCCAAGACTTTCAAAGAAACTTTGAGCTGCAGAGGCACATACTTTCCCCATTCCTAGCTTCATCCTTATGTCTTGAAACAATCCCCAAAGACTTCTTTCTCACACCACTTCCAGATCAAGCTGTTGACTGTATAAGCTTTCCCATCCTGCCCAAGAGCAAACCCCTCCGCCCCCCCCCTTCCTTCCCCTCTGCCCCCACCCCTGTGCCCCCACCAAAATGTCATGGGCGGGTATGTATAGACTGCAAGCACGCCTCGAGAACGAACTCTAAAATGGAGCTCAGGCTTCAAGAAGGTCGCCAACCGGGCGACCACCCAGGTCATGATGAAGACCGGTGCGTCAGTCCTTGCTTTGAACGAGTCCCCCTTGGGGTGAAGACTTGGGTACGGCCTAACCGGAACATCGCAGGCCATGTGGAGAAAACCAATGATCGTGATTACGAGGTGGAAGAGAGGTATGCTGTACCCAATCTGAAAAAGATCGAAGCTGCGACCGAGGGTGTCGGTGGAAAGCTGACGGGAGAGCTTCAGACGGTACCGGACCATGGAATCGGCCGCGAACAGGCTGCAGAAGGAAGCCAAGGGCTATCTGGATTCGTTACGAGGTCAGTCAAGATGGGACGAGCATGGGAGGGGGAATGAAAAGGCTTTTGTCTTTTGCCGCGTATGGAAATAGCAGGTCTGATGGCGTGAGCAGCAATGACAGCTTCACAAATGCGGATAGCCGAGACGATAGACGCTTTCTACGGAGATGCCGGGGCGAATGATGGCGTCAGCAGGAGCTACAAACAGGCGGTCGAGGATCTGGATGCAGAAACCATCAAGGCATTGGACGGGCCTTTCCGGTAAGGGACGGGAGACGCGTGGACAGTGAGGGTGTTGTTGGTGCAGTTCGCTCACGCACACATTAGACAGACCGTCCTGGAACCGATATCCCGGTTTTGCGCCTACTTCCCCGACATAAATGAATGTGCGTACCTCCCCCTCTCTTCTAGTCGTTGTGGCAAACACATCGTGACCGAGGATACACACATCCACCACATGGACGCTCCACCATGCCTTTCGTTGGGCCCCCTGGCTGATCACGAGTATCCATCCAGGCATCAAGAAGCGCAACAACAAACTCCTCGACTACGACGCCACGCGGGCCAAGGTCAAGAAACTCGTCGAGAAGCCGGACAAGGACCCGACCAAGCTGCCCCGGGCGGAGCGCGAGTCCGACATGGCCAAGACCGCCTACGAGGCCCTCAATGACCAGCTCTTCACGGAACTGCCGCAGCTGATCGATCTGCGGGTGCCCTACCTCGATCCGAGCTTCGAGGCCCTGGTGAAGATCCAGTTGCGCTTCTGCGCCGAGGCGTACAGCCGGATGGCGCAGGTGCAGCAGTTCCTGGATGC
The DNA here is from genome assembly GCA_019925105.1 of Niebla homalea. Classification (NCBI taxonomy): domain Eukaryota; kingdom Fungi; phylum Ascomycota; class Lecanoromycetes; order Lecanorales; family Ramalinaceae; genus Niebla; species Niebla homalea. The sequence continues at coordinate 1,108,452 of JAHGAU010000003.1, forward strand.
GGACACGAGGGAGCAGTATGCGCAGGGGATGCTGGATAGTCGGGTCGAGGAGGTTTTGGGGGAGATTCGGGAGTTGAGCATTGCAGGGACTGTGTAGGTTGCGCAGCGTTTTACTCCGAGGGAAGGTCAATTGAGCGTGTGTGTCCGCATTTCATGTAATACAACGGAAACGCATGGAGTAAGAGTCAGGAGTAACGAGCTACAAAGGAAAGACGAGGGGATACTCTGACATTCGAATGCTCATCTTTGCAAACGAAGCCCGTCAATGAGGGCCCGGTGGACGCATCAGCCGAATGTGATAGTTGCAGAATCATGCAGCGAGGACGAACGTATCAGAGTTCTCGAGCGATTGAAGTCTTTCAAGGATGAGGTTACGATTAATTCTAACTAAGAGCCAACGTGGCCTGGAGCAAAACGGGCTTTGCTTCTTCAATCCAGAAGGCCATCCCCAAACGCTCCGCCCAAACGTATGTACAAGAAAACCGATTATCGGCGCCAGAGTAAGGCTTAGGACAAGTTGGCTCAGGGACATGAACCGGCTGAGGTAGAATATCCGCTCGACCGCACCGCCCAGCGCCTGGAGAGAAGCACTAGTATTACAGTGATGGGGATCTATGAGTGAACTGACTGGAAAGGGTCAGATGTCAAAGAATGATCTTCGTGACATCGCCAGAGCCGAATGGGCGATTACAGTTTGGGCATTTGCGTAAACGTGATGCTGTCCGCTCTTCGACGCACTCCTTGCAGAATACGTGCCCGCACGTCTTGATCGTAGTGTTCTTGAAATTGACCCGACAAACCGTGCAGATGGCGAGTTGCTAAAGCATCAAGTCAGCCGAGTAATGCAAGCAGGGAACGCTTCACCATCTGAGGAGACTCACTCTGAGCATTTCATACTCGCCGCTTTGATTACCCAGACCCTTGCTCTTCCACGATTCAAGACTCTTTGTGGTTTCAACGAGACGCACTTTGAGCGATTCTACCTCCACTTCCGCTTTTCGATGTGATGAGGATTTCGCGCTCATGATGTCGTCCTTGGTGGTACAATTCTTCTTTAGCTCTTCCACTTGGGCCTTCAATCCTTCAAGCTGGATATTGCGCTCGGAGACTTGCTGCTGTTCCAGTCTCAATTTGGCTTGGACGTTCAAAAGAGATTCCTTTGACTCTGCGATTTGTTTGTCCAGCCCAATGTGTAGCGCGCGGTTGGCAGCTTCGGCTTCTTTCAGAGAAGATACCATGTCCGAGCTTTTGGAATTCTGGGCTCTGAGGGTTCGCACTTCCTGTTCTCGAGATTCCTTGGTCTTCATAGCCCCGAAATACTTCTGATCCGCTTTCGACTTTTCCGCGGTTAGACGCTGGACCTTCTCCTCAAGTGAGACAAGACTGGCTACTTTCTGGTTTGCAAGCTTATTCGACTTGCTGTAAGCAGTGCTCATAGATTGCAATTCATTGTTCAGCATCGTATACTGTTTCTCCAAATTTGAATACCGGCTCTGCACTTCGTCATTGGGCATGCCATCCAAGCTTATAGGCGGGCTGTCCGGTCCAGCTGATTGTCCAACTTGAAGCTGTAGCCTCGAGACCTCCGATTCGAGGGCACGGATACGCTCTTCTTTTGCACTGGCCAGCTCTTTGATTTGATCTATGGACGCTCGTTCCTGGCCTTGGGCTGCCTTGCGCATGGCGAGTTCTGCGGTCAATTCATCGCGACTATGCCGTATCCTTGCGAGATCGTTCTCTGCTTGAGCCAAATGAGCCTCTTTCTCGCCCACGGCCTCTACTGATTCATTCTCCATTTGGACTCGACAGGCTGTTCTTTCTGCATGGAGCTTCTCGGCTTCCTGTCGCAGCTGGACGTTGGTGGCCTCCAAATCGTTGATCCTCTTAATGACATCTTCGTGTTGCGATTTCAGTTGCTTGAAGAGGTCAGACTTGCTGTAGTCATCATCCGACAATCGTGAGAGTCGAGTGGTCAAACTATTCACTTGAGCAGTGAGCTTCTCATTTGCAACCTCTAGCTCCTCAATCTGTTGTCTTTGCTTGGCGTTTTCGGCGATGGCTTCTTTCTTTGCAATGTCAGCCTCTGCGAGCTCTTCACTGGTTGCGCCTGGATCCTTTTGGCCATTGATCACCTCGTCCTGACCTCCACCAAGCCCGCTACCTGACTCGCTCCGACCGCCCGAAATGGCCTGCTTTTCGAGCTTCGCAACGGTCGCACTCTTTGAACGATCAAGTTTCTTCTCCGCGATCATGTACCGCAGAGCCGCTGTCTCAAGTCTTTCTTCCAATTTCTCCTTCTCCTGTCGCCTCTTCTCTAACTCTATTACATGTCCCTTTTCAGCTGCGAGTAAGGAGGTTATGCGCCCTTGAAGTTCAGTTACTTCTGGCGCGACATTCGTGGCGCGCGCGAACAGCTTTGACACCGCAGAAGAAATCTCCGACGAGCGGCCTTTTAGATGGGCCTTGAATGCCTCTGAGTCCGAATTCAGCAGAGACGACGGGAACGCCGTGAAAGAATTGTGGTTGTCCATGTCACCAACGACTACCTTGACCTCGTCGAGGAGCTTGTCGGACATCAGCATCAGGTCTCAAGCGGTAGCAAATATAAGGCTCACTTCACTAAACCATGCATCGATGACCATGATGTGCTCGTCATGATACTGCGCGCGCTTTGTGACCTCTGTAAGCCGACATTCTACAGAGTTCCGCTCTCGTTTATGTTCCTGCATTTGACGCCATATAGCCTCCTTTTGGAAGCGCTAGAAGGTGACAAGAGCCATGATTAGCGATCAGATTCGATATCCTATCTCTGTGGGCAAGGTAGACTGGTTGAGAGATCAAATGAAAGGCTTGCTGCTTACTTCCAACTCGTCCTTCCATGGCATGTCAGCGTCAACATGCGGCTTGGCAGCGCCATTAATGGATGTCGCCTGTTTCTTCAAAGGCGGTGTGGAGTCGTCATGTTCGTTATTTGCAGGTCGTTTCCTTTCTTCCATCTTGATGAGGTCTGAGGAGGAGAGGGAGACGACCTGGCTTTGGACTAAGGGCATCAGGACGAAAGACCCGCAGGTCAATGATTACCCGGGTTGATGTTCTGAATGATTCATTTGAAGAGTTACACTGGTGCAAGAAGAGGCTGCAAGAAGTGAAAGCGCTGCTGTTGTGCACTTTAAGATGTGACAAAAGTAATAGGAGACGTGTAGTTGGAAGATTTGGATTTCGGACTGCGGGACGGCCGGAAGAAAGTATGGCCGCAGCTCTCGTCCCCTACCCTCCGAGGGCTCGCTACTGAGGCTACCTATTCTTGAGCCTATTATATCTTGGCAAGCTTGGTCAACCACTGTAGAATATCCGTAAGTACAGCACCACAGTGCATCCAAATGTCACGACAAGATGTCCGCATTTGGGAGCTCAGTGATCAGTGAGTCTTCGGAGCCCTTGTCGTTGGAAAATGTGGGATGGTATTAATCCAATACTTCAGACAAATCGGGCAAAAAGTTTGCTCCAAAGAAAGCTCCCAGTCGTCGAACAGCTGGTGTGGAATCTGAATCAGCTTCCAAACAGCAGAGTCTTGACAAGCAGACCCAATCACAGACTCCTCAGCCTGTTTCATCTCCTCGTCCTCCTGTCTCTTCATCCGCTCCGCATGTCGCGACTCACACTGGGAAACCTAGCGGCGAAGCCCCTTCTGCTGCCAGGGCAGACCATGAAGGAACTTCCGATGTAGTACGTATCTCAGCCCCTTCTAGGACCACATCAATCGAACTACAAGCATCCTCCATCATTTCCCCTCAGGAAAGACACTCTGAGAACCACCTGTATCCTACACCACGAAGCACTGCCACACCTGTTGCTCAAACAAACCTTGACGCAACACCCACCGTGAATGGATCTCACGACGCCCGTGTCGAACATCCATCCAATCGCCCCAAATCGCCAAAGCAAGCTTCAGGCAAGGTCAATCCTGACTCACAGCATCAGCAAGTTTCTACGAGCCCGGCGGGTGGTCACGATGCTCTTGCCCAAGATACTGCGGAAAGACCTTCGAAAAGGCAGAAGAGGGTAGCAGCAATTGTACCAGATACTACACCAGCTCAAGAGACCACTGGGCCTAATGCTCCTATCCCAACAATCGAGGTTGACCCTACCGACACAACTGAGGAGGGGTTTCTCCAATCAACTCTTCGAGCAGTAGAGGCGAATGCCCGCAAAAATGCTCGGAAAAGTAATTCCCAAAGCAAGCATCTGTCTCGGACACCTGGAAGCCCAGATCGTGCGTCTGACCTTGCCGTAGAAGCAGAGCCCGCTATTGAGCCAGGGGACGAGAGTCAATCACAGGCGAAGCGGAAAAAGCCTAGTAAGACAAAAGCTCATGGTCGAAAGAGGCCTGTGGAGGAGGAAGCAGAGCCCGCTAGTGAGCCAGGGGAGGGGAGTCAATCACAGGCGAAGCGGAAAAGGCCCAGCAAGACGAAAGCTCATGGTCGAAAGAGACCTGTGGAGGAGGAAGCAGAGCCCCCTAGTGAGCCAGGGGAGGGGAGTCAATCACAGGCAAGGGGGAAAAGGCCTAGTAAGACGAAAGCTCATGGTCGAAAGAGGCCTGTTGAGGAGGAAGCGGCTGCAATCGTTGATGCTGCTGTTCAAGGCACAACAAAGGATCACCGAAAGCGAGGACGTAGGTCAAAACGCGCCGACACTCCTGAAGACGCCGAAAATGAAAGGATCTCAACGGCGGATACGACAATGGTGGAGCTCTGTCGTGACACTAGGAGAGGACGGAAATCATCAAGAGAACGGCGATTAAGAGAGATGGATCGTGCCGCTTTTGTCGCAAAAAAGCAGCGCCAGCTTCAGGAGTTGGTCGATCAAGAAGCATCCCCGGCCCCTGAGAGACCCGTGGAGCCTGCTCAACCTGAAGAAGCTCACGAGAACCGGCAAAAAGAGTTGGAGCACACCGTAGTGCAGCAGGTACCACGGACAATCATAGTTGATGGTCGGATTCGGATCGATCCAGACTCTTTGAGGATAGATCGACACGCTGCTGCCGCCCTTGAGCGTGAGCAAGACGGTGAGGTCGAAGCCATCGATGAGAACGATCTTAGTAGAAAGGTCACATCGGGCAGTTGGTTGAAGAGGGATCAAAGTGGCCGCTGGAACGAGCTACTGCTCGAACGCTTCTACCAGGGACTCCGCATGTTCGGCACTGACTTTGAGATGATCAGCAAGATGTTTCCTGGCAAGACAAGGCATTCAATCAAGTTGAAATTCTGCAAGGAAGAGAAACTCGATTATCCTAGAATCAAGGCCGCCTTGCTTGGGGAGAAAGAGCCAGTGGTCTTGGAGGAGTATGAGAAAATGACGGGTGCAGAATATGAAGATCCGAGAGAGCTGGAGCGTGTGATGGAGGAAGATCGAAAGATATTGGAGGAAGAGCAAGCGGTAGAAAAGCAGGCAATGGAGGACGCGGAGCGTGAAAGAGAGGCACAGGCTGAAGCGGAAAGGGAAGCTGTTCAGGAAGATACAGGGAATCAGAGCGAGGGAAAAAGAGGCAAGAAGATGAAGAGAGGGAGAGACAAGCAGCAGCGTCGAACGAAGAAGTCAAAGTCTCCCGGAAAAGGGTTTTTGCAAGGTGTCGGCAAGCAGGCGTCCAGGGACAGCATCGCGGCAGCTGCGTGATGCATTTGAAGACGATTCGAAGGCTCGAACACTCTTTCGAATAGTCGATGGCGATGCCCATATGGAGACGAGTAGAAAGTTCTTGCCTTAGCTCGAGCTCGAGCACCCGGACTCGAAACAGTGACCAATCGAAGAAGATTTGAAATGATGGATTTGCTCACACTAGGAGACTAGTCATCGCCTTGTGGTACCTCCAAAGCCCATGCTCTCCTGCCGACTGGACCCATACGAGGAGTTGGAAAAGGAACTCCCGCTGGGTCTCGACCTTGTACTGGAGCCCGAACTACCCTCGCCATTGCCCCACATGGCTTGACTCCTTGGTGGATTTGGTTGAGTCTGATTGCCTCGATTGCCGGCCATGTAACCCGCAGCTGCACCACCGAGAGCGCCTGTCCAGAAGCCAGGCCTCCATCCTTGCTGTGCGGGAGCTGCGCGTGCTGCTCGCGGCGATGTGTATGTCCTCGGCTTTGAAGGCGGAGGGTGGTAGTCATAGGGAGGCGGGGGATCATCGTTGCCTCCACCACCTCCACCCCAGCCTCCAAAGCCTCCTCCATTGCCAAGCCGTCCGGCGCCCCTATCTCTGATGAAGGCTGCATAGACCATCCAAACGACAACTACAACGAAGACGAGCCAGAATATCGCAGCCCCAATATCGCCGCCTTTTGTACGCCCATTATACTCGTCCCAGAGACCGGAACCCCTCTTGCCGTACTTCTCCTCCCCGAACTCTGTGAGCATCAACCGGTACTCCACCCCACAGCTGCCCTTCAACACATAAGGGTCTTCTGGGCCGGTGAAACCTTCGCATATCACATCGGTGCTCCCCAGCTTGAATTCGGTTGGCAGAGATGCCGTGCATGTCCATTCGACGTCTGCGTCATTGTAGGATGAGCCTGCATTCTTGCAGCGCAAGACATCGATATCGTAGAGACCCTTTGCATTGCCTCCAATGCAGTTCAGCTGAGGGAGAGGAGCTACGCGATTGTGGGTGGTCTTGAGTCCTTGACGGAGGGTGAGTGACTTGATCGATGAGAGCAGGACTCGTTCTGGTTGTTTGCGGGCAGCTGCTACCACTGTGAGGAGGAGCAATAGAAGGGACAAGGAAGAGATCATTATGCGTAAAGTTCCGAGCAATACAAGCAACTTGGGCCTGAATCAGGGTGACATCGATAGGAGACCTAGATCTATTTCTACAGAAGACATACGAGCAATGAACAGTTGGTCTAATGGAGTACAGAGAAGACACAATTCACATATAGCTGCCTTGGCCCTATGACGCAGGCGGCTCTGTGATGTGTGGCGCAGTCCTTTAGAAGAATTCACCCCCTAACCGGACACGCTAAACCCGATTTAGATTACTTTTTTATTTTCTTCGTCTTCAACCCACTTATTACATCCTTATTACTCTATAAATGACACTTACAGACCGTCAGTCAGTAGGTTTTAGATAGACTCACCTTCACCATCACCCTCGTCACCTTTACCTTCACCCTCAATCTCACAGATAAACAAGCCGTTCAGCAAGCCCTTCCACAAGCCCCTCCGTAAACCCCTTAACATGAGGCCACGCCTCCTTTTATGCCTTCACCGCATGCCTTAAATCATCGCGGTCTGGTAAAGGGCCTAGTGAAGGGTTTGGTAAAGAGTTTGGTAAAGGGTCTGGTGAAGGGCTTGCTGAAGGACTTAGTAACGGGCTTACTGAGACTGGGGCTGAGGATGAGGGTGAGGGTGAGGGTGAGTGTGAGACTATCCAATTCCTACCAACTGACGGAGCAGGAGTGGGTGGAAGACCAAGAAAATCAAAAAAATCAATCCAGATCGGGTTTAGCGTATCCGGTTAGGGGGTTTGTCCGGTTAGGGGGTGAATTCTTCTACTTCACTAGCCACACTGGGGATCAAGTAATAGGAGGTACGGTCGAAAGGGTGCTCCAGCTTTGCACATGATGCAAATGCCTGCGCGATGAGCAACGAGGATGAGAAGAAGAGTCACATTTGTCCATGAGCCGCAAGACCCTATTAATTCAGAAGGATTCGTACCCACCAATGGCGCCGTGCAGATACAAGGGTTGAAAGCAGCTCGCGAGGAGCGTTTCATACTCGGCTTGTATGAGCTTCCTCAGGAGGTAAGGACATTCCAATATATCTAATATATCTAGTGTTTTCGACTGGCTAAGAAGGCATAGATCTGGCGAGCTCTGAAACAATGTCATGAGCTGCACCTTCGCTGGACCCGTCCGCAAGCGTTTAATTATGCTGCCCCCTTTGCTTCATATATTCCGCCTGGACTACATGTCTTCTATACGCCATTGAAGAATGAGAGCGCGTATGTGAGATTGATGACCTCGGAGATCCGAGACGATCGGCTTTGACTGGGCCTGCTAGTATCTTGTGCTCAGCACTCGACAAGACGTTTGGGTCGACCTTGACTGCTCAATCGTGTCAGGTGCACATTATCCCAAGCTTGTTGCTGTCTGAGCTGATGATTTACAGAGAGCTCTGATACAACCTTCGATCATTTCCGAACGCTTTGCTTCATCCGCGTCCCTGCAGTATCATGAGCCATTGTCAAGTCTGGATAATCTGGCGGTCTACGTCCAGGAGAAGCTGTGTTCCAAAGGGGGCGCCAGATGTCACAAAGATGCTCTTCGCTTCGCTTACGCGGATTCCCTGCATGTTGATTACGACGCCATATCGCAGACCTGTACTGTATCCGCCTACTTTGAGGGAGCTGTCAGCGTCAAGGGTGAGAAGCAGCGTGAAGGCTGGGAGGAGAGCATCAGTGATTATGGCGCCTCGGTGCCTACCGAGATTGGCATTCTGAGCGTCCAAAAAGCCACGCAATCAGAAGAGATATCCCTCGGAGGCTTCTTGATCACCTTGGACAAAGACAAGCCGAGTAAGCGTGAAAAAGGTTGTCAGAGGACCCTTCTCTAATTAACTACCGTAGAACCCACGCTGTTCTCATTCCCTTCGCGCCACCATGCCTACAAAGCATCCAACGAACCTCAATACAGTGTCCGCTTCGACACGCCAACAGGCTTGCACCCCACCCTCCGTCTCCTCTTCAATCGCACCCAAGTCCCACCCGCCCCTTCTTGTAGCCTGCATGCCTACTCAGTGATCCCCTCATCGCTCTTCATCGACAAATACCAAATGTCCTCGGCGAACTTTCTCGCCTCGAACAACCTCCGCGCCCTCCGTGCTCTGGATGGTGAGACCGACCTGGAGGCGCCGGCCTGGGCTGTCGAGAAATGGGGCTCCGCCATGCTGCTCGAACTTGCACCCCCCACCGCTAATACAGGAAGGGAGTGGAGTGCCACCGTACCGCTGCATCTGCGATACCAGCGTGCCTCGAGCCATGACGAAAATGGAGGAGGAGAGACCGCAAATGATTCAACAGTCACCTCATTGCCATGGCCCGTGGTCTTCTGGGCATGTCCCGCAGAGGAGGGCACGAAGATGAGCACCAACCCCTTCGACCGCGTCAATTTGGGGTACGATGGACTGTTCGGTTCGAGAACGATGTTCTACCACGTGAGTCGCGCCGCTGGTAATGGCTCGCTGGTCGAGAGCATCACTGTGCCCGTCTTGGATCCTCGGCATGCTGCATGGATCGAGCAGGGGACGGTGGGAACTATCATTCTGGGGTTCTTGTGGGTCTGTTGGGCTTTGGCTCGACCGTCAAATGGGGGCTTTGGGAAAGGCCGTGCGGATAAGGGCGAGAAAGTCGGGTAGGCTTGTACCCTGATCCTGGTGACATACGATATTTGAACCGGTATATACTACACCAAAAGCTCTGCACTACACAAGAAGTCTGAAGAAATGGTCCAAAGCCTATTTGCCCGGGCGTAAATGTGCGTTGGCTTTCCCCCGTTATCTCAATCCTGATCATCACATGTTCTCCTCCAGCTGGCCTAATCTCCAGGATGCACACGCAGTTTCCTCGATGTTAGCGAGATAGATGGTATTCGAAAGCGACCAGAAACATATCGCTACGAAAAGCACCAGTACATCTCGACATGGAGTTGGCTCAGTCAATCGTACAAGAAGATCTCCACCTCTTCATGATCTTTCCCTCGTCCTTTAGCGTACAATGCAGCCAATGACTCAAATATGCAAATCGAAGCGTCCTTGCATTTCTCGTCACTCTCACTTTGAGCCTCTTGGTGGTGTATACTGAGGTAACTTGGGTGGGGGGGGGGTAAAGGCGCATTGCAATACCCCTCTGTACCACGATGAAACTGCTACGAGCGGCTTCGGCATTCGCATTCACCCAGAGATTGAGCTGGGATAGAATGCTAAGCCAAATGTATTCCGGCCGAATACGTAGGTGGTGGTGTTTGCTGTAGGCCATGATGGCGCCGTGAACGAAGCCGTTGCTGCGGGGCTCAATGAGTGCCAAATCTCCGTCTTGGTCATTGAACGAGGAACCCAGCATACCCTTGCATTGCTGATACCGTTCTGGACACGCCTTTCTGAGAAGACTGGTTTGATCCTGCAGTACATTACTTGACATGTGCAAATTCGCATCATGAGCTGCGGTCTTGATCGTCCCTAGCATTTTGTGCAGTAAAAAAGCTCGATGATATCGAGCTTTATCGGTCTCAGAATGGTCGACGAAGAGGTTGACTGTTTCGAGGAGATCTGAATGATCGCAGATGACGGGCGCTGTCGCCTTACCGCTTGGTCCCTGCCGCGCACTGATTTCAGTGGTCTGCCGTCCTAGTACTACTCAAGTGAGTTCTTTTTCAATCCATTTCCGTTTCCTTGTACTGCAGGATGTGATCGCCCTGGCTCGTACCTAAGCATTCTGTGTCGGCTACGAGTCAGCAGTGTAGATACCGTAGAAGCTCTTCTCTCAAATGACAACCAAAGTTGCGCTCAGAAAAGCCGTGAAATCAAGTCACCCTCCACCGGCTCGTTCCAATCAGGGCCAAGACGACGCCTTCTTGTCGCGGGCACTGAAACCTCAGCTTCGCTCTGTGCATCACTCCACAACCCATCATTCCACATCATGACCATGAGAGCATTCAAGTCACACGCGATAGGGTGAGGGAGCGTGGCTTGGTAAAGGGGACAAATTCATAGAATGGATTGACTTATCTCATCATTGCAGATTGACAGAAGAACCTGGATCACTTACTCCGCTTAACGTGCGTACCCTCGTCTGGCCCAATGACCTGATTGGACACGCAATGAAATCGAAGTCGTTGTCCTCTAAGTCGAGACCTGAAACTTAGGCACAATGAGTACTCAGAATTGAAGAAGGGATGGTATCCCCAGAGGGTTGTTCGCTGGTATTCTGGTCCACGCTGAAGCTGACTGCATGACTGATCTGGATTTGTGATTGACGTCGGATTTTTTATCTTTCTACTATCTTGAAGATGCTCCGGTAATGCTAGTCGCTTTAGACCAAATACTTTCGAAGCCGCCCCAAGCAGCATCAGCAATTCCACCCGCTCTGCCACGGAGTCCGGTCGTATTGGCACTAGAATTTGCACTTGAATTCACCTGTGGGCTATCTGCCATTGGGGGATCAAAGTCGGAGAAGCCATGCTGGCCCATAGGGTCGAACTCGAAATTACTGCCAAAGATGACAGCGGCAAAACCTTCGAGATCGGCAACGCTTTCCAAAGTCTGTACGTATTCATTCGGAACGCCATTGCCTATCTTGTGAGCTTCTCTCGTCATGACAGCTAGAATGGTCGCTAATTTGGCCGAAGCCGTCATCGGATCCTGCTCTGTGATATCCTGGATGCGCTCGGTAAGTGTAGCGTCCAGAGGCGATACTTTAAAGGCCTCTGATCGAAGTTTCTGATCGATCAAGTGGGAGAACGCAGCATCAAGAAGAAGCGTAATGACTTTGCTAAACATAGGCGAGTCAATCAGGTCAGCGGTCTCATTTAGTAAGACACGTAATGATGGTGAAGTCGAATCGACCAAGGTGAGTTGGGTAGAGCCGGGGGAGGATTGCTGCCCCAAAGACGCTGGATCGGCTTGAGGATCGAAGGGAGATGGAGCCATGCCCGACTGTCGTAGGACATAATCTTCTTGATCTTGAGGGGGCAGGAGGTAAGAAAGCCATTGATGAGCGCTGAAGTATGTGAGTCTTTTTCGCATCAACGCGGACAGATGATGCAAACTGACCTTCGCTCTTCAGCGGTAGAACCTTCGACCTTCCTCCGAACATCGAGAATCAGCTGCGACATCTTGTCTACTGCGATATCTTCTGTTGGTTTGACAGCGCCAAAAGTGTCCTGCACAGCAGTTTGCACTTTTGTCATCACAATACGCCAGCCACGATGCAGTAACCACCAGCTGAAGGTCAGATATTTACGATTGGTCTCAAAGTCGGCCCCACGTGCGCGCTCAGTACCATCGTCATCTCGATTTTCGAGACTGATGGTTGGGGACTCGGGCGAAGGTGATACTTGGGAGACTATGCTCAAAAAGTAATTCTTTCGGCCCAGGAGGTTCAATTGGATTCGCGTTAGAAGGCTGAGCAGAGCCACACAGTAGATGAGAGTAAACGCGCGAGTAATGGCTGGTGGAAGATTAGCAACAATCAAGAAGTTGGCCCATTCCGACCTTCTACACACCGCTGATCTTGAGCTCACTCCACAACTGTGCCTTCGTCCTGGCTGGCTTCAATGCTCCTTGATCGGCGCTCGACGTGGTAGCCTGACTGGCGTGCAAAAAGCTATCAGCGAGGCTGCTCTCTCGATCGGTAGCACTTGGGGCTGTTGATGAAGCTTCAGATGGTGCTATTTCCGATGTATTGGCACTCCGACCAAGCCTTTCGGCCTTTTTGTGCTGCAATTCTTGGGTAATGCGTTCCGAAGGTTGTGCCTCGATTACATTGTCGGTCAGGGTTGGCAGAAGCTCGAGCACTGTAATTGTGCAATCCTCTTGATTTTGTTGAAACCTACGACGCATGCTGGATCCAGTCAGACATGTAGCCTGGGGCTTGCTGGGGCCACCAACTTCTCCTTAGCTATACGGTCACTAGCCACATGATCTCTGGCCTCCGTGATCTTTGAAACGACATATTGACCTGCAATGTATCCTACACCAACTGCACCAGCTCCTATTGCAAATGTTGTCCGGTTCCGGCGAAACCAGCGCCTGGTGGCGGAGATCATAGTGGAATGAAGTTTCAGAGCTTCGAAGAGGACAGAAGGCATGGTGGTTGAAAGCCAATCGGATGTGACTTAGAAGTCGTAGGCAGATAACATGGCATTTCGCGCCGGTGACATAAAGTCTGTGGCTAGGCCGCTAGGGAGCATAGAGAGCTCAGTCCTCGGCCCGTCCACCTGGAACCTTTGGTTGGACCCTTGGAAATCCTCCGATGGGCCATGACGGACGATAACAAGTCGCACAACGTCAGATCGTCTTGTGTGAAGCTATAAGTAAGCATGTCCTCCTGCTAGGCTCGTCAATGCCTCTTGAATGACACTCATCATATCGCGATTTCTAATACCACACAATGGAGCAGCGAAAACCGCCGGAGTATCTGGTCGAAGTCCTTGCCGATCCCACTTGTATCAAAGACGTTGTTCGCGGTACCTACGAGTAATAGAATATGCGCGCTCCCCCCCTCTGACTGTGTACAAGGCATTCTACATACTATATTCTTCCATCGCTACTTTCCTCCTGTCCGCCCGTCATCACTCGAAGTTCTTGACTTCACTTTACCCCTGATACCGGATCATGAACTGGAGAATCTCATAGATCTGCGAGCTGGACAGCTGTCCCGACAATTGAGCTCGACCTCTTCGTCGCCGAGAAGTAGTGTGCGCGGCGTTCTGACCGTACAATTTTTCGAAAAGAAGAGGAAGAAGGCAGGTGGTGGCCTAGGATGGTTTACTGGCGTGAAAGGGGAAGAGGATATATGCTGGGAGAACTGGACCTTGGAGGTCACCCTTGCAACTCCTAAAACAGAGGATGGTCAGTCAATGATGCATGGTCCACAATCCTAGGTAGAAGCCTAATGCTGATGGATGCTCCAGAGCGGACAAAGGTCATGAAGGCGATCAACTCGTCCTTGCAGAAGACGACTCAGAAAATACTGACGACAGTCAACCGCGATAAGGAACATATACCTCCTATCACTACGAGCGAGTCAAATCCTTTCCCGTATAGCATTGACATTAACCCCAAGGTCGAGGGCTGGGGAGGTGGCACTGCGACGTAATGAAGATTCGTCACTTTTCATACCTCTTTGACGCGAAGAATAAGATGGATCGGAGCAACAGTCACTGTTGAAAGATAGGCTCGATCGTAATGAATGCGAACCAAAGGAATAGTCGATGAAATGCAGCGTGAGAAAGCAGTGGACTTGCACTGACAACGAATTCAAAGTCTGTCGACGAACTAATCCATGAACTAGTCTCATACGCACAAGCTTTTGTCACGCCGTCTTGAATCGTTCCAGGACTACAATGTGCTCTCTCGATTGTCCGCGGAATTGACAAACTCTATGTGACCCAGCGTCCCCAAATAAGGGGTCGACCCATGCTTGTAGCATCTACTGTCGTCCTTTGCGCTCCCCTTTAGCGTTTCGGATCCTTCAACCGATGTGAGGCTTCGTCGCCTGGTCAGCCTGAGAACGAAGGCCAGCGGAGGTAGAGCCGCCTTCAGTGAAGAATCGACCAAAGACAGGCTGGATCAGGGAGCGGAAGACAATTTGGGCACCACTACCGCATGGATTAGCTGAAGAGAGTCAGTCACGTGCACGTGCACACATACCCAGTTTGGGGAAGTGCCATCCAAAGCACAAGGACAAACTTGAAGGTGTAGTAGAATGCTATGCAAATGTCAGCATGAGCTATCAGACGGGAAGCGTGCAACTTACGAAACCAGTAGACGGCCTTCACGGCGCTCTCAAACACTGTCAAGAAGGCATAGACCACCCAATACTATGAGGCTCGTATCAGACAATCATGAAGGAAGAACAACGTCTTGGACGAGGGGCGTCAAGTAAACTCACGGTCAACCACTACAGGAGGATTAGTATTGATTCGGGTGGTTGAGGTCTACTGAATGCTCACCTGAGTATCATCGGTCTTGCTGGAAGAGAAGAGGGCATCCATAGAATAGTATCCGGGAATCAAGAAGCCAGCAAAATTGACAAGGAACTCGCCAGCGATGTTGAAAAAGACGAGAAAGAAGTAAACTCCAGCGAGTCCCAGGAAGGCATAGACTTTGGGCACGGATGTTTGCTTTTCAAAGTTGTTGAGCATAGGATACTTGGAGAGCTGTTGGTTCTCACAGATCAGCAATGATGGCCAATAGACGAGTAGATGCTGGAGCAGAGGAATGATATAGCTGGGGAATGGGGATATCGGTTCTGGTGCGTTTAATGGAATACATACCTCCTTATCTATCTGCGAGATCTGATGCTGAGACTTTTCCTGGAACGACATCTTGTAGGACGAGCTGTCGTGGTATGGATAAGGCTAATGTATAGAGTTTCAATCAACGTTATTGCCACGCTTGTGGTTGAAGAAGCTTTCTGTCGTGGAGATGGAAATATGGTAGTCAAACGGTTGCGAGGAAGTGTCCGGTATGCAGACTGTCCTCGATACCCTGGCTTGGAAGAATTACGGCATCATCTGCTAAGCCCTATCCCACACTTGGTCTAGCAGATTCTAAGCTTGTTGTGCGAGCAACCAGCGGCAAGTAAACATGATCAATTCCTTCTACCACATCTCGCCATGCAGATCGAGTTGGAGCCCAGCATTTCTTATCTATGTGTCATTGTCTTTCATGGCTGATCGTCGAAAAGATCGCGAGTTACTCCCTGCCCTCATTGCTCATTCTCCGAGCCTGGGCCCTCTTGCAGGACAGCTTCCGCCTCCTCAATATCAAAAATTAACCCGTTCGATCATCAACCTCCTTCGAAGCCAATGAAGATAGGGGCAGGGCAGTGGAAGAGTGGAAATTGCAAGCTTTCAGCAAGCTCATGATTGGCAAATTTAGAGCTTTGGCGGCTGCCTCTGACTATTGCGTCAATTGACATCAGTGGCATTGACTTTGTTGATAAACACTGTGCTCGCTCAGTCGATTGCCTGCCTAGTCCAGGGTCTTCACCCTTCTTTACTTTTGCTATGGAATCTGGCGAGCAAAGGCCTGGATCTAGTACGTCGGCCTCAACGACGAGTAATCCACCAAGACAGACATCGCGCGCATCGACTACAAGCATACACACCCCAGTGGAGCCAAATTCACACCCATATCAGCATGTGTTTCATCCAGGGAATATGCAGCAGCAGATGCCGCCACAAATGGGTAGCTTGCCATATAGCGCGGAAGAAATGATCAGTCGGTCACAACATCAGTTGACCAATCCGCCGCAAGCTTATGCAGTCGATCCCTCACTTCACACGCACAATTCTGCATCGAGGGCAATGAGCGTCGACACTGCTTACCCTGCTGGCCCTCATGACGTTCAAAGGCCGCCACTGTACCATTCGCAGTCTTTTGATGGTAAAGAGAATGCCACCTTCTTCCCAATTGATGAAGCAAAACAACACACAGGCATGAGTCAGCCGGCAGGACCGAAGAGGGCCAAAGGAAATGCGTCTGCACAGGCGAATGACCAAGAGTTGAGAAGGCTGTTCACAGAACATCAACATCAACAATTGCAGGACATTGCCGCCTCGGTCTTAGCCAACGAAAGAGGCCCCAAGGCGGAGAAAACGAAACAAGTTTTCGCAATGATATGGTGAGGATCCAAAATAAATCAGCCAACCACCCACTGACCATTGCTCCTAGGCTCAACACATCATGCAGGAGGGCGAGCACTTCTGTGCCTAGGAGCAGAGTATACTCAAAATATGCCGACTCATGTGGGACACAGCGTGTGCCTCTGTTGAACCCGGCTTCCTTTGGAAAATTAGTCCGCATTATCTTTCCTGGTATTACCACCCGCCGGCTAGGTATCCGTGGGGAGTCCAAATACCACTATGTAGATTTGGATCTCGTCGAGGATGACCCAGATGATCACCATTCACCCAGCCTTCAAGCCACTGGAGGTCCTGGCCTGCCGTCATTCACAAGGCCTCAATTGCCGCCTGATACTGCTGACTTTCCCACACCCAGCATCCCTTTCGAGCCCGGCCATCATCAATTAGACTCTCAGTCAAGAAGAGAGTCCAAAGGGCACCTCTTCCTTAACCGAGATAAGCGTTCCATCACGCAAGGACCTTCTCGATCGAATATGATCTGCCGCCAACTCAAATTCCCAACATACAGTGAGAAAGCCTTTCCAGACAACGCCCCGATCGAGCTTCCTGATCTTCAAAAGTATCTGCCATCCGGTACAGACCATGATACTGCAAAGGCGTTGAGAGCCCTGTATAGATCTCACTGTATATCGGTCATCGACTGCGTCCGATACTGCAAGGAAAAGTCTTTTTGGCATCACTTTAGCTCCTTGCATGGAACGCTCACGTTGCCCGTGCAGAAGCTGCTCGCTCACCCTAATATTGCTCCTTGGATCAGGGAGTGTGACTGGCTGATGTACCAAAAGCTGATCCAATACGTCTCACCCTTAGCCTTACAGGTCCTACCGAATCTAATCATCAGCACGTTCCAATCGATTGCCGACAATCTGGGAAAGCACATCCGCACTGTTTACCAGCAGCACCCACAATACGTGCAAGACGCCAAAATGGGACCCGCGACCATTTTTGCAAGCCTCTTGAACCGTTTGCTCAGGGTCAACGCTGCTTCTCACGCCGCAGCACACATCTTGAGCAATGATATCACTCGCGATCAGATGTGGCAGGACTGGGTACTTCACGTCAGACCTCAAGCTATTGCGGAGAGTTGTTTGCCGGGGGTAGGATATTCGAGGTGTATTCAGATACTTGCCGGCGAGGTTCGCGCGCTTCTGTCGCCTCTGACCATGACCGACATCGATGGCATGCAGCAAGTCTATGTGAATACCACAATGGCGTCTGATGCGTTCATAGACGGTCTCGATGAGGTTGAAGAGAATTCTACGCAGTCTGTGCTCGATCGCTGGGTGACTTTCCTAAATGGACTCTCCTCCAGGTTCCCCAATGCAGATGCGAGAACGATTCTGCAGTGCGTGAGTGACGTAAGCACTGCTGCGTTGCGAGACGTCACTATGGCAACAGCAGTAAGTTTTGGCCAATGGACAGTTGCGAAGGTCTGGCTTGACGAAATGATGCTGTGGCTTGCGGAAAAGGGAGGGTTCTTGGAAAATCCTCCAAACAGTGCAGAGATGAGGCCACAGAAGCGCTCAGCAGACGAGGCACGCCTGGACCTGGTCGAGGATCCTATGTCGAGACCGCAAACAAGGTCTGGAGACAATGGAACGGTAGGAGGCCAGCAAAGAAACCCTGACCACAACCAAACCTCCGAGCGAGGGCCATACAATCCTCCGTCCACCCCTGCTTTTGAATTTTCCTATCACAATCCTGCAAGTTCTCCGCAAGATATGGAAACAACGACAGTACACCACCAACATCCCAGCACCTTACCTCAGACTCAGCAACCCAACGACGGGCATGTGAAGCGAGATCCTGGACTCCCCGGTCATGATCTCGATCCCAACGATGACAGCGGCATCGGTCTGGATCTCGACATCCCGCAACGGCAGACACCCATCCGGACGACCGAATACGGCGGTTTCATTGCCAGCAACAACAATAGCGATCCAGCAGATGTGGTGGTCTGCTAACACACCCATGATGTATGTTGAGTGTTATCGCTCGAATCATGATGCGCTATTTGCGATGGCGTTCTCTGGAGTTGGGAGTGAGCGACTGAGTGGTATTTGCAGGGGCGTTGGGCGTTTAGGTTCGATGAGGGATGAGGCCATGATCACGACGGGGGATGAGCATTCGTCAGGTCAGAAAGTCCTTGTGCAGGTCGTTTCCCTCAAGGACATCGGCACGATCACGATAAGAAGGCAGGAGGAGTTGACAGCAACAGGTCTGTCCTTTTGTCAAGCGTCTTTTTGTAACCATAACCATACCCCGAGCCAGAGGGGTGTGTTGGCGGCAAAGCATTGGCCGCAATACTGCAGCTTCTTTACTTACTACTGTACCACCGTACCGTCGTCCTTCAGGTCAGGGGACATTTGTAGTGCAAGATACCTACGTCAAGCGCAAGTTGAACAGGGCGTGCGGAACCATCTTTTGTGTGGGGGCTGTTGCAGGCATCGCCATTTCAGTAATGCCTCTTGAAAGGATAGATCAAAGAAGAGTCCAAATCATGACTCATTTCGTGCAACTTCGCATACACAATGTACCGCATGCGTCCTCCCCCACAACATACATGATAGAAGCATTGGGCGATAGTCTTGCCTACTTTCCACGTCTCATCAGACTCATCGGTGTCCTACCGGCCATTTGGGTATCATGAGACATCACCGAAGACATAGAGCATGACCATAGCATACCCAAGTGGACGCAATTGAGTATCCCCATGTATCCACGAGAGAACGCCATGAACCATCATAAGAATTCGGTCGCAGGGAACATCCTCGGCCCCGCAAAGCCATGCGCCACGATACTTTGGATATCGATGTTCTGGCTCTCATCCGGGCTCCAGAGCTTCAAGAGAATGTACTTGCCAGATCTGCGGAAATCACGAAGTCATGCCAGATCATCAGCACTGCCAATCATGGGCATACTTGGGGGACAGAGAGGGGGCATCGAGACAGAGGAGGACTCACACTGGCGGATCAAAGGACACGCTAACAACGCTCTTCTCCCTCTCAATAAAAAACCTGGCGTGAGGCGCCAAGACGTCCTCGCGTTCTACCTTTCCCTCCCCACCAAGCATCACCTCGATCCTCGAAGGCAACTCTCGTTTCCTAGCCCGCCTCCCCCTGCGAGATTGCACTGGCAATAGGCCCAGTCTTCGAGCCTGGCGTGCTCGCTCGATGGCATCCTCGGTATCCTCGTCGCTTGTCGGGGGAAAGGAGATGGGCATCTGCTCCCGCTGAGCACGATCCGCAAGCGTCTCGAGGGTCGATTCCTCTTCTTCGTCTTCGCTAGGTTCATCACAGTGGGTGGTCACGTTGAAACCTTGATCTTCGATAGGGGTGTTGTAATGTGCTGTCGAGCGGCTTGGCGCCGTTGAACTGTCTGCTGCTGCTACTGAACGCCCAAGATCGTCCACCAAGGGAAAATGTTCTGAATGTGAAGGGTATGGTGGGTTAATTTCACGGATGACTTGCTGGTATGAGCGAAGCATGGATTCCGAGATGGGTGGGGGCACAGTTCGGGATGTGCTGTCCTGCCGACGAGAGACTGGACGATGTTCCGAAGTGATTGGGGACGGTTCGGATGTAATCTCTCCATCAGAGTCAATCTCCTCCAGCACTCGATTGCGTACTTGATAGGCGGAGGTGCCTGGTATCAAATGGTGATGGCTCATGGAGACGAATATCATTCCTTCTTGAATGCTGAGCTCAGAGGTCAGCTAGCAGAGATCGAAGAGGATCGCAGTGACTTACGGCGCGGTGAATCCGCTCTCTGGAGCTTTGATGACAATTTTACTTAGACTGAAGCTTGCTTCACCCACATGCTTCAGAATGATGTTGCACTTGCTCTTATCAGTGCAGTAAACGGTCTTGTTGTTGATCAGCAAGTTCTCCTGCCGATATCGTTGACGATCCGTAGCTGCGGCCTCGGAGTGAAGGCCTCCATCGCACTCAAGAATCTCCATCTTGAGCTTTCCAGGCACAACTTGACCCTTCCACCCATAGCGAACCACTTTCATGCGTGGAGACAGATGATCCTCTTCTAGCTTCCGACGCTTTCGCCGCCTGTTCACCTCAGCTTCCCCTGAATACTCCGCCGTAGCCATATCTGGAGAGCCAATGCGAGGTAGCGTGGGCTCAGGAAGATCAAGACTGAAGTGATTGGGAGCGAGGGGCGGTGGAGCCCTGGGAGGTGGGTTGAAAGAGCCACCGGCTGTCATGTGTCGACGGAGGCGTGATCCCATTAGGCGGGGTCTTTGTGCAGAGATGGGGGAATTGGGGTTAGCAGCTGCCCGGTCTTCAAGGTGCTGTCGTCGTGTACTGTCCTGAGTGGTGGTGAGATGGTGAAGCCCGGTATTGAATATTCTCTGGCGCTCTTCGGTATCCCTTTGGATTTGGAGTATCTGTAAGGCTCGTGCGCTATCCGACGGACCTGCTCGATTGTTTCGAGGGTCTATGGTTGAAGGTCTGGAGCCCTCAGGATGCTCAGGATTGGGATATCCAGGGGGTGTGTACCCGGCAGGGGGAAAGTCGAAGTTGCCGGACTAGGCGAGCTATGTCAGCTCACAAAACATCTCGAGTCAGGTAGGATATGTTCACACACCATGGCAGACAATATCAGAAAGACTTGGAATGCTTGATGATTGCCAAGGCTGTTGAGACCACCAAAGATATAGACTATATAATGGTGTACTTCCCAGTGAAGTGGGGATATCTCTGGATCAGTCGTGTGTGTTTCGTGTCCTGTACCGCCTTCCCATCAGAGAATGATCCTCACATTTCAGAGTCAAGGCATGAGCAGCATCTTGACTGAGACGTCTTGAGTATGACTAAGATGCCTTGTGTCTTGACCCGTGAGTGATGCTATTCTGGTGAAAGAAGCCCGTGCTACTCATGAGGCCTAAGAGTTGAGGAAGGCACAGGCTCCCGTCGGTCTTTCCCGCCTGGACGTCATCCCGAGAGCGAAGTGAACCGCCTCGGCCTCAAGCGGCTGTGACACCCCTGCCCAATGCCCATGCAAGTCTTTGGCTTCACTGTTGATACCTATTGAAGCGAATGGACCAACGTCCTTCTTCACCTTCCTTTCCCCTCCTTTTGGGGCAGGAGCTCAACTAATCTCAGCATCACGACGTGATGGATCGAGGCAGCTCTGTACCGTCTGTCACTAAAGGTGACTTGAACAACAACCCTTCAAGCTCCAATGTGCCTTCCAACTCCAGCATTCCACAACCTCAAGCTCAAAACCATAGTGTAACAAGCAATGGTGGGCAAGCTATAAGTGCTGGTACTGTCTATCCCTCACTTCAGACGTAACCTAGGGCTAAAATAAGTCTGTAGATGAGATTGCCCTATATGACAGGCAAATCCGTCTTTGGGGGGTCAAGGCTCAAGAGAGGTAGGTTTGATTCTTTCAATTCCCTCCAGATGGCTTACGCTCACTGAGTCTAGGCTGCGAGATGCCAAAATTCTCCTCATCACCGTCCGCGCTCTGGCCAATGAAGTTGCAAAGAACCTTGTTCTTGCTGGCATTGGATCGTTGACCATTCAAGATGAGCACCAAGTTACAGAGAATGACTTGGGCGCTCAATTCTTCGTTTCCGAGGACGACATTGGGAAGAACGTACGTGACCTCGTACGTGAGACATGCTACTATGCCACCCCTAATACCTGATAGCGGGCTGAAGCAGCAGCTCCTCAAATCCGCAAACTCAATCCTCGTGTTAATGTCAACGTCACTACAGACAGTATCAAAAGCAAGGATGTTGACTTCTACGGTCCCTTCGACATGGTCATAGCAACAGACCTCGATTTGGCTACTCTTTCCACCATTAACGCCGCCTGTAGACTATCAGATACAGCCTTTTACGCCTCTGGAACTCATGGGGTTTACGGATACATTTTCGCCGATCTGAGGATCCACGACTACGTTATTGAGCGCGAAAAGTCAAATCGGCCTACTGCCCTGGTCTCAGAGACGGCCACTCGCTCCATCATTGCCACCAGCACAAAGAAGCAGGATGGAAAAGTCGTGGAGATGGTCACGAAGCGTGAAATTTACTTCCCGATCCTACTGGCTAACACCTCCCCTTTACCACCTGAGATCACCAATTCCCGCCGCCGAAAGCTTCAGGTGCCTCCTCTCCTTTCCTGTCTCCGTGCCCTGTGGGAATTTGAGGGCATATCAAGTGCCTTCCCAGGGCAGTCGCGAGCAGATCTGGAGCTGTTCACCACTCTAGCAACCCAGAAACACCAGGAGTTGCAGCTACCAACCGAAACATTACGAAGTGAATTTTTACGTAGCTTCTTGCAGAATCTTGGGAGCGAGATCGCACCTGTTACTGCGTTCTTGGGAGGCCAGCTGGCCCAGGATGTGATCAATGTCCTAGGTCAGAGAGAGCAGCCAATCCAAAACTTCTTGCTCTTCGACGGAGAGGAAAGCAAAGGTCCGATTTACGCGCTGCAGCCTAACTTCCCGGGAATGAATGTACCCATCGAAGCGCCTTCCATGAGTGCCCAGGCTGATCCAGCGGTACCCGTATGAAGGGGACCTTGTCCTTAGGGTTTCTGAATTGGTCCACCGCAATCTCGGGGAAAAGCGCTTGAGCGTGGATCCACATCCACTCAAAGCCAGCGAAGGACTTCGCATAGGACACATACACCTCCATACGATTAGCGTAAGCATACTTCGATTTCCTATCATAGGAGAAACAGATCCAAGCCGGCCAGAAAGTGCTTGGTCATCAGCCCAGTGGCAAGCGTGGAGAGTGTACATTTGGCAAGCATGATTTATCTGCCTTGATAGGAAGAGTGACATATGTCAGAGGCCATTTCATAGTGATCTCATTCGGTCACATGGGTAGACTGTTCTATCTCAATTGACTGGATACTCATTGACAGATGCAGTAACAGCTGTTGCTAGTCAACGTCTAGAATCTACATCAAGCATTTCGGTTTCACTGTGTTCTACATTGCATTTTTGGTCAGGAGCGTCACCAGGCTTGACTACTTGAAGACCTTGCCATCCGCCCAATCGTACTTCTTCCCATTGACCTCAATGCCTTCTTCCCATGTCCACATGTTTTCGAGGAACTTCTTGTCGGCCTCATTCTTCGCATCGAGCTTGGTGAAGCTGTAGCTCTCGTAGTCTGGAGCGACATCGAACGCAGCCTCAGCATCCTGACCGCGGATCACGAATGCCCCCTGTATGACGCTGTCTTTGGCGACGCCATAGACTGAAGCACAGCCGAAGATGTATTTTCGTGAAGCCTCAAGACGGGTGAAGAACCCACCTGGAGAAAAGGCGTAAGCAAGTAGAAAGTCTCGTGGCACTGTCGCAGGGTACTCACCGATCAGATTACTCGACATGAAGGTCAGCGTCAGCTCCTCATTGTATTTGTACTCCATCTTCCACAATGAATACTCCTCGGGATTATAGTTCTCCCAGAACCACTTCAACGCATCTGGCGTCTCGGCATTGGAGTACTTGCGTTTCAACTCATCGAGCGGGACGGTGGGCTTAGGAAGTGCCTCCAGCGGGTGCTTTGGCTTGGGGGCAGGCTTGTCCTCCTCCTCCTCCTCATCCTCGTCGACCTCCTTGGCCTTTGGTTTCGCCGCAGCCTTCTCGGCCTTGGGCGCCTTCTCCTGCTTCTGCTTCTCATCCTTCTTGGGTGGAGTGTACTTGATGGCCTCGTCGATGAAGTTGAGCTTGGGGACGACGGCGGAGTAGATGGGCTGGTTGTAGATGGTCTCATACCAGCGGGTGACGTTGGGGTTCTCGGCACGCCATTTCTTGTCGAAGAAGAACTCGAAGCCGCGGCTCAGCAGTCCGGCCATGAAGAGGTCAGCGAGGGTGATGCGTTCGCCAACAAGGAAGGTATGGACGAGGAGATGCTCCTCGATCACGTGGACGGCTTTAATCATTGCTTTGTAGGCTTCTTCCGCCGTCTTCTTGTTGTAAGGGTCGAGGCCTTTGAGGGGCCTGAAGGCACTGGCGATGGTGGGGAGGACTTCGGAGTTGCCAAACGACATCCATCGAACGATGGAGGCATAGTCCTGCTTGGTCTTTCCGAGAAGTGCCGTCTTCTCATTCTGGGATGTTACTGCAGCAGAAACCTCAGCCGTCACATCCATAGATCGCTTGGAGGGATTCAAAGGTTGGAAACAGCAAAGTTTTATCAGAGTGTGAATAAGTCTCAACAATAGTCTTCAGACAGGGATAACTGTAATAGAAATATTTCTCATCATGAAGAGGGGGCCCCCGAAGAGCTGCCTGAAAATGGGAGAAGGACGTACCGTAGATGGCAATGGCAATACACTCGGTCAACTCGTAGCCATCCGCGCCAACGAAGCTGGGGATGCGCCCAAGCTTGTTGATCTTCAGGTAGTCATTGGAGAGAGGTCCTTGTCGAGGGTCGGTTATGACCTCCTCCAAGTCCAACTTGTTCGCTTTGGCGACAGCTTGAATAGCAATCGATCGAGAATGGTTCTATTATATGTGATGAGCTCCCCTTGCGAATGAGAATTTGGTTGATTCGACTTACCTCGCGCATATAAAGCTTCCCGAAACTCATGATGACATGTGACTGATGCTGTCTTTCTTGATAGTTGCAATGAAGGATGAGGAAGAGACAGGCAGATGTTTTCTGACTTGATGGAGCTCTATTGTCGATGAGGCTGGTGTCCCACTTTTTTGTGTGTGCGGCGGCTCTTGGCGCTTTTTCAACACCTCACCCGCCGCAAAGGCCCGGGCTCCTATGATTAAGGTAGTCGGAGACTCGGAGGGGATACAGCTCGGAGGGAGCCAGGTTGCTCATATCATACAACCGGAACGGCTCTCAGTGCGTTTCATTGACCAAGAAACTCATCCCGAATATCCCTTCGTGTCGAGCTTCGGCTCAAGATCTTTGGTCCATCCTGGTCTACCTTCATTGTCGCGATCTCGTTAGTATGGACGCTGTGCAAGCGTGCTTCAGGTCCCTCGTCGAATCGATGGAGCTCTTGGGTAGCTGACGGGGTATTCTCCAGTCCTGGGAGCTCCTCATTCTAGCAAGGGGAACAGAAGTCTCTCTGATGCTGCCCTGGACTAAGATAATATCCCTTCATCCTTTGCCATGAGTAATTCAGGCTCCGTGCCAATAGCCAGGACACGGCGAAGCTCCTCTCGATCAACTCACGGAAATGACAATTACACCTATGGCAGTTCTCATGGATCCCTATACAGACAAAATTCAAATGTCAGCAAGTAAGTCAACGCCATTACTATCTTGCAGAATATTCTAATTTATCCAATTAACACAAACTTCCAGTGCTAGCTTTTCTTCAGAGGTCGAGATGGCACATGATGAGGTCTGTATTGTCAAGCTCTTGCTTCAATGGTAGTAAAGCGTTGACCCGCTAAAAGGTCTTTGCTGGGCCCATGTCTGAAAGCATTCCTTCAAGTGTAACAGGGTTTGCGCACCGGAGGCCTAGGTCTGACTCTGTGGCAAGCTTCAAGTACTTCCAAGAAGAAGACGAGTCGCCAGACTGGTCAGAAGATCAAGCTGTCGTGGACGATGACGAAAGTGCTATCGCCTTCGTCAAGCCTGGAGAGTCTAGCTATGACTATGACGTGGAATCTGCCTTGGATTCTGATGAGCGTCGTAGATCTTCAACCTACTCGAGGGCCGGCGCCGAAGACTCTTTACTCCTGCGACGCGAGTCTGCAAAGTCTGATTACAGCGGCTTTGAGCGAGACTCTCGCACTAGCCAGAAGCTTTACGTCGTCAGTGAGGATTTGACCATAGTGATAGCAGGCTTCAGCACCCGAAATTTAGGCTTCGCTATCTATATCACCAGCTGCATCCTGACTTTAGGCCTAGCTTATCTGGTACTCCGCTGGCTGCCAAGCTGGAGGGTACGTCTGGTCGGCGCTTCAAGACCTTTGCGAGAATGCGATTGGATAGTCATTGAGGTGAGATCGCCACTCCGGCGGCGACACTCACGGACAGTGGCTAAACGGCATCAGAATCAATGGGGTGAGATGAGCGTCCAAAAGTTAGGTCGAGAAGCGTACGGGCATGGGCTTTCTACTGTATTTGGATCCAAAACTTTGCAAAGGCGATCATCTGAGTATGAGGAAGATGACGACCCAATTCTGTATGAGCTCTGCACCCTCGACTATCGCTATATCCGCCTTTGTTACCATCCGTTCAGAGACAAGTTCCTACTCTGCAATGACTGGACAGATTCCTCTTGGACCAGTGTGAAATCCATGCGCACGGGACTAGACAGCGAGGAACGACACAAGCGCGAGCAAGTCTTCGGCAGAAATGAAATCAACATTGAAGAAAAATCCATCTTTCAGCTGTTAGTTGACGAGGTTGGTTACATTCATCTCATCCTTGGCTATCTTTCTGATCGTGCTAGGCGCTTCACCCATTCTACATCTTCCAAGTTGCTAGTCTGATCCTATGGTCACTCGATGATTACTACTACTACGCCATCTGCATTTTCCTTATTTCACTTGTCAGCATCACGACCACATTGATAGAGACTCGAGCGGTAAGTCCAGATCGACTGGATTGCAGCTAGTTTTGCTGACAGTGATTCGTAGACAATGAAGCGCTTGCGAGAGGTTTCGAGATTTGAGTGCGGCGTCAGGGTGCTCAGAAATGGTTTCTGTATGAGCCATATTGAAGAATTCTTAGCACTTGTCCCAGCTGACGATTTGTAGGGCGTCAAGTCTCCAGCAGCGAGCTTGTACCTGGCGATGTTTATGAGATCTCTGATCCCTCTCTGACCCACTTCCCCTGCGACGGTCTGCTTCTCACTGGAGATTGCATTATCAATGAGAGTATGTTGACAGGTAAGCGCTCCCCACTGCACGTGCCGGGTTCTGGACCTGATTGAGTAAAGGGGAGTCTGTACCTGTCTCCAAAATCCCTGCCACCAAGGAATCTCTCCGCCTCTTAGGCAACAGTTCAAACATCATGCCGCCGGAGCTCGCCAAACATTTCTTGTTTAACGGGACCAAGATCATTCGTGCCCGGCGACCACAAGACGGACAGGATGATGAGGCTGTGGCCCTAGCAGTTGTCATTCGAACCGGGTTCAATACCACCAAAGGTGCGCTAGTTCGATCGATGCTATTTCCAAAGCCCTCCGGCTTCAAGTTTTACAGAGACGCTTTCCGGTATATCTCCGTGATGGCTGGTGTTGCAGGTATTGGCTTCATCGCATCTTTTGTCAACTTTGTTAGGCTCGGTTTGGCATGGCACCTGATCCTAGTGCGAGCTCTGGACCTTATCACGATTGTAGTACCTCCTGCGTTACCAGCGACACTTACTATTGGCACCAATTTTGCACTCTCTAGGCTCAAGAAAAAGGACATCTTCTGTATTAGTCCGCAACGGGTCAATGTTGGCGGGAAGCTAGACATTATATGTTTTGACAAGACTGGAACTTTGACAGAAGATGGTCTTGATGTCCTTGGGGTGAGGGTCGTCCACCGTCCAGCCATGCGCTTCAGTGACGTCCATGAAGATGCACAGATGCTTCTGCCTGGATCCTCATATGAGAAGGATCCCACTGTTGATTATCGCATCCATCAGGCCATTCTCTACACGATGGCGACGTGTCACTCACTTCGCGAGGTGGATGGCGAGCTCTTGGGAGATCCCTTGGATGTCAAAATGTTTGAATTTACAGACTGGCGCTTTGAGGAAATGGGCCAAAAAGTAGGTGAAGACGACGAAAACGCTTTACCTTCACCCTCAGCTATCGCTCGGCCTCCCGTAGGTTTCAACACCAGGATCGAGCAAAATGAGGGTCAAGCAGACATTCCTGTAGAATTGGGGGTCCTCAAGTCCTTCGAATTTATTTCCCAGCTACGCCGTGCAAGTGTCATCGTAGGCCAATCTGGATCCACAGGAGGGGACGTCTACGTCAAAGGCGCTCCTGAGTGCATGAACGAAATCTGCAACCCACAGACACTGCCAACCGATTACGAGGACCTACTGGGACATTACACTCATCGAGGCTTCCGCGTGATTGCTTGTGCGACGAAGCATATCACATCTCTCGATTGGCCCAAGGTGCGAAGAATGACTAGGCAAAAGGCAGAGTCAGACTTGACCTTCCTTGGATTCATTGTCTTCGAGAACAAATTAAAAGGGGCAACGACCGAGATCATTGAAGAGCTCAACGAAGCCAACATTCGGAATGTCATGTGCACCGGGGACAATATTCTGACCGCTATCAGCGTTGCTCGAGAATGTAACCTGATCGATCGCACTGCTCATTGCTTCGTACCTCACTTTCTGGAAGGCCACGTTCGAGATCCCAAGGCTCGATTGCAATGGCGCAGTATCGACAACATGCTGTTCGAGTTGGACGAGCATACTTTGATCCCCGTGTCAATTCCAACGGAGGCCGATGCTTCGCTTCCTCCTGACGTATCTAATCTGCGGAATTACTCTCTTGCTGTGAGTGGTGATGTCTTCAGATGGGTTATTGAATACGCTAGTCAAGAGGTCGTTCAGAGGATGCTTGCTAAAGGGCAAGTTTTTGCCAGAATGTCTCCTGACGAGAAGCATGAGCTGGTAGAGAAGCTGCAGAGTATCGACTACTGCTGCGGCTTCTGTGGTGACGGTGCGAATGACTGCGGCGCACTCAAAGCTGCTGATGTTGGTGTCTCGCTGTCTGAAGCAGAAGCGTCAGTCGCCGCTCCGTTCACGAGTCGAGTTTTCGACATATCGTGTGTACCGGAGGTCATTCGTGAGGGTCGAGCGGCCCTGGTAACCAGCTTCTGCTGCTTCAAGTACATGAGTCTTTACTCCGCCATTCAGTTTACCTCCGTCAGCTTCTTGTACGCATCTGGCTCAAACCTCGGCGACTTTCAATTCCTGTTTATCGACATATTCCTCGTACTTCCAGTGGCGATCTTTATGGGTTGGACGGGAGCTTATCCTACCTTATGTGCCAAAAGGCCCACTGCCAGCTTGGTGTCTCGCAAGGTACTCACGCCCCTGATGGGGCAAATCATATTGTGCATCCTTATACAAGCTATTGGATTCGTATTCGTCCGCCACAAATCGTGGTACATTCCACCCGTGCTGGACAAAGATCGATCGAACATCGAGAACTCCGAAAACACTACTCTTTACGGGGTATCAAGCTTTCAGTACATTTTCTCTGGAATTGTCCTTAGCGTTGGGCCACCCTTCCGCCAGACGATGCGTAACAACCTCCCCTTCGTGATCACTGTTGTGACCGCCTCACTTTTTTGCCTGTATATGCTACTGGATCCCGGAACTTGGCTTGCACGATTCATGCAGTTGACGCCTATGCCACTCGATTTCAAGCTCTTCATTGTGGTGCTCGCAGTGGGTGGATTTATTTGCGCATGGGTCTCAGAGAGGACTATTTTTCCAAGACTGGCAAATACCATCGGCCATTTATACGTTCGTATCAGGCCTCGTGGGAGGAAGAAGCGTAAAGAGTACAAGTTGGTGCTAGCGGATATGCGAATTTAAATATGCAATTAGAAGACTTAGACTTCATGATGACGTTCATATCTCAACTACAACGACTCCTGGTTTCTCGCATAACCAGTTGTGCTGTACCCTTCTCTCCTCGTAGTCTTACTGCAACATTTAAAGATCTGCACATGACACTTCCTATCCTTCTGGCGGCATGTATTACGGTATTCTGCAGTCGTTTGAACGTTTATGGTCATCGTATTGATGTCCAACAGACTGGATCCTTGACGGGGGCTATCTCCCCCAAACTGTCATTCGCTATGGTATCCGTCGTCAACTCGAAGATCGTTTACGTATGATACGCTCTACATCTCTCGAAGAAGCCTACAGCAAGAAGATGGAATACGTGAAAAGCCTACGTACGCGTCCGATGGCTATTGAGACTGCCGCCGCCAACACCCAGCATTACGAGGTCGGCACAGGGGTACTGCAGGCTTGCCTCGGTCCGCGAATGAAGTACAGCTCCTGCCTGTATCCGACCGGGAAGGAGACGCTGGGACAAGCGGAGGTCGAGATGCTGGAGCTGTATATTGAGCGTGCCCAGCTGAACGATGGGATGCGCATATTGGATCTAGGGTGCGGAACCCAGAGATACTGATCGAATGGCGCAATGATGGCTGACGACATGCCATTCTCAAGATGTGGATGGGGATCAGGGGCGCTCTACTTTGCGGAAGTGCTCCCCAACGCGAAGATCACAGCTTTCTCGAATTCGAAAACGCAGAAGGTTTACATTGATGGACGGGCCCAAGAAAAGGGGCTGAGGAATCTGCAAGTCATCACGGGCAACGTGGTGGACTACGAGTTCGAAGCGGAGGCGTTTGATCGTGTCGTCTCGATTGAGCTGTTCGAGCACATGAAGAATTACGAGCTGCTCATGGCAAAGATCGCCAGAGCACTCAAGCCGGAGGGGAAGGCTTTTGTTCACATCTTCAATCACAAGACCACCCCTTATGATTTCGATGCGGGCTGGATGAGCACGTATTTCTTCACGGGAGGAACGATGCCGTCTGCGGACTTGCTGCATTATTTCCAAAAGGATCTGAAGCTGGAGGAGCAGTGGTGGGTCAGTGGGAAGCATTATGCTCAGACAGGCGAGGTATGTGGCTTGTGATGAAGGTGTGCCCATGCGAGTATTCAATGCTGATTGATCGGCATGCAAAGGACTGGATCACCAAGATGTTCGAGAATAAGAGTGAGATATGGCCGCACCTGGAGGAGACGTATGGCAAAGACAAAGTGGCGATGTGGTTTAATAGGTGGCACATCTTCTATCTGGCTTGCGCCGAGCTGTTCGCATACGAAGGAGGAGATACTTGGGGAGTGTCACATTATCTTTTTCAGAAGTCGAAATGAGGACGCAAATGCCAGGCTGACTGGGGAGGTGAAAGCTCAAGAGCTCATGTTTGAAAGATGTGACTCAGTCTGCTACAACAACGTGCATAAATCGACTTCATTGATGCAGAGCTCATTGATGCAGAGTGCAAGTCATAATGTCTTGAGGTCTTGATGTCTTTGCAGGGACTCTTGCCTCGGAAACTCCATTGAAAAGATGCTTTGTTTGGTCACGAGTATTCAATGCTCCCATGGATGTCTCCACCCTAACATTACTGGTCCGTCCTTCTTCGCCCGATACATAATCTTCATCGGTGTTAGCACATAACCAAAGACGACGGCATCTGCCAATCCCTCACCCAGAACCACATGAATGCACCCAATCCCGTTGCTGTATATCGATATATGGCTTTTGGCTATGTAACGGACGGGATGAGAACAGGGTCAAGCTGAGATTGAGGATGCCCAAAGGAAGCTTACCGGATGGAAGTTGACTGGGTGTCCGGGGTAGGGATTCTTGCCATGAGCACCATGGCCGCCGGCCCTCATGCGCTGTACAGTTGGGGATCGGGTCAGTATCTCCTCACTTCGAAAGCATATTTGAGCTGGAGAGCTCACAATTGATGGCCGCATTGTCAGAAGATGTCGATGAGCGGTAGAGAGAAGTGCTGTCAATTGCTTAGTATCACTTCCCCCGGGGGCCGTGTACGAGGTAGTATGATAGTGGTGATAGGGCTGAACAGACTACGGCAAAACCTCGGATGAGGATTGAGATTGCGGCTCTGCTCCTGATCGATCAATTCATTCACATCTGAAAATCAGTGACGATGGATTTATTATGATGCGGACCGCAGTCCGACTGCTCCACTACACCCAAACCTGACTCAGCTTGCCGGACCTTTCATTACCCCATGTCGTTCTCAATTATGCTCGCGTCGAGGGACTGCTCACTCTAATGATTGGAGATATTGTCTACCATACATGATACTTCCTCGTGGCCCGCAAGGTGTTTCAATAACGACGAAGCCGACACGGCATCCATCTTCGATCTTCGCCATTGCTAAGGAAGAAGACTCATTCGTCGTCCTTAAGTATTCATCCTACAAAACCTTTCTCTTACGGAGGCGATCGATGTTGGGCCCTTGATAACCTTTTATTGCTAAGTCTGCATTTGATATTTCCTCACTCAGATCAGAGGAGGCCTGGTAAAGGTCATGACATCTACGCTCCCGGTTGACGCAGGTAATACTCCTAATGGCCGCAACAAAAGGACAGCGGCGGAGGCTTCCCTGGAGCTTGCCCGTGATGGCAAGAGCAAAAGATTTCAAGGCTGCTCGACCATAAGAAACTATACGCTCATGTCAAAGCTTGGGGAGGGAACCTTTGGAGAGGTACATAAGGCCGAGTCACGGACAACAGGACAGATCGTCGCAATGAAGAAAATTCTCATACATACGGAGAAGGATGGGTTCCCCGTCACTGCGCTGCGGGAGATCAAGCTTCTGAAGATGCTTTCACACCCAAATGTTCTGAAATTGGAAGAGATGGCTGTCGAGCGCATCAAGGGTGAGGGCCGGAAGAAAGCTACCGTGTACATGGTGACACCGTACATGGATCACGACCTGTCGGGCCTCTTGGAAAATCCGGCAGTCGAGTTCACGGAAGCCCACCTCAAGTGCTACATGAAACAATTGCTAGAAGGGGTCGCTTACCTACACAAGTGCAAGATACTACATCGGGACGTGAAGGCCGCAAATCTCCTGATCAACAACGATGGCATTCTGCAAATTGCAGATTTTGGTCTTGCCCGACCCTACGACGACGAGCCACCTCAACCAGGAAAGGGGAATGGGGAGGCTAATAGGACCTATACCACCATAGTCGTCACCCGGTGGTATCGGCCTCCAGAGCTTCTCTTACAGCTGAGGTATTATACACCAGCCATTGACATCTGGGGGGTTGGATGTATCTTTGGTGAGATGTTCAAGAAGAGACCGATACTCCCTGGAAATAGTGACCTGAATCAGTTGCATTTGATCTTTGAGCTGATGGGTTCCCCGACTGAAGACAATATGCCCGGGTGGAATAATCTTCCTGGCTGCGATGGGGTCAAGACATTTCAACATCGCCATAGCACTCTGAGTACAAATTTCAGGGACAATGGCTCACTGTTCATCTCTCTTATGGGTGAGCTGCTCAAATTGGATTGGAGAAAACGGATCAATGCTATGGACGCCTTGAAACACCCGTATTTTCAGACGGAGCCGCTCCCGTCAAAGCCAGGCGACATACCACAATATCAAGAATCCCATGAATTGGATCGCAGAAAGTTCCGTGAGCAGAGAGCTAATCCTCCGCCAGCACCTGCAGGTGGTACTGTTGGAATGGGTCCAGATGGAGAGTATGGGTCTGAAGCCACACAAAATGGCCATCACCAGCATCCCCCCCAAGGAGGGCATGGACATCACCGTGACCATCGTGACCAGCCTCCGAGGCGGAATGGCTATGAGCATCGTAATCAGTACCATGGTGATGGCTCGAGAATACCGCCTCCACCTCCAGCCACTGCCCCACAAGCTGCTCGGCAACCTGGGTGGGATAGACCGCCACCACCTCAGCATAGCTCCGAAAGGCCGCCACTCCAACATGGCTTGGACAGGCCGCCACCAATCGGGCTGCCTCCTCGTCCACCAGTCGAAGTCCCTCGAGGAGGTCCGGGTTATAACGGCCCTCGACAGTACGGTGGCGGCAGGGATGGTAGGGACAGGGGACCATCAGATCCGGCCAGGGACCGCCCCCCTCCTTATGATGGAGGCCGTTCGAGGCCGCGCGGTGGGGGAGGGCCTCCACAAGTAGACACTTACATTCCATCTTACTCCTCCAGGGACGACGGCAGACGACCGCGAGACGAGGGTCATCGGAGTCGAGACGATGCAGGTCGGGGTCCTAGGCCGCCTGATCGGAGAGAGTACGACGATCGAGATAGACGACGGCGAAGTTGATGGGATCAAAGTAGGCGCTGGAAATGGAAGCTTCAGCATAATCTTCTTGGCACGCTGTTGCTGGAGATCATGAACCTCTAGCCTGGTAGATCTCACATCATGGTTGCAAAGCGGTTGGAAATTGCGAGAGACTTGCGGAAGGAGAAGGCTCCAGGATAAACGAGATACCCCTACTGCCAGATTCAGATTATTGTTCCAGATGCATCAGAGCGCCTTTAATCTGCCATTGCGTGCTAAAAAGGCAGCTCAATCATACAACATCAACCCCTTCTCTCCAAGGGCATATCCTTCCTCTCCTTTGCCGTCAACTTCTTCCTCCGCCTCGCAATCACCTTGTCCACCTGCTGGCTCTTCATCCCCTTGAACCGCTCCTTCAGCGCCCTCTCCTTGACCTCCCCCTTTTTCAAATAAAAAGGCTTCTTCCCCTCCCCCACCTTCTCCCTCTCCTCCTTCCGATGCCGTCTCACCACATCCTGCCGTTGATCCTTCAATTGCTGCGTCTTCCGCCGGCTCTCCATACTCGTCAATGCCCGCTGCAGCGTCTCCCTCTTCGCCGGATCCTTCTCCTTCCTCACCCCGGCCTTCAGCTCCGCGATCTCGGCATCGCGGTAGCTGTCCAGGAAGGCGTAGTTGCGCTTCAGCTGCTCGTCATCCACGCGGCCGATCACGGGCTCGAAGCGCGGGTCCCGGGATTGGACTTTGGGGATGTGGACGACGGAGCGTTTGCGGGAGACGGCCTTCTTGGCGGAGAGTTCGGTGGGGGCGTGCTTGGAGGGGCGGGCGAAGTCGCGGTGGTCCTTTTTGCCGGCGCGGCGTTCCAGGGCCTCGGAGGATGGGTCGTGCGTCTGATTTGGGTACCGTGTGTGTGAGGAGGAGGAGGAGGAGGAGGAGGAGGCGGCTTGCGGGGGTGGGTCTTCCGTGGGATCAGTGCCGGGTCTTTTGCGTTTTTTGCCGAGGGCGGATTGGGCTTTCACGAGGGCGCCAAATGAGATGTTTGCGAGCTCTTCATCGGGTGGAGCTTCTGAAGGCTATTCGAAGCGGTCAATGCAAGATACGCCGAAGTGGAAGTGATTGCAGGGGCTGACTGGGGAAGTTGAACGCTCAAGCTCGGATGCGTCTTCGTCGATTAGTGCTTCACTTAAGCTTCTTGGTTCGTCATCAACTTCTGGTGCCGACCCGACGTCCTCGGAGGAAGCATCAAAAGCCATCTCATCATCACTGGCACCTTTGTATGCCCTGACTCGTTGAATTTGCGGTGAGCGAATGATTGCGGACTCAATTGAAGAGGTATCTCCAGACGGACTCCGGCTGCCTGACATGATCTTTCCGCGAGATAAATTACGGCTCAGATGAACGATACATTCGTGTATCTTGTTCCTTGCATCACTCAGAATATCAGACAAGCCACGAACGTAATCCAATTAAATGGTAGAGCAGACGTGCCTCGCGTGCAGGCACAAGCCCCAGACCTCGGCCGAGGTGCGTCATCCCGAAACCCAATCTCGGATGGCGGGTAGATCCGAAAGCCGAATAAGGTAGAAAGTCATTTTCAGCTTGATCAACCAAGATCGACCAACAATCTCCCAATCTCTCATGACACATGTGGACTCGCTTTTATATGACCTGTGTATTTGTTTGACACTTCACGATTCACGCACCAAACAGCCGGTTGATTTACTCTTGCCGTATCACCATCATATGATATCCTTGGAACACGAATGAATTCTTCCCCATCTCTTTCCCGATCACTATTTTCACATTCTCGACCATTGAAGCTCTCACATCAGCTCAGAAGGATTGCTATGGACTCTCAAGAGACTCTTGGCCTCGAGAAACTTGAACTCGGGGGCGCAAGGCGGAAAAGAGACTACACTGATCGCCGGCTCAAGCGAGCGAAAGGTCGCCGAGGCGAAGATCCCGATTTTGATCCGGAAGAAATGCCTCGCAATCGACCAAGTGAAGCCTTTCAGCAGTCGCAGGGCAGAATTCCTGCTTGGATGGATTCCGTCCCTTCCTACACACCCTTGAAGATTGAACCTCTGGGAAGTGTCTTTGTGAAGCCCGGGGAAACATCACAGAAAGTACAGAGGACGGCTCCCCGTCCTTCACCATTGACACAGAAAGGGAATCCGACAGCGTCCACTACGCCACAATGGGATACTACAGGCAATACAGAAAAAGCTCCGACCTCACGATGGCCTACACGCCAGACTGGGAAAGCTCAGCAGAAAGCCTTTCCCCCCTCGTCAGCGTCTCCACCATGACACCCTTCTGAAGCAAACCACTGACAACTAATCCAGGCAAACTCGAGCGGCAACAACATCCGAGGCCCCCAGCAAGCCTCCTCCTACCACCTCCCACAACCAGCAACGCACCCTCCAGCTCCTGAAACAGAAATCCCACACCAAGCAGCAAAGGGCCATCCCCACCAAGCCTCCCGCCACCGGCAAGGCTTACCTCACCCGCGCCTCCCTTGCCCCCTCCCGCTTGCCCACCCCACAGAGACTCCTCCTCGTCCTCGACCTCAACGGCACGCTCCTGCACCGGAAACGCGCCACCTCGGCATACACCCCACGCCCCTTCCTGGACCGCTTCATCACCTACGCTCTGGCCAACCACAGCGTGCTCATCTGGTCCTCTGCGCAGCAGCACAACGTGCAGTCCATCTGCTCGCGCATCTTCACCCGCGACCAGCGTCGCCGGTTGCTGGGTGTGTGGGCGCGGGACACGTTGGGTCTGTCGGCGGCCCAGTACGGGGAGAAGGTGCAGGTATACAAGAAGCTGCAGCAGGTCTGGGCGGATAAGGCGGTGCAGAGAGCTCACCCCGACGCCGAGAGTGGGGGGAACTGGCATCAGGGCAATACCGTACTCATCGATGATTCCAGAGAGAAGGCAAGGGCGGAACCATACAATTTGATCGAGGTCCCTGAGTATCTGGGTCCCGGGAGGAGTGAGGGGGAGGAGGATGTGTTGGGGCAGGTGGAGAGGTGGGTGGAGGAGGCAAGGGGGTGGAGCGATGTCAGTGGGTTTGTCAAGGCGATGGGGAGGGGCTTTGTCATTGGGGGGGAGTGGAAAGAGAAGAAGGAAGATGGCCCGCAGACGGCACCAGCTGCGGCTGAGGACTTTGCAGAAGGAGAATCAGCTTCGGCTGAAGAGATGGAAGATGCAAAGTCCTGCAGTGGCTCGGATGGAGAGATGTCGATGGACGACTCCGAGGCCAGCGAGGACGGTGGAGTTCAATTGCCTGCTTGATCGAGATTACACGATACTCAGTCTGCTCATGACATGAAATGATTGCAGGCAGCTATCTGATCAGGAGCATATATTGGACGGTTTTTGCTTCATTGAATTCAGTGCTGTCTGATAAAATATCAATCACTTTGTGCAGGAAGGAAATTCGCGCTCAAAAACTCCAGACGCCGTGCTGCAAATTGAGGACACTCATAAAACAGACGCCATCCGGGCACAACCTTTGCTCATTCCGACCACTTTCGATACTTCATAATCATATTTCGCGTGATGCTGTTTCGTATGCTCTGCTCCTTTTGAACATAACCTGTGCCAGACAGGAGACTCCTCTCGTGCGGCCAATTCAGAGACCCTCTGAAGGTTATCGGCCCAATGGCTCTCGAAACAGCAAACCGAGAACCACGAGGTACCCAAAGAGTAAATAGACAGCAGATCAAGGTTTAGAAGACTCAGACTAGCTGGCGCCGAGTATCGATCAATTGATCGATCAGGCGAGCCGCCTGTAGGGGATGTTCGCCCGAGACCTTGACAAGAAAGTCGACAGAAGATGGAGGATCTGTTCGCCCCCTAGATGGGACCTCAACAGCTATTGAGATCTGAAATTCGACCTTAGAATAGCGAGGTGTGACTCCTCCCACCCATTGTCGGCCTAGCAACTTGTCGACCCGTGCCTGGTCCAGATCTACTGCTCCCAACTTTTGGGAAGCCAGCGCAAATGTCAAGACCCTCTTCGCTACCAAAGTCCTCGTCAACCAGAAAGTCATCAAGTTCAAAAATGTCCTCTTTGTTCGAATCATCGACGGCGAAGCCAATATGGGGAGGAGACTGCTTGGACTTTTGCTTTAGTGGGGAGTCGATCGCTGGGTATTTGAGGTTGAATGGGTTGTAGGCCTTGTTGTTACTTGCACCGGTGATATCGGCAAGAACACTTGTGCTTTTACGTGCTCGGTCAGTACGGCGTGCTGACCGTTTAAGGGGGGAAGCTGTCTTGGGACGGGGAAAGTCAAAGACACCGTCATCCGTAAAAATGTCGCAGGTGACATCAGCATTATTGACAAGGTCGTACTGATCTTCATCTGGGATCCTAAAGGCAGGACTGAAGAAAGTATCGCCAGTCATGGGATTCACCAAATTCTTTAGTGGCGACCCAACAAGTGCTTTCACTTTACTCCGATGCAGTTGCAAGTTGGTATTGGGAGATATAGAGGGAGGTCCACGTGGAGGTATGGGAAACTTGATGGCCGGTGTCAATGGCGGAGGCATCAATGCTGCATCGTCTGAACGAAGTGGAGAGGACGAGTCAAGCGATGGAGTCGGTTGCTTTACAAAAGGTTTGACAAACTTGCTGGGACTGATTTCATGCGAGGAGGAGCGAATACGAGCAATCTCCTCTTCGGCTCGACCTCTCTTCATCCGAGGCAGACTCGCATCAAGTCGAGGAAGCTTTGGATCAGGATACGGTCGAGTGGCTGATGAATCCAACGAAGAAAAGTAGCCACTGTCGTCGAAGTCGACCACCTTTCGCTTGCGTGAGTTCTGATGGTTGAAGGGTGGCAAGCCAGAATCACCGATTGGGGAGGGTGTATCTTCTCGGAGCTCAGGTACTAGTGGCGGTGAAGAACGAATCTCTTGTAATGGAGATGTCGGGGCTTGAGGAGGAGGAGGAGGAGCAGGTGGGAGCATGGACTTGATCTCTTCGTCTGCTGACGAAGGTGCATCTGATGCCAGGACAGTGGCGTCTGATGATGGTTCTTTGGCTGGGATCTGCAGCCTGGTGACGGGCTTAAAAGGCATCGGAAGCTGGGGCGTAAAGCTGTTGGCTTCACTCGATAAGCTCATGGAGGAGCTCTTGTGGCTGGCACCAGAAGAAGAATGGGGTCGACGGCCCCCTTTCTCCTTGTAGATGAATTGGGATTCCTGGCCTGGCACGACGGCCCAATAATTGCCCTTACCTGGATCGTCCTTGGGTCGCTCTTGTTTATGGAAGGCTTTGTTAAGACTGAGATTGTGACGGATGCTGTTTTGCCAGCCGCCTTCCTTGGGCTTGCGATAGTAGGAAAAGGTGTCGGAGATCCAGCTGTAGATTTGTGCTAAGGTCAACTTTCGTTCCGGCGAGCGCAAGATAGCCATGGCAATGAGATGCGCATAGCTGCATTGAGGTTTTTTGCCGTCGTCTCGTAAAGCTGGTAAGCTTGCAGGATCCGGCAGTTCGGGAGGCAACTGTTCTTCTTCGTTGCTCTTCTTCTCATCCAATCCAAAGGTCGGCTCTATGATCGAGATGTGTCTTTCTGGAGGAGCAGTGCACATATATGAAGGGTCAGGGAATTCAGCAATATTGTCGCTATGTTGAGGCGGAAAGGCGTTTTCCTTGTCAAACTGGCTCTGACCGCGTGAGGAAAAGTCGGACCGGGCATACTTGCCGAAAGAAGAATACCTGTACGCGTCTTGACGGATATTCTTGATTGGCGAATCCGTCTTGAAGTTGGGTACCCTCGGCGGAGGAAATAACGCGTTGGCGCCAGAGGAATTGGCCTTCGGTTGTGAGATGCTCGGCTGGCGGATGGCTTTCAGTGGAGAGCGGCCTGTAGGTCGTGTCGACGGTGGCAGGAAGACAATGTCATGCGATCCATCACTGGTTGTAGCTTCTCCGAGGTCTGCATTGGAGAACAAAGCCTGGCGGAACTCATATGATTGGCATGGTGGCATTGTGACTTCAACACTGTTCTGAGGATCTTGATAGATTTTGACGTGGCGCGTCGACCCCATCTCTCTGACTCCCGTGAAGAGGTTCCACTATGGTCAATCGTTTTTAAGGACCATTTGACGCGTAGGAGCCACGTTCCGCTTTCTTTTGATTCTGGTCGTGGGCGGCGAGCGCGATCTTGCTGGTGCAGCTTTTTCGCTGCTTCTTTGGCGCTAAGATTGTCGATTGAAGTATTAGGGCACGAGATGCTCCAAGATGATGCTGGAAAAGACAAAGACGTCGTTTAGAGCCTATCCTGTCGAATAGCTGAAGACAGCCGCTTTCCTCGATATCTGACTATGCCGTCGACCTGGGAGCTTGCCGGCGTAGGGGATTATAGGAGCGCGGCAGGTGGGCTGTTCTTCTCTGTTCCGAAATTGACCCTTCAATAGTACAGCAACGTTATGTATTTTCTCGTTATGATGTAAGCAAAGCTATTTCATGAGATTGGCATGTCGTTCATGAGCAAGAGCAGGTGAAGGCGAAGTTGGTTGTAGGTAATTGAGACGCTGAAGATCCTCGGCTTTCCAGGAACACTGGGCGTACGAGGTATTCCCGGTTTCCCCCTAAGATTAGAGAACCCGTATTTAAACGAGTATCTTGTAAATACTTGATATCGCCCACATGTCTACACCAAATATCATGTAGTCATTTCTTTAGAGATATGGATAAATTATGGACATCCTTTACCTTCTCCATGATGATGAGAATACGTTCACAAGGGGGGGCGTGACTTCGTGATTGGCTATCAGCGGTCCCTTGCCTCAGCGCTTGGGACAATTTCAAGACGCCTTCTCTACGCGCTCGCCAAATCTTTCGCTTTTGTCATTGAACACAGATATCATTGGGGCAATGGGGCCGTTCGATTTCCTGCTAAGCTGACCACTACTCAAGTCACTCAAAGCTTGCTATCACATTTCTTACCTGAAGCCATAAGTGCAAAATCTCCCATCGACAAGCTCTGCAAACAGTTGATACAATGAGGCTTCCACCACCATTGCTTGATGCCATCCGCTCCGAGTCGACATTATCATCATAGCTGGTCATTAGATGTGTGACGCTCTCTCACCCATTCACAGCCATTTCCGTCCTGGTTTTTCTCTTCTTAATGCGCGCCCTTGGCGATCTTACCTTCGAACACCCCCATCTTCCGGAACTCCAAGCCCGCATTATTATGTCTCCCATCAGCTTCTCGAAAAAATAAGATCCCACTGGAGCCATGACACATTCCTGATGCGTCGGCAATCCCAGTCAAATGATCGCATATCACAGCCCTGACAACACCAAAGGCACCCGCTGTGTGAGGACAGTACCGTATTCTTAGGAATGAAACAAATCCCAGGCTCTTGCACACAAGCCAAGGAATTCGTCCTTCTTCTTCCGTTGACTTTCGGGGCTATCAATACCAAGACCGAATGGCCCTCGTCGCTCTCTGGGCTCTGGTCCGCTACCCAACGGTGGTGTACCAACATCCCGCTCGTATTCAGTTCGGGGTCGTCTGCGGCTGCTGCGAGGTGGCTCTCCATTCATGTGTCCGTACATATGCTTGCCGGAAGTTGCGCCGCCTTGCGTCGGGGGTGAAGGCGGGGTCGGCGGATGATTGCTGTTGTAGTGCACGATCTTTGGGAGGAGCTCCTCCCGCCCTTGTGCCATCTCCGCTACTGCCTCTTCGGCCGATCGAAAGTCCCGGCCCCTACTCGTAGGCGGTGGGTGTGAGGATGGAGGCGGGTGACCTGGCGAGGGAAAAGCAGGTCTATGATTCGAATGTGACGAGTTGGAATTGGAATGATATTGGCCCTCCCGTCTCTGCATGCCAAGCCCATCGCCCGCGAAGACGTCCGAGATGGGTGGCAACCGGTTGTTAGTTTGGGCCGCTGGGGTGTGATGAATGTGAGATGTATGAGAGAGGTTCGAGCTTTGGTTTGCAATATGCCGCGTGAATGGGTGAGCTTGTTGTCTACCGGTGAAACTCTGGTTGAGCGGCGCAGACTGGATGACCCTTTCATTGGCAAATTGTTCATGTGACGGTGGAACGATGGAGAGGCCGTTTGGTGGCCTCTTCTTCGTCATAGACGGTGTCTTCATGCCACCTCCAAATGCATTGTCTGCCATACTCCTGCCGTCAGGATCGGTGGGTTTGGCCGTCTTCTGTAGCCTCGACTCGATGATGTGCCTTTGTTGATCACGGACCGAGTAGCTTCTCTGCAATTGCTCGCGCATGCTGGGATCCTGGGTTTGGAAGCCCGGCGACAGGCACGCAATGCCAACATCATGCATTGCCAGCGTTCCACTTTCCCTCGACGTTAGGGGAGCTGACGGTCTGGCTGGGGGGCCCGCTTGACTCTGAGAATTACTCAAGTCCAGCTTTCGCGGTCGATGCCTTGAGATAGCGGGCACCTCTGGTGAAGAGGGTGGCTCCTTCTTGACGATGATTTTGGGGGGGCCATGCCTCGCGCTGTAGAGCTTGTAAGCAGTCTGTTGTGGTTGATCTTGTCGCAGCAACATTTTTGTACAAGCAGGTGGGGAGAATGTGGGAGGATGTAAGGAGTTTGAACGTACGACAATGGTGACCGTTTGCTATCTGGAGTTATCTTGGGCTTTGCCACGCCTTCACTCACCACGATGGGCGCATTTGGGGAATTGGTGCGGGGCGTGGCGGATGCGATACTTCGTTCGGCTTGATTGGGTGATGAGCGCGATTGGAAGCTCGACTTGGGACTTGAGTCAGGCTCAGGTGGTGGCGGAGCCAAGGGGACCTGGGGTACAGTCGCGGGTGCGACCGCGGTAGACATTTTGGCAGGCCTTTGATGCCTGATGCTGTTTGACAGCAAATTGATCAAGAGGTGTGAATGTCGGAAAACGGTGGCTCTTAGGTGTCAACTACGACTCGCCAATGATTGAATGCGTCTGACGTGGTCCCAAGTAATCCTCCAACAGCCGGGCTGATCCTGTGTAGCAGGACTAGATGCGGCGGTGCTGAGACGCCGTGGAACAGTGTTCTTGTAATGGAAACTGAGACGTTTCCGTGCGTTTAGGGTGGATGTAGTGGTCGCGGCGAGAGAGGCAGGTGAATTTGTGGACGTGAAACGGGGCACCAGGGGGGGGTTGAATGGTGGAGACTGTGAGTGGTTTCGAAAATGCTTTAGGTTGAAGGAGGATTTGGGGGGGTGATTACTCTGGGGCGGTTATGGATGTTTCAGTCACCGCCCCAGCTGGGAAGGTGCGGCACTAAGGAAACCACTAGTCTCCAGGGCCTTTCGTGGCAGTGGCACAGCCATTGTCCTCTTTTCTCACTTTCTCAGTACTACTCAGCACTGGTGTCCTTAAAAACATAAACCTTCCAGATTCTCTAGTAGGCTACAGCATCTAGAATCCAGCCTTGAACAACCGGATGTCTTGAACAACCGGATGTATCCCTCGCGATATGCGCCAGATGCCTCGCCATGTGGATTTAGCCAATCAATCATGTCACGTCCTCCATGTATATATGTTAGAATTCTCTGACATGACGACTTTACATAAGAAGTCTCTACGCATTGCATGAAGAATCTCCTGCTGTGCATATTATGCACAAGACCCCTCAACCATTCAGCAGAAGAGCTTCCCCGGATTCAGCAGCTTTTTGCCATTCTCTTTCGCCCAGTCCCATCATCGGGCATGTTCTCGTACGGTAGAATTAGTGCTTTGGACCATACGATTGGCCTCCCATTCGGGCGTCTTCAGCGCGGTCCGCCGAAGAGGCGCACATTTGATTACAAAAGGGTCTTGTAAATCAAACCACACATGTCTGCGTGGCAAAATCTGCTCACGACAGAGGCTTTTTTGGCTTGAACGAGCATTTGAAGGTGGCCTGCTACTGCTCAGATAGACCCAATGGCAACGCCCCGCTCCCACATCCACTTGTTGTGGTTGAGGACACAGGGTACGCATGTACATTCGAGTTAGCTTCGCT
The DNA here is from genome assembly GCA_019925105.1 of Niebla homalea. Taxonomy (NCBI): domain Eukaryota; kingdom Fungi; phylum Ascomycota; class Lecanoromycetes; order Lecanorales; family Ramalinaceae; genus Niebla; species Niebla homalea. The sequence goes on from JAHGAU010000003.1 coordinate 1,152,667, forward strand.
CCACTTTGCGACAGCTGTATCAATTGATGAAACATCCAAGCAAATCCGGTTTCCTGAATCCTGTGGTGCCTGACCGAGGTGACTCCCTTGAATTGGACTCGCTTACACCGCCAAGATGCTTTTCGATGGTGCGATCTAAGTTAGGGATGCGGTGCCATTGCCAAAGTGATGCAGCAAAGACTTCGTGCCTCATGCGGACATAAATTCTGCTGAAAATAGCAACACTTCAATGGTCTTGATTCCTGTACAACGAACTCAGACCGAAATCAACGCAGACCGACAGATCATGCGCAGAAACGCGCGCTTCTTGCTAGTGATCTAGCTTGTCGCGCGTTGATCCTGAGCCCTGAGGATTCATTCCATGGTCTTTGGAGGGTGATGCAAGTCTGATGGGCAAAGCAAGCGAGTCTTCGTGGGCTCGCCAGGTGCAGAAATAATTGCAACGTGTACGCGCCAAGATCAAAGACCCCCTTAACCATCAAGATAGCTTTAACTCTTTCCCACGACCATAGATGAAGAAAGTTTTGGTACGAAAGTTGTTCTTTGAAATATACTCTACAACTTTTATACCAAGGATCTTCCCGAAACCCATTTCTTAAGGGTGTTCGCCAGGCTGCCCACGTTGCAATTATTTCTGCACCTGGCGAGGTGGGGTCTCTAGCGTATCTATTGATCGATCAACACCGCACTTTTTGATATCGCGACAACGATACCTTCGCTCAATGCAAACACACAATCAACGTTGAATCTGAACTGCCCTTTTCGAGATGAGGATACTCATCTGATCATAGACACGTCAGACATCTTATTTACGCTCGTGGATCTAATCAACATGCCTTCGGCGCTTTCAGATGACGATCAAATCATGGTCGACACTCCCAGCACAAATAGTCAAAGTGACGAGTCGGATGATGGGTTTCAGGATCCTAATGAATGCCGTATAAAAGTGGTATGACCATTATGTGATGCAGCATATCCTCGGCTTGATATGAACTCATTGCCTCTAGCTTCCTGGTGCATGTGAAACGGGTGCATCGTTCGAGATTGCTAACGAAGATCATACTCTGGGGAATTCCTTGAGATTTATGATCATGAAAAAGTTGGATAGTATTTTCTCCAAGGTATCCGAGGGATCTCTAATTTTCTCGTAGCCCAGCGGTTGAGCTTTGTGGATACTCCATACCGCACCCTTCCGAAGCGAAATTAAATCTGAGGATTCAAACATACGGTAAGCTTACAAGCACCCTACAAGGAGCACACCGCTAAGTCGACCGAAGAGGGCACCAACGTCTATGATGTTTTAGAAAAGGGGCTTGATGATTTGATGGAGTTGTGTGGAATTGTGATAGGAAAGTTCAAGGACGCAAGAAATGACTTTGAAGCTGAGGAGGGATCTCAATGATACGTGAAAGGCCTTCAAACCTTCCCGTGGACCAGTCATGGATATGCATTTGCATATTGGGAAAATTGGTGGTCTATCAATTCCGACCCTAGAATATACCCGTCAGAGACACATCGATGGAGAGCGGTGAACGGACTCGCCTCCAGGAAACCTTGCATGAAGGTATTTGGTAACCTCGCTGATGTATTCTCGTCCTCTCGAAAATACTTCATGACATGTGATATCTGCTTCCAGAAGTTCAACGTTTCCTTGTTTTGTTCATCCGTCAGTGCTGTTCCCCAATGCCATTTGACAATTACCGGTCACCCACCTGAAACTCCATATGACATTGCGTAAGCAGTACGTCTACCACTGAGAGCTTGTTCACGAATCTATGCCTCTCAAATTCCTGCCGTATCTTTGTTCGTATCTTGGAGACTGGCATGTTCAGAGAATACATCGTTTGGACCTCGGGCGCCTTGATTGAAGTGTCAGCGAAAGAGACGAGAATTTTGACTAGCTTGTCGTACAGCTCGAATCCATTGCCTATAGGCATGCACAACCCTCCTCTGGGCATCGGTCCAATTGGTAGCTTCTCAACATTAGCATCTAGGCTGATGAAGCGAGAGGAAGCGGTCGATCTAATGGACTTACACGTGCGGGTCCGCTGCGCCAGATAAGTAGGATTGATCGTCATCCTTGGGCAGAAGCAGCAGCAACGCTGCCTTTGTGACGTTGGAGCATGGATTGATGAAATTACAATGCGGAGTTCAACTGCTGCCAGCTGCTGTTCCGCAAAAAACCGCAAGCGGGCTAGCGGGCCTTGTAGTTGGGCCCTAGCAGCCATGGAGGCAATTTAAGCTGCACGCCTTATGTCATGCTTCGAACTTATTTTCATACTCCGTACAACTGCTAGAATTCAGACTCCTCAAGATCACGCTCTTTCACAAGAGCACCCGGGATTTGTGACCATCTCAACATGCCTCCCATACGATCCGCCCGCAACCGTAAGCCTCCCCCAGATGGATTCGACGACATTGAAGACACACTTCTTGAATTCGGTAATAAAATGAAGGATGCGGAGAATGCTTCACATGAGGGCAAGAAGCGCAACGAGGTGCTGTGGCCGATTTTTCAGATTACCCATCAGCGTAAGCATCATCATATCCATGCAATACCACGCCTAGCGCATGTGTGCCTCAACAGTCGAACTGACACAGCGTGATGCGGTTAGGCTCGAGGTACATTTACGACTTGTACTATGACAAAGAAGCAATATCAAGGGAACTCTACGACTGGTTGTTGAAGAACAAGTATGCCGATGCAAATTTGATCGCAAAGTGGAAAAAGCAGGGCTATGAAAAGGTAGGCCTCTATGCTGGAGAGGCAAAGTTCGTGCTGACAAAGGTTGTACAGCTATGCTGCCTGAAGTGCATCCAAACCAAAGAGACCAACTTTAACGCGACATGCATTTGCCGAGTTCCGCAGGCGCAGTTAAAGGAGGATCAGACGATAGAGTGCGTAAGCTGTGGCTGTCGGGGCTGTTCATCTGCAGACTGATTATGGAAACACGTCCTGTCATGCATAAGCCAGAAGTCTGGAACAAAGCACACTCTTCCTAGCGCAAGCATACTAATGGCCTTTTTCCTCAATCAATGGAGGGCGCAGCATAGGCGGCAAGTGATGGGGAAAGACGCAAGACGAGGTGTCACAAGCAGTGGTGGGTTTCTAATTTGCGTCTCGGAACTTTCCTCATCAGAAGCCGTCGTTCGAGCTGTCATCTTCCTCCAAAATTGTGTTCGGTATTAGCCCACTTCTTGGTCGTCCTCGGTCCTCTTGTGCCCCGTCCCAGCCTATGAGGCTTCGACTCAGATCCGAACCGCTTGCCAATCTAGCCCTGGAGGAGACAGCATTTCTCAAAGGCCCCTGTCCTGGATTCTGCTCAGAAGGCTGTGGCCAATGGCCTTGTGGCGAGAAGTCATCCTCAGAGCGTTCTTTTGGTTGAATGTTGAGACGCAAAACGGACATCATGAAGCTGGAGATATAGTGCAGAGTGGCCCCAATAAGAGCGCCAACCACCACGGCAGTACCGACGAAGATATACAGAGTCTATCACCCTACTTCAATCTTTGCGAACCGAAGATGAAAGCATAGAACTTACTTCGAAGTTGCCAAGGATACGATATGGGTAGACGCAGGCAGTCACGATGTAGTGGCTCAGGTAAATGATTGGCGCGATGAGAATTAGCACAAGGTTGAGGAGGTGACTCAGAAGGTAGATGATAGAATAGATGGTGTAGTGAACGATGGTATTGGTAACTGCAAGGGCGCCCATTCTGGTAAAGTATGGCACATGCTGTCCTACAGATGAAGCCAGGAATGGATCAGTGAGACAGGACGGTGCTTCTTTGCATCAACGAATGTAATAGAAATTTAACTCACACGATCTGCTTAAAAAGGACCGGCTTTGACCAGGGCAATCCTGGCAATGCCACGGCCAGCTGGGAGAATGATAGATTATCCTGTTACGGGGAACTATTGAATCGTATATGCAAAAACGATGACTAGAATTAGGATCTGCCCTACGGAGTATTAGACTAGAGGAACCCAATTAACCCGTAAAGATGTCGAGGCATGGTAACACTTTCAAAAAACATACATCAACAAGTCCAATTTGCGAGGACATCCCCAACTCCCACTGAACAATGTATTCTCCGGTAAGAGACAGTACCAATTAAATGTAGATAAGAAGTACGAGGTGCATGCGATGGGGAATAGTAATTCGAAGCCCCCGGGCGAGGCTGGTGCCTCTCCATCTCGTCCCGTTAAAACTGCTCACATGAGCTCGCGGTCCTCGACACTTGATTCCAAATTGTCCCATTCGCGTCAAAAGCCGCCCGTTGCGGAGCCTTCCGCAAAAAAGAATGCCCACAAGACAAGCCAGACTTCTACGTCACCCACCACTTCTACTTCCGTGCATCATAAGAAGCACATAGATTCCACCACCATGGGTAACGAACAAAGCATTCAGGCCTACGAAGCTGAGCAGGAGGCTCAGCGCTCGAAGCCTCAGGCAGTTCCCCGGCAACGTGGACCTGACACACAATTTGATCCCATTGAACCATCAGGACCACGTGGTGATCCCAACTTCATCCCCCATTCCAACTTTGGCCCTCCTCCGCGTCTGCCAATGCCCATCGGAGAGGAGATTCACACCCCCGGCTCGCCAATCATGAATGCTCGAGGTTTGTCGACCTTGTACGAGGATGACATTCCCGAAGGCCAGCTACCCCGTCAGTCGTCCGCCATAAGCAACACCACTCTTGAAGACGACGAGGACGGCAGCGAGTTCGATCCTCATTCAGAGGACAACAGGGTTCGTGTTCCTTACACGGTCCACTGGAAGCAACCTGGTGACAAGGTCTATGTGACTGGAACCTTCACAGGATGGAATAAGAAGTTTCGCCTTGAAAAGGAGTAAGTATTACCTTCTCTCACTTCATCAAACGTATCCGCACCTTTCTCCGTCCTCACACTTCTTTGAACACAAAGGTGTCAAATAGCATTGAATCAGCATCTAGAGCGTGTCGAGACGCCAGTAAGTGCTGACTGGCAGCTGTGTCCAGCCCTGAGACAGGTCATCTCTCCGCAACGCTACCACTTCCGCTGGGAACTCATCACGTCAAGTTCATCATCGATGGGAACTTCCGTCTGTCCAACGACCTTCCCACCGCGGTGGATTACACTAATGTTCTCGTCAACTATATCGAGGTTAGCGCGGATGACATTCCAAAAGCTAAGGTGAAGGAATCTGAAGAAGACGTGTCCACGCCTCAAATTCTACCATCTGGTGTCGAAGCCATGGACCATGATCCAGGAGCCGTGCCGAGTGCTCAACTCACAGAGGGCGAACCAATAGTAGAGGAGATCCACTGGGGGAGAACCATCCCACAATGGATCAGGGACCTTGAGAAGCCCGAGGGGAGCAACAAGCATCAGCGTGCGATGAACATGATTAGCACGCTCCCACCCCCTCCAACTCTGCCAAAGTTCCTTGAGAAATCCATTCTCAACGGTACTCACCCGATGAAGGACGATAGCAGTGTCCTCGGCATGCCCAACCACACCGTCCTGAATCATCTGGCTACCAGCAGCATCAAAAACGACGTGCTCGCGACCAGCACCACAACTCGCTACCAGAACAAGGTAAATGGAACATGTAGCGGCCCGAGTCAAACGCTGATCAAGCTTGTGCAGTACGTGACTACTGTTGTCTACAAGCCAACTGATGACGACGACGAGGACGACGACTCCGAGGCGAACAAGACATGATGAATTGCAATTACTGGAACTGAAATACGGTCATAAGCTTCGTTATACACTTTGAGCTGTTCCACTTACGTTCTGAACCAATGAAATATTGCACCTGAACATTCACGGCTTGTGTGCTACTATAGCTAAGCATGTCAACGACTTCAGACATATTGCTCGAGAAACGAATTGGGAAAGTGGCTCTACTCCCTCCAATTAACAAATACCTCGTCAGTCCTATATCTCTGTGTACAAACGCTTTCGCTGAAAGTCGTATGTTGTCCCATGCGGTATGCCAGCAGCCCTGCGTGGGCTATCATGATGCCGTTGTCAATACAGAATCTCTCATCCGTAGCATATACGCTCCCTCCTCGATCCCTGGCCATAACACCCATCATCTCTTGCAACCGCTCATTACAGCCAACCCCACCCACGATTAGAACTTGACTTGATCCTACATGTGCCATGGCCCTCTCCGTAATCTCCACAAGCATTGCAAACACCGTTTCCTGCAAGCTGAAGCACAGGTCCTCCTTGGTAATGACCTCTTCGGTCGCACTGTCAATCCAGGTTCCAGCACCCTGCTCCAGCTTGTCTGCAAGAATATCAATACTAGCGAGAATCCCTGAGAAGCTACAATCCATCCCCTTGACAGTGTAGGGCAGATCAACCAGATGGCTACCGTTCTTCGCCATCTGCTCGATATTATAGCCTGGCGCAGGGTCGTTGGAGATCCTCAACGTCCTGGCAAATCGGTCCAGACAATTACCCACCGCGATATCCAGCGCCTCGCCGAAGATGCGGTACCGTTGCGACGCATAAGCGATGACCTGGGTGTTTCCGCCCGAGACGTACAGTACCACGGGGTTCTCCGCGCCCGTGATCTCGCGGCCCATCTCTATATCTGTTTTGGGGGCAAGGGGGAAAAAAAAATCTCAGCCTTCTTGGACAAGGAAAGAATTTGATGGTAACGAGACAAAGGCAAAGGCGTGGGAATCATCAATGCTCTCATTTCCACAAAGACAACCTACGTCCAACGCAATGATTCACACCCACCAGCTTCTTCCCCCACAGCTGCGCCAGCATCCTCGCCGCCAGTGTCACCGACTGCAGCGGCGCTCCCATCCCCGGGCCCTTGGTGTAACAGATGCAATCGACATCCTGCACGCCCACTCCGGCTTCCTTCAGCGCCTGCCGGACCAGTCGGACCACCCACGAGCGATGGTGTTTGGCGGTGTCTTTGGGTAGGAAGCCTTCGCCGGGGGGGGACACGAAGGTATGGCGGATGTTGGAGAGGATCTGAGCAGGACCAGCGTCGGATTTGGGGTGGAGGATGAGGCCAACGCCGAGTTTGTTGGCAGAACCCTCAAGTCCAAGGGCGATCATCTCTTTCACTCCCTTCTACAAGAGAGGGAGGAAGCGAACGGAAAACGTCGGAGAAGCTCGAAATCAATTCATATGAGTTCAATATCTGGGGTGAAGGGGCAGGGGCCAGGGGGCAGAGGGCTGCCAATTTGCTCGGGTGGGCTTGCGGGGCTCTCCGGGACTTGGATGTGCCAGTGGACCATGTTTGGCGCGGGAGCGTGCCGCCAAATTTTTCCAGGCGCCCGCACTTTTGGGGCGGGTCGAGGGCCGCTTCATCTTGGCTCTGCTGGCTGCGCTTACACGCCTCTCATCTTCTATTCTCTCCAGTCAACGTTTCCCCCAGCAGCAAGCAGCTTTGAAGCAGGATTTTCTCTCCATCTCTTATACATCTGCCATGCTGCATGAGCCCCATGTCAGCTTTCGACCACATTATCCTCCATTCGCAAACGCCGCATCGTCCTGCAATGACTTGCTGATCCCCGCATTGCCGACCCAACGGGGGTCTTTGGGAGTTCAACCGCTTCGATCAGACGCCTTCCGTGTATATTATGTATGTCTGCGATCCATTCTAGATGAACACCAAGCTGATTCTGATACAGGTACGATCCGCAGGCCTGATCCCCATGCAAGAGAGCCGTCTGGTACTCGCTGTGGCCCATCCACCCTCTCACCGCTTTAGGACATCGTTCCTGACCTTCATCAATGAGGACGTCGACGGCGAAAGGAGAATGAAGAACAAGACACGCACATAAGGGTCCTGAACCACACAGAAAACAAGAACGATGACTCGACATCTTGTGGGCCTCTGGATCGGCCGCCCCGCCACCTGAGCAGGTGGAACCACGAGTGAAGATCAAGTGCAATCGAGCTCCAGATGGATGCCAACAAACCTACAACGAGTTCGCCAGAAGCCGCCTTTCACTTCGCTTGGTTATGGGCAAACATGCGTGAGGTGGGCTGACCTACTGCCAGATGGCCCAATGGCCTGTCCCAGAGCCACCATGCACGACGAGGTCGAAGCGACGCATGAATAGACCAGTACTGCTCAAGAGCCAGATGACAGGCAGCATGCGACAATTGTTTGTGACCGCTCTGATTGCTCGAAAAACATCTAGAGGCCTTCAGATGGAAGGACTTCAATCGTACCGCCGACGCCTCGCTATAGGCCATTGTTGGCCAACCATCAATTCCCTTGTCCGAAAATGCGACGGTCACACCTTATCACATGCACATATCATCAGTCAACCGCTCAGCCTCAACCGGAGCGGCGTGTTTCGCAGCTCAAGAATATCCAGATCCTTCATGAATTCGATATCCTGATCTCCCGGCACCTTCACCATGGCTCATTCTCAAAAAACCCTGCTAATCGTTTGTTAGCATCTCGTCACAGCAGCTTTTTTCAAGGATGGGATTGTGGACCCGCAGTCGCGGAGGCAGCACTACCCTGAGAGTTCGCAGCGCTGCCCTCTGGCGGACGCCGAAGAGCTTGTGGGCTTCGTAGCAAAGCAGCACGAAAGCGCATGCTTTCGCCGTCAAAAGGATCGAAGAGATACGTGGGTGTCTCTTCTTCATCGTCATCATCGTCGAATTTGTATCTCTCTGAAACCGACTCCTCTTTGTCATCTTTGGCCGTACTTCGTTTACCTCTCCTGTCAATCCACAGTCGGCCTCCACGCCCAATTCGCTTTCGAAAGGACGGCTGACCTCGAGTGGGTCCATCATACGAAGGTGAAGCATAACGCACAATGACCGGCTCATCCTTCTGATCGGGCTTGCCACTCATGTGTGCAGCATCGACAGCAATGTCACCAGACTGCTTGGAAGAAACCGAAAGTGGTGGTGTTGGTAAGTTGGATATGTATTCTGTGGTTGCGGTACGAAAAGTCGATCCAGCACCGACGTCAGGAGGAGGCGTCAGTGGATCGGTTGACCCATCTACCCAGCCTTCGTTCCATTTACGGTGAACGGCTATCTTTGCTTCGATTGAATCCTCGATGTCCTTCTGCTGCTTGGCTAGTAGCTCCGACAGGGTGATTAGTTGGTCCTCAACAGATCTGCCATCTGCCCTTTGAGGAAGACGGAGCTGCTGGCCTGGCTGTCGTTGGGTGATCTCCAGAGGCTTCTTCTTTTTCTGAGTGATCAAAAGTTCCTCGTCGCCTGCCTTGTACTCATCAGGTAGGTTCTGCTTGACGGAGCGTAAGTTGGATCGTTCCTCGAAGAGCTTTCTCTCTACTGCGAGCTGGTCTTCCTTTATGCTTTCTCTCTGCCTTATCAAGGCAAGAAGGTCGCGGCCATCTTCCAATTCCTTTCGAAGCTTCTTGAGTTTCTCGGCGCTATGGGCATCTCTCCCACGGGTTTTACGGGTTTGCCGAAGCTCTCGCCTTCGGAAGCAGACGTATGGGTCAGACTCGTCAGTATCTGCGCCAGTCTCGACCTGGGATAGATTTAGCACTGGACAACCGATTTGGTAAGGGCTGCATGGGCAGCAAGGTGAGGAACTGACCTTCAGACTTGTCAAGAGTGGTCTGTTGCGAGCATTCTGGCGTTTCGATTTCCAGTGCGGATAAATCTCCTTGGCAAAAGAGCGTGCGCGATCTTCCTCAATCCATTCGTCCAAAGCTGGTTCCATGTCGTCAAAAGAGAGAATGGGACTGCCATCGACAACAGCGTATGGCTGTTTCTCCGTGGTTGCCGTCTCGAAGCCGAACATGACTTGCTCGAAATCGAGCTCACTACATTGGGCTGCGGCATCCTTTCGCTGTTTGTTCAAGGATTTCAAAAAGAGGTCATCCTCCTCGTCGAGATCGTATGGACATCCAATGCAATCCTCCACAGTGGATGAAAAGCGGATGTTGGTTGCTGGCTGTTGATATTTACGGGGGTAGTACTTGTCATATTCGATTTCACTTGGCACCGCTTTTCGCACTGGAATGTCGGCTTTGTTGAATTTATCCCCCACAGCAGCTGCCTGCTGAGACCGAAGTGCTGCTTGCAAGTGGAATTCCTACATACTCGCATTCTCGTCAGCATGTCCGATTAGCCTGGAGTAAATCACGTGATTTCCTGTTGGATCAGAGGATTTGAAGAATGCCAAGCATCAAAACAAGAGGTGAGAAAAAGCAAGGCAAAAGACAAAGGGGAGTTTGCGTACGCCTTCCTCGGATTTCTCCACGCCGGTCTCAGCCTTTTGAGCGTTATTGCGGCCAGAGTCATCGTCTTGGATGTCGAGATCTGCCTCGTGCAGGATTTGAAGCGTTGCACGAAAATCTAAGGGGTCAAAGATTAGTCGAGTATTGGAAAATATGGGAAAATCAAGGCGAGCCCATGGGAAAAAGGTGGAAGTGTTGGTGAGTGGTGTTAACTGACTGAGTTTTTTGTATCTAGCACGAGTGCTGGATATCCCCGTAGGGATGGTAGGGGGTACACCTCTCATGTTTAGGCTGCCTCAAAACCTCTCCGAAACTATTCGAATTTGGTCTGAATGGAAAGCGCATGGTGATGAGGCGTCATTTGCGCATTAAAAATGACATCTTGTTGCGTGGATTTGATGGCTTTTGATGAGTTTGGGCGTTGTGGTGTGTCTGGGTCTGTTGGCTGGTTCGGTGTTATTGAGCGGATTGGTGGTTGGCACCTGGTGACTCGCGCTGAAGAAAATGATCGTCCCTTGGGCTCGGAGCACTCTTGGCACTTCACCCGCTAGCTTAAGATTGCCCCTCATTAGTCCGTTCACGTGATTTGCTCTTTTTTGCCAATTTTGCCTTGTGCCCAATTTGAGCCTTCCAAGGCGATATTGGAGCTCAATCTTGAGATTCCATTAATTAGATGGTCATCATTGAAGCTACTCAAAGTGCACACCGACGGTCATCATAGCTCCCTTTCTCCCATCTTCCCTTTGTAATCTTTTGGTTTGTAACCCCTGATATCCATTCAACCGCAATCGTGGCGGACGCAAATCAAGCAGCCTTGTACGATGCAAGGAGGAGGAATACAGATGCCAACAGCAAGCTGCTGGACACAATAATTCAGGGCTCGAATTGTATGAGTCATCTTGATGGGCTTTGTGCCAGATCCATGTCTTCCCTGGCTTACATTCCCCCTGTTCAGTCGATCGCGATGAGGTCGACCGATTACAGAAACGGTTCATGAAGCTCGACAAGGTGCGCAACCAGGATAGAACACTCCTATTGTCGGTCGCAATAGCTGACACATGCTTTGTGGAGCAATAGGACAAGTCGGGCACAATCGAACGTGATGAATTCCTCGCCCTGCCTCAAGTCTCTACCAATCCCCTCGCTACACGGTATGACCATGGATCTTGTCCCACTCGGCCCCCATGACTAGATTTCGTTGCTTCCACTGCTGCCTGACCTTTTTCGATCCGCTCCACATGGCCGTTTGCTAAATAAGCGCTCCTTGAATAGCATGATTGCTATCTTCGACGAAGACGGAGGCGGCGACGTCGACTTTCAAGAGTTCGTCTCCGGCCTTTCAGCATTCAGCAGCAAGGGCAACAAAGAGGAAAAATTGCATTTCGCGTTCAAGGTCTACGATATTGACCGGGATGGGTACATCAGCAATGGGGAGCTGTTCATCGTGTTGAAGATGATGGTGGGAAGCAACTTGAAGGACCAGCAATTACAGCAGGTGGGTCTATGAACACTAGTCCGAGCATGATGGATCAGGGTTGGGGGAAAAGCTGGCTAACGTGAAAGATAGATCGTGGACAAGACAATCATGGAGGCCGACCAGGATCGGGACGGCAAGATCAGCTTCGAGGAGTTTACGAAGATGGTGGAGAATACGGATATTTCGATGAGCATGACATTAGGTACGGCTCTCCCTCCTTCCCTCCTTGCCTTGGAGGCTTGTTTGCTTGCCGTGGGACCTTTTCACTGACGATGCCCATTGCTCTCAGATCAATTTTAGGAGTTCAATATCCGCAAATACCACCCTACTGGTTACCTGCACTAGAAGGCTGAGTAATGTTTCTTATGAAGTCAATACCCATCAATCAATGAAAGAAATATTCAAAACCATGTGTAAGTGAAAGCTTTTTTGAATGCTGTCGGTGTGTCCAGAAGGGGTAGGGGGCTGCTTTGCACTGCTCCAAATTCCCGGACCAATCTGGCTACACAGTCATTGCGACTGCAATGCAATAATATGGCAAAATGTAAGAATGGCAAGTACACTTGCAATGCTGATTCAACAAGTTTGAGGATTCTCATCGGTAGACGAGTGCAACAGTCCCACCGTCCTTGCATGCGCCCGTGTGCGCTCAGGAGGGAAGGGGGATGCTTCCATTCCTGGAAAAGTGTTCGTTAGGACACATCACAGACGTCAAGTGGACTCGGTGCATTGGTAAAGCATGAAAATGGAGCATCAATCTTCTCCCATCAACCTCTCATTATTTCCAGGTATTTAGGTATTCAGGTACTGATGGTGAGTGCCACTTTCCATCCATGGAGCCGCCTCTCGTGACTCAGGGGCCCCTTCTCCATTTCTCCCAAAATTGAACACGTCGGCCCATTTCTGAATTCGGACGAGATCCATGATAAGCATGTCCCCAAAAACCTGCAAACGGTCATTACTATGGGTGGATGTGATTGTCCCTGTATGCGCCTGGCGTGCCTCAGGGGTTCTGTTCCTCCGCGTACAAAAAGCCGCGACGGGCGCCACACAACGTCCAAATGTTTGCAATCCATCTCAAAGGCGAGAAACAGTGATAGCTGTCGCAAGGTCATTGCTATCTCATAATTTGGTGATATCCAGTGGAGTAGGTGAGAGAAGTTGTGCTGCGGTGCCTCAGGGCGCTGGTCTTCCATTTGTCGTAACATCATCACATCTTCGCAAATACAGATTCAAAACAAGTATGATGCAACAAAAATGCGAAGACGTACATGTTCATTAATGTTCTATTGTAATCCAATTTTTCCTCAACGTCAGTCGTGATGTATGAGCGCAGTTTGCAAGGCATTCGCACCTTGCTAAGGGTGTTTACCCTTAGGATACCCCGGAAATCCGGGAAGGGTGGACACAATACTTTCGAGTATTAATACTGGAATACTAACTTGCTTGCACATGACAAAATCGCCTGGATGGTGCAGTGGTTAGCACGTCGGTGTCCTATTTGGCAAGCCAATGCCCGCCAAAGGGTGACAAGACCACTTGCAGCGAGTCCACTTGGATAGCGACGGACGTTCACGAAGACCCGGGTTCGAGTCCTGGTCCAGGCATTCATTTCTTTTTTTGATATTTTTTTTTCGCGGCTCCTATCTGTCTGGGAAGGCTACGGAAGGGGACGTGGGTTCCCATCATGAGAGCTGGGAGGCTCAGTAACTTACGATGGCATTAAGGCGGTTGGGTTTGACGGTCATGTTCCTCTGTATTTGGCGGTAGGCAAAACGCGTGTGAAGCTGTACGCGGTGAGACGCGGGAAGCGGACTGCATAAACTTCACCATCCACCCCCATTTTTCCCTGCTACAACATCCGATGACACCCAAAAGAGTTACAGGGAGCTTCATTTACTTCAACGCTACATCCGAGTATACTTTTGACCTTGATCCCAGCAACGTGGGCATCATAGTTGGCTTTGAGTGGGCGGCGCTCCACACTTCTGGGGCACACTCAGGGGCACCAAGGGCTCATCACATTGCGATTAGGGACGTCTTTTGCCACCCACTTGATAATCGCTATTAGCAATGCAGGATCCAGGTATTAGTGGATCTAAATGGACTCATGCAACAGCAAAGAAGACGTTTCCAGCCTCGCCATCACCTTGCCCCTGCGTTAGGCCTCCTCCTCCCGGTCGTCCCAACAATGGTCCTGCCCCGTCGATTACCTCGTCAACAGATTCATGAATAATAGCATTACTTCTGGTACCACCCTTTCTTTCCTGAACATGCGGTACTGATGTGAATTCTAGGCTCGCTGTGTGACAATCCACGCATGTAGGGTCTTCCAACCCCGTCGGCAACAAGCTTAGCTATCAACATTAAGCCAATCGGTCGATGACAGACCAAGAACGTAGTTGACAGCCTACTCGAGCTATATCACACTTTCAGCTGGAGGAAAAAATCCTATACCATCTTCGCTGGCTTCACCTTTGCTCTGCCCATCTTGCCTTTTGGGTGGCTCCCGAATCCCCCCTCCCGCACGATCTCGACTCTCTCGAGCGTTCGAAAAGCGATACGAAAGTTTCCCATCGTCAGAACGGTGCGTTGACATGCCTGAATCAAATGCGCCTTCGACCGGGGGAAAATACTTGAAACTGGTGACACCCTGTTTGATGGCCTCAATTTCTGCCCCCGTAACCCCCTTTTTGCCGTCTAGGCCACCGCTACAACCACAACCACAAAGAAGCTTTTCAAATCAATCGGCTCCTCCGTACTCACCCATTTTATGACTACAAGTACCTATCCGAACCCGTTAAAGCACACGCACGCGCCTCTCATGGCTGGCCGAAAAGACGAACTGTGCCTCCTTGATCAGGGAAGCCTCTCCTCACTCAATAATGACAGCATCACACCCTTGGAGGAGTGCTTAGCGTGGGGTGCCGCCTTGGCCCGGGATGCCGCCTTGGCCCATGATGAAACATGTATAGCATGCAGCAGGAGCAAAACGCCACACATATGCAGGAGCTGGAAGCCGCCGTTGAAGAACTTGAACGGGTCAGCCGGCAGCCAACGGGTGACGAGATAAACCCCCCCCCCTCTGGATTCAAGCTTCAAAAACCGGCCCGCGTAGATAGCCAAACCCGGCGGTGCATGAGGCGAAAGGTCAAAGGGGGGAGGGTCTGGCCGAGAACCCTGGGCGGCAGGAGCAGGGAATGTGACAGGTATCGTGGAGGATCTGCTGCAGGGGTGTATCCATGGGGAATCCTTGCCATTGCTGGCAGTAGTAGTTAGAGGGTAGCAAGGGTAGTAGCTTTCTACTAATAACCCACGTCTTGTTACTATTTTCTTGCGTTTCACTTCTTTTCCTTTAAACCTTCGCATCGGGTAGTTGATAGCTTCTGATAATGGAAATGTGTCAAAATGTATTGGGCTTCTCCCACTACTACTGTGGTTTCAGATTGTGTATAGAAAAGTACATGTATCACATATCAGGAAAACCTTAACCTCACTTCCTCCCCCATGCGCACACCTTTCTGCTGGATTTCAGGGGTGGGGGCATGATACCTTGCGTCAATGTTCTTCCCATGATTTTCATTTGCGATATCCCCTTATTTCCTATTTCCTCACGGCCGAGTCCCGGATCCGATACAGTCGCTCTGTCCAATTTCTAGTAGCAGGAGAACCAATGATGTATGAAGATGTGATATATCTATCTGCGTAGAGAGCTTCCGGTGGCGAAGCCGCTGAGTGCGTGCTGCGAGACCTTGACTCGTACGTAGCGTATTGAAAGACACCGTTGCGCCAATCAAGAGGGTGTAGGCCCACGCACATTCACCGCCCTCGACTGCATTGCGAGTTCTCCTTTGCTGTAATATCCTGCAATTCGAACGGGGACTGAAATGTGCCGGTGAAGCTGCCGGTTCGAGTTGGCTGCAGAGAGACTGGATCGAGGTTGCTGAGGTGCCTCTCCTTTCCCCCTTGCCAGCCAATGGGATGGCGGGTGCAAGTCATGAACCTGACCGTGACGTTCGAAGGCGGCTTCGTGATCCTCCGCCGCTGTTGTTCAGTACTTCGATACATCTGATGATCACTGCGAAAATTAGCTGATAGACCTCAAAATAACAAGAGTGGGGGGAAGGCCTCACTGGGTATGATTTCACTCTCGAAGAAGCCAATCTCGTAATCGACAAGGCCGTATCTCTCAAGCCCATTGGCAATCCGCACGACGTCGTCGCCAAGCTGTTCTAGCGCGTCTTTCGAAAGGAGGTTCGCCAATCTCACCGTTCCTGGTTTGTCACTCAACAATTTCTGACTGTCGTTGAGCTGTCGTTGCAGGAACGCGAGCCAGGAGTAGTGAAAGTTCCTCCAGAATGCAAGTCTAGCTTCGTACTTTGCCTCCCTTTCAGGACTCCTGAGCGGCGACGTCGTGTCATCTTGGTTGAGCTCTAAGGCTGATCAGTACCAATTTTTGGGGGAATTTTGGGGGGAATATCAGGCTGGTCTCACGTAATCTCTCAACCCCATCGACCAGAAAGTTGAACATGGCCAGCAAGGAGGACCTAGCCTCAGCAATGCGGCCCTGGACTATGAGTGTGTTGACCTGCCTTAGGAGCTGATGATATGGCGAGAATGGATCCTGGGGCTGTTGCGGCTGTGCCAATCCAGGGGCTGACCCTTGGTTGACAACCGGATCGTTTGACGGATATCCGGAGGCAACGGCTGTCTGCCCAAGATCTGCCGACGGCCCAAAGGCTCCCGGTTGATGTAAAGAAGCGCTTTGATAAGAGCTCTGTATAGTGGAGGGCTGGCTCACGGATGGGGTGTAATATTGCTGAGAACCGAATTGATTGGACAAGACTTCTACCGCTGTCGATTGACGCTGCTGGTAGACGGGCTCAGACTGAAAGTCCATCGAAGGATGCCGTCCCGTCTGTGGCAATTGAGAATCGTTGTAAATCATCGAGCTCGGGTATTGCGGGCTGGGTTGTGCCCTACTCGAGAGTTGGGAATACTCGCTTTGGTAAGTAAAAGATGCTCCCTGCATTTGTTGAGAGGCGTATTGTGGGGTTTGTGAGTATTCGTGGCCGCTTACACTTTGGGTAGGAAGCGCTGATGGGTCTCTGACATTCCTGAAATTTGCCTGGGGATTCTGACCATATGAAGAATCATTCGCAAAGCCATGTTGATAGCCTGACTGCTGAGAGTGTCTTCGGCGTCGTTCGTCATCCATTGAGTGTTACTATTTGATATTTTGAGTTTGAATTGGTCAGAAAATTTCCAATGACAGCGCAGCTCACCTTCTATTACTAGGTAGTACTAGGGGCTACTGTAGTAGGATCTGCTCATATGCAGCTCGTGTATCCTATGCAGAGTCGAGGGTTGCTCAAAGCAGCAGAAAGGCTACCTGACAACCTGTCTTGCCGGAGCAGCCGCTTTGCAGATCTGCCCCAAGCTTCTTCGAGGCTATTGTAAAGTGATGCTGGTCCACGGGATAGCCAAGACCGGCTGGCGATAGGATGATAAGGCGTGGAGATCAATGCCCAGATGCTGTTCATAGCTTCATGAGTTCGTGCTAAAGTTTTGGGAATTCCCAAGAAGACTAAGATGTTTTGAGGAGGAATGAGGGTGAGATGAGCTCCCTGTACGAGAGCAATGCCTGGTCACTGTTGAATGTGAGGTCGCTCGTAGGTAATGCAAGGAACACTGATCCTTAAATATTGGGATGAAGAGTATATCCAGTTTTTGTAGGGCTCGGAACGACCACGGGCATCCTTGACAGTAATTGTCACTATGGCGCGAGCCGCAAGTGAGGCAAGACTAATGTCGTCTGTTCTTATGTCAAGCCTTACAGGGGGTACCAAAGATGGATGCAGTAAGGAGAAACCATGGCGTAATATCGATAGACTGTTGTGCTTTGAGACTCTAGCTGAGATAGGGTCTATCGTCATCGGAGAGGAGAGCTCAAGTGCTTTGAAATCGCATTTCTGCAGTGGCTGAGAGGCATTTCCTCGGCTGACAGGCCGTGGAAGAGGCTCCAGAATTTCCCGTCTCCGATGATGACCATGGAGGATGAGATTGGATGTAGGATTGGGTTCTGTCAACATGACTGCTTGGGTAAGGTCTCGTGCCCAATTGGCTAAAATAGCAATGTCAGCCTGAAGGAGCTGAGCTTTTGGTAAGACTGAATAAGGTTGTTACCAGTCCGTGTAGTCCGCAGGCCTGGAATTAAGAAAGAGCGGCATTGAGATGGATGGTTTGAATCTCCAGACTCCGTGATGATGCATAGCGCATGTTTTAGGATAGCAGAGTCACCAAAATGGAATACGAAGCGAGAGAAGAAGCGGAAGAATCGTGTTTCATGAGAAAGCGCAAGAGCAAGTAAGCACTGTTTTTCGAAACCTTCGATGGGCCATGTGTCTAGCATGCTGAATAAGGATAAGAACGGCGCATGATCATTGGACCTGGCTTAGGTTTCATCAATCCTCGATGGACTGATTCGTACCAAAGGCAAACCAGAGTAGGGAGTCGACGAAGGATCTGTAGCACATAGGGCAACCTGAGCCTGTGCCCAACGCTCTTCTTTCGGGAAACACCCTTCAACATGTGCTTTCGAGATATTGCCCAACCCCTGAGGTTGGGTGTCCTCCCCGATCAGATTGCTATGTCTGGGAGAAGTTCCGTGGGGGAGAGTAGAGAGTCAGAGCGTTCTTGTGACCATGATTGGCTGCTGACTTCAATCATTGCGGTCTTTGGTTTCATCGATGCAGGCAGTTCACACATCGCGCAATGCTTCCCTGAACGATACCAACCTTAGTATTCCTGGCCGGGATAGGCGCACTAACGCGTGTACATGTGACCTCTATCAGGCTGACAATGGACAGACGTTATGTCGAGAAGGAGAGGCCTCCCTTAGCTTTCGGCAATTTCGTCAAAGAGCTCCACACTAGGGTACTGGTGTACGCGGACCATACTTTATGGAAAAGGGAATCGGGAGGACAACCCGTAGTCCTATTTGAAGAGGGTGAGGCTGTGCCTGGAAGTCAAAATGGGTGAGTTGGGTCAACTCTAGCACACGCCACGAGCAAAGGAGGCTGGCAAAGAGCGACGGCTCCAATACTCAAGTGATACCAACTTGATATCGACCACGACCATGGTACAACGCAGCTCCCGCAGGTCCTGGCTGAAAGTTTAGACATCCAAGCTTGGAACTTGTGTAGCCTTTTCTCTGCTGACTGCCACTGGGCAGGATAATGACGACGCCCATCACGAAAAGCGTTGCAATGATCTGTCGATGCCTCCCGGCAAGTAGATTCGCGATGGCCCGATCGCTTCGAAATTCATTCTACCGGAAACCGAAGTCCCGTCTAACACTCTCCGTGACTGCCAGACAGTACGCTATTGAGATCTCGATGGGGCAGTGATTTTAAGTTGCCACGTGAGCAACGCAAGTACCACATGGCCTGGGCGCCGCGGGCGCCTCAGCCCCTGCAGCGTCATTACTGCTTATCTATTCTCTGATCTGATTATAACAATCGATGACATACGACTTTGCCGCACCGGATTGACCTGAAACCCATTTCGTCGGGTTCTTCGGAGGGCTCAATCACTGGTGCATCAGGGCCGCGAGCCAGCCATTCCCGAAACCCCTGTTTCTGTCAAGTGATTGGCCCTGCCCATTTATACCATGCAGGTACCAGGCCATCTGGCGCAGCCTGCTGCAGCCTTGGGAAACTCTATCACGACTTTGCTTCATCATCAACTTTCTCGTTGAGGACTTCAACCCGTTTGTGCTTGCCGCGGAGCTGAGACGACCGGAGACATGGCCAACCGGGTTCCTAGAGGTGGTCACCTACGGCGAGGTACAGAGCTCTGCTGGAAATGCTCATCTTGAAGTCTGCCCTCCGACCATACTGGTCAGGACTCGATCTGGTAACACATTCGGGCACTTGCATATTCAGCTCATGTGGCAGTGCTGGTACGCTCTATAATAATGAAGCGAGCTGTCTATGTGAGCCTAGGTGATGGATGCATGTTTCATAATCTGCAATAGCAGTCGAACGGCCACGGTGGTAGGCTTCAAACCCTGACTCATGACGCTTTCACAGTAGCTGAGACCACCTCAGAGAGGGCGGCTGGTATAGGGCATCCTCAAAACAATCTCGCCTGCCAATCGTGCATGCCGCGTTTCATCGATCAAAGAAATTAGCAGAGTAGAAGCTATGACCGAGCACCAGCTTGGCTGTCTTCAGTCTTCCGTAAACGCCTACAGGGCAATCCGCTGAGTTTTTGAGAAATGTGTCATCTGCCATCTGTACTCTTACGTAGCCAAACGGGAACGTTATAAAACCACAGAAAGTCATTGAGGCCTCCAGTACTCTCTCTTTTAGATGAGCTTATGTTGTGGAGGGTAAGGCCCTGCATACTTGTGGAACATATCCTTTATAACTCTGGGCGACATGCAACTTGAATGCCACGCACTGAGGCTTTCAAGACTGAGCTATTGGGAGAGCCCATGTTCGCCTCGGATCAAGTGCAACGAATCCAGATCCACGAGAGCGCCACGTGAAGGGATCCTTCCCCTTCCTTTCACGTACGCCTTCATCGCTTGACCCAGGCGGGCATTTTCCTTGCCTTCACCTTGCCCGGTTTCTTCCTCTCCACTCTTCTCGGATCTCTGGTCACGCATCCCGCTGTGATACCACGCCCGTCAGATGGATTGCTCTAGAAACAGATGAGGATGTTGTACTAACCTCTCCGTAAAGCTGGCTTGAGAGCAGGCTCGAAGACCATCAGGGCCTTAGCAGCGCCCAGTGTAATGGCTTCGGCCTGCCCCGTCGTTCCTCCCCCTTTCACCAAAGCCCACACATTGTACTTGTCTAGTCTGCCGGTCGCCTTCAACGCCCACAGAGCACTCTCCCTATCATGGATCCGGCCAAAAGCCGTATTCAGACTTTTTCCATTAATAAGCACGTTGCCCTCGCCTTGGACCAAATACACCTTCGCACTACTCTCTTTCCTCCGCCCAACACCAAACGTCTTACCATCCTTGTCGATGATCGCGGGACGACGGATCACAGCGAAGGGGTCAAGGTCTCGTTTGAAAATTTCCAAGGTCTCCTTCAGGTCTTTCGGGATCACATCTGGGTGAATCCTGTTGAGCCGCTGTAGGATTTCGAGGGCTCGGTGATACTTTGCTGCTTTGACGGGCTCCCCAATGAGCAAGCGATATTGAACGAGGGTTCGCCAAGCCACACGGGGAGCTTGAGCTGGAGGAATAGTCGGGAGGGTCTGATAGCGGCGAAGGAGTGTCTGAAGCTGAAGGAAATGATCGGTGCTGTCTGGACGGGCAGTGAAGTAGGAAGGAGAGGCGGGCACGATGCGCCCTTTGGATGGATCTATAGGCGGGAGACTCTCGAGGTCAAATGGCGGAGCTGCTATAGCGGCCCTGTTGGATGTCGTTTGTATGGCTCTTCGGGGTATTCGAGGTGTTGCAGGCAATTGATGGAAACACTTGGGGCAGTAAGATGGTGAGAATATACTTGAGAGTGTTCTCTTCGAAGCCATGATAGCCTGTTCAACCTTTCTATTGCTCTGTCCTTCTTATAGCTCTTGAAGTGTCTTCTTGGACTGCTCCTTCTCCAAGTTCTCTTTTTGCTTCTTTCCTAATCAAGCGTAGGGTCTGTTTCCTATGCACCCCAAGGCCCACAATACTTTGAATACTTATAGAATACACGCTAGAACAGAGTCTAATTCTCGAGCCACTCCACGCGCACTCACGCCATCCCACCCAACCAAGAATTTTGAATTTTTTGTTTTCATCTTTCTCTGAATAGTCAAGCTCTTCACCTTTTCTTCAATCCCATACATACCCAGCACAACCTTTCACCACCATGTCCGAGCCAATTCGGAATAAGAAGTCCGATCCATTCAACGCCCCGTGAGCTGCATCCCTCCCACTTCACTTCGACTGTGTTCCCAATCATCACTGACGTCCTCTTTGCCCAGCACTCCGCAAAATACGCCTTCACAAAATGCCCCAATATCCTCACATGCGCAGCAGCCTACTGTTCCAAGTATCGGCGAGGGTGCGTAGTCTCGATCTATTCGTAAATTAACGCTGATGCTATCCCTACCTATAGAGGATCTTGAGCGAGCGGCAGCTGCTTCACTATTCGCTCAAAACCCTCAACTCGTCAATATGATTCAAGGAAAGCTTGGCAGTCTTGTCGGCCGCTCGTCAGGCTACATCGAATCCCTTCCCGCCGCCGTGCGACGTCGTGTCCAAGGTCTAAATGGAATTCACAAGGAGCACCGTAAATTAGAGTCCGAGTTCCAGCTGGAATTATTGGAACTCGAAAAGAAGTATTTCACCAAGTATTCCCCCCTTTACGAGAAGCGAGCCAAGATTGTCAATGGCGCTGCCGAGCCAAGCGATGAGGAAGTCAAGGCAGGACAGAAAGACGAAGACGAGAAGGACGATGCAAAGTCCGAAGCGGCCGAGGAGGCCAAGGATGAGGAAAATGTGAAGGGCATCCCTGAGTTCTGGCTCTCAACCATGAAGAACCACGTCTCGCTTGCGGAGTTGATCACCGACAGTGATGCGCCTGCCCTCAAACACCTTACTGACATCAGACTGGAATACTTTGACAAACCAGGGTTCCGCTTGGTTTTTGAATTTGCGGGAAACGATTTCTTCAAGAACAAGACCATCACAAAAACCTATATCTACCGCGAGGAGGTCACTTATTCAGGCGAATACATCTACGATCATGCCGAGGGTGACACGATCGAATGGAAGGAGGGCAAGGATCTAACGAAGAAGGTCGAGCAGAAGAAGCAGCGCAACAAGAATACTAAGCAAACACGTATCCTCAAGAAGACTGTCCCCACTGAATCATTCTTCAACTTCTTCGACCCTCCTGCAAATCCGCAAGATGAAGATAAGGAGGATGACCCGGAGATGGAAGAGCGGCTGGAGCTAGATTATCAACTGGGTGAAGATATCAAAGAAAAGCTCATCCCGCGAGCCATTGACTGGTTCACCGGTGAAGCGCTGCAATATGAGGGTCTGGAGGAGGATGATCTGGCTGAAGGGGATTTTGAAGATGAAGACGATGAAGAGGACGATGAGTTGAGCGAAGACCGCGACGAGGATGAGGAGTCAGACGATGAGGTTTGTGATCTTATGCTATAACCTGACCACTTTCTTCACTAACTGGTTCGCAGGATGAAGGTGGTGCGAAACCCAGGCAGGAGGCGGCAGAATGCAGGCAATCTTAGGTGCTAGCTCCATCTCCAGCATGTTCACGGCGTTGCAGGAGGAATTTGAGGGCAACAGGTTATGCAAGGATTTAAGAGAAAAGCTGATCTCCGGTTGGGGGAACTCGTCATGCAATGTATCAAGCTTTTCGGAACAGCTTTCGATCGATTGAGCGCTCGAAAGGGTCCGATGACTTGGTGGAAAGAAATTGTCTGTCAATTATTCGGTGTTGGTCTGCTCAAGAAGAGCATTTACCTACGGACTCGAGTGGAAGATATTGCGCCTTTGCGCTGATGGCAACTCATGATCCATGAGCCATGTCGGTCAATGCAATACGTATTTACTTTCGACGCTCCCACACTCGCAAAGGTGATGGATGATACGATAGTCAAGTGAATTGTTAGTACGAGTGAATCGAAAAAGTCATTACCGTGGACCTACGCCACCGAGTAGCCTTCTGCGAAATTGAATCACTTCCCAAGTCAGTAATCCCAGGGCCAGCTGAGAACCTATCATTTTATCATATATTGAGAGACGGGTCAAAATGTCTTGGCACTGTCATCCTCAGCCCTATTCGATAGGCGTCTTGGACCCAAAACTTACATTCAAAAGCCCCACGAGGACCCTGTATGTCCAAATTAAATTTTCCCTGTGCCACTCATTCGGACTCACCTCGTTCTACCAGCTTTCTATGAGAAGACTGATTCCGGAGACTAGTGGTTCACTATGAGTGCACCTCAGGCCAACGAGGCCGAAAAGAATATTGAAATATGGAAGGTGAAGAAGCTCATCAAGCGGCTTGAAGCTGCCAGAGGCAATGGCACCTCCATGATATCACTCATCATTCGTATGTGATGTCCTCGTTTCGATGAATTTGGCTCTATTGTGTGACATGCATGCTGATCCTGTCCCATTGCAGCGCCCAAGGATCAAGTCTCGAGAGCAGCCAAGATGTTGGCTGAAGAGTTTGTAGGTCATTAAGCTCCCGTAAGAGATTGGCCTTCTGATAAATAAAGGGTACGGCTTCGAACATCAAATCCCGAGTCAACCGTCTCTCGGTGCTCTCGGCCATCACGTCAACGCAGCAGCGTCTCAAATTGTACAACAAGGTCCCTCCAAATGGGCTTGTAGTCTACTGCGGGGAAATCATCACCTCTGAAGGAAAAGAACGAAAGATCAACATTGATTTTGAGCCATTCAAGCCGATCAATACGTCCCTGTACTTGTGTGACAACAAATTCCATACCGAGGCACTGAGTGAGCTTCTGGAGTCTGACCAGAAATTTGGCTTCATCATCATGGATGGCAACGGCGCCCTCTTTGGCACTCTGAGCGGCAATACCAGGGATGTCGTTCACAAATTCTCGGTCGATTTACCGAAGAAGCACGGTCGAGGTGGACAGTCGGCCCTACGGTTTGCACGGCTACGGGAGGAGAAACGACACAATTACGTCCGCAAGGTTGCTGAATTGGCGGTGCAAAATTATATCACCAACGACAAGGTCAATGTGGCGGGACTCATTCTAGCTGGATCGGCCGATTTTAAGAACGACTTGAACCAGTCCGATATGTTTGACAATCGCCTGCAGAGTAAGGTCATCAAAGTAGTTGATGTGTCCTATGGCGGAGAAAACGGTTTCAATCAAGCTATTGAGCTGGCAGCCGAGACATTGAGCAACGTCAAATTCATCCAGGAGAAGAAGCTCATTGGCAAGTACTTTGATGAGATCAGCCTTGACAGCGGCAAGGTTTGCTATGGCGTTGAGGATACCCTCAAAGCGCTCGAAGCCAGTGCGGCCGAGACTTTGATCGTCTACGAAAATCTGGAGATTACGCGCTGGGTACTCCGCACAACGACTGGCTCGGAGACGGTCCTCCATACGAACAAAGGTCAAGAAGCCAACCGAGAGCAATTCATGGACAAGGAGACTGGCCAAGAGATGGAGATCATCGACCAAGGCTCCATGCTGGAATGGCTTGCTGAACATTACAAGGACTTTGGTGCTGCACTGGAGTTCGTTTCCGATCGGTCCAGCGAAGGCAACCAATTTGTGAAGGGTTTCGGTGGAATAGGGGCCATGCTTCGCTACAAGGTGAACTTTGAGCAGCTGGCAGACTTCTCTGACGAGGATGAGTTTTACGATGGTGAGTCCTCAAGATTAAGCTATCGCTCATGATGATTGCTTACGTTGTGATTCAGATTGACGATTAGTTTTCCTCGCAGCGAGCGAGGGCGCAGACCCAGATGTCCATCTTCACAGGACTCTGACGGCTCTCTGCTCCCAATCTGGGGGGCAAGATAGTCAGGCCAGCCAGTGCCCTTCCCAGGGCCTCTGCAGGTCACGCCCACTTGCGAATGACATGCGAAGTGGATATGGGGTGTTGACGAAGTTTGTGCATTCCCCTGAAATCGACGGGTATTATTGGCTAATTGCTTATTCAGGTAAAAGACGAGGGATTAACGGGGATGAAGAAAGGGGTTCAGAGTCTCAGGTGATCTGTTGCATCGAGGCTTATGGCAATTGTACGTACTTAAAAGACTCTCATCTATGTAATTAGACAATGGAACCAGGGAGATGCGTACCTATACGATTGATATATATATATATATGTGTGTGCTTGCCTATTCAACCTGATGCCTGAGCTTGTCATGATCTCAATTGAAGCTCGAGGGTGATCAAGCCACACAACGCTTGCCAGGGGATGCATCCACACCCTCTGTACGAGGGGTACGTAGTCTAGTCCCAAAAGTATTTCAGTGATGATCAGCGGCTTAGCGCCTTCCACACATTAAGATTTTCCGAGAACAAGAGGAGTCATTGCCCTTGCACTCGTAACTCACCACACAGTCGACACTTGACATCGACATCTCCCACGAGACAAAGCTAGTTTATCCTACAAGATTTTACACAACATCGTTCACTTCCACTTTCCCTCAATATCTTCGACGCGGTCAACATCTGGCTGCAGAGTCAAAGCCGTCTCTGCTACGAAGTCGCTGATACATCTTGCCCAAGCACGAAAGACTTAGTCTTTCGTGGTCCCATATTCTCCTAGCTCACTCATTCTGGCGACTCGCCAGGATCTCATCGTGGAAACCTCCAAGTTGGCGGGGCTTCACTTCGTTGGGTACTCTTTCATCCAACCTCTCTTAGGACCAAAGTTCAGGGTCTTCCTTGGAGGCGACCTGAAGCCTCCATAACTGGCCCTGAAGAAGGGCAAAACAGATCACAAGTCAAACCGAACATCACAGAAAACAGCTATCAGTCCAGTATCTCACCCAAGCTGGCGAAAGGAAGCAGATCTTTGGAGGGCGTAGGCCTTCACCTTTGGGGCCTTCGCCGCTCCAACCACTCATACTTCCCCTAGAGAAAACCTCGCTCGGCGTAGATCGACACCTTCAGGCCCTATCAAACTCCTCCAAAGATTTCCGATATACGCAATAGAAGAAATGGCGGCACAGATCCCAACTTTCGATGAGTCAGGAATTGACTCCCCAGTCTCGGATAATTCGCAATCAAGATTCAGCACTCCAGTGTCTGGGTTGGATGATCACCGCGGCCAAGATGCGACTCGTCCTCGTACAAATACACTGAGCAGTCTCAAGGTCCCGCAAAGCCCAGGCCTAGCGGGTGGAAGACCGCAAAGCTCAACTCAGATCTCCACCAACACTTTGAGTCCAGACCTACTGCAAGTCAATGACAGCTTTCGAGACAGGGTTTTGTCTCCTCGAGATTTTGAGCATGCAATCATCGACGATGACAAGAGCGGTCATGATGAACACGAGATTGAAGGGCCACCATCTAGAAGTCCAGTCATGCCTAGACGTGCCACCGTGAGACAACATCGCAAGAATCACAACAAATCTCGAGACTCCTCGACTTCCTCAAGCTCCTCGTCAGAAGCCAATTCCGTCGCTGCCTTTGCAGATCCAACCCGCCGAGCACGAGCAGGGACACTTGCTAGCCAGACATCTTCCGACTTGGAGCTTGGCGTTCAACGTACCGTCTCTGGCGGCACTCATCATCGTCGCCCGACAGTCACGAGCGCTAGCGTTCGTAGCCTCAATCCGCAGGATGATCGAGCTTCGTTGCGCAGCCACGCGGAAGAGGACATTTGCTTCCCTAGCGACAATGAAACCAACAAGACGACCAAGATAGACTTTGAGGAGCTTGATGAATGGGTGGCCGAGAGACAAAAGCCCCAACTACAGCACGATCGCTTCTGTAGGCAAAAGCTAAGCTTCAGCTCTCATGGCCAACAGCCACGGGTATTCAACGACTTGCGCAACCGAACCGTTCCGCAGATCATTACACAATCTGCCACGCCACTGAAGCCAAGCTCAAATTGTGAGGGAGACGGGAGTGATACAGTCCTGAATGAAAAGCTTGATGCAAAGACCGATGCCGTCCTGGGTACTGACGAAGAGCAACGACGACGGTCCATTTTCTCGGAACCGAGAAGGTATAGCTTCTTCTCATCTGAGCTTGAGAAAACCATACACGCTGCCGACTTTGAGGATCTATTGACACCGGGAGACAATTTTCGGGATTTGTTTGGGCTCCCCGAGGATGGCGGTGTATGGTGGCTCGATGTCAATGATCCTACCGAAGAGGAGCTTCACGTCTTTCAACGGGCATTCGGGATCCATCGCTTGACAGTAGAGGATGTCATCACCCAGGAGACACGGGAGAAGGTTGAGCTTTTCAAGTCGTATTATTTCGTCTGTTTCCGATCCTTTTGCCAGATGGATGAGAAGCATGAGGACTATATGGAACCGGTCAATGTCTACATGGTAGTCTTCCGTGAAGGCATCATCACCATCACATACAAACAGTCCCCCCACGCGACTAGTGTTCGTGGGCGTATTGGGAAGCTCAGAGACTACATGACACTCACAACTGACTGGATCTGCTATGCAATGATGTAAGCCATACTGCCAGCTGTATAGTCGTTAAGGTTGCTGCTAATCTTTTGCTTTTAGTGATCATATCGTCGACGCTTTCGGTCCACCAATCCACAACATCGAGGTCGAAGCAGATGCCATTGAGGACCAAGTCTACGTAGCTCGCGACGACGATTTCGCGGATCTCCTTCGCCAAATCAGTCACTGCCGCAAAAAGGTCACCACCCTCTCGCGGCTTCTCGGAGGCAAGGCCGATGTCATCAAGGGATTTGCCAAGCGCTGCAACGAGCAGTATAGCGTCACGCCCCGTGGCGATATCGGTCTCTATCTCGGCGATATCCAGGACCACGTTGTGACCATGATGAGCAACCTAGGCCACTTTGACAAGATGCTCTCGCGCTCCCACAGCAATTACCTCGCTCAGATTAGCGTGAACCATATCGCCACCGGCAATCGGGCCAACGAGGTGCTCAGCAAGATTACCTTACTGGCCTCCATCCTGGTGCCCTTGAACCTCATCTGCGGTCTCTTCGGGATGAACGTCAATGTTCCGGGTAAACAGGCCGACGGATTGGGCTGGTTCTTTGGGATCATCGGTGTCATTGCCGTGTTTGTTGTGCTCTCTCTAGGGGTTGCGAGAAGATACAAGTTCATCTGATGTGGGAGGTAATCATGGCATCGGCACAGTGTACGGGGTTGCTCTTTGCTTAGAGGTGAACAGAAAAGAGGCTCAAGTGGAAAAGCGCTTTATTGCTTCTTATACATAACATAGAACGTCCATCTAAATAGAGTCAGATCATCGCGCTATTTACGAGTGCTTGCTACTTCGCTTCCGAGACTTCCATCGGGATGGTTTTCATTTCGCGCCTTAACATGGCATTCTGCTCGTTTTGCTCCCCTATAGGATTATCAGGATATTTGGTCCCAAATGGAGTCGGCACAATGATTCTACAATGAGATGGGTCGGTGAGCACGACGGGGAAAACAATCAGCGGGTCCGATCAAGGGGCGCGGGGGGGTAAATGCTGTAACTTGAAAGATCGACACAATTGTCAAAGTCGCTCAAAAACGCGGGGAGATGAGTGTGTGTATGGGTCTGGGATGGTTAAAGGGCAGAACTCAGCCCTTGGGAGACGGTAGATGGGGAAGCATGATCGGTGGTACAGTCGACAGGCGTGAGAGGGAGAGAGAGACAGAGAGAGAGAGAGAGAGAGAGAGTAGACCTTCAATGGCAGCAAGAATGAACAGCGCCATGTTTTCATGCTCACCTACTGATAGCATACGGCGCTCTCGCTTCTCACTTCAATTTGGAATCATCCCAGGCATGGAACCCGGCATGTCATACTCCATCCTCCTCATCCTCAACCCCTCCTCGAAGCCCCTTTTGTCCTGCTCCCTACCCCTCGATGACAGCCGCCTGGCATCCAGTCCTGAATCTTCCCGCTCCCTCCAAAATACATCACCAGCAGTAGCGTCTTCTTCGGCTGTCTCATCAGTAGGCGGCCCCTGCGCATCCTTTGTCCCACCGCCTTCCACCGCCTCCCCCCCCTGCCCATCCGCACTACTCGCCGGCGCCCGCATATTTCGCTTCCGCGGCCAGAAGCTCGGCAGCGCCACCTGCTGCACCCGCGGCTCGACGCACCGCTCGTCGATCCACTGGTGTAGCCGGCTCTCCACCAGCTGCGCTATCTTGGGGATGTCTTGCAAGCGGGAGCGGGAGCCCACCAGCGAGCGCACCGAGAGGTCGAGGCGGTAGTCGGGGAGGAAAGAGAAGGCGAGGGTGGTGGGCGTGGTAGATGAAGGCGGCTGCTGCTGCTGCTGCTGCTGAGGGTTTTGCTGGGGTGGATCCGCCATGGGATTGGGGGGTGTAGGGTGGGTGGACGAGGGCATGAATGAGATCGAGAGCGTGCCCGAGAAGCGGACGACGCTCACGGCGAGCGCTACCGGGAGGATAGCCGTGCCCGGGCGAGGGTAGTTGAGCATGATGCGGGTGTCTATCCCTAAGGTGATGAAATCGCTGAGATCCACATCCATGCGCGCCTGTAGACGGGGCCCCTCTGCTCCGATGGACTGCTCATCGCCGGGAGCGGCCTCAACGGGATGGACACGGCAGTTGCTGAGGATGGGAAATTCCTCGCCCAGGTTGATCTCTGTGACTTTGATGTCGGATAGGAAGCTGGGTTTCTGCGGGCCATTGAGCACGTCGGTCAGGGAGGTGAGGATGGCGTCGTCATAGTGGGCGTCGTCGCGGAATTGGGCGATCGTCTGCGCGATCAGCACATTGAACCAGTCTAGGGATTCGGGCTGGTGGGAGTTGACGTTGTAGTAGGTCTTGGAGAGGATCGCTGCTGCCGTGAGGCGGGGAGGCGGGCGTAATACCCGCGAGCCGGAGCGCTGAGTCCGCGGCTTTTTAGGTGAAGGTGATGCGGAGAAGATGGAGGAAGAGCGAACATGTTGCTGCTGCTTTTGCTGGCGGGCAAGGGCACGGGCAGAGGCTGTGAACTCTGGCAATGGGATTTCACCGAAGACGAAGAATTTGATGAAGGCGCCTATGAGGATGACAATGGAGAGCTGGCCGAGCAAGAACCCTTGTGTGAATGACAGGCTACTTGATCGTGAGCTGGTATACTTGCCATCGAAACAAGATTCAACACACGAGGAGGATTGCGGACTCTGCGGAGCTTGCTTTGATGCATCTTTTACATGGATCTTCGCGTTAGCTCAAGCGGAGACTGCTGTCACACATTGGTTACCTTGGAAGCTGCTCATGCTAACAGATGCGCCTGAGCTGCTAAGTTGGAGCGTGCCATGACACTGACCAAATGTATAAAGCACAAAGATAATGGAAGGTGACGGAGGCGAAATTCATTTGAGACCCCGTCTTAATTAGCGCGCCTTCTCTACGAGGATTCACTGACACCACGAGCAAGATCGGTGTCTTCAATAAGCAAGTCTAATTAGAATGAAGCCATATCACGAATGCCCTTCCTGTGCCAGCGCCAGTCGCTATGCTCCTTCAACCGCTCAATGCGAAGATATGTACCAGAAAAGAAGTTCAAGCCTCACACGTCTACCAGCTTATGCTTGTCCTCTGCTTTCTTTGCTCCTTCCATCAAAGCCTCAAGGTCTCCGCTCATTTCGCACATGCCTCTAAAGATGCTTCCTTCGCGAGATAGCAGTTCCCAAGGAGAGTCGAACTCAGTGACTTCGCCTTTGTCCAGGACTAACACCTTGTCATAGTCGATGATCGTTTGTAGACGATGCGCAATTGTGATGATGGTGCTACCTTTAACCTCTCTCAGTGTATCCTGTATTTTCCCGTCAGTGGCATAGTCGATAGACGCTGTAGCTTCATCCATGACAAGCACCCGTGGTGCCTTGAGAAGAGCACGGGCTAGACACAACATTTGTCGCTGACCCTGCGACAAATTCGAGCCCGACTCCGCGATCGGTGAGGATAAATTCGTAAAGATGTTGGCGTTTTCCCGTGTATTGGTAATTGCCTTTGCCAATTCATTTCCGGATGGTGCCTCATCACTCGAGACGGGTGTCTCAGGGGGCGTCAGCGTGATCGGAGGCGGTAGGGAAGCTGATGAGGATGCTACCCCTGACTCTGGCCCTTCTATCAAGTGAACGTTTCTCAAAGTCGAGAAAATCTCCTCATCAGTGAAGAGGCCAAAAGGGTCCAGATTGCTTCTGACCGTTCCTGTGAATAAGGTGGGGTCTTGAGGCACGATCGTAATCGCTTCTCGGAGGTCTTGAAGCCCAATGAGTCCAATGTCGATGTCATCGATCAATATCTTGCCGCTATCCGCCTCAAGACCACGGAAGAGTGCCAAAGCAAGGGAGCTTTTGCCTGCTCCGGTGCGACCAACAATGCCAACCCTCTCACCAGGCAGGATGTTAAAGGTCAGATCTCGTAGGACAGGATCAAGGTCTTCGCGATAGCGTGTGGTGTACCTGGAGAACTGTATCGCTCCATGACTCGGCCAATTTCCAGGCGGTCGAGCGTCATCAATGATGGCCTTAGCTTCCTGGTCGATTTCCATGTACTCTTTGATCCGCTCGACTGAGTTCATATTTTGCTCATTGGCGGAGTAAAGCCGTACCAGCCACAAGACATTCTCAGTAAACATGACGGCGTAGGTCAGAGACAAGCCCGCGGAGCCAGCATCAATAGTCTTGATACTAAGTATCACAAACACACCAGCGAAGAAAGCCACCAACGCCCCGGCAAAGTCTACCCTCAAAGCCAGCCATCTATTTGTTGCCCACAGAAATATGAAAGGCCGATTATGTGTGTCGACTCGAGTTTGATTGTCTCTGATAAAGCGTCTCTCGTCACCGTAAGCTCGGATAGTAACGACCCCACTCAGAGTCTCTCCAAATTGCTGATAAATTGGACTCCGCTGGACGGACTCTAGTCGTTTGAGGTTGCGCGAAGATCTGAGGTAGAATTGTCCAATTGTAAAATAGATCAAGGAAATGAAAAGTCCGGCAATGAGAAATCGAGGAGTGATCACACAAATCAACACCACAATACTGATGAGGGAGAACAAACAACCTAGGACCCCCACAGCGACCGGAGAGACGTCTTGATCGATTGCTTCAATATCTTTCGAGAATCGATTCATGAGCTGACCCAAGGGTGTGGTGTCAAAGAATTGGAGTCTTGCGCGGGTGACTGCGTTGAACAACTTTTTGTGGAGTTTGGCTGATGCTCGGAGTGATCCCCAGAAAATGAATGCCTCTCGCACAAGCGAAATGAGAATGAATGAGAGACCCAAAGCGCCGTAGACTCCGAGATAGTACCATGCATCAACCTCATCGGATGCAGTCGGGAATGAGGCTGAGGTTGTAGATGGCTTGAGCATTTCCAGATTCCAGAAGGGCCCATTGCTTGAGAATGCAGACGATGAAATGGTGATGCCATGCGTGACGAAAGTTCGATTGGAATCAATTTCCAGCTTCGAGATCGCAATATCCTGTGTTCTCAAAGTATATGCATTTGCCCAGTATTTAATCCAGACGTTGGCCCCAACTGAGGACACCTGTTGAAGAGCGAAAGCGGCAAAGGCGAGAACCCAGTACAGCCATGAACCCATGGCTGCTAGATACATTTGGATGACTCTAATATCGACGCTACCTGTGGCTTTCTTCTCGGTCCTGATGTTGGCAGTCTGCTTGTGCTCGGCCCTATCTTCAGGATCTTTATCTGCAGTGCCTTGAAGCTGACCGTTGCCCTCTGTTGCTCGGCCGTTGGCATCCCCATTAGCGCGGGATGGTATGTTTGCTGTGGAGTGTGCACGAGATTGATTCATAGAAGCACCCTTGGAACTTGGTCGGGATATCTGAATATCTTCCCCAAATACACCTGAAGCCATCATTTCATCTGGTGAGCCCTGAGCAGCGACTTTGCCATTTGACAGAACCACGACGAAGTTTGATTGAGGCACGCAAAGGGCTAGGTTGTGGGTGACAAGAACACACGTCCGACCAAACATCAGAGGTCCCATAATACAATTGTCGAAGATGTGCTTTGCTGTATGGCTGTCAACAGCGGACAAGCAATCGTCCAACAAGACATGACGACAATTGGAATACAGAGCTCGGGCGAGAGAAATTCGCTGCTTCTGACCTCCAGAGAGAGTGATGCCTTTCTCGCCGACAAGTGTGGAATCTCCGCCATCTAATATTTCCAGATCTCGCTCAAGGGCGCAAGCTGAGAG
Organism: Niebla homalea; assembly: GCA_019925105.1. Taxonomy (NCBI): domain Eukaryota; kingdom Fungi; phylum Ascomycota; class Lecanoromycetes; order Lecanorales; family Ramalinaceae; genus Niebla; species Niebla homalea. The sequence continues at coordinate 1,186,233 of JAHGAU010000003.1, forward strand.
CACAATCTTGTAGCGTGATTGGTCTAGCGGCGAAGCGAACAGGATATTTTGTTTGATAGTGTCGTTGACCAGCCAGGCTTGCTGAGCACAGTAGGCGATGCTCTCGGTCAGCCCAGTTTCAGGATTTGGGGCTACGTCCTCTCTACTGCCGCCACACGGGAGATGAACACGGCCTCCGAGCAGTGTCATCTCGCCTAGTAACGCCATCAACATGGAGGTCTTGCCACTCCCTGTAGGACCAGCAATGATATTGAGACGTCCGACTTGGAAGCGAAGATCCATGTTGATCATACGAAAGGCAGTCTGACCATCAGAGCTTCCAGAGTCTTGGCCGCCCCAAGAAAGGGTTGCGTGATCAAAACCAATCACAGGCTCATCATCAAGATTGTGCTCGCTGCTCTGGATCAACTGGTCATACTTTCCAGTCTCATCCTCATTCAAAAATTCCTCCACGCGGCCGATTGAGACTTTGGATTCTTGGACGTGGGCAACCATATCTGCTAATTGATCGAGTGGGTATCGAAGAATACCAAATAGTGAAAGAGCTGTGAATGCAACGGAAGGTATCAAGGGCTTTCTCTCCACGATCGTGTAAAGGAGAAATGAAAAGAATGTAATCAGAACTGGCACTCCGAACCAGACCCCAGCGGCAGCTGTCCATAATATGTACTTATTGCGAAGGGCACGAAGCTCTGTCTGCCTGTTCTCGCCGACGATCTGAGCAAAGCGTTCCTCCCAAGCGAAGTATTTGATAATCCGGATATTCTGGAGAATCTCATTTGTAGTGTGTATTCTCACATCTGTAGCCGCCATGACTTTCCTTTGCGTCCTTGAGAACTGCTTCGCGATGTACATGTTGATAGGCAAGGCCAGGATCATCATGATAATGCCCGCGAAGGCGCTAAGACCAAGGATGCGGTACAGCAGTACTATACAGACAACCATTTGAATGGGCGTTGTACCCCACAGGAAATGCAGGTAAGCACTTATCTCACTGACCTTGAATGAGTCTACGGCCATCAGATTGATGATGGTGCCGACATTGGCTTGGGAATCCGATGTTTCTGGCTTCTTCGGAGGGTTGTGCTCGCTGACCGTTTTGGTAGACCTCTCTTTACCTTCCTTCTTTTCTGCCACCACCTTCTCGACCGTTTCGCCTAGGACGGTGTCCTTGCCAGCAGCAGCTTTCCTTTTTAGTGACTTGGCATAGATCTCTCCTACAATGACTGCCCGTAAGCGGATGCAGATTTTACGGCCGATCCAGAGCGCTTGTCCATCGGTGATGGCTTTGATGCAAGAGGTCAGAGCGAGTAGAATGATGTAAAACCACGCGGCGTTGACTGGCGTATGCCCCGGATCCTCCACAAATTCGAGAAAGGCCTTCATTAATAGTGTTGGACCAAAAGTGAAGAAGCCAGAAGTGACGGCCCAAGCAACTTGGATCAGAAGATCGCGCTTGAAGTACTTGAGTAAGCGCCATATGAGAGCAGTAGTCTTTCCAAGCAATCGAAAATCTGCCAGCACAGCAGCAGCCTTGTCCCGAGCGGCAAGATTCCATACGTCTTCCAATTCTAACGTCTTTCTATAACCTTTCCATACAAGGGCGTCCACCCATCCATATGTCCAAGTCGAAAAAAGATTGGCTAGCGGCTCATGGGAAGGCTCAAGCTTGTCTTCATACTCAACGATGACGGTCTTGTTCCCCTTGCGAGAGGTGAAGGCGATGATAGCTAACACTGTGCTTAGTGCGAATTCGACCGTACAAAGTGTTCGTGCTTGTTGTGACCGTGGGTGGATGATGGCTGAACGAAATAGCAAGATGTTGATGATCCATTGGACTGCGTACAACCATGCGGTCTGATACCACACGTTCAGTGAATGCTTGACGGGTCGTCTCATAGTCCATAATCTCGTTAGAACTAGTAGGAAAATGTAGGCCCAACTGGCTAATTGGGCTGAGGCCGTAATCCTCGAACTGACTTTATCATGAGACTCGAACAAAGTAAAGCATTTTATACCAGTGATGGCTAGGACAGCCAACAATTCCACCAAGATCACCGCTTGCTGGCCTCTTGGGCGATTCGTTTGGATGTAAGAGTCATTTGTCTTCATCTTCGACAGTTGGAGTACCAATCTTTCGCTGTCATTGTGTCGTAGCACAGGTGAGTCTGTCGTGCGTGACTGAGCATCGCTTTGAAATGGTCCAACATGACCGTTGAGCGTTTTAGCAGCTGCTTCCGGTACTTCGTGCGTAGACTTGATCGTCGCTGTCCGACGAGTGGTCTGAATTAGGAGGTAGAGAAGCGATGCTGCGCTGGCTATGAGAGGGAGAAGGGTTTGCAGGTAGCTGACACAGTGTATCATCAGTGAACTGATACTATGTAAACCTCGGATTCACACATACTCTCGCTGAAAGCATTTCGAGAAATCGTCTTGGCTCCAGATAGGATCGCCACAATGCGCAAACATTATCGAACAGCACGACTTCCTCGAATTTTGCTCGTCATGCTCTGACGAAGAATCGAAATGGGGGAGATTGGGCCAATAAATGGCGAATCTGGCAGCTTCACGGATGCAAATGTTGAGTCACAACAGAAACGGTGCAGTCACTCTTCCAATGGGGCGTTCATTAACCGTTGATATCACGCCCGCCTCAACTTCCTTTTCTGGCGCTAGACTCTGCATGCCACCCGCCGCCCCCGCTGTTCTCGGCTGTCAAGACCAAAATCCTCTGCCTGTACAGGTATGGTCACGATCCTATCGTGGGATAACTACCAAACAAGGGCTACTAAAAGATTGCTTGGACAGACTACAGTACTGAGACGTTTTCCGCATCGCTTGTAGCGAGCTCCATCCGCTGGTTGTATCTTGGTGAATTGAGATGACACGATCACGATCCGGCCTCTGGTTACCCGGGACTGACTCATAGTCTTCGAGGTCCCTAGCAGACAGATCACATGCGGTTCGAACGGGTCTGAATCGTACCTCGTGCTAGTGGTGATTATCGTACAAGCCTCAGCCATGCTGCATACCAAATGCACCAATCAAAACCAGTGCCCTAATCAAGAAGGAAGAAGAATGAATGCTTCGTCAAGGTTCATGCAAGGTCATGCCGGACACACAAATCATCAAATCCTCCAATGCCTCAAGCTCCTCATACTCATAGCACGTCCACATCGCACGTCGTCATAGCACGTCCTCATCTTTCCCACCTTCCTCCGGCTTCGTTGATGACTCCGCCTTTGCTGATGACTCGGCCTTCTTGCTTGATTCCATTTTGGCGAAGAGAGATTGAGGTTTTGCTCTGACTCACTCGTCAGCCTGTTGAACGCATTTCAATGGTAAAATATTCGCAATGAAGCCATACCTTGCAAAATGCTTACTCTTGTAGTCGCTCAATTTCTTGGTACCAGGACTCATGATGGCGTCCGAAGGTGAGACGTAGACTGGTTTCGATCTGTAGCAGGTTTGTCATTTCAGTCATGTTTCAATATCATAAGCTGCAGATAGATTTTCCAACTTACTTATCTTCTGCCAACTTATTCTGTAGAACTTGTCTATGGTAATCCATGCTCTTTGGCTTTTCTTCCACGTCTTTGTCTGTCGGTGATGCGGCCTTTGACGGTGACTTGGGAGCATTTGCATCGCGGGAAGCCAGAGGTTTGGTTGGGCTAGGCGCCGACATTGTCCAAAATAATGTGATGCTTGTAATAATTTTTCGAATCACCGTTTGTGCTTCAGGACGTCCGGATAGTTGTGATACGAAAAGATATTCGATCGTAGTGCAATTGAGGTAGAGGACATTGCCCTCTAGTGTAAATAATCGTTCGGTTGTCAAGGGCAACATGCCAAAAATCCTCAAGTACTCTATATCAAAACTTGACACGACAGACGTCAATCATTGATGCGCTCCATGCGCTCGCTGTGCGCTATCATACATCACCGAAACGTGACAATTCGTTTCTAGTCATCAGAGTGTCACTTCATATCATAATTTTGACTTGGGCTGCAAGTTCAATTGCTTCAACAATCTCTCCCCTTCCTGCTTTTGCCTCTCCAACTTGTCCATGATCTCTCTGCTCCGCTTGTTCTCATTCTTGCCCATTTGCTGCAGATGAACCTCATCAGGACCATCGGCTATCTTCAGGGTCCGGATTCCGGCCCACATGTTCGCCAACGGCGTGTCCTGACAGACGCCAGCACCTCCCCAACTCTGCACCGCGCGATCAATCACATCGAGTGCCATCTGCGGTACCAGCACCTTAGCTTCGGCTATCTCCTTCAAAGCATTCTTCGCATCGCGTTCGTCGATCTTGTAAGCAGCATTGAGGACGATCAGACGTGCGGCATCAATCTCCAATCTCGACTTGGCGATCCATTCGACCAGCACACCATGTTCGTACAAAGCACGCCCAAACGTCTTCTTGCGAGGGTCGTTGACGCGAGCGATCATCCACTCTAGTGCCTTCTCCGCCGCACCAATGGAGCGCATTGCATGGTGGATACGCCCTGGCCCAAGACGTCCCTGAATTATCTCAAACCCGCGGCCTTCGCCAAGCACCATGTTCGATGCCGGCACCCGGACGTTATCAAAGGTGATCTGCGCGTGCCCATGTGGTGCATCATCATACCCGTACACATTGAGACAGCGCGTCACTTTGACCCCTGGAGTATCGGCGGCAACCAGCATGACTGATTGCTGTCTGTACACGTCTTGGTTTTGTCGATCCGTTTTGCCCATGACGATGTATACCTTACATCTTGGATCGCCCGCGCCACTTGACCACCACTTCTGGCCATTGAGGATGTAATCACTGCCTTGCTTGGTCATGGTCAGGGTGATATTCGTGGCGTCACTGGAAGCCACGTCCGGTTCCGTCATGAGGAACGCTGATCTGATCTCGCCATCCAAAAGCGGTTGCAGCCATTGCTTCTTCTGCGCTTCACTGCCGTACTTTGCCAAAACCTCCATATTTCCCGTGTCAGGAGCCGCACAGTTGCAAGCCTGAATACTACCATCAGTGATCTACAGCGTTTGGAAGAAAACCGATGGTTGAGTATCTCACCTCGGAAGCGGTCCTACTCTTGCCCATGTGTTCGGCCATGAGCCCGTACTCAAGATTCGAGAAGCCTGCTCCTTGCTTGAAATGGTTTCTGGGCAAAAAAAGATTCCACAAGCCCAACCTCTTGGCTTTTGCTTTCAATTCATCCATGACAGGTGGGAGCGTTGACCATCTCTTCTCGCCCTCCCCGAGCTGTGCATAGTAGACCATGTCTGAAGGTATGCATTCTTGCTCGACGAACTTCTCAACCTGGCAGCAGACTCATTAATCGTTGCATCGGTACACACCCCGAGTCAATGGTCTCTTACTAAATTCAATGTCTCTTTCGCCCGGTCACTGACGGCTCCTCTGGCGAGGATAGGGATCTTGTCTGCCGCCGTCTGCGCTTTTGGGTCGCTGGCGGCATAACTCGGACTGATACCACTTTTAGAAGCTCCAGACATGTTGGCGGCTCAGATAGAAAAGTAAGGGGAGCGTAAGTGCTCCTGAGCCTTCAAAGTCCTCAAGACATTTCTAGCTCTCATCAATGTCAATGTCTCCACCCCCTCAGATGTTAGTCAAGACCTCGGCACTGCGGAAGACGTCCGCGGCTGGGCCTCATGCGAGTCATGGTGCCTCCTGAACAGGATCCCTGATGCCACAGAGGACATCGTTTTTGCAGAAAAATGTTATATCAGGTAGGATTGCATCATGGGTCGGAAAACATTACTCGAGCGAACTGGAGGTCTGTATCAAGTACACAGAAGCAAATTTCATATTTTTCGACGCTATGCTAGCTGGTATTATCCGGACGCCGTCGCTTGAAAAATTGTCAACATCGTTCCTACATTACGCCATCAATCATCTTGCACGGCTGTGGCTTTCTTCCTTCGGTTGCCCCTGAAGTGTTTCTTCGAGTTGTTCAGCTTCAAATCGGCGGGATCCATGCCCTTCTCCAGCGCTGTCATCGCTTGCAACTTCCTCCCAGACAGCTGATGCTGTCCTTGCTCGCTGTACTGGTGGTTGAAGGGCATCTTCAGGTGGCCAGCGTTACCCTGGCCGGGGCCAAAGAACTTCTTGTCGAGCCGATTGGATTTCTCGCCTTGTACTGGGGCAGGTGGGAGCAGTGCATGATTATCCATCAGAGATGGGTCCGAGGATTCTGTCAAAGACGCTTCCGTCTGAGCTGCCAGCATTGCTTGCCGCTTCAATGGTAGGTGAGATTGGTCGTACAACTCTCGGTTGAACTCTCGAGGGTCGATGGGGGGATCTTGGGGAGGTGGCTGGCAGAACAAGAGTTTGCCGCTCACGTAGTCTTTCAGAACATAGCGAGCTGCCCTCGATTGATCGGGTTGGCCCTGACCGGTGGTTGAAAATCCTCTTGCGGCGGCATAAGCGGTAAGCAGTTCTTCTGCCGTTGGAGTGCCGGTGCCACCTTCTTCAGTTGGCCGTGTTCGAACCTTGACGCCGTACAGGGCTTCAAAGAAGCTTTGGGGTATGCGTTGAGCGACAAGAGCCGCAGGGCCTGTAAACTCCCTGAGTTGGTCTATTGGTAAAATGCCGTTACACACAAGCTCAGCCTTAGTCGTAGCAAAATTTGGGAAGACAAGCCCAGGGCAGTCGCAAAGGACGACGTCAGGACTCAGATGAATGGTTTGGAAATGCTTCGTCTTGCCTGGAGTCGATGACACGGAGACCTTCTTCGCTCCTATTAGAGCGTTTATGGTAGATGACTTCCCAACATTTGGGTAGCCGACGAGGCCGATAGTTGTTTTGTGGTGGTTTTCTGGATCTCCAACTGGAGAAGATGTTGGTGCATTCTCCAAGAAGAGCTCTTCCAGCTCATCTACAGTCAGTATGCGCGTGCGTGCGTCAGAATCGTCTTCGAGCTCTTCTTCGCTGGCCCATTGTTCATCTTCGCTTGCCTTGTCCTGTAGGTCTAATTTTTGTGCCTCCTCAGCGAGCTTGTCAGGCTCTTCGCGAATTCCATCCACTTCATCCTTGCTGTTTTCCTGCGGATGGGATGGAACATCCATTGCATCAAGCGCAGCCTCATTTCGTTCTCGTGCAAGAGAAGCTGAGAAGAATCTATAATTAATTCCTGCCTTTTCGAAATACTCTGCCCAGGCCTGCCGCTGCTCTAAAGTCATCATATCTGCCTTGTTGACCAGCAGTAGATTGTTCTTTCGAGGGTCAACTTCCTCGACATATCTCTCCAGATCATCGGATCGGAACATCAGAGGATGTCTTGCATCGACGATCTGTACCACCAAGTCTGACCGCTCAATGACCCTCCACAGTTGCCTCCAAACCTCCAAATTTCTCTCGAATGGCGTCATTAGTAAATCATCGTTCTCTTGCAACTCAGCCAGTCCCCTCCGCCAATTCAATAGGCTGGCTCGCTCACTCTGATCCAGCTCTTGAGGTGTCGTCTGATCATCCCACTTGGGTCTCCGAGGAACTGTAAGGCGATCCTTCCTCGCCATCTGCTTCTTGATAGCTGATCTCTCCTCTGCTGCTGATAGCAAGTATGGATTCTTCTGATCTGTGTGTATGATCTTGACATTGTTCATCTTCTCCGCGGTGAAGTCTGTCCCAGCCAGCTCCGCAGTACTCAGGAACTCGTCCAGAGCACCTTGCTCCGTGACACTGCGCATTTTGACCCATGCTGCTTCCTTCCTGTCGTTAGTCACGTACGTCTGGCCATCCTGATCTGTCCGCTGGATCCCTCCTGCGGACACCTTTTTTCTGTCGGATCCTTTGCCTTTGCCAAAACGATCGTTCATGAGGCTGTTGCCGAGCCCGACGGCATTCTTGGACTTTGCAAGAACCATGCTTGGATATATTGGACTTGGCTTGGGTGTAATAGATAGATGATGAGGCTGAGCAGCTATTTCGAAATGCGAAAGAAACATTTCACAATTAGTAATGTCGACTCTACGTCACTCCGGGAGAGGAATGCCCAGCATGACACCCCCAGATCGGCACGGGACCCTATAAGCGAGCCCCTATTCGGGCCCCTTTTTGCACCTAGAGCCTCGCTAAAGGGACGCCGCAGCCCGCAGGTCCACGCACAGGAGCACCCAGGCCTGCGTCATCTTTCACAGGCAATTTGACAAAAACGTTCGTCTACCATCAAACTATTGTCCGCCCATTTTGTCGCACTTCAAATACAATGGCGCCCAGAAAATTGTCAGTATAATAGATTGTCTGTTAAGAGACAGCCAAGCTGATCGAGTCACAGCAACAAAGCAACTTCGACCACATATCAGCTCGTCCACCGCGCACAACATGACCCAAAGATTCACGATGAATCCTCAAGCTCCATGGTCTTCCAGGAGCTTTCTCCCCCGCAGGCCCACAAGATCAAGAACAGACGTGACCTAGAGGCCGAATTGTTCGACGATGCATTGTCCACGACCACGACTTCCAGGATAAGAGACAACGAGGGCGAAGCGGCCGAGCATGGCATCTACTTTGACGATACCGAGTATGATTACATGCAGCATATTCGGGATCTCAACTCCGGAGATGGGGAAGGGGAAGCCATGTTCGTGGAGGCCAAGGATCCGAATAAGGAGAAGAAGGGAAAGGGGAAAGTGAGTCTGGAGCAGGCCCTGAGAGAGACGAATCTGGGTTCAGAGCACGGTGACACTGCGGACTCGCTGTTTGGCGAGGAGCTGTCATCGTCGAGGGATCTCGGTCAGCCGTCTTACCAAGATCAACAAAACGTCCCCGATGCGATTGCCGGGTTTCAGCCCGACATGGATCCGCGCTTGCGTGAAGTGTTGGAGGCTTTGGACGATGAAGCCTATGTAGAGAATGAAGAATCATTTTTCGGGCAGATCGCGACAGAGGGGGGCGAGGAGGTCACTCAAGAGGAATTCGAAGACACCGAACTCGTCGATGGGGAGGATGGAGAGGGCTGGGAATCTGACACCACGGAGAAGCCCACGAACGAATACACAAAAGTAGCCCCCGTACTCCCGTCTCCGCCATCAGCGGATGTTGACATGGGCGACGTCCCTGCCGCTGAAGCTTCGGACCACGGTGACGGCAACTGGATGAAAGAATTTAGCAGATTCAAACAGGACCAGAAAGTCTCCAAGAATGCCCCCAAGGCGCGAGCGCCCCAAGCAGACGTTCAGTCATCAGTCATGACGGGTACCTCATTACTCAGCAATGGACGTAAAAAGAAGCGTAAGGGCGCCATGACGAGCAGCTCGGGCTACTCCATGACTTCGTCCTCACTGGCACGCACAGAGGGGTTGTCATTACTTGATGCGAGGTTCGAGAGGATAGGAGAGGAGTACGCTGAGGATGATGGGGACATGGATATCGATGATGATGGTACTGCGTCCATGTTTTCGAAGGATTCGATGGCTTCCAAGGGCTCGAATCTTTCCCGGGTTTCGGGGGCTTCGAATTCGTCGACCAGGTCGAGTCAAGCGCCCGAGCTGACCAGTGCTGGGCTTGAGGGTATGATGGATGATTTCCTGGGCGAGTATCCAACCAAATCAGCAGGTGGTAGGAAAAGGGCCAAGCAGCAGGGATACCCCGCTGGTCTTGCAAACCTGGATGCAGTGAGAAAGGAGCTGGGGCCGGCGAAAATTCGCACAAGGTAAGGCAAAGGACGAATCTCAGGCGTTGAGGATGGCTCCTGGCTCAGGATGATACCCCCATAGAAGCTATGCTATGCTATATACAAACTGTCTTTCTTGCTCCGAAGCTCACGTTTGCCCCTGTCCTCGTCCCTGCTCCTGTAGGCCATCTATATTCATGCGTCGGCTGGTGTCGTTGTCTCTCAATAGCTAGTAGGATACCTCTTCAAGGAGGTCTCGTCCTCCTGCCTCTGTCTCGCAACCTCGTCTCGGAAAGCATTGCCACTCCCGCCACCCTTCAGAGGTTGATCCGTGTAATGGTCAATATTGTCGCCACCATACTCTCCCAGTGCTATGTCTCCACTAACACCCAATCCTCTTCTCCTTGATCTCTTGGCCATATAATCCTTGGTCACACCTCGAATACTCCGGTGATGCCTGTTGTTCTTGCGAATGCCGCAACAGATCCCCAGCACGATGAACATCAGTGCTACAAGTCCTATGGGCAGACCAATCTCCAATCCATACTTGTTCGATATGTGTGGGAGTTTGACTCTGGGGAGCTTATGTGGATCAATCACGAGCGCGACCTGCGGACCTGTGGCGTTTTGTTCTGGAGCGTCAAGAGGTTTGGAGACCATGCTTAAGGTCATGTTTTGTCCCAAGTCGCTGTTGTTGCCGGACGCGCCTTTCAACCAGTCCTTGGAAAATTCGACGTTGACATAGCCTTGGTAATTGGGGACCGCCGGCGAAGTCCATACGGTGCCTAAGGCGGTGTCATTGTAGACAAGTTGCATGGTGTTCGTGGCGTTCTCGGCGAAAAGGTCGGCATTCCAGGTTACTGTGGACGAGGTCAGTACATCCACACGTCTTACGGGACGAGGCGGAAGTGAGTCGGGAACCTACTTGCATAAGTGAACCCGGCCCACATGTTCTGAAGGTGTTTCGGCGTGCAGAACGGACCATTGTCCGCCTCAGTACCATTGATCTCGCAGCGCGTTAGTTCATTCTTGGGTATTCCAAATGCGTTTGCGCTGGCTTTCGCTTCTTCTGCTGGGTCGACGTAATGACTGGTTGTGGAGGTGGAGGTAGTGGCTGCTGCAGTTGAAGCAGCTGCGGTCGGCGGCGGCGTACTGGTGAATGGGTGGGTCGCATTGACGCCCGGCGCAATGTATGCTTCCTTGCTAGTGGCCGTGAATTGTGGAGGAGTAGCAATGTGAAAGATTGTGGTTGGGCCATTGGGGCCTTCAGCTGTTGATGCGACGACTCCTGATAGTGATGGAGATGAGGTTGTTGCAGCTGCGTCTGCCTTTCTGCTCGCTGCAGCTGTGCCTGCCTGCGAAGTTGCAGCGGCAGACCCAGACGGTGCTGCTGATGATGCGGAAGCCTCGGATCCTGTGGTTTCTAAAGATCATGGGCTCTCAATAAGGTACTCTTGCTATTCTTTCCATACAACCGCAGACAGGAGAATATGATCGCTATAATCACGACGAAATCATAACATGCAGCAGGCTTACCGGCTTGTCGCTTTCGAGGCGGAGCTGCTAGGGCTCGTCGAATAATGTCCATAGCTAGGCGGAGGTTTTCGATTCAGGGAAGGAGCGATTGGAGATAGGGGCAGTATCGGTTTAGATCATTCAGACATGAATTTGAGTATCTTGAGCAGTTTGACATAGGTTCGAAGGAATACAATGCTCAATTGCGCGATTATAATAATACCTTTGAATGGCGAGAAATGGTTTCACAACAAATCTTTGAATCCCCGCGCGGCTTTTTCCCACTGTAGATCCGCCTCGTCCGCCAGCCGCTAGCAACCGGCTCTTCTTCCTTTTACACATTTACATGTACTCCGTAGCTTCCATACTATTGGTCAACTGTCCGCATGGAGAGCTTCGAGTGAAGACTGTGTTGTCTCGAGGCTAGCATAGTCGCCATGTCGACCATCACACGGACCCTGCGGAACCTCCGCAAGATTGGCATCAAAGACTTCCTCCATCAAATGCAATATCAAGGTGACACCAAGGCTGGGACATTCATAGCGGCAGATAGATATGGAAACAAGTATTACGAAAACTTGGATGATGAGCTACCATGTGAGTACCGAGTCCATGATCAGTTCTCTATTCTACGAATATACAATCTAATCCTGGGGACACAGTAAGGACGCGATGGGTTGATTACAAGGAGAACGAATACAGCCCAGATCAGCTTGACCCAGGCTGGCATGCTTGGATGAGCTATATCGTCGACAAACCACCAACGGAAGACCCCATTCTGAGGACATATCAGAGGAGTTGGGAGATACCTGAACACAGACCCAATATGACAGCATCGAGAGGGGCATTCAAGACGTATAGCACGTAAGTGTGATTCCGGCCCATACATAAGTGCCCGATCAAAACACATGTGGAGTTTTTGTGCGAATTCTTACTGATTGAGGGAACGATATAGAGTCAAGCCAAAGATACATGCGTGGCTTCCAGAGGCGAAGCCGAGGTGACAGTCGAGCTCGACGACGGTTTTCTTTCGTGGATGCATCTTACAAGCGTCTCAATCGTATTGCCTCAAGCTAATTTGATACCTGTCATTGCCAAACGGTATATCCATAATGCCACCAAGGACACAATGACTACATCAAGAATCGAAATTTTGTACATAGTGAGCCCTCCTCCTGCCACGAAGTCAACATCTTCCTTGTCCCTCTTGTCATGAGATTGGTTGCGGATATCATCAAGAGTCGGCAAGAGGCACCGGATGTGGGAATTGGTAGGGTCCAGTCCCATTCGATAACAGTCCTCCAGTGCTGGATGGTATGAGACCGGTCGAAGCTGCTGTACCATGTGTCTTGGAACACTTCTTCCTCTTCTTCGTTGCGGAAGCCGCGGCTCCACTACCGTTACCACCGGGCCCAGCACCAGAACCAGAACCAGAACCAGAACCAGGTCCTGATCCTGTGCCGGAGCCCGCTGTAGGTCCAGCAGCCGTGCCTGCTGTCACGGTAACAGTGACGGCGGGACCCCCAGTGACGGTGACAGTTACAGGTTGAGGGCATTTAATCGCTGGACCCGAGCCTAAGCCTGAGCCTGTGCCTGAGCCTGTGCCTGAGCCAGTGTCAGAGCCTTGCCCGGCTCCCTGCCCAGCTCCCTGCCCAGCCCCCTGCCCGGCTCCCTGCCCAGCTCCCTGCCCGGCTCCCTGCCCAGCTCCCTGCCCGGCTCCCTGCCCGGCTCCCTGCCCGGCTCCCTGCCCAGCTCCCTGCCCAGCTGCCTGCCCAGCCTGTGATCCGGTGTCTGGACTAGCACCAGAGCCATTGTCAGAGCCGGTTCCCGAACCAGGGCTGCCTGAGCCTGTTCCAGATCCTCCACTGGGACTGCTGACTGGGGAACCTGACAGACGACGATTAGCCATTCTGCGCGGTCCTGGGCAGAACTCGATACGAACCTTGATTCCCACTACCCTGATCGCCATTGCCTGCGGTGCCACCTGTTGGGCTTGTCATGTACTTAGTATTTGTCTTCGTACATCTCTTGGTTCGTGTGTAGGACAATGAGGATGCCAGTGACGTTGAATTCGGACCCATGAGACCGCCGCTGACGGATGGGAACCCGGTACTCATGGCACCAGCATTTAGTAGGGAGGTTGTTCCAGCAGCTGCACCCCCTGTCGGCTTGCCTCCACATTTGGACCTTGTCGTCGTTGTCACAGGAGAGCCATCATCAAGACGGGGCTGCAACCTGACAGCTGTGGTAAAAGAGGCACCAAAGAACGTGATAGCAAAAAAAGCAAAAGAATGTAATTCTGAGGAGAACCTCATTCTGAACGCGTTTTGAAAAGGGAACGAAACGAGCGACGGTGGCAACAATGTGCTGCTGGTAGAGAATGAGTGACCGAAGAGAAGAAAACCTCATATAGCCTGGGATATCCTCCTAATGATCCATCGAGCAAATTAGGTTGCACCTTGACTATCGACCGGTAGCCATTCATAAGATTGCATTGAGTGATCTAAGACATACATCCTCATGGCGGCGGGGGTCACTCAGGACTCCATAAGCCGTGGACGTCTTCCCCCATGAAGATGTTTCAGTCTATGGGCAGCTTGCCAGCTTTGGAATAGCAGAGGATTAACTA